>JANAVB010001800.1:21645863-22098345 GCA_029216955.1 Iris pallida
TTTTTGTTCGTTTTTTGTCATTTTTTATTGTTTTTGTTTGTTTTTTGTCGATTTTTGTCGTTTTTGTTCGTTTTTTTGTCGTTTTTTTTCATTTTTTGTCTTTTTGTTCGTTTTTGGTCATTTTTTTTGTTTTTTTTTTTTTTTTTTTTTTTGGTTTTTTTTTTTGTTCTTGGTCATTTTTGTTCGTTTTTGGTAGATTTTGTTCGTTTTCATCATTTTTTGTTCGTTTTTGTTGTTTTTGTTCGTTTTTTTTTTTTTGTTTTTTTTGTTCGTTTATTTGTTGTTTTTTTGTTTTTTTTTTTTTGTTTGTTTTTTTTTTTGGTCTTTTTTGTTCGTTTTTTTTGTCATTTTTGTTCTTTTTTGTTTTTTGTTTGTTTTTTTTTTTTTTTCGTTTTTTGTCCCTTTTTTTTATTTTGTCCCTTTTTTTCGTTTTTTTCGTTTTTTGTCATTTTTTGTTCATTTTTTTGTTGTTGTTTTTTGTTTTTGTTCCTTTTTGTCGTTTTTTGTTTGTTTTTTGTCGTTTTTGTCCTTTTTTTTGTTGTTTTTGTCCTTTTTTGTCCTTTTTTTTTTTCCTCTTTTTTAAGTTTTTGGTTGTTTTTTTGTCTTTTTGTTTATTTTTGTCATTTTGTTTATTTTCTTTTTTTTTTTGTCGTTTTGCTTGTTTTGGGCCCTTTTTTCAATTTTTTGTCGTTTTTTGCACATTCTTGACCATTTTTTGTCGCTTTTGCACTTTTTTAATATTTTTGTCGATTTTGTACATTTTTGTCGATTTTGCACTTTTTTTATTGGTTTTGCTTTATTTGCACGTCTTTTTGCCTTTTTGCACGTTTTTATCGTTTTTGGTCAATTTTTTTACGTTTTTATTGATTTTGCACAATTTTTTGCCATTTCTGCATGTTATTTATCGATTTTTGTCGATCTTGTACGTTTTTTGACCATTTTTCACGTTTTTAATCGTCTTCTATCGTTTTCGGTTGATTTTGCACATTTTTTGTCGCTTTTTTTTTATCATTTTTTTTGCTTTTTTTTTTTGGGTCTTTTTTTTTTTACTTTTTTTGTCGTTTATGTTCGTTTTTTTTTTCTTTTGTTTGTTGTTTTTGTCGTTTTTATTATCCCTTTTTTTGTTTGTTTTTTGGATTTTTTTGCAAGTTTTTTAATCTTTTTGTCGTTTTTTTTTGCTCGTTTTAATTCCCTCTTTTTTTTGTCTTTTTTCGTATTTTCATTTTTTGTCATTTTTGTTCCTTTTTATATCGTTTTATTTTTTTTTGCTTTTGCTCTTTTTTAATATCGTTTTTTGTCATTTATTTTCTTTTTTTTTTTGTCGTTTTTGTTCTTTTTTTTGTCCTTTTTTTTTTTTTTTTTTTTTTTTTGGTCGTTTTTCGTCTTTTTTCTTTCATTTTTGTTGTTTTTTGTCAATTTTTTTTTTGTTTTTAGTCATTTTTAATCATTATTGGTCACTTTTTATGGTTTTCACATTTTTGATTTTTTTTTGTCGTTTTTTTTATCGCTTTTTTTCATTTTTGGTTTTTTTCCTTCTGTTTTGTTCGTTTGTCATTTTTATATTTTATATTTTTGTCTTTTTTTCGTTTTTGGTCTTTTTTTAGCAGAAAACAAACCATTTTTTCCCTTATTTATTTATTATTTATTTTTAGGTTTTTTTTTTAATTTTTAAAAATTTTAGTGATCCACTTTTTTTTATTTTATGTTGTATTTAAAAAAATATTAAATTAGAAACTTAATTACATACATGGTAAACCAAACATATGAATGCAATTGACATTACATTACATGTTTGATACATGCTTCAACCAAACTTAGTAATGTAGTTGCAATTTTATTATATTACAAACTCAATTACATTACAAATCCATTCCATTACGATTACGATTACATTACAATAAACAAACGCAACCTTAATGTTTGGTACACCTCGTTTGCTATATTGTTATCGTAATCGTAATATAATTATAAAAAAAAAATTATTGAATATATTATGATTGCGATTACATTATAGTGTACCAACGGGTAAAATCTTGTATCACCGTGTTGGTGTTTTTTTTGCCTTTGGACTAGAAAAGATAGTCCCACATCGGCTACACCAAATGGTGAGTATCTCATATAATGCATTGCTTGTGTTGAGTGTGCACATGAGTGTATTAGGGCACAAGTTTGTGCCATGTGGGAGTTATTTTCCTAGAAGGAAAAAGGATTAAATCCAACAAGGATGCAAGTTAATTTTTGTTATGCGGACTCGGACTCGGACACGGACTCCAGGATGTCTCGTGCATGCACGGGAGTGTTCGGGGGTAGGCGTGGACTGGCACACTTCTATGCTGATTGTGGGATGATCTAAAATATCAACTCTATTTTTGAGTATTGGTATTTTACTCCCACATCGGATAGGAGAAGAGTGAAGTCTTAACTCCACTCTACAAATAGAGCCCCTTGGCCTCCTTTGAAAGATGCACCAAGAAGAGAGTTAAGAGAGTCTGTAAAGTCCAGGAAGCCCGTTCAAGTCTCAAATATTGACTTACGAGCGTTCCAGAAGTTCTTCGTGAACTTGCTGGTTCCTGGAAGCAGATCGTGTTGGGGCGAATCTTGCTTGAGCAACATGATCTTAATCACCCCCAGCAAGAACCTTTCCTCTCTTTCTTCTTTCTTCTTCTTCATCTGAGTTGTAACGTTCGTCCGTCTGCAACTACGATTGCAAGGAAGAACGTGGGATTTATTTTCTGAACTCAGTTCTGTCCGTCAGCAACTGCGATTGCGAGGAAGAACATGAGATTTACTTTCTGATTATTGTTGCTTTTGTAATCATATTCATATTATAGTGTTCCTCTTGATCTCGAGAATAATCAGAAGGTGAACGTTTGTTGAACCTCTGATCTCGACATCGAGTCTACCATCTTTGATCAAGCCCCGGGACTAACAATCTCAAAGCAAGATCGTTGTAGATGGAGAACTCTCGTGCTTCTCTCATCGATACCAGCTTTAACAAGTTGGAAAAATTCGACGGAGAACATTTCCAAATCTGGAAGAGTCACCCTTAATCTTCAACTTGTGGACGTAGACCATGTGTTGATTGAGGATGAACCGACAATTCCAGAAAGAGGAACTACCAAGCTATTGTTGCTGCACTTGTCAAGCAGAGCAAATGGAAGAGAGAAAAGCATATGTAAACTGCTGATTCTCAATTCTATGAAAGACTCTCTGGCAGAGTCTATTCCAAGAAGGAGAAGGCCAAAGAGATCTGGATTCTTTGGGTAAGCTATATGAAGATGATGAGAACATGTCCAAAATCTTCATCGTCGAGAAGTACCACAAGTGGATCTTCGAAGACGAGATGGCGATGCTACCTCAAGTAAGGAATTCCTGAAGTTGCGCCAGAAGTTAGATGACGAGAAGATGCCTCTCGTCGACAAGTTTGTCGTTGGAGGGATAGTCTTGAAACTTCTGCTGGTTGGAGCAACTTCTATGCTAGAATGTATCGTAAGAAGCTGGACATTAGCTTGGAAGATCTTCTACAAAGATCCACATTGAGGACGAAATGCGATCTCAACAGAAGATGGACTCTCTGTCCAAACAACTGGCTAAGGCCAACTTGGTGCAGACAAGAGAGTTCAAGGGGAAGCAGGTGGCTTCTCATCACAAGAAGAAGGACTCCACTAATCTAAAGTGAACGGTCCTTCGTTCAAGCAACAGAAGTCCAAGTCCCACGTGACTTGCTTCAACTGTGATAAGAATGGCCACTACATTAACTTGGTTGCTATTGTTGCACAGGTTGAGTTATCTAGCCTGGTAGCTGACTAGTGGTCTGATACTAGTGCATCTGACCACTTGTGCTCTCAAAGGAGCTATTCACCAAGGACGAGCCATGTTATGACGAAGGTCTCGATGGCGAACATATATCTAGCAGAAGTTCTGAAGATCGAGACAGTGGTTATTAACCACCGACAAGGACACTGGAATGCGTGTTGCACGTACCAGAGATTTTTTTGGCAATCTGATCTCAGAAAGTCTGTTATCTGATACAGACTTGAAAGATGTACATTCATACTAGCCAGATGGTAATTTCTTGGCGAGGAACATGCTTCGAAAAGATGTTCGGTGCTGAAGGAATGTTCGAACTTCTGCTGATGGCGATGAAGTTACTTCATTGAGTGGACTGAGTGTTGTTCTATGACAGAAGCAGACTCAAGCTGTCATACCGGGACCTTATCTTCGGAATGTGGGGGTAAGAAGATGGAGGAGTTTAAGGTCTGTGCAGATACAAGACTATTGGGAAGCTGCTCAGACGATTGAACTAAATTACTGATCATCTGGAGTTAGTACACTCAGATATTTGTGACTTTTATCAATTCTCCACAGAGGCCGGTTCGAAGTGTTTTTTCGAAGTGCACGTTCGTATGACTTCTCAAGTAGAAGGATGCAGCATTCGAGTAGTTCAGAGACTTCAGGACTGAAGCTGAACGTTAAACCGATCTACAACTACTCAGAAGTGATCGAGATGTAGAGTAGAGGTCTCATGAATTTGCATCGTTCTGCAAAGAACATGGAATCATCAATGAGACTACTGCTTCGTATTCTCCTCAATCTAAGGGGATAGCGGAGAGGAAGAACAGAACATTGACAGAAATGATGAACTCAATGCTGCTAACTATGGGTCTTCCTAAATGCTAATGGAGAGAAGCTGCATGGACGACCACTTTTATTCTAAATAGAGTGCCGTATGCAACTTCAGACGTAACTCCTCATGAACACTGGTTCAAAGTCAGACCTAACTTGAATGTCATTCAAGTGTAGGGGTCTCTGGCTTATGTGAAGCTCACAGATCTGAAGATTCAGAAGCTGGGGACTAGGACTACGAAGATGATCTTCTTGGGGTATGCCGAGAAGAGTGATGCTCGGAGATTTCTTGATATTGAGTCAAATCATATCATCAAATCTCGTGAAGACAATTTACAAGGCGCAAGAATATTGTTCTTACGGATAAATCGGAGAACAATAAGGGTGCACAAGAAACTGAAGTTTTCAATAAAGAAGTAGTCCAAGAAGATGTTGTTGTTGAAACAACGGTTGAACCAGAACTCGCTGAGCCGTCGTCGAAGCGAGCGAGGAGGCCGAAGAACTTCGGAGATGACTTCATCACCTATCATGTGGAAGCAGATCCGCTTACCTATGATGAGACGATAAAGACCAGAGATGATATTTTCTGGAAGGAGGCGATTGACAATGAAATTGATTCCATCACCTCAAATAACACTTGGGTGTTGGTTGATCTTCCTGAAGGAGCGAAACCCATCGGATGCAAATGGATCTTCAAGAAGAAGATGAAAGCAGATTGAACTATTGACAAGTTCAAGGCCAGGTTAGTGGCCAAGGGATTTTCTCAGAAGCAGGGGATCGACTACTTTGACATGTATGCTCCAGTAGCCCGGATGACCACCATCAGAATGTTGATTGCTCTCGCAGCGATACATAAGATGGTGATACATCAGATGGATATGAAAACGGCATTCCTGAATGGCGAGCTGACCGAAGAGATCTACATGCAACAACCAGAAGGGTTTGTCGTCAAAGGTCTTGAAGACAAAGTCTGCAAGTTGATAAAATCTCTGTACGGTTTAAAGCAAGCTCCCAAAATGTGGCATGAGAAGTTTGACAAAGTTATAAGGTCAAATGGCTACAGGGTCAGTAAAACAGACAAGTGCGTCTATTCGAAGTTTGCTGACGGAAGAGGAGTCATCGTTTGTCTATACGTGGACGACATGCTAATCCTAGGTACGGATATAAGCTGTGTCATGGAGACAAAGAAGTTCCTCTCGACGAAGTTCAGTATGAAGGACTTGGGAGATGCTGATGTTATCTTGGGACTCAAGATCATCCGGACAAACACTGGACTAGCGCTGTCACAGTCTCATTATGTTGAGAAGATGACCGCTCGTTACGGGTATCAGGATCTTCCAGGGATCGATACGCCGTACAAGTGTGATCTGAAACTGAAGCCTAATTCAAGAAAAAGCGTCAGACAGCTGGAGTATGCAAGCGTAATCGGGAGTTGATGTATGCTACTACTGCCACAAGGCCTGACATAGCTTTCGCTGTGTCACGCCCTAGAACCAGAATACTGGAGAGCGGGGGAATGACTCAGCCAGCTACGTATTACGGGTAGATGAATACCTTATAATACGATCAATGCTGTCTAACCAGACGAGGGGGTGCATGCTACATAAAAGTCTTACTATGGTCACTTCACATCTATTGTCTCAATCATTCAAAACAAGAAACAGAAATAGAGAACATGTAAGATAAAGCAGTAAGGCGTCCCAAACGCTTAGTCAAAATGTTCTTGAGATCTGGCTTTATAAAACATAGCCAGATGGTATAGTAACATGTACACAATTGTTATTAGCTGCAGTCTGACTTAGTTACAATTATGCAAAAGTAAGTACAAGACAATCCGACTAACATGTCGGTGCCAAACGGCTAAGTATAAAGTAAATAACAAAACGAACGGTGAAGTAAGGAACCCACTCGAGTCCTCCTGCGATCATTCCCCTAGTATTGACCATCTTGGAGGTAGAAGTAAGCTGGATCCTCGGGGACTGGCTCTAAATCTGGCCATGCAAAACCAGAGAGGTTAGACCTCTAATAGCAAGTACCACAAGAAAGCACGATATGAAGGACTAAACCAGTAAGTAAGAGAATATAATAATAGATCTCTGCTTTCCACTAGGATTCACCTAACATCACGACACTTCGAACTAACCTCCCAACCAAACAAGGACAGAAGTTAGCCCGTCATGTCCTGACATTCTGATCATCTCAGTTAAGTAACAGAGTAGGTACAGTACACAAACAAATCATCTTGAACGGCCAATCAACTACTACGGCTTGCTATTGTGAGTCCCAAGTTATCCTAGAATTATGCAAATAGGGATTCCTCAGTTCTTACTATGCGCAAGCAAGGCTAGTCTATCCAATCAATCAATTGCGCCAATCATGTAATTAGACGAGTCCCAGCGGGACGCCCGCCGTTAATATAGCATGTACAATAATATAAGCAGATACTGTTTCCTGTCCGTGTGACAGATTTACAGTATCTGTGGGAACCAGCCGGCCTGTCGGGCACTTAATAGTCCCAAGAGGGCTGCCATGTAAGAACTCGGGAATCCATTCTCTCCATGCCATCATTATTTTATTTAACTTCATAGTCTCTACGTTGAGTGAAGTTTCATGCCGTGGATCATGGTCATTCAAATGAGTACTTTCGTACGGAGTACGATTTGCGCAACTCTACAACGATACCCGTGCGGCTAGGTTGTAAGTTTTACATAGCGTGATGCAACAATCAAATCTGACCACAGAGTAATCATGCCTTGACCATAAAGTACACATGCTATTTTTGTAAGATAGATAAATAACTAAATAAATAAATAATTTGAAGCCTGCATGTGCCTGTATGCCAATATTCGGGATTGGCTAATCGAGTACAATAGTTCATTACATGAACATGTCTCATTCATTTCTTTCAATAAGACGACTAGCCAGTCTCTTAGTTCCAACTAGGAACGCATGATCAATTTTAGTCAAGATAACCATTATCATCAATGGTGACAAGGCATGAAAGTCAAATAGTATTCAGTGGAGTCGAGTCTACGACTCTCAGGGTTTAATTCCAGTCAATCGGGGTATCTATGACTCAATTCACGACACATGGTACATCTCACGTGACAATCTATATTTAACAGAAATATTAGCATATCATGACTATATCAAGTTTATGCAAAAAGGCGTAAGGATATAAAATGGACGTTAAACATCTAATAAGATATCAATATACAGGGCTATAGAAGATCCAGGGTAAGCAGGCTACGCTCATGTCAGCCTACGCTCAAGTCAACGTACGCTCAGGTCAAGCTACGCTCAGGTCAGCGTACGCTCAGGTCAAGCTACGCTCAGGTCAAGCTACGCTCAAGTCAGCGTACGCTCAGGTCAAGCTACGCTCAGGCTAGCGTATGGAAGACATACGCTCAAGTCAGGCTAGCGTATGGAAGACATACGCTCAAGTCAAGCTAGCGTATGGAAGACATACGCTCAAGTCAAGCTAGCGTATGAGATCCATACGCTTCCAAAAGGCAGCGTATGGGGACTGCGCTGCACTAAAGAGCGCGCACAACTCAGTGGCACAAGCTAAAAAGCTCGCACACTGCTCACTGTCTTCTCCAAATAGCAAGAACTCCATGGTTTGAACCCAAAGCTTCAAAAGTCCATAACTTGGTCAAAATAAGTCCAAATCCAACTTTGCAAAGGTCAAAATTGGGTAGAATAAAATTCTCTACAACATGGAACCATCAAAACTTGAAAACAACAAAGTTTGATAGATCAAAACCACAAAAATCCAAAAATAACTAATTTCTAGATCTACTAAAAATGAAACTTCAAAACGAGAAATGCCAAGTTCTAAACTCTCTTAGAATCACAAGGGAAAGAGAATGGAACCATAAAAATTGGTCCTCATGAAGAAGCAAGATGTACTTGCCTACGGTTTGGTAGGTGGAGGGAGTGATGAGGAAGAAGAAGAAGAGTAATGGTGAGGGAAAAATAATGAAGAGAGAGAAAGGAGGGGTTGGCTTTAAATGAAAAGGTGGTGATAGGTGGGAGTGTTAGGTTTGGTTCATGATGAACCAACTAACTAAACCAAACCAAGCCGAGCCGAACCCAAGTCTAGCTAAAGCAGAGAAATAAAAGCAGAAAGTAAAATGCAGATAATTAATTACAGAAAATTAATTAACACAAATTTAAAGAGATTTAAATACAAAACAATACATGATAAATATTAAATAAATACATTAAGCAGTACATGTATTAAAAGTACGTATACTGGGAACGGAGAGTGACACGCTGTGAGAATGCTGAGTAGTTTCACGAGTAACCCAGGCATTGAGCACTGGAAAGCTATGAAACGGGTTATGAGATATCTCAAGAAGACTCAGACATATGCACTCAGACATATGCACTGCACTACAGCAGAGATCCACCGGTAGTGGAAGGCTTCAGTGATGCCAGTTGGTGCTCAGAAGTGGAGAGCGAGAGGTCCACAGGTGGATACATTTTCACAATGGATGGAGCTGCTATATCGTGGAAATCGAAGAAGAAGACTATACTCTCGTGATCATCCATGAAATCTGAGTTCTTTGTACTTGATACCGCAGCAGAGAAAGCAGAATGGCTTCGGGAGCTCATGTATGATCTTCCAGTGGTTGGGGTGTAAATACCGGGGATAACGATATACTGCGACAACCAGGCGACGGCGGTGGTGGCTTCAAATGACCTCTTCAATGGGAAGAAGAGGACTGTGCGGTTGAAGCACAGGACAATACACGATCTCATCAAGAGGGGTGTTATTGCAGTGATTGATGTTCGGAGTCAGGAGAACCTGACGGATCCGTTCACCAAGGGCCTCAAGCGCCAGCTGGTCGATGACACAGCTTGTAAAATGGGCTTGAAGGCATTCTGATATTGTGTTATTACAATCCTACCATAAAGTTTTATGCTATTAGTTCAAAGAAAAATCTACTAGGCATCTAGCTTTTGGTTCAAGGGAGGACTATTAACCAGAAGAATATCAGGAACGGTGGGTACTTGTCCTCTGTGACATGGAGAGGTTACGAACCTACAACCACTGTTGTCTACTGTTGTTTTCTGCGGAAAACGGATCCTTTGGGAAGGTTGGCTTAAATGCCTTAATGAGTTCTCAGGCAAAGAATGCCTGGAGTGCTTTACAGGAAGTACGGTAGTGCAGCACTACAAGGAGTGTAACTCCATGCTACAGTGAGGTGACTTCACCATGAGGTTCCCCGGTAGGGATAATGTCTCGGCTTTGCAAGCCAAGTCACAGCGGAGTAGCACCGCAAATAGGCAGGTAGCCTAATGCTGTATGATAATCGTAATAAAGAGAGGTAGACAGCACTACAAAGAGGACGATGTCCTCATGTTACAGTGGCATGACACCACGAAGAGGTACCATCTAGGGTAAAGCCTCGGTTTCGCAAGCCATGTCATAGCGGCGTAACACCGCACGGAAGTGCAAGGCTTCATGCTGGGTAGTTTGGCACTACAAAGGGGCTTGTGACCTCATGCTACAGTAGTATGACACTACGATGAGGTACCCAGGTGGGGGTAAAGCCTCGTCTTTAAGCCATGTCATAGCGGCGTAGCACCACAAAGAAGTGCAATGCTTCATGCCATGACTCTTTATAAAGAACTCACCTATAGTGTAGGACAGAGATATCAGGTCGTCTCTTGAGGGTAAACTTGTAGACGCCCAAAAATTATACATTGAACCAGGCTGGCACAAAGCCTTCAATGTGCAGCCAGAAGCACAGTTGATGTCATTATGTGAGTAGGAAGAATTGCAGTTATGGTGCAGAATTCCAGGCTTAGTCCATTCTTGTATCATGCTGTTATTTAACCTATGCGGAAAGATTCAAGTCGTAGCGACATCTCTCCTAATGCATGATGGACAGTCACTGTGGGGAACGCTCAACCCATATATTGAGATATGTGGGAGATTGTTGGTATTTTTTGCCTTTGGACTAGAAAAGATAGTCCCACATCGGCTACACCAAATGGTATCTCAATATAATGCATTGCTTGCGTTGAGGTGTGCACATGAGGTGTATTAGGGCACAAGTTTGTGCCATGTGGGAGTATTTTCCTAGAAGGAAAAAGGATTAAATCCAACAAGGATGCAAGTTAATTTTTGTTGTGCGGACTCGGACTCGAACACGGACTCCAGGATGTCTCGTGCATGCACGGGAGTGTTCGGGGGGTAGGCGTGGACTGGCACACTTCTATGCTGATTGTGGGATGATCTAAAATATCAAACTCTATTTTTGAGTATTGATATTTTAGTCCCACATCAGATAGGAGAAGAGGTGAAGTCTCAACTCCACTCTATAAATAGAGCCCCTTGGCCTCCTTTGAAAGATGCACCAAGAAGAGAGTTAAGGGAGTCTGTAAAGTCCAGGAAGCCCGTTCAAGTCTCAAATATTGACTTACGAGCGTTCCAGAAGTTCTTCGTGAACTTGCTGGTTCCTGTAAGCAGATCGTGTTGGGACGAATCTTGCTTTGAGCAACGGTGATCTTAATCACCCCAGCAAGAACCTTTCCTCTTCTTCTTTCTTCTTTCTTCTCCTTCATCTGAGTTGTAATTCAGTTCTGTCCGTCTGCAACTACGATTGCAAGGAAGAACGTGAGATTTATTTTCTGATCTCAGTTCTGTCCGTCAGCAACTGCGATTGCGAGGAAGAACATGAGATTTACTTTCTGATTATTGTTGCTTTTGTAATCAGATTCATATTATAGTGTTCCTCTTGGATCTCGAGAATAATCAGAAGGTGAACGTTTGTTGAACCTCTTATCTCGACATCGAGTCTACCATCTTTGATCAAGCCCCGGGACTAACACACCGTTACGTATGTATGTAGTCCAGTTGTCTACTTCCTAAAATCTTAAATGAAGTAGTCTTAATACAGTCTCCATATGAAGTCCACTTGTCTACTCTCTAGTTGCTTGGAATCGTGCAAGTCCGGTAGGTCTGCTCAACACAAGTTGTTCTTTGCTAAGAACCGCTTGCTAGTCACTGTTCACATACGTTCGCATGCAAGCCAATCCTGCTTACTTTAATGTTGATAAAGTATTTGTTAGGTAGTCATTACTTATTTGTCAGTTGAGTCTAGCTCCAGAGGTTTATTAAGAGCGTCAATAGTAAGGCCATCCCAATTTTTAGATTCTAGATTCCGAACGTTGGAGTCCATTTAGTAGGATAATGAGGTTCAATTGGAGTCTCACAATAGCAAGAGCCCTGAATTTCAGAATTTGATCTACATCCAACATGCAAGAACTCATTTTGTAGAATAGTTAGACTCAATTTCAATTCTGAGTCCCAATTTACATATTCTAAATTTTATATTATTTTTAAAAAGAGAAAGAAGAATGACACTTAGAGCATCTCCAACCCTATTGTCTTGTTAAGTGTTGTGAGTCTTAGGTGGCTCCTATGTGGCATGAGCCACAAGACAATGTCTTGTTTATGTGGCAAAATTATATCTCAAAAGACAATGAGATAGAAAAACTCTCTCCAATGCAAATGTTTTGAGGAGACAATAAAAAGTATTTCTTCCAACTTCCAAGGCAACTCCTCCACTTCTTCAACTTTTTTATAAATATTTCAATTCATAATTGATGATGTGGAGACAAAGTCATTGTGAAGTGCATTGTCTAGATCTAGACAACCAATTTCACATTCTCCTTGCCATGTCATTGCCATGTCAACTTCACGTTTTATTCTACATTTGCATTGGAGAAGAATTTTTGGAATGAAAGTTTGTTATTCCTATGTGGCAACCATTTTTTCTAAACTCACAATAGGGTTGGAGATGCTCTTAGTGTAGAAGCATGAAAAATTTAGAAAACGCACTACCAACTAAACAAAGCGCAGCGTCAATCACAAAATGATGCGCATTTTAAACAAGATAGTATTGAAAAGGAAAAAAAAAAACCGCAGTAACACAACTTGGAAAAAAGCGCACCATTACAAAGCAGCCAAGCTGCCACTTCAGTATTTATAGCATGACTGACACAAAATGTCAGAAGACATCTATCAATTGTCAGCTGTCATGTTAAATGTCAGATATCAGCTGTCAGATACTCAATGTTGGTTCAATAGAAAGAACGGCCTTCAACGAGCCCAAAAGCGCAGCCACTCTGGCACTCCAAAATGTAACCACTCTGGTGCTCCAAAGCGCAGCTTCTACAACAGAATTCAAAAGCGCAGTCCTTTGCTGAAGGGTGCCAAGTGGCCAGCAAGAATGCAGTCTCTCTCAGATATAACCAAATCTATTCTGTTTCAACAGAATGAGATCTTTAAGCAATGTACACGCGCCACGTGTCATTGACTCAGACATGCTTATGAACGGGTGCCAAACACCAAAGACCTCAGCAACAAATGGATCTCAACAACTGCCACGTGTCAGGTCATCCGTAACCCAAAAGTGTAGTTACAACTGATTCAGTTCAAATCTTCGTGCGCGTAGCGCTCCTACGCGCCAAAAATTCATGCGCACATTGCATATGGGTGGTTCATTCACCATCCTATAAATAGAAGAAGCGTTCCTTCATTTGGGGCTTTGCTTGGATCTTAATTGGCAATTCTGAATTATCCACACAAGCATTCAGAGAGTCAGAGCAAGTTCTTGTCGTCAGATCGTCAACAGAGTAAATGAACCATTACAGTGTTCGATCTCTATCGTCACACTTTTTCCAGCACCAATTTGTACTTAGATTTTATGTTTATGATTTTTTTGGTACCTCGTCTCGTTTGTAACATAAAAAAATTCGTATAACTTTTGTTCATGCCAAACACTTAGATCTATATCCATTCAATCCCATTTGGATCTAAAGATGCGCTTAGTGATCATCCATATACAATATTTGTAAGAAAATTAGTTGGTTTTTGTTTAGTGTATTTTGGACTTTGATAGAAATTATGCACGTCTCTCTTTGTTAACACGAAAGTAGGTTAATATATAATTTTGGGGTGTGGTCGTTGGATTTTACCATATTAAATTATGATATCTTTTAACCTGTTTTAAACTTATTACAAATAATAGTTATTTTTTAGTTATTATTAAAAAAAAAGTAATTAGTACAATTCCAATAAATATCCAAAATACTTGGACTATAGATTTTAAATATAAAATAAAAACATTAAACTTAATTTAAATAATGTTAAAATTAATTACTACGTAATTACTTTTGAACCGAATGGTTGGATTGATAAACTTTGAATTTATCCAGGTCAATAGTCGGATCCGTTCATGTGTTGTGCTCTAGATGTTTGCTATTTTCTCGTAATCATAGTCACTTAGTAATTAATGTTCATAATTTATAGCGGGTGTAGAAGTGAGTGAATGCATTTATGAGTGTTTAATAAGTTCATTTCGGTGTGTGGACTTTTATTGGGATCACGGCTTGATTCCTGCTACTGACGATGTCTGTTCTAGAAATTCTCCGTTGTCCCCAAATTCTTATGGGAACCAACCGCGTAGAAACTGTCATGCGACTGCAGAAATGTCTAAAGTCCGGATTGTCAATCACGGTACTACCCTCATTTTGGGCTAATTTTGTTTCTCGTTTTCCTATGCATCTTTCCAAAACGAACGGCAAGATCTATGAAGTTCCCACCGTTTGGCATTTCCATAATAAAAGAATGGTTTAAAACTACAAACGTCCATGAACACACACATTTTCAAATAGAAATCATTATTGGTGTAGAAAAACATTGGCTTAATTGTAATTAAATTTCAATTTTAATATTTTAATGTTTCATATTTGACAGATTATACCATAAACTACTAAAAAAAATTGTCTTTCATTACCAAAAAAAAAAAAAAAAAAAATTGTTTGGACCTAATTATCCTCAATCATTGTAAATTGTTCAGAAATTTAGAATTGCTTAGAAATGTGCTGAACTCTCTCTCAGCACTAGGGGCGAGCATAATGCAGTTTACAGGTCGAAAATCGACCCGACCCGACCCGTATAAGGAGTTCGGGTCGGATTTGAAGTTTACGGTTCGGTGGTCAGTTGAGGGAACAGACAAAAATCGCTTATCGGATCGGAATACGATTATGGTATTCGGGTATCGACCCGAACCGAAAACCGTTTATAGTTTTTAAAGTAATTTACCAAAATACTCCTAGCCCTAGCAACCCTAAGTATTTAAACCAACAAGTTGGCTGACTTTCTCTCTCTCTCCTCATTCTCTTTTGACGCTCAGCTGAAAATCAACTCTCCATCTCTCCAATCACCCTCCTCCCGGCGACTGTGCCCTAACCATCTGGTCCGCTGAGAGCCGCCTCTCCTCTCTCGATCTCGACTCTCGTCTTTACAACAGCTCTCCTCTATAGATCTCACCTCTGACAGCTTGATCTGTCTAGATCTGGTAACTCGACCTCTAGTCGTTTCTAAACTAGATCTCCTCTCTAGATCTCGCCTCTAACGGCTAGATGTGTCTAAGATCTGGTAAGTTTCTGCAATTTTCTGCATTTTTTTGTTCTAGAGAAATTTTCTGTAATTTTTTCTTTAGTTATTTTTTTCTTCTTCTAATTTTTTTTTTGAAATCCCACGCACACACACAATTGGGGGACTCGAACCTTGCCGGTCCCTCCGGGTGTCCGCTCTAATACCACTAGGCTAGAGAGCTCGGACTTTCTTCTTCTAATTAATGTCTATTATTCCTTGCTTGGATCACGGAAGAAGGATCTTAGCCTCTGACGGCTAGATCTATCTAGATCTGGTAAGTTTCTACAATTTTTTGCATTTCGTTTCTAAACTAGATCTCCTCTCTAGAACTCGCCCATGACGGCTAGATCTGGTAAGTTTCTACAATTTTCTGCATTTTTTCTATTGTAGAGAAATATTTTGCAATTTTTTCTGTAGTTACTTTTTTCCTAATTAATGTCTGTTATTCCTTGCATGGATCATGGAAGAAGGATCTTAGTCTTTGCTATCTCAAAATTTTGAATATAATTATCTCACCGAAAGAATATGCAGGAGAAGTTGCTGCAAAAAAATAGCATTTGCTGCCAAAGAAAAAAGCAAAATAATGTGTTGTAGGAAAAATGTTGCTGTCAAAAATGTGATGTGGAAAAAATGTGTTGTGGACAGTGTGTAGTGCTTACTATTTTTTTATGTTGCTTATTTAGTTATTATGTAGCTTAATATGTTGCTTGATTGTCATTTGTGATAATGAATTTTAATTGTCATTTATTTATTGCTCGTTCTTGAAAATTTTACACACACACACACACACATATACTAATTTTGGTTTACATATATAATTTTGTATACATGGATAAAATTGTACAAGGAGATGTTATACATGGATAGATCTATATAATATCGGTATACATGGATAGATTTTTGTATTAGTGATTTGGTATTTGATTTTTATGGACATATGATTAAAGCTATGTTCCAACTTCTAATAGACATCTCTGATCCACAGAAAATGGAAATATTCCATGATTTAGCTACACTATTGTGGCACTGTTTTGGCAGCACTGCTACATGTTTGTCTCCAAATCCATCAAACTTAGTTATCATAATATACACCCAATGTCTTATATACTTTCCAACTCAAATTCTTTTCTTGTCTTAACTCTACTTACATTTGTGTTTAATATGTACAACTCTACTTACATTTTTTTTCCAGCTCAACTTCTTTCCTTTGAGGTATATATTGTCATCATTATTGGTGATTATTTATGAAGTAGAAGTAATTTTATTACGGTATAACACTTATGTTGTCACTAACACAGATCATCAGTGATGAAACATGGAACTTATGGAACTTGTCACACCCCAGAACCAGAATACTGGAGAGCGGGGGCAGACATAGCCAGCTGCGTATATGAAATGGAATCCATCTCGCTATACGGTCACGACTGTCTAGATACATGAGGGTTTATCTACAAGCCAACAGTCTCTTAAGGTCATGAACAAGCCTAGTGTCTCAATCACAAGCAAGTAAGTAAAAGTCACAAGATGTATGATCATTAAATATACAATAATAAGACGTCCCAAACATTACATATTCAGTTGATCATGAAGCTAGTCGTTACAAAATGTCAGGACTAGAAAGAGTTTAGTCATACATGATCAACCCTAGGATCTGTTAATCATGTTACAGCCCGTAGGCAGACAATAAGTAAGTGCAATCGAGCTAAACAGGTGCTCGTCGGCTAAACGCCTCAAAAGAATATTTTTACAATAGAGTGGGAGAGCCAAAAATAACCCACTCGTTGCCAGGGTTCCGTCTAGTGCCCACCATCTGGTTGGAAGGTCAGTAGATCCTCTGGAGCTGCTCCGAAATCTGGCCACACAAAACCAGCTGGGTCAGACCCCAGAAAGAGCAAGTGCCACAAAGGAGGCTTCACTTAAGAACTAAAACCAGCAATCAGCACAAGATATAAATAAAAGTAAGAACTGGAAATAAAAAAAATACACCAGGATGATATACGACGAGATAACCATGGAACTATTCAGATAACCAGGTTACAACCCGTAAACCAAACAAGGACCGGGGTTGTAACCCTTCGTCTGAACAGAACTTGGAATTCTCACCATTTATCGGAAAATAAATACAAGCATTCTGGTCATTCAATAATCTGGAACATGATTCAGGGCAAGACTAGACTGGTTAGACTCCGTCCAATCACTTCACGGCCAAGCAAGAATTACGGCTTGATACTTTAACTAACTAGGGTTGTCACAAGCCTAATTACTAACAAGATGCAGTGAGACTATTCCACAGCCACAAGCCCTGCAGACCATCCAGGTTACCCGGGTTAAAAGATTAGAGTTGAATTCAGGTGGGTACATCGTCCGGGAAACGAATGTACCCTTAGGTAGCTTGAAGGGTGCAACACATGACAGTGTGCTGGAAATGTGCCCTACTCGATGGCAGGCTACAGATCCCAAGGCGTGCCCAGGTAACGGGATTGCCTGTAGCTGGAAAATCTCGTCATGACTAATGTATTAATCTAGTTATTAGCCTTAGTCCATTTTAGTAGGTACTCCTGATCGTGGTACTCAGGAGTCCCTGTCCTAGACATGATGTAACAGCTATTCGACGCAACAGCTATTCGAGATAATCATGTCAGGTTATCATGCCAAGTGTACTTGTCAAGAGTGCGCCACGACGGGCCACTATCAGGTCATGTCAGGTTATTATGCCAGGAGTGCACCACTACGGGTCACTATCACGCCATGCTCAATTATCCTTTCCAAACATATTATATAATTTGTGATTATCAAGTTCATGACAAAAGACGTAAGGATATAAAATGGACGTTAAATATCTAATAAAATATCTATATACAGGGCTATAGAAGAGCCAGGGTAATCAGGCTACGCTCATGTCAACATACGCTCAGGTCAACATACGCTCGGTTAGCATACGCTCAGGCCATGCGTACGCTCGAGGCCAGTGTACGTCTAAGCTAGCGTACCAAGGCACGCGTACGCTCAAGCTAGCGTACCAAAGGGTCCATACACTTCCAATGGGAAGCGTACGCAAGGGTCAGCGTACACAAGGGCACGCTCAAGCTACAGGTCAGCGTACGCTCAAGCTAGCGTACGCTCAAGACTGCGTACGCTCGAGCTAGCGAACACAAAAGACACGCTGCCAACAGGCAGCGTATCAAGGCTAGCGTACGCACGCTAAAGAGCAGCGTACTCAAGTTAGCGTACGCTCGCTAAATAGCAGCGTACTCAAGTTAGCGTACGCTCGCTAAAGAGCAGCGTACTCAAGTTAGCGTACGCTCGCTAAAGAGCAGCGTACTCAAGTGGCGTAAGCTAAAAAGCTAGCTCACTGTTCACTGTCTTCTCCAAATGGCAAGAACAGCAAGAACTCTAAAGTTGAATCGAAGCTTCAATTGTCCATATCTTGGTCAAAACAAGTCCGAATCCAACTTTCCAAAGGTCAAAATTGGGTAGAATGAAATGCTCTACAATATGGAACCATCAAAACTTGAAAACAAGCAAGTTTGATAGATCAAAACACCAAAATCCGAAAATAGCAAAACTCTAGATCTACAAGAATTAAAGCCTCAAAATAGAAAATGACAAGTTCTAATGTGGTTTAGAATCATGAGGAGAAGCTAATAAAACCATCAAAGGAGTTCTCTTGTGGAAGCAAGTTGCACTTGCCTATGGTGTTCTTGGTTGGTGGAGAAGAGTAATGGTGGGGGAAGGAGAAGTAAATGAGAATTATGGAGGAGAGAGAAGGTTGGTGGGGATAATAAAGAGGGGGGTTGTGGTAGAAATGAAGGAGAAGCATAGGCTAAGGTGTTCCACCCTTGGCCCATGATAAACCAAGCAGTGGGCCGGCCGAACCAAGCCAACCCAAACCGAGAGTAAACAAGCCAAGCCAAACCAAGGAGATATGCAAATACAAGATAAAATACGTATACGTATTCCAAATACGTAATACGAACAACAGGCATTACAACTCTACCCACCTTAAAAGAATTCCGTCCTCGGAATTTAATCAAGAGGCTAGAGGAGCAATGACAAGCTACATTAATCATATGTAAGCTATAACTAGGCAGACAATCACTCATTCAAGCAAGGAATCGAAGGCATGAGGCATAAGAAAGACATTATACCTCACGAGTCAAACAAGTCGGGATATCGCGATCGGATATCATCCTCACGCTCCCACGTTGACTCCCCCAAAGAGTGATGACCCCAAGCAACTCGGACTAACTTGATAGTCTTGTTCTTGAGGATCTTCTCTCTCCGGTCCAATATAGACACGGGCCTCTCCTCATACGAAAGGTTGGTACCAACAACCAATTCCGAATGATCCAGGATGTGGCTCGGGTCCGGAATATACCGTCGTAATTGGGATACATGGAACACGTCATGCACCTCACTTAGCGACGGTGGAAGAGCGAGACGATAGGATACATCTCCTACTCGCTCCAGAATGTCAAACGGTCCTATATACCTAGGACTAAGCTTTCCCCGTATGCCAAAATGAATGACGCCACGGTTAGACGAAATCCTCAGAAATACATGATCGCCGACCGAAAACTCGAGAGGGCGCCGATGAGAATCGGCCCAATGGCGCTGGCGATCTTGGGCAACTCGAAGATGATCTCTGACTCGCCTGACCACTTCAACTGTCTGGGCAATCATTTCTGGACCGAGCATCTGTCTCTCTCCAACATCATCCCAGGCTAGCGGAAATCTGCACTTCCTACCATACAGTGCCTCGAACGGTGCCATCTGGATACTAGCTTGGAAGCTGTTGTTGTACGAGAATTCCACCAGGTGCAAGTGATCTTCCCATGAACCACCGAAGTCAAGTGTGCAAGACCGCAACATGTCTTCAAGAGTCTGGATCGTGCGCTCCGACTGGCCATCTGTCTACGGGTGATATGCTGAACTAAACTGGAGATGGGTTCCCAAACTCTCTTGCAAGCTACGCCAAAAGTGTGACGTAAATCTTGAATCTCGGTCCGAGGTGTTACTGACTGGCACACCGTGCAATCTGACAATCTGCCTGAGGTACATCTCTGCTAACTCAGCCGTCGACTGACCAACTCTGAATGGAAGAAAGTGAGCCACTTTCGTGAGCCTGTCAACTATAACCCAGATAGCATCTCTACCAGCTGGGGATCTAGGTAGTCCAGTCACAAAATCTATGGTCACATGCTCCCACTTCCATTCGGGAATCGGTAAGGGCTGAAGAAGTCCAGCCGGTCTCTGATGTTCGGCTTTAACTTGTTGGCAAACCAAACACCGAGAGACAAATCGAGCTACCTCCCGCTTCATGCCATTCCATCAGAAATACTGCCGGATATCACGGTACATCTTCGTACTGTCGGGATGGATGGAATACTGCGAACTGTGCGCTTCTGACATGATCTCCTGCCGGATATCTCCACTGGGTACACAAAGACGCTTACCATGCCTAAGTATACCATCTCCATGAATAAATAACTCTGGTCTTCGTCCTGTCTCACACTCTACTCTGAGTCGCTGAAGCTTGAAATCTGCCGACTGCGCCATCCGGATCCTCTCGACTATAGTGGACTGAACTTGCATACTGGCCATTAAGGCCACACTGGAAGGGAGAACGACTTCAATACTCATCTTCTAAAGATCTGCTAACAGCTCTGGTTGCGCTGTTAGGAAATAAACTCCTGCTTTCCTGCTCAATACATCCGCAACGACGTTGGCCTTCCCAGGATGATACTGCAAGTTGACATCATAATCCACAAGAAGCTCCAGCCACCTTCTCTGACGCATGTTAAGATCCTTCTGGGTGAAAACATACTTCAGGCTCTTGTGGTCGGTGAAAATCTCCACCCTATCTCCGTACAAGTAGTGCCTCCACAACTTAAGTGCAAACACTACTGCTGTCAGCTCCAAGTCATGGGTTGGATAATTCCTCTCATGATCACGAAGTTGTCGTGACGTATAAGCTATTACCTTCCCATGCTGCATCAGAACACATCCTAAACCTCTGCCTGAAGCATCACAGTACACTGAGAATCCTCCGGTCCCATCTGGAAGTGCGAGAATAGGAGCCGTCATCAAGCCTCGCTTCAACTGCTCAAAAGAACTCTGACACTCTGCTGTCTAAGCAAACTGTGCATCCTTGCGGGTCAACTGCGTCAATGGCGCTGAAATCCGAGTAAAGTCTGAAACAAATCGTCGGTAATAGCCAGCCAATCCAAGGAAACTGCGAACTTCTGAAACGGTGCTGGGCACTAGCCATAACTCAATAGCCACAATCTTCTGGGGATCCACTTCTACTCCTCCTCGAGTGATGATATGACCCAAGTATGAAAAGTGATCGAGCCAGAACTCGTATTTACTGAACTTGGCATATAACTGGTGCTCTCTGAGGATCTGAAGAACTATACGGAGGTGCTGCTCATGCTCCGCTTCACTCTTGCTGTAGATCAGAATGTCATCCAAGAACACAATCACAAACTGATCCAAGTAAGGCATGAAGATGCGATTCATGAGGTCCATGAATACTGCCGGCGCATTGGTTGTTCCAAAAGGCATAACAAGGAACTTCCAATGCCCATATCTCGATCTAAAAGCTGTCTTTGGGATGTCCTGCTCTCTGACTCTGATCTGATGATAACCTGAGCGCAAGTCAATCTTCGAGAATACTGAAGCCCCCTTGAGTTGATCAAACAAGTCATCTATCCTCGGAAAAGGGTATCTGTTCTTGATTGTCACTGAGTTCAAGGTACGATAATCAACACATAACCTGGATGTACCATCCTTCTTTTTCACAAGAAGCATCGAGGCTCCCCAAGGCGATCCACTAGCACGAATGAATCCCTTGGTTCTAAGTTCTTTAATCATCTTGTACAATGTCTCCAACTCTGACGGCGCCATCCTGTAGACTCTCTCTGACACTGGGGCTGTCCCGGGAATCAAGTCTATAGTGAACTCGATCTCCCGCTCCGGAGGCATACCTGGAAGTTCTTCTGGGAAAACATCTGGGAACTCCTCGACTATCCTGGGCAACTGAACTGCTGCTACTGCCATCCGTAATACTGGAGGAGATGACTCAACTTCGCCTCGGGAGAAAGAAAACTCCGGCTCACCTGGCATGCTAAAAACAACCCTGCTAATGTGGCAGTCTATCCTAGCATACTGGTTCCTCAACCAATCCATCCCTAGGACCACATCATAATCGACCATCGGGAATTCTATCAATCTAGCGGGGAATTCTCTACCGCTAACTACGATCCGACACGAGAAAAACACTCTATCTACTCCCACAAGTCCGTTACCAGTAAGTATATTAAGCCTTACTGATAATGACTCGGGCTCCAATCCTACCCGTGTCGCGAATCGTGCAGACATAAATGAATGCGATGCACCAGAATCAAATAAAGCTGAAGCTGGAAAGGAGTTGACGAGAATAGTACCTGCCACTACCTCACCTGGTGCCAACTCTTCCTCCACGGTCATCACCATAGCCTGACCGTGCCCTCGGGGTGCTGGTCCCCTCTGCTGAAACCCTCGCTGCCTACTCTGACTCTGGGCTTGGACTTGAACATACTGCTGGGGGTTCTGCTGCTGGAACACTTGGGTCTGAGGCGGCAAGGGCCTCGACAATGGGTACTGCTGCTGCTGGAACGGAGCTGGTCCTCTCACCGAAGAGCTAGAAAGGTTGGACGATGATAAACCACCCCTATTCGGGCAGGATCCAACCCTATGGTCTGGTGCTCCACAAGCCAGACACAATCCCTGTGCCCTGCGACACTCTGCCACTACATGGCCTGGCTTCCCACAATGAGAACAACCCACTGCGGAAGGTTGCTTCTGCTTCTGCTGCTGAGGGTGCGTCGGAGTTGAATGCTGAACCGACGTTACTGAGGTCGTTCGCCTCGGAGCTCCAATAGTCAAAGCCCTGGCTGTCGGGGCTGGTGCTGAAGACTGATTCATCTGGCCGTGAGATCTCTTCCGACCCCCGGCCCTATCCACAATCCTCTGGGAGGTATACTCATGCCTCCTAGCTGCTCTCAGGACTGCATCAAAAGTCTGATGCTCAAACTGCTCAACTGCCAACAAGATCTCCAGGTGAAGTCCCTGCTGGAATTGCTGGGCTCTATCATAGTCGGTTGCTACCAAAGTAGGAGCAAACCGACTGAGTCTAGAAAACTCGGCCGCATATCCGTCGACCGTCCTGCCTCCTTGCTTCAGATTAGTAAACCTCGTCTGCAGATCATACCGAGCCACGGCATCGAAATACTTGGTCTGGAATCTCTCTCTGAATACTGCCCAAGCAATGGGTGCTGCTAATCCAATGGCCTGCGCTGCCCCCCAGCTACGGGCAAGATCTAACAACTGCAGGCGCACAACGGCCACCTTCTCGTTCTCTGGGGACCTGGCTGCTTCTAGAATCACCTCTGTGTCCTGAAGCCATGCATCTGCTGCGATAGCATCTTCACTACCGTCGAAGAATGGAGGGTTCAAGCGCTTGAAGCTGTTGGCCGTACTGTTACCCTGATGACCACCCCGGGTCAAGGCATCCGTCACTGCCTGGTGCAAGACATCTCCACGTCGGTCTTGGGAAGCTATCAAGGTCCTGACGAGTCCTACCAAAGTGCCGTTATCATGTTCTACAGGTTGAACTGGCTGGACTGGTGGCTCTCCGCCAGAAGGCACGACTCTGGAGGCTACTCCGGAATGCTGGGCTTGATCTCCAGGTTGCTGCTGGTCTGCGGGAGGTGCTCCGCCTTGCTGGTCGGTAGGATCACGAACAATGCCGCTGAAAAAGACGACATAGGGAACAATAAGGAAGGACCAGGACAGATCAACGATACAAGCATATGATCAGGACAAGAATCCAAGGATTCAAAAGATATGAGCAGAGATCAAGGACGAATACTGATTGAGACATCTATTCGGTAAACCCCCACATATCTTGATTTACACGACCTGCATGGGCCACCACTTAAACCATGTCACACCCCAAAACCAGAATACTGGAGAGCGGGGGCAGACATAGCCAGCTACGTATATGAAATGGAATCCATCTCGCTATACGGTCACGGCTGTCTAGATACATGAGGGTTTATCTACAAGCCAACAGTCTCTTAAGGTCATGAACAAGCCTAGTGTCTCAATCACAAGCAAGTAAGTAAAAGTCACAAGATGTATGATCATTAAATATACAATAGTAAGGCGTCCCAAACATTACATATTCAGTTTATCATGAAGCTAGTCGTTACAAAATGTCAGGACTAGCAAGAGTTTAGTCATACATGATCAACCCTAGGATCTGTTAATCATGTTACAGCCCGTAGGCATACAGTAAGTAAGTACAATCGAGCAAAATAGGTGCTCGTCGGCTAAACGCCTCAAAAGAATATTTTTACAATAGAGTGGGAGAGCCAAAAATAACCCACTCGTTGCCAGGGTTCCGTCTAGTGGCCACCATCTGGCTGGAAGGTCGGTAGATCCTCTGGAGCTGCTCCGAAATCTGGCCACACAAAACCAGCTGGGTCAGACCCCAAAAAGAGCAAGTGCCACAAAGGAGGCTTCACTTAAGAACTAAAACCAGCAATCAGCACAAGATATAAATAAAAGTAAGAACTGAAAATAAAGAAAATATACCAGGATGATATACGACGAGATAACCATGGAACTATTCAGATAACCAGGTTACAACCCGTAAACCAAACAAGGACCGGGGTTGTAACCCTTCGTCTGAACAGAACTTGAAATTCTCACCATTTATCGAAAAATAAATACAAGCATTCTGGTCATTCAATAATCTGGAACAGGATTCAGGGCAAGACTAGACTGGTTAGACTCCGTCCAATTACTTCACGGCCAAGCAAGAATTACGGCTTAATACTTTAACTAACTAGGGTTGTCACAAGCCTAATTACTAACAAGATGCAGTGAGACTATTCCACAGCCACAAGCCCTGCAGACCATCCAGGTTACCCGGGTTAAAAGATTAGAGTTGAATTCAGGTGGGTACATCGTCCGGGAAATGAATGTACCCTTAGGTAGCTTGAAGGGTGCAACACATCACAGTGTACTGGAAATGTGCCCTACTCGACGGCAGGCTACAGATCCCAAGGCGTGCCCAGGTAACGGGATTGCCTGTAGCTGGGAAATCTCGTCATGACTAATGTATTAATCTAGTTATTAGCCTTAGTCCATTTTTGTAGGTACTCCTGACCGTGGTACTCAGGAGTCCCTGTCCTAGACATGATGCAAGACAGGACTGGTTTATTTATACAAACACAATCGTCCACGGTGTCCAGATTAATTATACAAGTCATGTCATGTCAGGTAGCCGTCGCAACAGCTATTCGAGATAATCATGTCAGGTTATCATGCCAAGTGTACTTGTCAGGAGTGCGCCACGACGGGCCACTATCAGGTCATGTCAGGTTATTATGCCAGGAGTGCACCACTACGGGTCACTATCACGCCATGCTCAATTATCCTTTCCAAATATATTACATAATTTGTGATTATCAAGTTCATGACAAAAGGCGTATGGATATAAAATGGACGTTAAATATCTAATAAAATATCAATATACAGGGCTATAGAAGAGCCAGGGTAATCAGGCTACGCTCAGGTCAACATACGCTCAGGTCAACATACGCTCGGTTAGCATACGCTCAGGCCATGTGTATGCTCGAGGCCAGCGTACGCCTAAGCTAGCGTACCAAGGCACGCGTACGCTCAAGCTAGCGTACCAAAGGGTCCATACACTTCCAATGGGAAGCGTACGCAAGGGTCAGCGTACACAAGGGCACGCTTAAGCTACAGGTCAGCGTACGCTCAAGCTAGCGTACGCTCAAGACTGCGTACGCTCGAGCTAGCGTACACAAAAGACACGCTGCCAACCGGCAGCGTATCAAGGCTAGCGTACGCACGCTAAAGAGCAGCGTACTCAAGTTAGCGTACGCTCGCTAAATAGCAGCATACTCAAGTTAGCGTACGCTCGCTAAATAGCAGCGTACTCAAGTTAGCGTACGCTCGCTAAAGAGCAGCGTACTCAAGTTAGCGTACGCTCGCTAAAGAGCAGCGTACTCAAGTTAGCGTACGCTCGCTAAAGAGCAGCGTACTCAAGTGGTGTAAGCTAAAAAGCTAGCTCACTGTTCACTGTCTTCTCCAAATGGCAAGAACAGCAAGAACTCTAAAGTTGAATCGAAGCTTCAATTGTCCATATCTTGGTCAAAACAAGTCCGAATCCAACTTTCCAAAGGTCAAAATTGGGTAGAATGAAATGCTCTACAACATGGAACCATCAAAACTTGAAAACAAGCTAGTTTGATAGATCAAAACACCAAAATCCGAAAATAGCAAAGCTCTAGATCTACAAGAATTAAAGCCTCAAAATAGAAAATGACAAGTTCTAATGTGGTTTAGAATCATGAGGAGAAGCTAATAAAACCATCAAAAGGAGTTCTCTTGTGGAAGCAAGTTGCACTTGCCTATGGTGTTCTTGGTTGGTGGAGAAGAGTAATGGTGGGGAAAGGAGAAGTAAATGAGAATTATGGAGGAGAGAGAAGGTTGGTGGGGATAATAAAGAGGGGGGTTGTGGTGGAAATGAAGGAGAAGCATAGGCTAAGGTGTTCCACCCTTGGCCCATGATGAGCCAAGCAGTGGGCCGGTCGAACCAAGCCAACCCAAATCGAGAGTAAACAAGCCAAGCCAAACCAAGGAGATATGCAAATACAAGATAAAATACGTATACGTATTCCAAATACGTAATACGAACACCAGGCATTACAGAACTTAAATTCTGAGACATTTCTGCAGCTATTGGTGAGGCCAGGCGAGGCACGAATTGCAGCCATTAAATGAGAGTGACAATGATGATGACTTTAAAAAGTGGAATTGATACTACATAGTATCAAACTATGATGCATAATCAGCCATCTGAGCCATATTTTACTTCTTTTTCCCTTTTTTTTATTGTAATTGTCCAAAAAAGCTATGGGAGGATGCAGTTACGCACTAGTATGAAATTGGAGGACCTATGCATTATGCAACAACAAATTGTGTCATCTGAGCCACAATAGACTACCTATGTTAGAAATATTTGTATTTGTAATTTTATGTGTATTTGTAAACTAGTGGCAGTATTGTATATGTTGGAGTCTAGTCTGGATTTGGTAACAACATACTTGTGGAATCCAAATCTAATTAAATACTTAATTTGATTTGATTTGGATGTCCATAATTGGTGTTGTGCTATTTTAGATATAATAGGATTCTTATTTTAGAAAATCCTATTATGATCTAAAATATGATAATTGGTGGGCTATTTTAGGTGTAATAATATTCTTATTTGAGGACTTCATAATTATGAAATTATATTATGACCTAAAATAGGATTTTTCTCATACTACATATATGGGGTGAGGGTGGAGGCACAAAAAATAAGCAAAAAGCACAAAAGTGAAGATTCGGGTTACTTGTCCACAAGAAAATCTAAGAGAAAGTTCGTACTTTGCTCTTAGGACTTTACCATCCAAGACAGAAGGAAGAAAAAGATCTAATCGAGGAGTCATCAACCTCGGTTAGGAAGATTGCTACGGGTTGGTGAGTGATCTCAATTGTAGTCTTCTATTTTTTCCTTCTTGAGAGTGGTGAGGGGGTTGAACCTATTAGGACAAAGGGTTCAACGTGAGTTCTGTCAATCTTGTAATTTCAACTGAGTTATTAAAGGTTGAGATGTGTGTTTTCCATAAATAAATTCACTTTATTTATTGTGTTTCTGAGAAAATTACAACTGTAGGAATCTAATCTAGAAGACGATTACTTTATCCCTTGGACGATGCGATGAAGATGGCTCGGATCTCGAAGAACTTGGACAGCAACTGAGCAATCTTTCTGTTCTCTCTGAATTCAATGTCCTGTGTTGAAGGTGAAGAAACTCTCTTTTATAGAGTTCTGGATAACTGCTCTGGGCATACGCTCAGTCAGTTACTTGACGTGTGCATAACTGCAGGGACACGTGGCGAAGTTTGGTGGAGACACGTTAGAGTGTGGTTGAGAGTGTTGGAGTATATCCAGAAGAGATTGATGGCATGAAAGCCACGTTGCATAACTTCTGAATGAGTGGATCACTAAGTACAGGACACGTAAAAACGTGTGTTGACTGTATATTTGAAGCCATCCTGAATGCATTTACTGTAATATGCTGTCTTGTTGAAAAGGAGTCGTATAGAGTCCACACGCTCACTAAGTTGACAAGGAGTTGTATGGAGTACATACGCTCACTTGGTAGACAAGGAGTCGTATGGAGTACATATGCTCACTTGGTTGACAAGGAGTCTTATGGCGTACATACGCTTACTTGGTTGACAAGGAGTCGTATGGAGTATATACGCTCACTTGGTTGACAAGGAGTCGTATGGAGTTCATACGCTCACTTGGTTGACAAGGAGTCATATGGAGTTCATACGCTCACTTGGTAGACAAGGAGTCGTATGGAGTACATACGCTCACTTGGTTGACAAGGAGTCGTATGAAGTACATACGCTCACTTGGTTGACAAGGAGTCGTATGGAGTATATACGCTTACTTGGTTGACAAGGAGTCGTAAGGAGTTCATACGCTCACTTGGTTAACAAGGAGTCGTATGGAGTACATATGCTCACTTGGTTGACAAGGAGTCGTATGGAGTTCATACGCTTACTCGATTAACAAGGAGTCGTAAGCATTGGGGGAGTAGACACGTGGCTGTCCTCAATCTTCTCAAATATGCCATATCTTCCAATAACTGACAAATATCTCTCTAGCGTCGTGTTACGGATATGATGGCTGATAGACTGTCAGAGATGACAGTAATAATGGATGTACATTTATGATGGCTAATGAGCTGTCCTCGTAAGAGACAAAATTACCTCTCGAAAATCCATACGAAGGTTAATCTTCCTAGGACAGTTGTCTTTGCACGAAAGACGAAGTGTCAGATTCATCCTCCATTGAGCATGTGCTGTGCTGTCATTCAAGAAATAATAAAATATTCACTAAGCGTATGGCTTTAGCTGAGCGTATGACTTTGAGCGTATGGCCTTTGAATGAGCGTATGGCTTTGGCTGAGCGTATGACTTTGAGCGTATGGATATTTTTGACTTGGTCTTATGTCAGCGTGTCATAATTTTTCACACCCTACAAGACCCCCTTCAAAGTTTTCGAACTTTATGATTTTCAAAAGTTCGAAATTACTTTGAACTTAAAGTGGGAATAAGTCTTGACACGCTGGCATGAGTTTGTTATTTTCCCCAATATCAGTGCATATCTCTAGGGATTCTGTATTTAAAGAACGACCGCCGTTTAAGCTTCCCTTTCTTCTATAAATAGGTCTTTCAAAACTTAATTTCTTTCTTTACTTTTGCCTTCGTCTTCGAGAGAGAAAAAGAATCCAGAGTTCAAACTTTTTTCTTCTTCAACCTAATCTTCATTAATGGCGCCCAAGATCGACACTGCTGCGAAGGGAAAGGGGAAGGCTCCTGCGGAGTCATCTCGGTCTGCCGCCACCGCTGCAACTGCTAGGAGGACTGCCGATCAGCGTATTCTACGAAGTGAACGCCCATTGAAACCTCTATATGGTGAGAAGGAAGATGATGAACAGTAACTATTCCCTTTTTAGGGCTCTGGTTAGAACGAAATCAGAAAACGTATCCCCTTTTTAGGGTCAATACGTCAGAAAATACGCTTCCCTCTTTAGGGTTTAGTCGTATTCCATGTTTTTCGTCTATACAAAAAATATGTTTGGAGCGTATTCCTGTTAGATACGCGTATCTTTGATAGAAATGTCAACATACGCTGATCTGAAGGAATACGCTATGTCAAGTTGTCTCACTGAGATACGCTGACTCTTTTGTCAGCGTATTTTTGATGAACGTCTTGTTAACCATACGCTGTTCTTGGGAATATTCCATACGACTGCTTGCTTTGGTTGAACATACACTGATACGCTTAAAGAAAAAGATCTAATCATCCTCTAAATTTTGAATAAAAGCTGGGCATAGGCTGAACTTTAGAGTCTGTCATACGCTTAGGATAGACTTAGCGTAAATTGATCCTTGAATATGACATACGCTTTAGGATAAACTGAGCGTATGTTAATCTTTGAATCTGTCATACGCTTAGGATAAACTGAGCATATGTTGATCTTTGAACTTGTCATACGCTTAGGATAAACTGAGCGCATGTTGATCTTTGAATCTGTCATATGCTTCAGATAAACTGAGCGTATGTTGATCTTTGAACTTGTCATCCCTTTGTGTTAAAGATTTTTAACTTCTTATTCTTCTTTTGCAGTGGATATTCTGGCCCAGGAAGCACAGTTTGAAGGATGTGTAGGGAACAATTATAAGAGTGACCTATCTCATGTCCGCTTTCCTCAATTTGATGGACCTTCCACAAGGATAGCCATTCTGAAAAACCAGGATAACGAAACCCTGCTGAATTTGATAAGTGGTCAACCATTACAGAGTGTGGACAGTGCTACCCACTCAAAGCCGGCATTTCTATTTGGGGATGCTATCGACAGAAACTCTCAACCAGCCTGCGACAAAGTGTCATACTCGTATTATCGAGATGGTGATGCGACTCAGCCAATGTACTTGACTGGGTTGTCTAAGAGCATCAACATAGCTCGCTTATTCCATGCAAGTTATCAAAGGCAAATGAAGTGGGATATTACTACGTCCCGTCAAGCAAAAGCTGGATGGATATGATACAGTCAGGGAAGATTCTGTAGTGGTACTGAACCGCATGTTTCAGTCTTACGAGGATTATTGCCAGCCACCATTCCTCCTGAGGACTCTGTACTTCTGAAGCCAGTTAGAGTCCCGATCTTTGCAAATGAATTTGTTCATTTAGAAAATGCCGTCTATCCAAAACAGTCTATGAGACTTACTGGTCTGGTGAACCCAGAGAATACTAGATGGACTGTTCTTGTGAGATGGATTCTGAACAATTATGGAGAACAGTTGAAGGTGATAGGCCTATATAATGCCATCAAGTGCACTGTTTATGGTTTTAGGCCAAACCCGGACTTGTTCTTGGCACTAGCGAAAAGGTATAATTACCGTACCAGCACTTTTATGACTCCGAGAGGCGAGATGGGATTCGCTCTCCATGAAATGGCGTACATTTCTCAGCTGCCAACAGGAGATCTGCCGTATGAAGAATATATTCCTTTCATTGATGAAATGAATAAGATTTCTGATGCCAACCCGCTAATTCTTCATGTGTTCGAAGAATTAATGTGCCACTACAGTATATGTAAGGCCTTTTATAAGGCAAAAGGTGCAGAGGGAGATTCAAGATGCTATTCTTCTAAGTGGATGGCCTATTTATTCCAAGGCCGTACTGAAGAAACTCAGAAGAAGAAGAAGAAGACCGAACAATATGTCGGTCGTTTTAAACCTCTGAGTCAAGATGAAATTGACAAATTAATCCAGGACACCACCCATGATGACATCATCATTGAAGAAGATGAAGGCACCTATAAAGCTGGTGATAGATTGGAGACCTATATAAAGCAAGGTAGCCAAAAATTATCTGATGAGGGTCATCTGGCCGGGTTTATATCCCTCTGGCTGAGAAGATTTGTAGTACCTGGCACCTGTTCAGCAGACAGGATGTACAGAGGAGTCGTATTTGCAGCAGTCCGTCTGACTTTCGGGTACAAGATGGATTTGCTAACAGCGATGACATGCCGTCTGAATGCCGGTTTAAGGGCATATGCAGACAGAATGTTTGACTTGGCGAAGAAGAAGCTTACAACCTTTCCTCGGGTAGAAATGCCCTTTACATATTTGTATGGGTGGCTACTCCTCCATTTTGAGTCTCTTATGAGTGCTGGAATGGCTGGACCAGATGACACCTTTTTGGAAAGATACCGTCACACGCCAAAGTGGCGGTATGACACTCTGACAGATTGTAGGACTGTATTAAACAGGGAAGAACTATAGAGTTTCACTTGTGTTCCTCCGCCTATTGGTTATGAGACTATGTCTGTGAAGTTGATTGATGGCACTAGTGCCAATGAATTGGATGATATTCAGCATGAATGGCTGAAGATGATTAGGCCATCTCACTTGATCTGTCGCCGTGACGATGTCATTTATTTGGAACCATATCTTCCGAGTAGATTTGCTCGACAATTTGGCTATGATCAGTTGCACGTAGGGAATGCAACAACATGCTTTAGCCACCAAGGCGGATTAATCGATGGCGCAAGGGCTTGGATATATTATATTGCTAAAGGTACCGGAACTACTTTTTCAATGCCAGATCCGGTTACTTATCAGAGAGGAGCTAGAATGTTGGCGTCTTATGCCAGGTTCTATGTATCGGCGAATACCTTTGATGAGAAATTCAGCATCTGGGGTAAAAGCTTCATCCATGTTGATAAAAAATCAACCAAATCAGCCCTGCCAAGAGATTGTCATGACCGAGAAGATCCTCTTGCTACTGATGAGGTTTATGAAGAAGTTTTGGAGAATCTCTTTTCGGATGAACTTCATCAGCCATTACATGTATCAATTGGAAGTGCTGAGGAGAGTGTATCTGCTGAAAGTACACCGAAAAGAAAGCGAGGCAAAGGTGCTTCTGGGCCTGCTCCAAAAAGAGTTACTCGAGCAGAAACTCGTAATCGTGGAGGAATTACTATTCCAGAGACTTCTCTTGCTTCGAGTCGACGAATCAGAGATGCTGATGAAGCAGGTAGTAATTCAAAAGACGATTATCCTACTATTCCATTAACCAAAAGAATAGGAAGGAAGGTGATAGTTTCAAAGACTAAATCTGTAATTTGTCTCGATGCAGAAAGTCCCACCAATCGTGCCGAACGATTGGCTTTAGAGAAGCAAGCTGCCCTTGCTTCTTCTGTTAAGACAGAACCTACTGAAGAGGATGTGTATGAACATGCTGAATCATCTATACCTTCTGATATGAAGTTGATTACGCCAACGGCTACGCAGATGATTAGTCAACCTGCGGTAGAGGCCGAGATTCAGACTAAAACAGCTGATGACTTATTGATTTTGAGAGAATCAGTGAAGGAAGCAACCACTCTCGAGCCACTTGCTGAAGTTTTGGAGAGCGATAAGAGTGATGAAGAACAGGTTGACTATGAACCTTCATCTCGTTCCTTTGAAGATAAGGACATGGAGATTGAAGATGAGTCACCGACTGAAACTCATATTGATGTACTGAAGACAGTTGGCCAACATTCAGGGTTGACTCCAGAGCCGGAAAACCTTCTAGAATTAGAGGTCCATGTTCCGAGCACTTCTGGAGCAGGCAGTAGTGAAATAAATCCAGTATCAGAAGACACTCTGAATAGACTGCGAGCTGGGTTGGATGATCCAAAAGAAACAGAATATGAGCCAGCTTCAGGTAATATTTTATTCAGCAAAGTTTTGTCTTTTCCTTGCTTTATTGTCTTTTAATTTTGATCAAGCTTCTTTGATTCCCAAAAGTTGTAGGAACTGCACCAGCAATGAGCTCGACTCATGCCCCACCTGTTCAGACTGATATTGGTGAGGGAAGCTCACATTTGCCTAGTTCCCCGAAAGCACCTACTTCTACTCCCAGAATAGAGTCCACTCCAGCTCCTTCCTTTACAATGGCAGCCACTTCCGGTTTTGAAACAGGGATAACAAGGGCCATGGCGATGTATTCAGAGATCATTTATTCATATCTGGATACATTCTCCAGGCGACTTATGAAGGATAAAACTATGTCTTTTTCAAATCTTCGAGCGGCAATTAATTTTTCGCTTTTAGCTTTGCGTCAGGCTGGTTACGAGACCCAGTGTACCTTCTTTGAGCATCTTCTGGATGATTTAGAAGTAACAATCCATAAATACTGGAAGATCAAAAAGAAAGATATTAAATCTTTAACTGCAGCTGAGATCGCTCAATTGGAACATGAAGCTCAAACTCAGCAAGCTGCTTTGACAGAATTCCTCGCTCTGTCATCTGAAAAGCTAATGGCGAAGGATGAAGAAATAATAACTACTCGTCAGAAGATGGAGCGCCTGGAAACAGAAGAAGTATCTAAAGCTGAAGAACTTCAGAAATTAAAAGAAGAATTAGCTCGTCTTCAGGAGCGTATTGCATCTATAAAAAAGAGCAATCTGACATTAATACTGCTCGTACAGCTGAAGCCACTCGCTATCAAATTTTACAGCAAGAGCGGGAACTGATGCAGGCTGAGCAGATTGAAGAAACAAATCGCCGTAGCTCTGTTATCATTAATTTTGACCAACGAATGGTTACAGTCGAAGCAGCAGAGCGAATTCATAAAGCTCATGAAGAAAAGATGAATAATGTACTTGTTCATATTCAGGAGATAATTACTCCTCCTAAATAGATCTTTTACATTTTTTATGTCTTGAATTTTTGATACTCACTTGTAATCAATATTTTGATTTTGAATGAAGAAATGAATATCTTGACTTGATTTCAATTTTGTGCATGATATTTTTGTAGAAAACATGTTCAGAGGTAAATAATACATGACATATTTTGATAGAATAGAATATACAAATGAACTTTGTAATTCTATCAGATGATATTAAACCAAAGATAATTTTAGTTTAATACTGATTAGAGAAAACAGAATTCAGATATAAAGATATCTTTGAACTCTATTTTCCATGATCTTTGGACTCAGAAATTAAAAGACTAGATATCATTTTCATAGAATAAAAATTATGATACTGAGATAAAAAATTCAGAGGTAATATGGACATGATTTTCTATATGAGATCTTTACTAAATCCGCTGGGGATCAAATAAGACGGAATATCAAATTCTCTGGGAAGATGATATGTGTTAGAATATCAATTTCTGCTGGGGATAACGATATCAAGGCAATATTTGTGGAGAAGAATAAACTCTGATTTTATGTTTGCTGGGTAGCAGTCGCAACAAAATGAAAATATTATATATTAACGAGATTTATACATAATATTTCTTTAAGAATTTTCCGTTGATAGGCATCATCGCGACTTTACCATCCATAGAAGTAAGCTGATATGCTCCGTTAGAGAAGACTTTGTTTACGACGAATGGGCCTTCCCATTTTGCGTCGAACTTGTCTTTGCTCATATGGGTCATAGTCATCGGCCGTCTAACGGCAAGAACAAGTTCTCCTTTCTGATATGCTCTGATTTTTACCTTCCGGTTAAAAGCTTTTGAAATTCGGGCCTGATACAACTCAATATTTTGTTGAGCATACAATCGCTTTTCGTCTAGAGCTTCCAGCTCTTGAAGTCGAAGACGATCATTGTTCTCCGTTGTGAGTTCATTAGAGATTACGATTCTCAGAGAAGGAATCTGGATCTCGAGGGGAAGGACAGCTTGAAGAACAGTTTGGCAACTCTAGAGGGGGGTGAATAGAGTATGTATAGAAAAATGACCAATTAAAAATAACCCTTTCACCAACAATAAATAATCAGAGTAAAGTGCAGAAAATAAATAGAGAGCAAAAAGAGCATACGTAAACACAGCGATTTTAACCTGGTTTTCCTCGTGGAGGACTAGTCCAGGCCTGAGAACTCTAGCTCAGGATTCAAATCCACTATTTATGAAATAGTAGTTTACAACCGTGCCTTTACTTCAGAAGAGCACGTCAACTTCTAACAGAGGATCGCAGTGGCGATTTGCTTGGAATTGTCCAAGCGACTTCTTCGACTCTTGCACAAGAATCCTAACTGAGAGATGCTGAGCACTCGAGACTTAGGAGGCTTGTGGCTAGTAGATGATAAGGATATGGCTTATTTGAGCTTATAAGAGAGAAGAGAAGAGAAGATTGGATGGATTGGAATGAGAGAATTCATGCCCTATTTATAGTGTTTTTATAGGCAGAATTCGGCCAGAATTCGGGTAGGAAAATTCAAATATTTGGCCGTTGGACAACTAGCAACCAGCTAACCCTAAAATTAGGGTTCCTGATTTCTAGGGGACAGAGTTCGGCCCGAACTCTGTGTAGAGGCAGAGTACGGCCCGAACTCTGTCTCCAGAGCACAGAGTGGTTCAAAAGGGACCATTTAGGAATTTCTGGTTTGGTGGAGCTTTGGGATTTTTGGGTAGGCTATAGTCTAAGTTTCAAGAGCTCAGCATGACTCAGATTACATTAGTCTAGACTCAAAGAAAGTGTAAAATACAGACTCGAATCAACTGAGACACGGAAGCTGAGCTGTCTTCTGTCTTGAGCTTAATGCAGACGTCGTGTGTCGTATTAAATTATTACAGATATTATTTAGTCAATATTGTCAATATTTGGTTGACTGTGACTTTGTGTCAACAATCTCTCCCATATTGATAATTGACAAAATAATATATGTATATTCAACATTCATACCTGGACACAGTTGATCATAGCAATATAGCTCCCCCATAATCGATGCGAGCTAGAAATAAGAGCTCCCCCGTGATCAGTGAACGGCGCTGAGCTAGAAGAGATAGCTCCCCCGTAAAGAATGCATTGAACCTGTATAATATCTCCAAAAAGCACAAACAAGCACAGATATACGAAAGCGAAAGATATGATACTAAATATATCTAGCCAGAATATACATAGTTCTCCCCCTTTTGGCAGTTAGCAATATAGACTGCATATGAATGAAAGATCATATAAACTGCAGTATAGACAATTAAGAGTGATGCAACCACACCAAGCAGAGAAGAAACAGTGTATGACTAAACAAAATGAGTCACTAGCATAAAGTAAAACTATGATAATGAGCATAAAATGTCATCCACAAAACCAAGTGTCAAACACACAACCAGAGGTTGAGTACATAAAACCAAGTACATAAATCCATAATAAACTAAATAACTGAAATCAAAAAGCATCAACTAAGATCATCATCAGTAGCAGCAGCAGATCTAGCCAATCTCCATCACGGAGCACGAGAAGGTCCTGGAGGGTCTGAAGGACCAGGGAAGGAGCGACGGGGGTCCAGAAATGCAGCATCCGGATCCATGTAACACATGACCCATGGATCATCAATGCGATGGCCCGCGCGCTCAGGATCCCGCTCCATGGGAATGTGCAGATGATGAGACATGGAGTACCGTATATCATGCAGGGAGTTGCCGAGGGCACTCATCTGTAGAGTAGTACGATAATCCAGCTGGGTCCAGCGCTCATCCTCAAGGTCAAAACGATCCCGGAGCATAGTCTGAATAGACTCAAGAGTGGCAGGTGGAAGTGGTGCATTCTGACCGAGTGGAGGGACGTCAGGCTCCTCATCATCAGAATGCTCAGAAGCCTCAGGAGAGGCGACGACTGCCTGAGTACGTCGTGCCTTGGACAGGAAAATAGGAGCAGGCAAGAACTTACAATCATGAATAGGAATAATGAACGCACGAAAAACCATAGGAAGATATAAAGGATAAACCAATGCTCTTGGTTTCTTCCTACAATTTATCATCCAGTCCATCATTGTCCTAGGAAGATTGAAGGGGATACGATAATGAAGGTGATACAAAGCAGATATCTCAAAGTAGGTAACTTCATCAGTGGAGCCAGCTTTTGGCAGGATAGTGTTAAAAATGATTCGATGAAGTTCATAAAAATATGGGTTGAGGTACTTGGCCATAAGTTTGCGAGGACTTATATTAGGAGCACATAATTCCTCCTTGAAACCTTCAAGAAAAGTATCGCCAACAAATTGAAATTGACGAGCTTCCACAAGTTTATCCCAAGCATCGAGATGAAGAAGATCAAGAAAATCCTCCAACTCAGAATCATTGAAAGTAATGTCAATACCGGCAACCCATGAATAGATGTGGGTTGCATCGAAAGTTAAATTGCAATAAAATATTTGGATGGCGCTACGGTAAATGACAAAGTTTGAGGCAACTAACTCATCCAAACATAGATCACGAAACAATGATTCATATTGAGAAAAAATTGTAAAATTTATCGGATGTCCCCCGAACACCGGACGAGTCCGAAAGTCGCTAAACCACGTATTAGACGCGTCGAGTGACACAAATAATCGTTCGTCATATGTATTCGGATCATGGGGACAAGGCGGGTTGAACAACGGATGAATGGGTTGTTGTTCAACTACTTGCTCAATTGGAGGAGGAGGATTCGAAGAGGAAGCTCCCTCAGTTCGAGTCCTTTTCCCATGATAGGGCAAGCGAGGAGCCATTTGCAAGAAAATAGAGAACTTGAAATGGAGAGAAAGAAGGGGATATACCTGAAAACAGCAACAAACAATGAAAGAGAACGATGAGAAACCCCTTTCCCTTGATTTTGAGGAACAATGGAGCACTCTAGATCAAAAACTAGGGTTAGGGTTTGTAGGAGAAAGTTTGAAGAAGTGGAGAAGAAGGAAATAGTGAAGGAGAGAGAAGAAAACCTGAAATATAAGAGGGGGTTTTCTTTGGTCGGATAGAATTCTGACCGTATGATCTAAAATGATCCAACGGCTGAAGCTGATTCCGACGCTGGACAAATAGGGACCGAACTCGACCCGAACTCTGTTAGGGGCAGAGTTCGGCCCGAGTTCTGGATTAGTGGTCCAGAACTGAAAACAGGCTGAAAAGATGAAAAAATGGTTAAGTGTTGAAGAAAAAAGATAGAGAGGATAAAAGTTTGATGAATTCATTGAAGTACATAGAGAGGTACACAAAAGTCAGAAATGAACTTAGAAATTAGTAAATAGGCAATAATAAATCAAACCAAACCATATGATAAACAAGGAAATATAATATAATTCAATAGTTTGAATTTGCCATGGGTTAGCTGCAGGGGCCGGATCCCAGCTAGCGGTAGTCCTGAGGACTAGTGCACCGTGTCGCTTAGGCTTTTACGCCTTGTTGTCAGAAGGACCCTTTCGGCTTGTACCCATACCAAATTCATCGTAAAAGAATCATACTATACTCGATATTTACGCAGGTGAATTTTAATTTATGACCGCTTCATCTAAAATTCCACGTTCACGACAAAGAAAATTGAAGCGCTCTTCGGATAAAGGCTTAGTAAAGAAGTCTGCTAGCTGATGATCAGTGTCAATAAATTCTAAGTTAATCGTGCCGTTTTGCTGATGATCACGCAAAAAGTGGTGTCTAATCTCAATGTGTTTAGTGCGTGAGTGGCAGACAGGGTTCTTAGTTAAATTAATGGCACTAGTGTTGTCACAGAATATAGGAATATACATAAAAGATAACTTATAGTCTTCAAGGGTTTGCTTCATCCACAGAATTTGTGCACAACAACGCCCAGCTGCTATGTATTCAGCTTCTGTTGTGGATAGTGCGACAGAGTTCTGCTTCTTGCTAAACCAGGAGACTAAAGCCTTTTCTAATAAATGACACGTGTCGTTCGTACTTTTACGGTCGACCTTGCATCCAGCGAAGTCAGCATCAGAGTAACCAATAAGGTCAAATGATGTGGACTTGGGATACCATAGGCCCACTGTAACCGTACCCTTAATGTATCGAAAGATACGCTTAACCGCGGTCATGTGTGATTCCTTAGGATTAGCTTGATATCTAGCACATAAGCAAACACTGAACATGATATCGGGACGACTAGCAGTTAAATAAAGTAAGCTGCCTATCATACCTCGATACTTACGTTGATCAACAGGTTTGCCGCTCTCATCTGGTTCGAGTTTGGTTGAAGTAGCCATTGGAGTGCTGATTGGTTTGACGTTGTCAAGATCGAACTTCTTCAGCATGTCCTTGGTATACTTCGATTGACAGATGAAAGTTCCATTAGCCATTTGTTTCACTTGCAGGCCAAGAAAGTAGTTGAGCTCTCCCATCATGCTCATCTCAAATTCCGTCTGTATACACTTGGCAAATTCTTGACAGAGGGTTTCATCAGTAGAGCCAAAAATGATATCATCAACATAGATTTGAATCAACATAATAGTGTCTTTAAAAGATTTTATAAACAGTATAGTATCAATTTTCCCTTTTGAAAAACCTTTCTCAAGTAAGAAGCTACTTAGCCTTTCATACCAAGCTCTGGGGGCTTGTTTGAGGCCATAAAGCGCTTTCTTTAGCTTGAACACGTGGTCGGGAAATTTGTGATTTTCAAAGCCAGGAGGTTGTTTCACATAAACTTCCTCCTTAATAAAACCATTCAAGAAAGCACTTTTCACATCCATTTGAAATAATTTAAAGTTTTAAAAATTAGCAAAAGCAGAAAGCATCCGAATGGATTTTAGTCTAGCAACAGGAGCATACGTCTCATCGTAGTCGATACCTTCCTCTTGGTTGTATCCTTGAGCTACTAGACGAGTTTTGTTACGTGTGACTGAACCATCTTCATTTACTTTGTTTCTAAAAACCCATTAAGTACCAATTATCGAGTGATTAACCGGTTTAGGAACGAGTTCCCATACTTGGCTTCTCTCGAATTGGTTGAGTTCTTCTTGCATAGCAGAAATCCAAAATTCATCATTAAAGGCTTCAGAAATATTTTTAGGCTCTACTTGTGAAATGAAGGCAGTGCTAGCAACGGAGTCTCTTAGTGATGATCTAGTAGTTACTCCACGTGAAACTTCTCCTATTACTAAATTTTCTGGATGAGAAGGTTTGAAAGAGAATTTCTTAGGCAAACCCTCCAGAGAATCAGTTTCGGTTGAAGTATTCATTGGAGTAGAAGTTGATGGCTCAACGTCATCATCAAGAGTACTTACTGCACTGTTATCTTCATCAAAAGTCACATTTGTTGACTCTTCCACAATAAGTGAGCGTTTATTAAAAACTCTATATCCCTTACTCTTGGCAGCATAACCAAGAAAGATACCATCGTCAGATTTGGCATCAAATTTGCCTAAGTTGTCTTTGGTGTTAAGGATAAAATATCTACAACCAAAAACTTTAATATAAGAAACATTGGGGGTTCTCCCAAACCAAAGCTCATAGGGTATTTTCTTCGTAATGGGACGAATCAGCACCCTATTCAAAATGTGGCATGCTGTACTGACAGCTTCTGCCCAAAAGTATTTCGGAAGTAAAAATTTATTCAACATGACTCTGGCCATATCGCCGAGAGTTCTATTCTTTCGCTCCACAACACCATTTTGTTGAGGAGTTCTAGGACAAGAAAATTCATGATCAAAACTATTTGTATTACAAAAATTTTCAAAATCATAATTTACGAATTCGCCTCCATGATCACTTCGGATTCGAGTAATCATGTAGCCTTTTTCATTTTGAACTTTCTTTACAAAAACTTTGAAAACAGAAATAGCATCGCTCTTATTAGCGAGAAAGAAAACCCAAGTAAATCTCGAAAAATCATCAACAATAACAAATACATAAAGTTTGCCACCAAGGCTAGCTATTCTACTAGGACCAAATAAATCCATATGAAGTAGTTGCAAGGGTCTAGTAGTACTTACAGAGTTGATGGAATGAAATGAGGATTTAGTTGCCTTGTTTAGTTCACATTCGGCACATACCGTGTCCTTTTTGAATGTGATGTCAGGCAATCCTCTCACTAGCTTCTTGGTAGACAGCCTGGATATAGCATCCATGTTGGCATGACCAAGACGCTGGTGCCAAAGTAGTTGTTCGTCTTTGTGGGCATATAGACATCTACCTGCATTGTTAGTATTTATAGAAAGATATAAAATATATATGTTGTCCTCTCTTTTCCCTTCAAAAGCAATGTCTCCTGTTGACCTATCATAGATGTAGCAACTGTTTTGTCCAAAGTTAATATCATATCCATGATCAGCAAGATGACTAATGCTGAGCAGGTTATGCTTTAACTCGGTCACTAGGCAGACATCCTTTATTACAGGAGAAGGAGGATGACCAATGATACCATTACCTATTATGTGCCCTTTGAGATTGTTACCGAAGGATACATATCCTTCTCTCTTCATCGATAGTGATACAAAAAGATTTGCGTCTCCCGTCATATGTCGCGAGCATCCACTATCGAGAATCCACTTACTTTCAGTTGAAGAGGGAAGGTCCACCTACATTAAGAGTAGATGTGACCTTTGGTACCCGAGTTCTTGAGGGTCCTGAAAAGTTAGTCTTTGGAAACCAAGAATATATCTTTTTATCTACAAGTCTTCTAACTTTGCACTGTGGTGAGATGTGTCCATGTGATCCACAGTAAGTACAGATAGCATTCTTATTTATACTAGGAGCATGAGAATAATATCTATAAGCAACAGGATGAGGATGAACATGATGTGAAGAGTTAGCATGGTGATGATGATTATGCATAGAATGAGTGGCATGGTGATGGTGTATATGAGGCATATCATGATGGTATTGTCTATGATGTGTGACATGCTGATATTGTCTATATGGCATGGCATGATGATTTTGTCTATATGGCATATGATGATCTTGTCTATATGGCATGGTATGATAATTTTGTCTATATGGCATGGCATGATGATTCCTATGTGTGGAGTGATGTTGATTGTGTCTTTGTGCATGATGATTGTGTACTGAGTGAGAATTATTCTTACGTGCACGTGGTTTGTGAAAGTTTGTGTATATAAATGCATGATTATGTGCTGCATGAGAATGACGTGGTTGACTAGCATGAGTGGTGTTGTACCCATGTGATTGGGTTTGAGGTTGAAGCACCTGTTTACCCAATTTGGTTTCTAATCTCTTAGAAGCAGCTTGCAATTCATCAACCTTAATATTCAAGCCATATATTTTAGTCATGGAGATTTTGTGTCTACTCTTTTCTTCAGCAAGCAACGTGTTGAGAGTAGTGATTTCTTAAGCTTGTTGCTCAATACGTGCTTCAGCATCATGTAAGCTTATTTTAAGCTTGGATACTTCATTAGTGGCATCAGTGGGTGACGTGTCTCTAACATTATCAAGAAGTAAAGAAATTCTTTGTATCTCATCTTCCAGACTTTTGATTTTGTCCTTGGCATGTTTGTATTTACCAATGACCTTTTTGTGATCATCGAGTAAATCAGTAAAAGCATCGCCAAGTTCATCAAAAGAGAAGTCATCTAGAGTTTCGTTAGATACCTTGTTGGAAGTTGCCATTAGGCACACATTTGCTGTATCTTGAGGAGAGCCTTTTTCTTCCTCGGAGTCACTCGCTTCACTTTCATGCCAAATTCCTGTGTTGGCATATTTCTTTGATGAGTTCTTTTTGTATGGCTTCTCATAGCGGTTGCTCTTCTTCAAGAATGGGCAGTCTTTTCGGACATGTCCAGTCTTCTTGCAACCGTAACAGGTTGGCTCTTCTTCATCATCTTCTTGTGAATCCTTCTTCCTTCGATTGAAGCGAAGGAATTTTTTGAAGTTGCGAACCATGAGAGCTTGGTCTTCATCATCCGAGTTATCGTCTTCGGTCTCATCGTGATCAGCCCTTCGTCGATGAGCTTTGAGTGCGATCTCCCTGGTCTTCGGAGCAGGCTCTTCGAAGTCCTTGAGGTCAAGCTCGTGAGTCATGAGCTTACCCATCAAGGTCTCCATTGACATTGATGTGAGATCGTTTCCTTCTATGATGGCCGTCACCTTAGGGTTCCAAATCTTTGGCAACCCTCTGAGTAACTTACGAATCTTCTCGTGGTTTGAGTACTGCTTACCAAGCGAGGATAGAGGATTGATGATGTCGAGGAATCTTATAAACATTTGAGTGATCGTCTCATTTGGCTTCATCTTGAAGGCTTCGTATTCTTGAGTGAGACGGCTTATTTTTGATTCCTTGACTTGTGTGGTTCCCTCATGCGTCACTTCTAGAAGTCTCCATACTTCATGAGCAGTGGTGCATGTGGAGACCCTGTTGAATTCATTCCTGTCTATAGCACAGAATAAAGCATTAATAGCCCTAGCATCTAGACTTTGCCTGTTTCTTCTCTTCGACAGAATATTTGTCGTGTGGTTTCTCAATGAGGTCACCATCGACAACTATCCTGACGGGCTTTTTGTAACCGTCAGTGACGACAGTCCACAGGTCAAAGTCTAGAGACTTAAGATAGAAGCTCATCCTTGTTTTCCAATATGTATAGTTAGTTCCATCAAATAGGGAAGGCCTATGAGTGGACTGACCTTCACCATGATTGGAAATCAAGGATTGTGTGGTTGCCATGGATCAGCTCTTAGGATGTTAGTCCTTATAAAGAGAACAGAGCTCTGATACCAATTGAAGAACAGTTTGGCAACTCTAGAGGGGGGTGAATAGAGTATATATAGAAAAATGACCAATTAAAAATAACTCTTTCACCAACAATAAATAATCAGAGTAAAGTGCAGAAAATAAATAGAGAGCAAAAAGAGCATACGCAAACACAGCGATTTTAACCTGGTTTCCCTCGTGGAGGACTAGTCCAGGCCTGAGAACTCTAGCTCAGGATTCAAATCTACTATTTGTGAAATAGTAGTTTACAACCGTGCCTTTACTTCAGAAGAGCACGTCAACTTCTAACAGAGGATCGCAGTAGCAATTTGCTTGGAATTGTCCAAGCGACTTCTTCGACTCTTGCACAAGAATCCTAACTGAGAGATGCTGAGCACTCGAGACTTAGGAGGCTTGTGGCTAGTAGATGGGAAGGATATGGCTTATTTGAGCTTATAAGAGAGAAGAGAAGAGAAGATTGGATGGATTGGAATGAGAGAATTCATGTCCTATTTATAGTGTTTTTATAGGCAGAATTCGGCCAGAATTCGGGTAGGAAAATTCAAATATTTGGCCGTTGGACAACTAGCAACCAGCTAACCCTAAAATTAGGGTTCCTGATTTCTAGGAGACAGAGTTCGGCCCGAACTCTGTGTGGAGGCAGAGTTCGGCCCGAACTCTGTCTCCAGAGCACAGAGTGGTTCAAAAGGGACCATTTGGGAATTTCTGGTTTGGTGGAGCTTTAGGATTTTTGGGTAGGCTATAGTCTAAGTTTCAAGAGCTCAGCATGACTCAGATTACATTAGTCTAGACTCAAAGAAAGTGTAAAATACAGACTCGAATCAACTGAGACACGGAAGCTGAGCTGTCTTCTGTCTTGAGCTTAATGCAGACGTCGTGTGTCGTATTGAATTATTACAGATATTATTTAGTCAATATTGTCAATATTTGGTTGACTGTGACTTTGTGTCAACACAGCTTCGCACCCATATACCAAAGAGAAAGGCGTACATCCGGTTGCATTGCAAACTGTGGTGCGGTAGGCCCATAAACATTTACCAAGCTTCTCACTCCAGTTGCGTTTGTTAGAAGAAACAAACTTTTTCAGGAGTTTGATAATGGTTTTATTGAAAGCTTCTGCCAATCCATTAGCTGCTGGATTATATGCTGTAGAAGCTAGGTTATTGATTCGATGGTCATCGCAGAATCGAGTAAACTTTTGACTGACGAACTGTGGTCCGTTATCATGGATAATATGTCGAGGAACACCAAATCGATAGATGACATGATGCTTGACGAAGTTGATGATGTTGGAAGTTTTGACTTCAGATAGCGGAATTACTTCAGCCCATTTGGAAAAGTAGTCGGTTATTGCTAGAATAAACCGGTGTCCTTTTGATGATGGTGGGTTAATGGGACCAATGATGTCCATGCCCCAGGCCTCGAAGGGCCATGATGCCGCTGTCGGATGTAAGAACTCTAATGGTTGATGGATAAAGTCTGCATGAATTTGACAGGCTTTACATTTTCGGGCATATTGAATGGCGTCCGCCACCATCGTGGGCCAATAATAACCAATACGTCGGATGCGATCTTGAAGTTTAGGACCTAGTTGATGGGCTTCGCAGACACCATCATGTGCTTCACGGATAATCTGTTGCGCTTCCTCACCAGCGATGCATCGGAGGAGAAGACCGTCGTATGACCGACGATATAGTATTTTTGTCGTATGATTATAATAGAATATGAGGGCTCGACGCCGGATAGATGCTGCTTCGCTCGGATTATCAGAAAGTATGTCATATAATACAAAGTCTAGAAATGGACGTCTCCAGTCTTCGATCATGGCTTCTGTTTCATTGGAAAAGACGTATTCCATAGTAGAATCAGAAGAAGATGAAGATGCTTTGTCAAACCCTAATCCAGTGCTAAGGTTGGAAGACTCAAATTCATCAAGATTGAGAGAATTTTTATCCGGGTTATGGGGAAAACCCAAAGCCAAATTATTCTCGACGTAAAATAGCTTCCGGTTATAAACCACTATCACTTGTTGACGTCTGACTGGTACGACTAGCACAGCGACAAGATTAGCCAAAGTATCGGCTTCTGTATTACAGGCTCGCCGAACGTGTTTAATAAAGAAACCTTCAAAGAAAAAGGCCATAGAGAGTGCTGCTCGGTGATAAGGTATCAAATCCTGATGACGGACTTCGTATATACCTCTGATTTGATTAACAATAAGTTTAAAGTCTCCAAAAACTTCTAAATATTGAATATCCAGATGTTTAGCAAGTTGAAGACCGATGAGCAACGCATTGTATTCGGCGACATTGTTTGAACACGATTGATCTAAAGAATAAGCCCTCTGAATAGTCAGCCCTTCAGGGGATACGAGAACAATCCCGACTACGGCAACAATATCGCCATCGGGACCTATTCTAGATGCTCCATCAAAGAATAGACGCCAGGTAGGAGTTTCTTCAGACACTTGATTTGAATCCAGAACTTCATCTGGGATTTTATCATATAATTTAGAATTCTCTGGAACTGCATGAGCTGCCAGGAAATCAGCAAGAGCCTGTCCTTTAACTGACTTTTGAGGAATATAATGCATGTCATACTGAGCTAACAAGATTCCCCAATTAGCTAGTCTAGTGTTGAGAATACCGGGTTTCTTCATCATAATCCTGATGGGATTCACTCTGGAAATGGCATGAATCGTTTGGCCGATGATATAATGTCGCATCTTCTAAACGGCAAACATTAATGCTAGGCATTCTTTTTCAATAGGAGAATAACGTGGTTCAGCACCTGTCATTGTGCGACTGAGGTAATAAATAGCCTATTCATGGCCATCTTTATTTTTCTGGGCGAGTAATGCACCGAGAGAATGATCCATGGCTCGAACATATAGAAGGAATGGTATTCCTGAAACAGGAGGTACCAAAACCGGAGGGTTCATAAGGTATTGTTTGATATCATCAAATGCTTTTTGACATTCTTCGTTCCAGACAAAGGATACACCTTTCTTCAAAAGTTTGTTGAACGGTCTGCAGCGTCCTGATAAGTTAGAGATAAATCTCCTGATATAAGCAATTCTTCCTTGAAATCCTCGTAGCTCTTTTAAGGTGCGTGGAGGACGCATCTCTTGGATGGCTTTGATTTTCTTGGGATCCACGTGTATACCTTTAGCGGTAATGACGAAGCCGAGAAATTTGCCACTAGAGACGCCCATGAAGGACTTAGTAGGGTTCATCTTAAGTTGATGCTGACGCATTAAATCAAAAATAGTCTTCAAATTTTGGATATGATCCTCTTTTTGTCGACTCTTGACTGCAATATCATCAACGTAGCATTCGACTGTTTTCCGGAGATGTTTGCGGAATATAGTGCTCATTGCTCGCTGATACGTTGCTCCTGCATTTTTGAGACCAAACGGCATTACTGTATAACAGTATGTACCGATCGGCGTTCTGAAGGAAGTATGTCTCTCGTCGTCTAGAAATATTTTGATTTGGTTGTATCCCGAATACCCATCCATAAATGACATTCGTTCGTAACCACATGTATTATCGATCATGACATCTGTAATTGGAAGAGGGAACTCGTCCTTAGGACAAGCTGCATTGAGATCGCAAAAGTCTATACAGACTCGGATCTTGTCGGTCTTTTTGAGGACAGGAACAATATTAGCCACCTATTCAGGATATTGTTCCTCTCGGATAAATCCGGAAGCTATAAGCTTGCTAACTTCAGCTTCAATTGCATCCATAATGTCTGGACGAAATCATCGCTGTTGTTGTTTGACCGGTTTAGCATTTGGCATGATATTAAGTTTGTGTGTTGCGATCTTCGGATCCAGCCCTGGCATATCCTCATAGCTCCAAGCGAAGACATCGATGTAATCACGAATAAGCTTGATCATGTTTTGCTTATCTGTTTCTGAAAGGCTTTCGCTGATGAATATTGGCTTAGGGGATCCCTGCTCACCAACATCAATTTGGATCAATTTATCTTCAGTGGGAGGTTCTCTTTGCTCGAATCTGAATTCCCATTGGTTGTCTAATCTTTGAGCCCATTGTTCCGATTCGGGTGATATTTCAAAATCATCTTCATTTTCATCATTTTTTTGCGGACCGTCGACGGAGACCATATTGATGGATAGAGTAGAACGATGAAAATCGCCAATACTTGTATCGAAATCCCAAGAGAAGGAATCGGAAGAATCGGATCGTTCGTCTCTGTCGGAGTCTAGATCCTCATGGACTGTATTGATGAAGGGAGTAGGAAGAATGTAACCCAATCCGCATTTTGTCCTTTCGTATTTTAAAGGAGGAATTCGAACAGGCATTCTTCTCCCTTTTCCATTACTGAGGCCGGTTCTAAAGTCATAGCCCATATTCTTGATGATGTTTTTGGACTGTTGACTGTAGCGACGTAGTTGTAACCTTCCAGTATCATCGTTTTTGTCATCGTCTTCCAGATTAGGAGGATTCTGGGGCCCCTTGCAGAAGAATATTGGAACTTCTCCTGACTTTCTAATAGGAACAAAGAAGTATGAATTTTGTACAGACTCTAATGATACTTCTGTACGAAGAGTTTGCACAACTCCTATAGTTAGTGGCTCTAAGCTATCTAGCAAACGTAAATAACTTTGTACATGATTAAAGACGTCAATATACTGTAAAGGAGATGCTTTATTAATATCAGATGCTGTATTTACAGGAGAAGGCTGAGCCGTAGTAGAATTAGTCAAATTAATGACTAAAGGGGGAGAGGAAGAGCGAGCAGAAGTTTTGTTTTGATTAAGGTCGATAACAAAAGGCTCAGAAGAGGTGAGCTCCCTTGAAGATGATCGTGGATAAGTAGTGCGTCCACTGACTGGGATGACTAGAGTATCTGGTCTAGCCTGAGAAGATGGTGAGAGAGTGGTGTGTCTACTGACTGGAATTATCAGCGAACCTTGTGGAGCTTGGGAAGACAATGAAGTGGTACGTCCACTGACAGAAATTATCAGTGGGCCTTCTTCAGATGATTTAGCAGACTGTAGAGGAGTGATATGCCCTTTTACAGGAATAACCAAGGTGTCAACTGTTGATGTTTCATCATCATCCATAGCTTGTAAGACTTTTGAATATTCATCTTTGTACATGCGAGAGTCACTGTAGTAGGCTTCGACTCCTCTGAAAGGATTAATGTCCGCGACTTCCTTTTGAACTTCTCCATTTTCATCAATGTATTTGAAGCACTGGTGAAGAGTGGAGGGGACAATATTGTGTTCATGGAGGAAAGGTCTTCCGAAAAGCAGGTTGTAAGATCCAACTAACTCAATCACGTAGAATGTGATACTCGACCGAAAATTGCCTATTTGTATTTTTAGGCAAATTTTTCCCAGAGGTTCGCTCTTGCCTTGATTGAACCCCAAAATGGTAGTGACTTTCTTGGTTAGACGATGAACTGGAATCCGTAAGGCATCCAAGAGACTCTTAGGCATAATACTTAGAGCTGATCCTCGGTCAATTAGAATGCGGTTGACCTTCATCGTGTCAACGTACCCAGTGAAGTAAAGAGGCCGATCATGACGATTGTCTTCTAGAAGCATATCGTCTTGGGTAAAAGTGATATTCGGAATGAATTCCAAGACACTGTTGCAATGTAGGCAAGTCATCGGCTCTGCTTCCGGCTTCTTCAGATGAGTCAGGCAAGAGTCTGCTTGCAGTAGAGCTTCACTTAACGTTTCCCGAGTTTCCTTGGATAAACGTAAAATTCGAAGATGGATAACCTGGCTGGAGTGTTAGCAAGTTGAGCCAGAATGTCAAAATTATATAGCTTCTGCAATCCGGAAAGGAGAGACTTCTTGATTGGTTTGTCGAAGCGGGCAGGTTGCTTCCCTTTGTCAGTTGTTGTTGGTTTAGATGGAATCGTCTCAGCAGGAGCATTTGAATGTCCTTCGTTAGAAATGGGTGCTGGAGTTGCAACCGGAGGGACATCAGAAGTTTCTTCAGGAACTTCAGCATAATCTTTCAAGTATGTTTTTCCTGACCGGGTTCCGGAGAGAGCTTCAACTTCAGGCTCAGGTTCAGGGTCTATTAAAACCATATTGCAATCCTTCGTCTTGTTCTTGGTTTTTTGGTGCTTGATAAGAGCTTCAGTCCAGAAATCGAGACCAACACGGGATTGATTATGTCTCAAAGTAAGGGCTAGAGGCACTCGGAGTCCTTTGTCGGAATTCAAACCAGGAGCAGTGGCTAGATCATAACCCATCTTCGCCATTAATTCACGAGATTGTGAACTATATAGATGAAACGTAGGTTTGTATCTGTCTTCAGATCGAGGTATAGTTTCTGCCTCCGTAGGGGGTGATTGTCCTGCTAGGATAAAAGTAGAGGTTAGAGAAAGATTGGATATGATGCTAGAAGTCATATGGCATGACTTAGTCTTTCCAAGTTTCTTTTTAGACAGAGGGGCCTTCTGAGGTGAAGAAGAAGTCGTTTCGAACTCTGCCACTAAATCGGGGTGGATCCACATAATCTCTCCCTTTTTAGTGGTGACGGGAACAAGTCCTTCATTCTGGGCTGGTGGAATATTCATAACCTCAAGGGTTGCTTTAGGGATAGGGACAATCCCATTTTCCACCAATAACGGAGGGAAGTCACCGAACTGCATCGAAATCACATTTGCTGTGACTGTCTTGTCTTTAGGTGTTAATGTCACAGCTCCTGATTTGATCATTTCTTGGATCTTTCCTTTTAACATAAAGCAAGACCGGATTGTATGACCCAGCATTCTGTGATATGGACAGTATTTTGGATGATCCGTCTTATTGGCTTCATCAGGCTTTTTGATCTCTGGCAGTTGTATCTTGTTACCTTTAAGTAAACATTCGAAGATGCCTTGAACATCGTCATCGTCGAAAGAGCATTCTTCCTTCGGCCGAGGAGGTCTCTGCTGTTGATTCGTTGGGGCTGGGGTAGCTTGAGCAGACATTACCTCTTGATTTTTGCTCTGAAGATTGACTTCGAGAGTCTCTTTTCCTTTGCGATTGTTGGGTCGCGTATTATTGCTAGTACCTTGACTTGATTCATTGGGAGTCATGTGTACCCCAGACCTTTAAAAGTTTCGGCACTGACTTCGGCAGCTTTGGCACTGACGATGAAGGAAGGCCAATCTTAGAATTGAGTGGATCCTGTCCACATGCTGATGATTGGTAAGAGGTTCGACTTGCAAGTGTCGATAGTGACGGCATCAGGAGTTCCGAGAGGCATTTTTAGGGCTTCTCTTCTGAATCTTTCAATGAAGCTCTCAGTGCTTTCATTATTTTTCTATTTGATTCGTATGAGGGCTGACATGGTCATGTCGTTAATGCCTTCATAGAATCGTTCTAGAAACATCTGTTTAAACCCGGCAAACGAAGTGATGCACCCATCAGGGAGACTTCGATACCATTCATAAGCAGTTCCTTTAAGACAACCAACAAATACCCGAGTAAGGAGGGCATCGCTCGGTTGTAACTGATCAGTCATCATCTCAAAATGATTGATGAACTGACTTAGGGAGGTGGTCCCATAAAAAAAAGAGATGGTTGGAGGCTTGTATTTTGGGGGGTATGATACATCCTTCCATTGTATGGGATAAGGTTGCTTGATACCCAATCTTTGTAAGCCTTCCTTTTGCTTGAACGCTTCGAATTGAGACCGAAGATTCTTTAACTCTTCAGTGACCGCTTCGGAAGATTGCGGTGTCGTTGCTTGTTGGGTATAATTGGGAGGAGGGACTGCAGCATATGTACCACCCCCAGCTCCGGACTGACTTGGAGTGGGCTGTACATGAATATTAGACTGTACCCCCGGAATAGTAGAAGGTTCCAGATTTGGGGCAACAGGAGTATTTAATACTACTAGTGGTGCTGTTTGTTGAACTTGCTGAGTTTGCTGCTGAGCTTGTATAAGAGTATGCATAGCAGTCAATGTATCCGCCATGGCTCGTAATTGTTGTTCTAAGGAAGAAATCCTTTGTTCATGAGCCTCAGTGCTAGTCGAAGGTTCGTGATTGCCGTCTACCATATAGGTGGTAATCACTCGAGGTATCGACGACGAAACAGTCTGTTCTGAATCGTCGCTATGAGAGTCAACATCTTTCCCGGGACTATTCACGGGAGTTAATACTGGGAAGTTGGACTCTCCTAAGAAATCCTCCATGGTCTCAGGATTATCACTTGGATGAGAAGAAGAAGAGATACTGGTTGAAGTTTCGGTTCTGGATCTGGTGCCAAGGTAAACACTGTCTTCAGAATCAGCTCGTATTCTACCCCCAGTATTTTTGGAGGTCATGTTGATGGAAGCATAAAGAGGTTCATCTTCGTCTGATATTGATTCATGTTGAATCCGTTCGAAGACAGATCGCCTTTTCGGTGAACAACAACACTGGATGACAACCCGAGGTTGGAAGTTACAACCATGCTCTTCATGACGAATATGATCAATGTCAGAGATAGATGGAGTGTTGATTCTCAGCTTGTTTTGCAAATGCTCCCGGAGATCTGCGAAAACGGATTGGGAAGTGTTTGAAGATGGTTTCTGTGTAGAAACTTGTCTTTTATTCTTCTGTCTTTTTGGTTCTTGAGTGTATAAAGACCGATTGATTTGAGCGATATAATTCTTAGCATATTGTGCATCAGGGTCCATTATACTTGTCTCAGTTTGATAAGGCTTCTTTATGTCAGAAGTAGAACCGAGACGATTCCGGTTAAGCTTATCACGAAGGTCCATAGGAGGTACAACCTTGGTATCAGTCCTGGATACTTGTAATTTGCCTTTCTCGGATCGAGAAATTTTGAGAGAAGGAAGATGAACATTATTCCGACTGGGAGTCGGTAATAATCCATCTTTAGAGGAAGTAGCCAAAAGGCGTTTTGCTTTGTTCGATCTAGTAAGAGTACTATTCGAATTAACTCCAGAGGTAAAAACCTTAGGAGCAGAGGAGTTGACTAAAGAGTCGTTCTCCTTGGTTGGCACAAGATGTACAAGTTGTGGGGGAATCATTTGTATATTTGGTGGAAGAGAACCCCCAGCCTGGCCTTGAGAGACAGTCAAAAGACTGTATTGGTTGGCATATGCTGACTTCAGAGAATACGCTGTCTTTTGACTAGCGTATGGTTGGTCAGTGATTGCCATACGCATAGAGTCATTAATGGCTAAAGAGCCGACTGCTGTCGTAGGAGTAGAAGAAGAAGAGACTTTGGCATGTCCAGAGATGGGTTTCCTTGAATACGCTGACTTGGTTAAAGAACCTTTTTTGTCAGCGTGACTAGGAGAAGCCACTGTTGCTGTATTCAGAGAAGCCGAGGAGTGCTTCGCTGAGGTTGAAGACGTGTTCTTGTCAGCGTGGGGAGTGACAGAAGCGTCTCGGGTCGTCGGAGAGGTGAATAAACTCTCTTTTATAGAGTTCTGGATAACTGCTCTGGGCATACGCTCAGTCAGTTACTTGACGTGTGCATAACTGCAGGGACGCGTGGCAAAGTTTGGTGGAGACACGTTGGAGTGCGGTTGAGAGTGGTGGAGTATATCGAGGAGAGATTGATGGCATGAAAGCCACGTTGCATAACTTCTGATGAGTGGATCACTAAGTAAAGGACACGTGAAAACGTGTGTTGACTGTATATTTGAAGCCATCCTGAATGCATTTGCTGTGATACGCTGTCTTGTTGAAGAGGAGTCGTATAGAGTCCACACGCTCACTTAGTTGACAAGGAGTGGTATGGAGTACATACGCTCACTTGGTAGACAAGGAGTCGTATGGAGTACATACGCTCACTTGGTTGATAAGGAGTCGTATGGAGTACATACGCTCACTTGGTTGACAAGGAGTCGTATGGAGTACATACGCTCACTTGGTTGACAAGGAGTCGTATGGAGTTCATACGCTCACTTGGTTGACAAGGAGTCGTATGGAGTTCATACGCTCACTTGGTAGACAAGGAGTCGTATGGAGTACATATGCTCACTTGGTTGACAAGGAGTCGTATGGAGTACATACGCTCACTTGGTTGACAAGGAGTCGTATGGAGTATACGCTCACTTGGTTGACAAGGAGTCGTATGGAGTTCATACGCTCACTTGGTTGACAAGGAGTCGTATGGAGTACATACGCTCACTTGGTTGACAAGGAGTCGTATGGAGTTCATACGCTCACTCGGTTAACAAGGAGTCGTAAGCATTGGGGGAGTAGACACGTGGCTGTCCTCAATCTTCTCAAATACGCCATATCTTCCAATAACTGCCAAATATCTCTCGAGCGTCGTGTTACGGATATGACGGCTGACAGACTGTCAGAGATGACAGTAATGATGGCTGTACATTTATGATGGCTAATGAGCTGTCCTCGTAAGAGACAAAATCACCTCTCGAAAATCCATACGATGGTTAATCTTCCTAGGACTGCTGTCTTTGCACGAAAGACGAAGTGTCAGATTCATCCTCGATTGAGCATGTACTGTACTGTCATTCAAAAAATAATAAAATATTCACTGAGCGTATGGCTTTAGCTGAGCGTATGACTTTGAGCGTATGGCCTTTGAATGAGCGTATGGCTTTGGCTGAGCGTATGACTTTGAGCGTATGGATATTTTTGACTTGGTCTTATGTCAGCGTGTCATAATTTTTCACACCCTACAATATGTCCAGGTGACGTACGTCACCGCTATATACTTGTCTTCATCTTATGCTTGGTGTCTGTTAGACGGAGTTGGTTTTGGTCAGGTGGATTGGCAAACGCTTTCGTACGTGCCCAATAATTGGTATCAGAGATTTGGACGTTCTGGCAAACATGTCTACGGAGCAGATGAACACTCGTATGATCACTCTAACAGGAGAAAACTGGACGATTTAAAAGCCAAGGATGGAGTACCTACTCTGGTGCAAGGACTTGCATGGTCCGTTGTAGGGCGACAGCGCAAAGCTAACGGACAAAGCTACTAAAGATTGGAAACGACTTGATCAGAAAATAGTTGGATTTATCCGCCAATGGTTAGATGATTCGGTGCTTCACCACATATACATGGAGAGTTCAGCAAAAGTATTATGGGAGGAGCTGCATTCGCTGTACGAAAGGAAGACGACTGACAACAAGGCATTTCTTATTCGCCAACTCCTCAACTCGAAGTACACGGAGTGGCACAACATCTGAACAAGGTTTAGGGTATCATCAATCAGCTATCTGCAATGGAGATGGTGATTGATAATGAGCTTCATGCTCTATTGCTCTTGAGTACTCTGCCGGAAAGCTTGGAGACGTTGGTGGTATCGGTGAGCAACTCCGCGCCTGATGGAGTTGTCAAGATGGAGGTAGTCAAAAGTAGCTTGTTGAATGAGGAGGTCCGATGCAAACAAGTGGAATCGTCATATGAGTCCGCTCTGTAGGAAGGAAATCGTAAAACAGAATACTCTAGAGGGGGGTTGAATAGAGTAGGCAGCGAAATATTGCTAATTAAAAAACTCGTTAGCAGTTAGATCACAAATATCATTATAATCACAAAATAAATGACAGTAATGAAAGAGTGATCAGAAGGCAAATGCAAATACCGAGATTTATACTAGTTTTTCTCTTGTGAGGACTAGTCCAGTTGGAAGAACTCTAGCTTCCAGTTGAATCCACTATTGAAAAATCTCGCAAGTTTACATACAAAGTTCTTGCTACTTCTACAGACGCGAGCTTTGATACGAAGAACTCAACCAACTTCAATTGTGAAGAGTCAATCTTCTATCAAGTCTCTGATTACAATCGCTCTGAAACTTCTAGACCGCACCGTACTGGCAAATCGACTAGAGGATTGTAGTAAATCGACTAAAGGATTGTAACTGGCTTGGAATTTGAAAATGAAAGCTTTTTAGAACTCTTTGGAAGAAATATAAGCTTTAGAAGAGAAGAGATTGAAAGTAAATTGGTGATTTGAAATGATCGAAATCCTTCTCTATTTATAGTTTTTCCAAAGGCAGAACTCTGACAGAATTCAGACAGAATTCGGACAGAACTCTTTGTAACAAACTGCAACTGAAGGGAGACTAAGTTCAAAATCAAACGTTCACATAACGTTCAACTTGGCCGAACTCTGGCCGAACTCTGGCCGAGTTCTGTCAGGGTTTGGTCAGTTGATTTTATGAAAAATAATTTTAGCTTTTTAAAAAAGTCCTTCAGAAGCTTTTTGTAAAAATAGATGTTTTTCAAAAATATAGGTCATTTTGAAAAGATAGGTCAGTTTTGAAAAACGTTTTCGGATAGCCTATTTGCCAGTACGACTTGGTGTACAATGTATTCCTAGACTCAATAAAATAAAAAATTATATTGCTTTGAAGGAAATACATTCTGGGTGGCAAACAACTTCGGTATTGAACGGAGTAGATATCCATCTTTGATCAGTGTCCAAAACGTCATTAGTAAATATCTGAATTGACTCGCATTTATATCGAGACAGAGTTTGATCAATTATTAAAATCAGGTTTAACCATGACCAATGTGCCAACAATCTCCCCCATTTTGATAATTGACAAACCTTGCCGATATAACATCTTGGTTTTGATCAATTCAAAAGTGTACCGAAAGTACCGAAAGATAAAATGAAAAAAATTGTTCATAACATATATTCCTGTATTCATGAAGATGTTAGATCTTATTTCTCCTCCGTTGTCACTTAGCAAAATATTTGCAAAGAGAAAGCTCCCCCGTAATAAATGCATAAGTAACAATCAGTGAAGAAACACAAAATATAAAAACATTCATCACAGGCATGGTAAAAATATTTATAGAAAAATAAGATAAACTTAAATGATATAAACAACAAAGGCATGGTATTTGTCACAGGCAGTTTATATGAAGCATAAAGAAAGATAATGCTATAAAGCTGAAACAAATAAAATGCTAAGCTGAATAATAAACTAAAGTAAAACATATGCCAAACTGAGGCATAAAAACATGTCTATGAAGAGTCACAAATCATATCCAAAAATAAAGTGTACTGATAATATCTTGGAATGTCGGAGCATTTCCAAGTAAACATAAGACAAAATAGACTGTCTCAAACAGTAACATCTCAGAAATCATCATCCTCATCCTCATCATCATCGGCTGCAGCGCCAGCATGTCCAGAAGGACCAGCTCCAGAAGTACCGGCTCCAGAAGTATGCGGAGTGACACCAGAAGTACGATACCAATCGTATGCATTCCCTGGATGGAACAGAGAGTGGACCGCCTCATCATTAATGTGGTAGCCAGAAGTGTCTCGAGGTAGAGAGCTGGCAGAGTGACCCGTCTGTGTAAATCGTAGATCGGCGAAGGAGTTGGCAATAGCCTGGAACCGAATCAGAGCATCATTAGTAGTTGGGACTCTCCAATGCAATTTGGAGCCCAAAATTTCAAAAAAAAGGTAAATGTAGAATGGGTTGGGTTTGTATGAGAATAGTAGGAAATGATAAAGTGAGCTCCGGTCCCAAAAATTGTGTGGTCAAAAATTAATGTAGAAAAAAAAATAATATAAAGTTTAGAATCTAGAAAGTTGGGCTCCAAATTGGAACTTACTATTCTACAAAACGAGTTTCTACAATCTAGAATCTAGAAATTGGGAGGCCCAACCCTTAGCACCCATGGATGGGTTGTGACCGAAATTGTAGAAATTGGGACTAGGGATGAGACTTATTATTCTACAAAATGAGCTCCTACATTCTAAATCTAGAATCTAGAAAATGTGATGGGCCTTACTAATGGTGCTCTCACGTCACGAAACTCATGTTCCCTGTAAGTGTCAACATAAAATGACTGCAGATCTGATAGATGCTGGTGAATACCCTCAAAGGTCATAGGGTAAGACTGAGGAGGACCGGGTGCTGTGGGAGTAGGTGTAGGAGGAGTAGTAGGTGGAGGAACAGTGGCAATGCTGCGATGAGAGAGTTTGAGGAACTTGGGCTCAGGGTCCAGAGCACAAGTGGATAAGTCAATATCGAATCTCTGAAAGATGCGTGGGATGATCATCGCATACGAGAGGTTACGATCTCTACCGCGATATCTACCCATAATCTGAATGATAGTCTTAGGGACAGAAAAAGAAATCCCCTTAAGAATATGATATAAAGCAGAAAGCTCAAGTGTAGTGACATCATCTTTTGAAGTGGATTTTAGAAGTAGAGTTGAATAGATGATGCGATGTAATTCATAGTTAAACAAGTTTAAGTTATTGGCCTTAAACTTTCCAGGACGAGCACGTACGGGCGCACAAAGCTCATTCTTGAAACTAACGAGAGTCATACCATCGGGAAAATTGAAGTCAGTGATGTCATCGAGCGGTGCACCTTCGTTTGGAAGACCAAGGATTTCTACTAGCGATTCATCATTGAATTCGATATCTATCCCGTCGACACGAGTTCTCGCGATAAAAGTGTCTAACACGAAATTACAGTAAAATAATCTAATGGCATTAGTAGCTATAGAGAATTGCAAAGTAACATAGTGATGTAACCCTAATACCTCAAAGCAAGGACGGTGGTCAGGAAAGACAGTCCATTTGATCGGAGATCCGGTACAAATAGTACGCATAATGTAATCGACATACCAAAGTAGGACTTGGTCGGAAGTTTTGAAATAAAACTCGTCCGATGCACCGTCATCCGATTGGACCGAAAAAGAAGGAATCCGTATGCGGATCAGAAGACGATGCCTCTTCACTGGCATTGGTCTTCTTCCTATTGAAAGGATTGAATCACTTAGGCATTCTATCCCCAAAACTAGAAACCCTAATAATTTGAAAGTGGAGGAGAGAAGGAATTATACCTTCCGAGAATCAGGTATGCTATAGAGAACGAGATTCTCTGCACGGATCCAAATTTTGGACGAAGATCTCCACGTGGATTGGAAGAAGGAAGGTGGAGAAGAGCTATGGTTTTCGGGGCACGGTTGCTGCTATTTTGATGAGGTTTGGAAGAATAAAGAAGAGGAGGTCTTGGGTTCTGACTGGTACATATATATACCCAGTCGAACTCTGGCCGAATTCGGACCGAACTCGGGCCTAATTTGCCAAGGGTTGCCTGGCTATAAAAAAATATTTGTGGGGCCACATCTTTTTCATCAATTCGTTTCAAATGTTTAATTCATAGTTTAGTAATTTTAAATTTTAAATAATACTATTAATATTATTTTATAAATTAATATTCTTTAGTCAGCATTTGTCTCAGATTAGCTGTAGGAGTACTGTCCCAACAAACGGAGGTTCACCGAAGAACTCTTAAATACCGTTTCGCTTCGACCGTAGTCGTGGTGACAGACAGACTCTTTTTAGGCTTGTCTCAAAAATAGTTAATGAGTATTGAATAAATTAATTAATAAAACAAAATTAATTAATATTATTGACATCTAAAATTTCTAATTCTCGACGTAAATAATTGAAACGATCTTCCGCTAGAAATTTTATGAGTATGTCAGCTAATTAATTCTGTGTGTCTATGTATACAAGGTCTATTTCTCTATTTTGTTGATGATCTCTAAGAAAGTGATGTCGAATCTCGATATATTTAGTACGAGAGTGACATACTGAATTCTTAGTCAAATTAATAGAACTAGTGTTGTCATAGAAAATGGGTATGTGTGAAAAATGCAATCCATAGTCTTCTAAAGTCTGCTTCATCCACAAAATTTGTGCACAAAACGTCCTGCAGCGATATACTCAGCCTCGGTTGTTGATAATGCGACATAATTTTACTTTTTGCTAAACCAAGAGACTAGAATTTTTCCTAGGAAATGACTTGTGCCGCTAGTGCTTTTTCTATCTACTTTGCATCCGGCAAAATCAGCATCAGAATAACCGGTTAGGTCAAAAGACGTAGTTTTGGGATACCATAAGCCGACAGAAGAAGTGCCTTTAAGGTATCGGAAGATGCGCTTAACTACGCACAGATGTGATTTCTTAGGATTGTCTTGAAAACGTGCACACAAGCAAACACTGAACATAATGTCTGGTCGACTAGCAGTTAAATACAGTAAGCTATCGATCATACCTCGATACTTACGTATGTCGACGGGTTTGTCTTGTTCATCAGTATCAAGCTTGGTTGAAGTCACCATTGGAGTGCTAAGTGGCTTGACTGCTTCCAGGTTGAACTTCTTTAATATATCTTTTGTGTACTTTGCTTGATTTATGAATGTCCCATTGTTGGTTTGTTTGATTTGCAGTCCGAGAAAGAATTTCAGCTCTTCCATCATGCTCATCTCAAACTCATTCTGTATACACTTTGAAAATTCTTGACAAAGAGATTCATCAGTAGATCTAAAAATAATATCATCTACATAGACTTGAATCAAAAAATGTTGTTATTCAAAGATTTTATAAACAATGTAGTGTCAACCTTTCCCTTTGAAAAACCGTTATCAAGTAGAAAAGAGCTTAGACGATCGTACCAAGCACGAGGGCCTTGTTTCAAACTGTATAAGGTTTTCTTTAACTTGAAGACATATTCAGGATATTTGAAATCAGTAAAACCGGAAGGTTGAGCTACATAAACTTCTTCTTTTATAAAACCATTTAAAAAATGTATTTTTGACATCCATTTGAAATAACTTAAAATTATGAAAACATGCAAATGCAATAACATGCGAATGGATTCTAATCTCGCAACTGGGGCATAAGCCTCATCGTAGTCGATACCTTCTTCTTGATTGTATCCTTGAGCTACGAGTCGAGCCTTATTACGAGTCACTAAACCATTCTCGTTCAGTTTATTTCAGAATACCCATCGGGTGCCAATGATCGGATGATCAATGGGCTTGAAAACAAGCTCCCAAACTTGATTCCGTTCGAATTGGTTTAATTCCTCTTGCATAGCATCTAACCAAAAATTATCACTACATGCTTTTTCAATATTTTTAGGTTCAAACTGCGAAACAAAAGCAATACAAGAAGCTACATCTTTATTAGAGGAACGAATACTTACACACTTGGTAATCTCACCAATTACCAAGTCCTTTGGATGATCAGCCGAGAATCTCATCTCCTTTGGTGTAGCCTCAGGATTACTGGTTCCTGCTTCTTTGCTTGAAGACTCAACTGGTGCTTGGTGTGAAGGTTTTGCAGGAGCTGTACTTGGTGTGATCATGTCTTCATTGTCGTCATCGTTTAAGTATTAATTTAACTCATCAAACTTGACATTGATTGATTTTTCGATGATCATGGTTCTTTTGTTGAAGACTCTGTATCCTTTGCTTTTTTCTGCATAACCTAAAAATATACCTTCATCGGCCTTTTCATCAAATTTACTCAGATTGTCTTTAGTATTAAGAATAAAGCATTTACAACCAAAAAATCTTGAAATATGAAACATTGGGTGTTCTATCAAACCATAGTTCATAGGGAGTCTTCTTCGATACAGGTCGAATTAGAACCCTATTGAGAATATAGCACGTTGTATTGACAGCTTCAGCCTAAAAGTATGTAGGTAGACTAAACTGGTTTAACATTACTCTAGCCTTTTCAGATAGAGTTCTGTTATTACGTTCCACAACTCTATTTTGTTGAGGAGTCATAGGGCAAGAAAATTTATGCAAATAACCGTATGTGTCATAAAATTGCTTGAATTCTGCATTCTCAAATTCGTCGCCATGATCACTACGAATACGAGTAATCATGAACCCTTTTTTATTCTTTATTTTCTTGAAAAAGGTGACGAATTTTGATAATGCATCGTTCTTGCGTGCAAGAAAATAAACCCATGTATATCTAGAGAAATCATCTACAATGACAAATGCATATAACTTACCACCTAGGCTAGCAATTCTACTTGGTCCAAATAAGTCCATATGCAACAGTTATAGAGGTCTAGTGGTACTTACAGCGTTCTTGGATTTAAATGCGGATTTGGTAGCTTTATTCTTTTCACATTCACTGCATACCGTATCCTTTTTGAAAGATATGTCCGGTAAGTCGCGTACCAACTTCTTTGTAGATATTCTAGAAATTGTATCCATGTTTGTGTGACCGAGTCTCATATGCCATAGTTGACTCTTAATGCTTTTGGCTATCAAACATCTACCTGCTTTGTTAGCATCTTCCAACAAATAGAAAATATATATGTTCTTCCCTAATACCTTCAAAGATAGTACTACCAGTTGAACTATCAACTATAGTAAAATTGTCTTTGACGAAGTTAATACCATAACCATGATCAGCTAAATGACTTATACTGAGCAGATTATGTTTTAACTCGGTAACTAGACAGACATCTTTAATCACAGGATAGGGAGCCTTACCAATGTCACCGATACCGATTATGTACCCTTTTTAATTATTACCGAAGGAGACATATCATTCTTTATTCTTCTTCGACAGTGTTGCAAATAATGAAGCATCATCGATCATATGCCGTGAGCAACCGCTGTCGAGGATCCATTTGCTCCAAGCATGTGAAGGACGTCACACCTACAAAATAATTTACAGATGAAACTCTTGGTACCCATTTCTTGTAGGGTTCTGACTGGTTAGTTTTTGCTATCCATGCATAAACATTTAAATCTACTAACTTTCTGATTCTACATACAGAAGATATATGACCAATGAGGCCACAATAATGACATTTGGCATGTTGAGTGTTGAAAGTTGTGTGAGGTGCATGATTGGTAGGTTTTAATTTTCTCGTATAGAAAAATGTATGCATATTAGTCTTCTTGGGCATAGTTTTGGTATGGTTTGGTCTGATAGTGTTGGGCGTGTTCCGATGATTCGGTAATTGACACGTGTTAGAATCGAAAGCAGCAACTTCAGGCCGTTTTTCTAAACTAATTTCCAACTTTTTGGAAGTGTCATATAATCTAGTATATAAAGATGTAAGTGTTTCAATTCTGACTTGTGCACACTAGAGGCTCTTTCTCTCCTTAGATAGGTCTTCCTTTAACTGGATGATAGTTTGGTCTTTTTCTTCGGATAGCTTAACAGTCTCATGTAACAACAACTTAATAGATGAAAGCTCACCAGACTCATTTGAAGAGTCATTATTTCTAACATGATCTAGTTGGTCGGTAAGTCTTCCTATTTTACCTTTGTACTCTTTGAGTACCTTCTTAGAGGTTTCATATTTACTATACAGTTTCCTGTAATCATTAAACAGGTCACTGAAAGCCTCTCCTAGTTGCTCAAAGGTGAATTCATCATAAGGATCAAATAGAGGATTAGTGATTACCTGATCGCAAGCCATCAAGCATACATTTGCAGTGTCATCTGATTGTTCGTCTTCTGAGTCGCTGGCTTCACTTTCATACCATATGCTTGTGTTGGCGTACTTTTTTGATGTAGATTTCTTTAGGTAGCCTTTGTCATATTTGCGACTTTTCTTTGATGATGATGTTGTTGGACAATCTTTCTTTATGTGTCCTTTCTTCTTACATCCGTAGCAAATAGGATCTTCCTCATTGTTGTAGCTGTTGCTGTCTTTTGTTCTCCTGTTAAATCTCATGAACTTCTTGAATTTTTTTACCAGAAGAGCTTGATCTTTAGAGTCGGAGTCGCAGTCATCGGAGTCATCTTCGACAGTCCTTCTATGTTGACCCTTGAGAGCGATCGACTTCTCTAACTTCTCTTTTGGTGTAGCATCTTCAAAGTTTTGAAGTTCTAACTCGTGAGTGAGTAGCTTACCCATGAGTGTTTCCAGAGACATTGTTGAGAGGTCATTCCCTTCAATGATTGCTGTAGCCTTTGAAATCCAGTTCTTTGTGAGAGCTCGTAGAAGTTTACGAATCTTCTCATGGTTACTGTAATCCTTGCCTAGTGAAGACAAAGGATTTACAATATCAAAGAATCTTGTAAACATCTGAGTGACTGATTCACTTGGCTTCATTTTGAACGCCTCGTACTCCTGAGTAAGTCTGCTGATCTTTGACTCCTTGACTTGTGTTGTTCCTTTGTGGGTTACTTCGAGAAGCTTCCACACTTCGTTTGATGTTGTGCAAGTAGATACCCTATTGAATTCAGTTCTGTCTAAAGCACAAAATAAAACATTAATAGCACGTGCATCAAGACTGGCCTTTTTTTTTATCCTCTGTATATTTGTCATGGGATTTTTCAACTAAACCTCCATCAACATTAATACGAGGGGGCTTTTTATAGCCTTCAATAACTATAGACCATAAGTCAAAATCAAAAGATTTCAGGAAGAAACTCATACGTGTTTTCTAATAAGTGTAGTTTGTGCCGTCAAACAGTGGAGGTCTGTTTGTGGCTTGGCCTTCACTTGTAAATTTTACAGTTGTCATGTGTAATGCTGTGATCTATATAATCATTGAATATAACTACAATTTTACCTTGTTTTACGTGTATAATCCTCTCTAATACCAATTGTAGGAACGAAATCGTAAAACAAAATACTCTAGAGGGGGTGAATAGAGTAGGCAGCAGAATATTGCTAATTAAAAAACTCGTTAGCAGTTAGATCACAGATATGATTATAATCACAAAATAAATGACAGTAATAAAATAGTGATCAGAAGGCAAACGCAAACACCGAGATTTATACTGGTTTTCCTCTTATGAGGACTAGTCCAGTCGGAAGAACTCTAGCTTCCAGTTGAATCTACTATTAGAAAATCTCGCAAGTTTTCATACGAAGTCATTGCAACTTCTACAGACGCGAGCTTTGATACGAAGGACTCGACAAACTTTAATTGTGAAGAGTCAGTCTTCAATCAAGCCTCTGATTACAATCGCTCTAAAACTTCCAGACCGTACCGTACTGGCAAATCGACTAGAGGATTGTAACTGGATTGGGATTTAAAAATGGAAGATTTTTAGAACTCTTTGGAAGAAATATAAGCTTTAGAAGAGAAGAGATAAAAAGTGAATTGGTGATTTGAAATGATCGAAATTCTTCTCTATTTATAGTTTTTCTAAAGGCAGAACTCTGACAGAATTCGGGTAAAATTCGGACAGAACTCTTTGTAAGAAACCGCAACTGAAGGGAGACTAAGTTCAAAATCAAACGTTCACATAACGTTCAACTTGGCCAAACTCTGGCCGAACTCTGGCTGAGTGCTGTCAGGGTTTGGTCAGTTGATTTTGTGAAAAATAATTTTGGCTTTTTGAAAAAGTCCTTCAGAAGCTTTTTGTAAAAATAGATATTTTTCAAAAACATAGGTCATTTTGAAAAGAAGGTCAGTTTTGATAAATATTTTCAGATAGTCTATTTGCCAGTACGATTTGGTGTACAATGTATTCCTAGACTCAATAAAATAAAAAATTATATTGCTTCGAAGAAAATGCATTTTGAGTGGCAAACAGCTTCGGTCTTGAACGGAGTAGATATCCATCTTTGATCAGTTTCCAAAACGTCGTTAGTAAACATCTGAATTGACTCGCATTTATATCGAAACAGAGTTTGATCAATTATTAAAATTAGGTTTGACCATGACCAATGGGCCAACACGCTCTGGTGACTTCCTACGGGAAGGAAAGACCCAAGTCACAAGCGAGGACAGGGTGAGTTATCGTGATCTTGCGATTGTGGACCGTAAGGAAGGCTACTATTACTATGGCAAAAAGGGTCATATCAAAAGGAACTGTGTGAAGCTCGAAGCTGAGAAGGTCAAAGGTAAGGATGATAAGAAGGATCTCACATCAATAGAAGATATCATCATCGTAGCGATCGATGCAGAGGAACCTTGTGGCATGTGTCATGATGGCGACTGGGTCATGGACACGAGGGCATTATATTACGCCACTCCACATAGGAGGATCTTCACGTCATATCGCGATGACAGGCTTGGATGTGTGAAGATGGACGACAAGGGGATGGCTGCAGTTGTAGGCATCGGTGATGTGCACTTGACGATAGAGTTTGGTGAGAAACTCATCCTCAGGGGTGTGCGACATGTACCGAGTTTGCACTACAACTTGGTTTCGATAGGAAAGCTGGCAGATGATGGCTGTCGTAGTCTTTTTGGAAGTAAAGATTGGATGCTTGCGAAGGGTTCCTAACAGCTAGCTCGAGAAGATTTGTGTTGTGGCATGTATAAGCTCAAGCCACTGAGCTGTACAGGCAGGCCACAGACACCAGATGGAGGCTTAAGGGGTATTCGACATGAGGTAGAACATCGAAAACTTGCTGAGAGGGGGCTTCTAGATGCTTTGAGGGTTACGGAGGATTCGTTTCGTCGAGACAAAGCGACAGATGGTGAAAAGTCAAAGATTGAGGGTCAGTCTGTCGGTCCCATGACAGCTGGTCGGTCTCCAGGTAGAGGTTGCTCTACGGATCTAGATTTAGCGATAAATGGTTTGCCAAATCTTCACATAGCGACATCGATTTCATCAGTTTGAAGCCAGGAAGGAGATCAAGGTTTGCCGCAAACTCAATCTGAGATGAGAGCATCATCATTCACACAGTTCAGGGGCAGCTATGGGTCATCAATGACATGCATAGCGCGTGATGTTCTGCTCGAGGATGCATATGTGTTGGGGAGCTTCAAGTTCGGACACGAAGGTGGGCAGGTTCAGGAGTTCGAATCTCGGGAGAACCTCACTGTCCGCTTGGTTGGGCCAGCCTGTCACGACCCGCGCCCTAGAGTTAGGGCACGAGAACGTAACAACGCCCAGTCTACGCCGCAGTGTCGGCGATAGAACGCTGTCCTAGGTCTCAATGCATCTAACAGTATAAGACTAAATAGTTTATACTCCCCGCATGGGGGTGACATAGCAGATACAATCTCAATCACATCTAAGGTAGAGTATGATAAAGATAGATAAAACATGAAATCCAAAAGAGATACAGGAGATAGAAGTCTAAGTGTCTAAGATACATAAACCCAGAAATACATCTCAAAACTCAAATACAGATACAGTAATCCACAAAGTAAATACAACTCCAAACAAAATGAAATAACTACCTAAACAACCTCTAATGTGTCTCCTCTAGGCTAGCAGGCAATCCCAGGCCATCTGTAAAGTTTATCAACAGGTCCAGTCAGGACAGGAGCGAGCACATTACATCTCAACAGTTCATAGCAGGTTAGAAAATATAATCATGCAGTAAAGTAAGATACAGGTACTGAAAGAAATGCTGTATGTAAACAGAGAGAGAGCTGTAATAGAAATATCTACTATAAATAAGGAACTAACATGTGGCTAGTGAGTCAGAGTACAATATAGACATGTAAATGGCATAGGAGATTCTGATAAGACACTATGGAAGAGATTCTGATAAGATACTACTTGGGTATTATTCACATGTCTATTTCTTCTCCCCCGTACCCCCAATCAATACAAGGATCCAGCCAGGTTATGTTATGATGCTATGTAACAGACCCCGAAGGTGATAGACCCCGAAGGTGATACATAGTAGTCCCATAAATGGGATAAGGATTCTAGGAAGACTCTACGATCATAAGAGTATATGTCGTAAGTGATCAAAGAACCAATGAAGCATATGATACGCCATATAAGTGAAACGCACAGAACATGTAGTATCCGATGCTCCCTAAGGATAACATCTCAAGAAGGGATCCATATAGTACCAATCCGTGTGACCAACGTGACAGTACAAGTAAAGTAATCTACTGCAGGAAATAATTCTAAGCAGGATATGAAATGATCAGAGAATGTACTCGCCTCGATAACCTGAACAGCTGATAAGTATAGGGGGTCCCACTGAAGCCACAGAGTCCTATTTAAAGCAACACAGGTTACAAGGTGTTCAAGTTGTAATAAATGAATCTCTAAAATCAATCTACATTATTCTAGGTTCTTCTAAGTCAAAACAATTCTAGGTCGACTCTGGTCAATACTCTAGTCAAACTAGGTCAAGTGTTGACTTACAGTTGACTTTGGGTCAACTGGTCAACTCTGGTCAAACAGGGTCAATTCTAGTCTAATATAAAGTGTACTTCGTTATTTGTACGTCGAAACTTACGTCACGTAAATCGAGATAAGAAGATTATCGGTAAGGTTGATAATCTTATTATAGTGATCCACGTGTCCAACTTGTCAATTTTAGCGATGTGAGATCACTGGAATTGGCTGATCTCAGTTTCGTTGTACTAATCCCGAAATACGAACATTATATGAATTAATTATTAATTAATTATAAAAAGGTTAAACTCAGAAAAATTATCAGCAAACATTGTCGGACGATGAAATAAACATCGTCAACGTGTCCAGAATGGTCAAATTAGCTAGGATAGCCTACCCAACTGTCCAATTTGGACACAAGGGCAAAAAGGTAATTTTGGGTCAAAATGGTGTCCGTGTCGGAGCCGTTTTGCACCGAAAAATGTGCAAGAAAACAAGTCTACAAAATATAAAAAATTATATGTCCACAAAACCAGAATGTCGATATGAACCCAACGGTATCTCCAGAATTGGATTCCGTTGACCCGATCTCAATTTGGCCCGTTGACCAGAACTTGGAATTCCGGTTTGCACGAAAATGCGTGCCGGAGCCAAAGTTCTCAAAACTCAGCAAATTACCTGTCAATGAGTCCAGAATGATGATACGAACTCAACGGTATCTCCGGAATTGGATTCCGATGAGCCGATCTCAAAATGACCCATTGACCCGGATATTGGTATCCGACTTGCACCGAAATGCGTGTCGGATCCAATGTCCACCAAAACCTAGCAAATTATATGTCAACGAGTCCAGAATGATGATACGAACTCAACGGTATATCCGGAATTGGATTTCGATGAGCCGGCGTCAAAAAGTCCCGTTGACGCAGAATGTGGGATCCACTTTGCACCGAAAAATGTGCCAGGGCCCACGTTCTTCAAATCTAACAAATTTTATATGAAAACATGCCAGAACGACGTCACAAGTCTAATGGTGGTGTCAGAAATGAAATCTGGAGTCCCGTGTTCAAAAATAGAATTTTACAAGTTGGAAATTACGAATTCGGACGACCAACTTTGATGTCGAATTCAACCAATCAAACAAGCTCACAATAAAACGAAATTGGAGGGGTAGCAAGAAGGTTATACCAGCTTCGCACCGGAATTGGTAGCACGCCAAACGGAGCTGCGGTGGAGGAGATACAAGCTGACGAAGTTGGCCCCGCGAAACTGTCCAAATTTAATACAATTTAAACGGTCAACTTGGTGGCCGGTTTTCATGTATCAAACGATAAAATTAACGGACGAAAATTGACATGAGCGAAGGTGGATATACCGAGATTGTGACGGAGCGAAGAAATCGACGACCCAACGGTCGGATCTCCAGGAAAATATGCGCAAAGTCGCTGCAACGGAGCACTAAAACGAACTCGATTCCGCGCGCGTCACGACGGGACGTCGTGCAAAACGCACGAATCGCCTCGACGGCGCGTCCCGAAGGACGGTGGCCGTCAGGGAACGACATCCTCGGGTTCGTCGGAGGAGGGCTACCCACGGCGAGGGTCGCCGGGGCACGACAGCCGACGGTGGCGGCGGCCTCGCCCACACGCGCGCGCTGCTGTGCGCTGGCGCTACGTGGTTGGCCGGCGACGCACGGGGGCGGCGGAGCACGGTGGCTGGTCGAGCTGGAGGTGGTGTAGGCAGTGGTGGCGGCGGTGTGGTATTGGAGGTGGTGGCGGCCGGCTTGGATGAGGATGGTGGTTGTGTGGTTTGTGGAGAAGAAGGAGGAGGCTTGAGTAGCGCGGTGGTGGCCGTCGGCCAGGCCACGGCGAGGCCAAGGGTGGCGCGGCTAAGGACTGGTGGTGGCGGGCTGTGTGGAGTCGGGCCATGTTGGAGGTGGTGGTTGTGATGATGAAAGGAGGAAGGAGGAGGAGAGAATGAGGAGGATGGAGGTTGGCCGACGTGCTCGGCCATGGGTGGCCGGAGCCACGACGAAGGGGTGGTCGGGTTGTTGAAAGAGGAGAGAGAGGTCGGGTTGGTGGTGATGGCTTTGTAGTTGCTGGTTTTGTTGCTGTTGTTTGTAGTTGTGAGAACAAAAGAGTTGGAGAGAGAGAGAGAGAGAGAGAGATAATAATTGTGAGAGAAGGAGGAGAGAGAATAGCATTGGAGTTAGGGCCGGCTAGCTATTGGGGAGGGGGCTGTGTGATTGTGAGGGAGAATAAATGGTGAGGATTAGATGGAACAATCCAATGACTAGGAATAAATTAGAAGGAAATTGCCATTTCCATGGGAATTAAATAAATAGAAATCTCCAATAAATATAGAAAAATATGTAGGAGATTACTTGATATTTTTGGGCAAAAAAATATGAGGGTGCTACGATGGAGGGTAGCACGAAGTTGGACTGGACTTGGTGGAGCCGGATTGGGTCCAAAATCGGACATGATGCAATAATCGAATTAAAATTAGACGTTGATAATCATGAGTGAATAAGTAGCACATGGGGATTCCAATAAATGGGACACAAGTGACGGACGGATAGTAGGCTCAAAGTGGGCCATGTCCATAGTTGGGGCTGACAGGTTTTGGTCGACAGGGGATCCACAAATCAAGTTGGAAAATGAATGCGACGCCGTGGAGTGAAATAAAATCGGGTCATGTGTCAGGAAAGTTGTGCCAATCAAATGGAGCACAAAATGACGTGTCTGAGTGGGACACGAAGGTCATGGGTGACGAGCGTCTCGAGTAGATCATCAATGAGGAGTTGGTTTCAAGAAACTGACTGGTCTTGCGCTCCCAAATTAAAAGTCACGATAACGTGCTGAAAATGATCAAGAAAAAGAGTGGAAAAAATAAATAATAATCAAATGGTCTAAATTGACCCGAAGTTCAGCGAAGCAAAAAGAGTACAAGGGAACAAGTTTGGATGGGATACTATATACCGTCATGAAGGTAATCATGTCCACTCCAAAACTCGTGAAGAAGATTTCCAGAGTTGAACATCCCTGACACTCCAAATATCAAAGGCACGAAAAAGTACACTTAAGGAAAAATACAGAATAAATTATTTATCAAAACCAATCGATCAGAAAATAAAATAAAATAAAATAAAATAAAAATCAGCCCGAAATTCAGGGTGCTCACATCCTACCCACCTTATAAAAATTTCGTCCTCGAACCCCCACAATCAAGTCCCAGAACTTAAACAAATCATACCATAAAAAAAAGAACGGCATACAGGGTCATGGCATACGGTGACAGTGAAGTCTCATCTAGGTATACTAGTCATGCTAACTGGAAGGGTCATAGGGTATCAAACACACAATCAATCCAGGTTGCTAAAATAGAAAAGTTACAGAAATAACAAATCATTAAAACTGTAAGGCGGTCTACCATCCTATATGAAAACTGGTACTTATCAAAAATAAAACAAAGGTAACTACCAATTATCTGAAAAAAAAGTACTATCCCAAGAAAATCAAAATCACAAGTTAAGGAATTGAAAGTCACTTGCATTGAAATCCAATCACAATATATATATATAGAGAGAGCGTTAGAGAGGGAAAACTAGTATCATGTGTATGGGGACATGTTCATATGGTTAGATAGTAGGCGTGTGTGTACGTGAGTATACATGAAAGTGTATATGAGAAATTGGATTTTAAAACAACGGCTATCAAGTTACACTAATCATGGCATATGGGTTAACGACCTACAATACACAACCTATTTAATCATAACATGCATGGCTAACCATATATATATAAAAAATAGAGATTTAGTTATGTATCTATTTACATTATAACATGTATGCCTAAGCTCTATATATATCTATACAGGTATATGATCATAACATAGAGAGGAAAGGTTAGGTTACATGATAGTGTATACTAAGTTAGGGTGTGCGTGTGTCCTTGTACAGGGTTATAGCTTAGTATTGAAAGGTTAAATCCAGTTTTAGTTCAGCATTTACATACAAATCTGAAATGAGCTAACATTTAACCAGTGTAATATTAACATAATGCAATTTCAGAATCTAGGGCTTGAACATCACAACCAACTTAATGCTCCTAACACAACCTAACATGATGGAAATAAAACCCTAACATACTATCCACACATTTATCTACGCATACAGTTCAATATTACATGTTAAATCTGAAATCGAACTAAACATTGAAATCGATGTAAAAATGTTAACATATAACTAGTTTTCAAGATTTTGGAGAAATTTGAACATTAAAAACCAACTCAATGTTTATCACAAACTAACATGTAAGAATATGAAACCTAACATTATATCCCTACATACAACAATGTACACAGCTCTAAATATTATATTAAAGAAAATAAAACAGCAATTTAAACTAAACATTTGGAATTCAGTATTAAGGGTTAATATGTACACAGTCTTAAATTGGACAATTTCAACACAAAACTCAACCAAAATTTTTGAATTGAACCCTACGTATAGCATACATGTGCAGTGATGTAAACCTAAATAATAACATGAAATTTATATTTAAATTACGAATCTAAACATGGAAAAGCAGAGAACCAGAAATATTGGTTATGAAAATTAACATCAACAACATATTAATAGGTATTTAGATAGGTGGAAAATCAAATGTAGCGTGCATACGTGTTAGGCAAAGTGTCTGCTATATATATTCATATACATATCCTCATGTCCCAATATAAAAAAAATAATTCTACGTTAAGACTAACATTTAGATTCCTACCAAGATTGCAAGCAGGTGATTGACGAAATCAAGACAGTTTTATTATCATTATTATTTAATACAAGAATAATAGCAAGAAGAAATAACGATAAAATCTGTTCTGCTTATCTGTTTAAAGAAGGAACCGTTTTGAAATACAGAGTTAAAATATCAAATTCAAGATAAAGTCTAGCAAAATCATCGATTCATTGTATTATAAAAAAAACTCATAGCAAGAAATTATACAAGGTTTATAAAACCAACTAAACTTACTCCTGAGTTAAATAATAGAAAACTAGACAAACAAACAAATAATAATTCTTTTTTTTTGAATGACTGAACAAAAGTAGAGAAAACATGTTCAAAAATATTTAAGGTGCAATCTGTTAATTATATGCGTCTATCCAAAATCACGGTACTCTAAATTCTCGTCATACTAGTAAGCAAGGCTACGATAACCACAGAGCCCTTGACTTATGTACATATCTCTAAAATCATGGTATTTAACATTTTCGCGGTGCCGCTAGCTTGGCTACGAAAACCTTAAATTCCCACACCCGAGAAATATATCCAGAGTCAGACTATATGTCCTCACCATGCTGGCTAATGTGACTATAGAAGACTAGATTCCATAACATAGATGACCTAGCCCATATAATTTCATCTTGCCAAAAATTAAATTAATCAATAATGAATACTCAAAAATCAAATCAAATTTATTAACGAACATCAAAATTCAAAATGAACAAAATCCATCAAAATACAAACTCGAATGCAACAGCTATCATCAAAATTCAAAATTCGACAATCATCCATCAAAATTAATAAATACAAACTCAAATTCAACAATAATCCATAAAAATCAAATTTAACAACAAAAAGTAAAAATGAATCAAATCAAGGGAAAAAAAGAGTTTTCAAATCGAAGTTAAATAAGATTCTCCAGGTTCGTCCCAGGAATCTCTCAAGGGTTCCTAACTGTGATTGAGTACCTTCAAAAATATATCCTATTCCTAGTACAGGCTGTAGTGGCACTCTAGTTCGAATACCACTACATAAACTCGACCTGCATAGGCCACCACTAAAAACGTGTCACGACCCGCGCCCTAGAGTTAGGGCACGAGAACGTAACAACGCCCAGCCTACGCCGTAGTGTTGGCGGTAGAACGCTGTCCTAGGTCTCAATGCATCTAACAGTATAAGACTAAACAGTTTATACTCCCCGAATGGGGGTGACATAGCAGATACAATCTCAATCACATCTAAGGTAGAGCATGATAAAGATAGATAAAACATGAAATCCAAAAGAGATACAGGAGATAGAAGTCTAAGTGTCGAAGATACATAAATCCAGAAATACATCTCAAAACTCAAATACAGATACAGTAATCCACAAAGTAAATACAACTCCAGACAAAATAAAATAACTACCTAAACAACCTCTAATGTGTCTCCTCTAGGCTAACAGGAAATCCCAGGCCATCTGTAAAGTTTATCAACAGGTCCAGTCAGGACAGGAGCGAGCACATTACATCTCAACAGTTCATAGCAGGTTAGAAAATATAATCATGCAGTAAAGTAAGATACAGGTACTGAAAGAAATGCTGTATGTAAACAGAGAGAGAGCTGTAATAGAAATATCTACTATAAATAAGGAACTAACATGTGGCTAGTGAGTCAGAGTACAATATAGACATGTAAATGGCATAAGAGATTCTGATAAGACACTATGGAAGAGATTCTGATAAGATACTACTTGGGTATTATTCACATGTCCATTTCTACTCCCCCGTACCCCTAATCAATACACAAGGATCCAGCCAGGTTATGTTATGATGCTATGTAACAGACCCCGAAGGTGATAGACCCCGAAGGTGATACATAGTAGTCCCATAAATGGGATAAGGATTCTAGGAAGACTCTACGATCATAAGAGTATATGTCGTAAGTGATCAAAGAACCAATGAAGCATATGATACGCCATGTAAGTGAAACGCACAGAACATGTAGTACCCGATGCTCCCTAAGGATAACATCTCAAGAAGGGATCAATATAGTACCAATCCGTGTGACCAACATGACAGTACAAGTAAGTAATCTACTGCAGGAAATAATTCTAAGCAGGATATGAAATGATTAGAGAATGTACTCGCCTCGATAACCTGAACAGCTGATAAGTATAGGGGGTCCCACTGAAGCCACAGAGTCCTATATAAAGCAACACAGGTTACAAGGTGTTCAAGTTGTAATAAATGAATCTCTAAAATCAATCTACATTATTCTAGGTTCTTCTAAGTCAAAACAACTCTAGGTCGACTTCGGTCAATACTCTAGTCAAAATAGGTCAAGTGTTGACTTACAGTTGACTTTGGGTCAACTGGTCAACTCTGGTCAAACATGGTCAATTCTAGTCTAATATAAAGTGTACTTCGTTATTTGTACGTCGAAACTTACGTCACGCAAATCGAGATAAGAAGATTATCGGTAAGGTTGATAATCTTATTATAGTGATCCACGTGTCCAACTTGTCAATTTTAGCGATGTGAGATCACTGGAATTGGCTGATCTCAGTTTCGTTGTACTAATCCCGAAATACGAACGTTATATGAATTAATTATTAATTAATTATAAAAAAATTAAACTCAGAGAAATTATCAGCAAACATTGTCGGACGATGAAATAAACATCGCCAACGTGTCCAGAATGGTCAAATTAGCTAGGATATCCTACCCAACGGTCCAATTTGGACACAAGGGCAAAAAGGTAATTTCGGGTCAAAACGGTGTCCGTGTCGGAGCCGTTTTGCACCGAAAAACGTGCAAGAAAACAAGTCTACAAAATATAACAAATTATATGTCCATGAAACCAGAATGTCGATACGAACCCAACGGTATCTCCAGAATTGGATTCCGTTGACCCGATCTCAATTTGGCCCGTTGACCAGAACTTGGAATTCCGGTTTGCACGGAAATGCGTGCCGGAGCCAAAGTTCTCAAAACTCAGCAAATTACCTGTCAACGAGTCCAGAATGATGATACAAACTCAACGGTATCTCCGAAATTAGATTTCGATGAGCCGATCTCAAAATGACCCGTTGACCCGGATATTGGTATCCGACTTGCACCGAAATGCGTGCCAGATCCAATGTCCACCAAAACCTAGCAAATTATATGTCAATGAGTCCAGAATGACGATACGAACTCAACGGTATATCCAGAATTGGATTCCGATGAGCCGGCGTCAAAAAGTTCCGTTGACGCAGAATGTGGGACCCACTTTGCACCGAAAAACGTGCCAGGGTCCACGTTCTCCAAATCTAACAAATTTTATATAAAAACATGCCAAAACAATGCCACAAGTCTAATGGTGGTGTCAGAAATAAAATCTGGAGTCCCGTGTTCAAAAATAGAATTTTACAAGTTGGAAATTACGAATTCGGACGACCAACTTTGGCGTCGAATTCAACCGATCAAATAAGCTCACAATGAAACAAAACTAGAGGGGTAGCAAGAGGGTTATACCAGCTTCGCACCGGAACTAGTAGCACGCCAAACAGAGCTGCGGTGGAGGAGATACAAGCTGACGAACTTGGTCCCGCGAAATTGTCCAAATTTAATACAATTTAAACGGTCAACTTGGTGGCCGGTTTTCATGTATCAAACGATAAAATTAACGGACGAAAATTAACATGAGCGAAGGTGGATATACCGAGTTTGTGACGGAGTGAAGAAATCGACGATCCAACGGTCGAATCTCCGGGAAAATGCGTACGAAGTCGCTGCGACGGAGCGCCAAAACGAACTCGATTTCGCGTGCGTCACGACGGAACGTCGTACAAAACGCACGAATCGCCTCGACGGCACGTCCCGGAGGACGGTGGCCGTCAGGGGACGACATCCTTGGGTTCGCTGGAGGGGGACTACCAACGGTGAGGGTCGCCGGGGCACGACAGCCGACGGCGGCGGCGGCCTCGCCCACACGCGCGCGCGCTGCTGTGCGCTGGCGCTGCATGGTCGGCCGACGACGCACGGGAGCGGCGGAGCATGGTGGCTGGTCGGGATGGAGGTGGTGTAGGCAGTGGTGGCGGCGGTGTGGTGTTGGAGGTGGTGGCGGCCGGCTTGGATAAGGATGGTGGTTGTGTGGTTTGTGGAGAAGAAGGAGGAGGCTTGAGTGGCGCGGTGGTGGCCGTCGGCCAGGCCACGGCGAGGCCAGGGGTGGCACGGCCAAGGGCTGGTGGTGGCGGGCTGTGTGGAGTCGGGCCATGTTGGAGGTGGTGGTTGTGATGATAAAAGGAGGAAGGAGGAGGAGAGAATGAGGAGGATGGAGGTTGGCCGACGTGCTCGACCATGGGTGGCCGGAGCCACGACGAAGGGGTGGTCGGGCTGTTGAAGGAGGAGAGAGAGGTCGGGTTGGTGGTGATGGCTTTGTAGTTGCTGGTTTTGTTGCTGTTGTTTGTAGTTGTGAGAACAAAAGAGTTGGAGAGAGAGAGATAATAATTGTGAGAGAGGAAGGAGAGAGAATAGCATTGGAGTTAGGGCCGGCTAGCTATTGGGGAAGGGGCTGTGTGATTGTGAGGAAGAATAAATGGTGAGGATTAGATGGAACAATCCAAAGGCTAGGAATAAATTAGAGAAAAATTGCCATTTCCATGGAAATTAAATAAATAGAAATCTCCAATAAATATAGAAAAATATGTAGGAGATTACTTGATATTTTTGGGCAAGAAAATATGAGGGTGCTACGATGGAGGGTAGCACGAAGTTGGACTGGACTTGGTGGAGCCGGATTGGGTCCAAAACCGGATATGATGCAATAATCGAATTAAAATTAGACGTTGATAATCATGAGTGAATAAGTAGCACATGGGGATTCCAATAAATGGGACACAAGTGACGGACGGATAGTAGGCTCAAAGTGGGCCATGTCCATAGTTGGGGCTGACAGGTTTTGGTCGACAGGGGACCCACAAATCAAGTTGGAAAATGAATGCGACGCCGTAGAGCGAAATAAAATTGGGTCACGTGTCAGGAAATGTAATATTCCTGTTTTGAAATACGTATATGACCGTATTATTGTTTTTGGAGGATTTTAGTTTTTGGGGTATTCTTGAAATGTTTATTATTTTCTTGGAGGTAATTTTATCCTCATTATTATTATTTTTAATAATTTTCTTGTTCCTAAACTACCCTCCCAAATATCTACATAACCCCTCTCTCTTTCTCTCTGTCTCCCTCACTCTCACCCTCCCCTACCTAACTTCCCTCTCTCCCTCACCCTCTCTGGAGAACCGGCCAACCCCTCCCCCCAAAATTTCCCTTCCTCTCTCTCTCTCTCCCGATCTCCCACTCTTCTCCCCGACCTCCGGCCGTCGCGAGCGCCACCACCATCTTCCCCCACCACCATCATCGTCGCCATCTGCTCCCACCGTCTCCACCACCACTTCCGCGACTACCACCACCGCCATGGCCTCCGGCCACCTCCCTCTCGGCTGGCGCCACCGCCCCGACCATCATCATCGTCGTCTCTCTCTCACCACCATCTCATCCGCGGCCCCCAGCCCCTTCCGTCGACGTCGCTGTCGCCGTCTCCATCACCTCCGCCACCACCTCCGTCGACGCCAGCGCTGCCATCTCCCCCGCCCCTTGGCGCAACTGCTGCCGCCGTCGTCCTTTCACCACCGCGGGGCCGACCCGACCTGGCCGAGTACCCCTCCGGTGAGTTCCTCCGCCTCCTCCTCTCTCTGTCCTCCCTCCGTCGGATCCCCGACCTCGCCTGGCCGGGCTTCCCCGGCGGCCACCGCCTGTTCCTCCGCCTTCCCTCTCCTCCTTGGGCTGGGCTGTGAGCTCCTCGGGGAGCGAGCCCTTCGATCGGCGCACCTCGGGCAGCGTGCTGTCTCGAGCAGTGCGCACCTTGGTGTACGTGTCGTCTGTGTCGTCTCATTTTGCATGTACCTTGGTCTACGTGTTGCCTTGGGCAGCGGGATGCCTCGAGCCCCGTACTGTCTCGGGCACCGTGCCATCTTGATTTGAGCGTTGTCTCAGTTTTCGTGCCTCGGCCTTTGTGCCATCTCAATTTGCGTGTACGTACGGATTTGCGTGTCGCCTTGGTTTGTGTATTGTTTTGGACTTCGCATCGTATCGATTTGCGTGCATACGTCGACTTGTATGCCGCATTGATTTGCGTGCTTCCTTGAGCCTTGCTCCATCTCGATTCGCGTGCTCGCCTCGATTTACGTGATGCGTGATTCGTGGACCATTCAGATATTTATGATTTTCTCGATCTACGTGCACATCTCGATTTACGTGCACGTATTTCCCGTTCATCTCGATATTTGTGCCATCTCGATTCTCGTACGCGTCTCGATATACGTATATGTCTCGGTTTACGTGTCCGTATCGATCCACGTACCTCGGTTTCCGTGCCAGTTCCCTATACTGCTTGCGAAACCCACACGGTATAGCCTTCTGCCATCCCTTGTGATTATTCTATTATTTTATTGTTTTGTGCTAATGATTGTTTATTGTGTGTTCTGAGGATCTCGATTGGCGTGCTAGCGTAGATCGCGACTGCTGAAGACTTGCTTACCTAGCCGAGCCCTCTAGGCAAGTATCCCTTGCTCATCGGCAGCTCTTGCCCTCTCTCTCCTGGAATTTTATTGCATTTAATTAATTTGTACTTATAAATTTTATTACCATGATTAGTGTAGCCTAGTAGTAGATCTGCCATGATGATAACTTAGGATAGCTTGGTCCGATACCGGGATAGACCGTATCGGGCAACTCGGATGGGTCATCCACACCTCCGAGGACACGAGCACGACTCACACGTATGGATTGTCCCTGTATGCCCCGTGTCCGACTCGCGGTCGGGTAACGGCTTGGCGAACTATTCTTGTGGCTGTGATTGCGCTTGGGTTAGAATTATGAGCATGTGCTGTGATGCGCCCTGCGAGACGGTTATTCTATTATTATGCATGTTGGCTTGGCGCCCAGTACGTATCGTAGCGCTGCTGGAAGCCGGGACCTAGTGGTCTCGGGTTCGATTGATTTTCCAGTACGCCTCGTAGAGCTGCTAGAGGCCGGGGCTTACTATTCTCGGCTATCGATTTGTTCCCAGTACGCATCATAGAGCTACTGGTAGCTGAGACTTAGTGCTCTCAGCTTGCGAGCCTGCGATTCTGCGATTCTGCGGCGGGTTACGCCGAGTGGATTTTAGCCCCAATTCGTAGGGTGCTCCCATCCAGAATACAGAGGAGACTCTGCCGGATTTTTCCAGAATTCCTGATCGGGAATTTGGTTCGAAGGATTGGGCAGAACCCTTCCTTTGGTTTGCTGGACTGGGCTCGTGCCTGTTCACCTTGGTATAGTATACCTGATCCCATTGCCTGCCAGGTAGACTCCCGACTAGATTAGTCGCCTAGCGTCTTGACATGTCTTGTCCGTCGGATAGCGTAAGGAGAACGGTTCCACTCGGGAGACGGTCTGCAACCCTGGTCCTTGTTTGGTTTAAGGGTTGTGGATTTGCTCCAGAGCGGTCCATGTAATCCTTGCCACTTCTGGCGGCATTTATTACCGGACTCTTGTCCCCTGACCCTTCATCCTAGGGGTTGTTCTAGTCTGTCAGATAGAGCTGACAGCTGTCCTATGTATTGGGAGTTGCGACTTGTGGATATGACTGAGGATTGATTATTATGGAGAGTACGATCTTGGGATATTGACTTGGTGGATCTATGTGGATTCTTGGATTTTGGTGATTTCGAATATTTCGTGGAACGAGGAGAATATCGAAGATATTATTATATGATTTTTACTCGACTTCCCAAATGCCCAAAACCTGGTACCTTTGTGTATTCCGGTGGTTGAGGAACCTGGTTTGATTGCTGTGTCTTGGTAGTTGAGGGGCTTGTTTTCTAGTGGCTTGTGATCATTGACTTGGAGGATTCTTGTGAGTCTGAAGGCCTAGCATTGTGAGGGGAATGAGCTTGGTATTTGGTGGTTGTCTTTATTGACGTGATATTCACTCCATCATGGATGGGAGACTCTTGCTAGATTGATCTGGTGGATGGACCGACTTGATGATTTGAGCTGTAGGTTCCCATGTATACTTGACAGGCTATTATAGTGGAGATTTTGATCTTGTACCCGACTTGATATCTATGTCACGATTTGGGCATGTGACTTCTTGTGACTGATAGGTTTGACCTTGTTCCTGGTATTACACGATGACCTGGACCTGTCTTGATTTTTGATTAGTGGCCCGTGGAGGTGCACTCCTGACTAGCACTCTGGACTTGACAGTAAACCTGGCATGTATACTCTTGATTCTTGATAGTGGCCCGTGGTGGCACACTCCTGACTAGTACTCTTGACATGACATGTTTACTGTTGATCGCTGTTGCGACAGCCAGTCCTGACTTGCTAGGTATGACCTTGTCTTGACACCGTGGTTGATTTCGCTTGATTATGCTTGTATAAGCCACCAGTCCAGTCTTGTCTTGCATCATGTCTAGGACATGGATCCCTGAGTACCACGGTCAGGGATCCATAATGAAACTGACTAGGCTAATAACTAGATTAATCATGTAGTTCATGGGGACTTCCAAGTGACCTGTTGCTTGTCTGGCCCCGGCCCTATGTATCTATATATATACTAGGGATTGTTGCTATCCGTCGAGATGAGCGCATTCCCAGCCCTCCGTCGAGTGTGGCACTTCTTTAGGACACATGTATCTTACTGCAGTGTGCCTGCTATATCTATCTTTTCCTTTTGCTGGGGCCATTCGGGTAGTAGCAAGCAGGAGCTGGACTTTGAAGTCTCATTGCATCTTTTTAGTAATTAGGCCTGTGATAACCCTAGTTAGTTAATAATAGCAAGCCGTAGGCATTGTGTGGCCGCTTCTCCTTCTGTGTTGATTGGCTTGTTGCCTGCTAGCCAGCTGATATTGATTTCCAGCGGGCAATGCAGGTGTTAGTGGATGCTAGGGAGATTGTGATTGTGTTAGCTTCTCTATACTTGTGGATTGTTATCGTGCGTTGGTACCGCACGATCCCTTACCTTTATTTACTGTTTTTTTAGATGTTATTCTCGTCTTATTTTATCCTGCTGGTTTTCTTCGCCCATCCTTGAGCCTTCCTTTCTGGTACTTGCTACGGTTGGCCTGACCAACCCTGGATTGTTCCCAGATTATCTGAGACCGACCCGGTGGATCTTCCAGACTTGACTTGGAGGGTGTGCTTCAGTTCCCGACCATGCTAGGAACTGTGGGAAGGTATATTCGTCTACACTATTATCCCGTACTGTAGATTCCTGATTTTCATATGAGCATTTCCTGTTTTTATATGATTACCTCTCTTGATATTGTTTCATTGTGATTTACCTGTGGATATGAGATCGGATTTAGGCCATAGATTGATTGCATGCTAGGATACCCAACCAGACTGGACAGCCGTCATCACCGTATAGCGTATTCGTACCTTATACGGTGTAGCTGGCCGTGTACGTCCCCGAATTCCGGAACTGGGGCGTGACATAGTTTTAGTGGTGGCCCATGCAGGTCTCGTTTTGAGATTTTGTTGGGTATCACATGATTATTGATCTCAGTCCACTATTCCTTGGTATTCCCACTTGTTATACTTGTCCTTCGCTCCCTTGAACCTGTGAACTGGTCCTCATCTCTACTTGGACCTATCTTGCTTGGCCATGTCTTATTCGTGTTATCTACCTCTGATCCTTATTTGATAGATATGATCCTATAGTTGGTCATGTCGATCACCTTATTTGATGAGATGTTATCTTATTCCCATTATTTGGGTTATATGATTATTTATCTTGGGTTCTGTACTCTCTACCGGTGTTTCTCCTTGGTTGATTTCTTGTTATCCCTTTCGTGCGTTGACTTCGTGTTGATTTAGTATCATTATCGCCCTCTTCGAGCGTCGGCTTGATTATCGTGGAAGGAAGATTTCATCAGGACTCTAAGATTGGATATTTTGACATTTGTTGAGTATCCAATGGATTTTTCTTGTATCATTTCAGCTTCTTTGATTCTGGACAGTTCCACAATCATGATTATTTCTTTCAGATATTATTATTTTGATTATGGATGTATTTTCTATATATCATGTTTTGACTTGGATTTTTGGTTTTGATGTATTTTCTAGGAAATCATCTGGGTTATTGAATGTGTTTTGGATGCATATTGTGATTTGATGTGTACTATGAGTTTTGATTATTTTTGTAGAACTATCATGTTAAATATTTTATGATTTTAGTGACTTGGACATTTGAGTTGTAGATTTCATTTATTTTGGGTATTTGTCAAGAGTGACTGGATGACCCTAGTATACATTGACGGCGAGGTAACGAAAGTTGTAGCCGCTCGATTATAGTGCTCTGATGCATCTTTTGCAGCCATTCCGGATGGCGTGGCAAGGATGATCATGACACACTTTTTCGGATATTCGGAAACTACGGTCGTCGGTTTGAGACAAATATTCTTTATTATGATTTTGTTGATTTTTCGTGCAGTTGGGATTTTACGTTTTCTGACATTGTTTTCGACATTCTATACTTGTTTTGATTTATGGGGATTATTTTGTGTATGCGAGGCTTTGATTTTCGAGATTCTTTCGATGTTTTGGATTTACCTTGCGAGTTGATTTATTTAGCTAGACCTTGTCCCCTCTGATGTTTTCATATTGAGATTTTGTTCGTTTCTTATTGTATTACTTGATTTCTGTAAGGTGGGTAGAGTTTTCATGGCAGATATATATGTACTAGTTTTGAAAACCCTATTTTGATAAATTTGAAATTTCGAGGACAAAATTGTTGTAAGGTGTGTAGGATGTAATATTCCTGTTTTGAAATACGTATATGACCGTATTATTGTTTTTGGAGGATTTTAGTTTTTGGGGTATTCTTGAAATTTTTATTATTTTCTTGGAGGTAATTTTATCCTCATTATTATTATTATTAATAATTTTCTTGTTCCTAAACTACCCTCCCAAATATCTACCTAACCCCTCTCTCTTTCTCTCTCTCTCCCTCACTCTCACCCTCCCCTACCTAACTCCCCTTTCTCCCTCACCCTCTCTGGAGAACCGGCCAACCCCTCCCCCCAAAATTTTCCTTCATCTCTCTCTCTCTCCCGATCTCCCACTCTTCTCCCCGACCTCCGGCCGTCGCGAACGCCACCACCATCTTCCCCCACCACCATCATCGTCGCCATCTGCTCCCACCGTCTCCACCACCACTTCCGCGACTACCACCACCGCCATGGCCTCCGGCCACCTCCCTCTCGGCTGGCGCCACCGCCCCGACCATCATCATCGTCGTCTCTCTCTCACCACCATCTCCTCCGCGGCCCCCAGCCCCTTCCGTCGACGTCGCTGTCGCCGTCTCTATCACCTCCGCCACCACCTCCGTCGACGCCAGCGCTGCCATCTCCCCCGCCCCTTGGCGCAGCTGCTGCCGCCGTCGTCCTTTCACCACCGCGGGGCCGACCCGACCTGGCCGAGTACCCCTCCGGTGAGTTCCTCCGCCTCCTCCTCTCTCTGTCCTCCCTCCGCCGGATCCCCGACCTCGCCTGGCCGGGCTTCCCCGGCGGCCACCGCCTGTTCCTCCGCCTCCCCTCTCCTCCTTGGGCTGTGAGCTCCTCGGGGAGCGAGCCCTTCGATCGGCGCACCTCGGGCAGCGTGCTGCCTCGAGCAGTGCGCTGCCTCGTGCAGCGTGTTCCTCGGGCAGCGTACCCTCGGTTGGTGCGCTTCCTCGTGTTTTTGGGTCGTGTGTACCTCGGTGTACGTGTCGTCTCGTTTTGCGTGTACCTCGGTCTACGTGTTGCCTTGGGCAGCGGGACGCCTCGAGCCCTGCGCTGTCTCGGGCACCGTGCCATCTTGATTTGAGCGTTGTCTCAGTTTTCGTGCCCCGGCCTTTGTGCCATCTTAATTTGCGTGTACGTACGGATTTGCGTGCTGCCTTGGTTTGTGTATTGTTTTGGACTTCGCACCGCATCGATTTGCGTGTATACGTCGACTTGTATGCCGTATTAATTTGCGTGCTTCCTTGAGCCTTGCTCCGTCTCGATTCGCGTGCTCGCCTCGATTTGCGTGACGCATGATTCGTGGACCATTCAGATATTCGTGATTTTTTCGATCTACGTGCACGTCTCAGTTTACGTGCACGTATTTCCCGTTCATCTCGATATTCGTGCCATCTCGATTCTCGTGCGCGTCTCGATATACGTATACGTCTCGGTTTACGTGTCCGTATCGATCCGCGTACCTCGGTTTTCGTGCCAGTTCCCTGTACTGCTTGCGAAACCCACACGGTATAGCCTTCTGCCATCCCTTGTGATTATTCTATTATTTTATTGTTTGGTGCTAATGATTGTTTATTGTGTGTTCTGAGGATCTCGATTGGCGTGCTAGCGTGGATCGCGACTGCTGAAGACTTGCTTACCTAGCCGAGCCCTCTAGGCAAGTATCCCTTGCTCATCGGCGGCTCTTGCCCTCTCTCTCCTGGAATTTTATTGCATTTAATTAATTTGTACTTGTAAATTTTATTACCATGATTAGTGTAGCCTAGTAGTAGATCTGCCATGATGATAACTTAGGATAGCTTGGTCCGATACCGGGAAAGACCGTATCGGGCAACTCGGATGGGTCATCCACACCTCCGAGGACACGAGCACGACTCACACGTATGGATTGTCCCTGTATGCCCCGTGTCCGACTCGCGGTCGGGTAACGGCTTGGCGAACTATTCTTGTGGCTGTGATTACGCTTGGGTTAGAATTATGAGCATGTGCTGTGATGCGCCCTGCGAGACGGTTATTCTATTATTATGCATGTTGGCTTGGCGCCCAGTACGCATCGTAGCGCTGCTGGAAGCCGGGACCTAGTGGTCTCGGGTTCGATTGATTTCCCAGTACGCCTCGTAGAGCTGCTGGAGGCCGGGGCTTAGTGTTCTCGGCTATCGATTTGTTCCCAGTACGCATCGTAGAGCTACTGGTAGCTGAGACTTAGTGCTCTCAGCTTGCGAGCCTGCGATTCTGCGATTCTGCGGCGGGTTGCGCCGAGTGGATTTTAGCCCCAATTCGTAGGGTGCTCCCATCCAGAATACAGAGGAGACTCTGCCGGATTTTTCCAGAATTCCCGATCGGGAATTTGGTTCGAAGGATTGGGCAGAACCCTTCCTTTGGTTTGCTGGACTGGGCTCGTGCCTGTTCACCTTGGTATAGTATACCTGATCCCATTGCCTGCCAGGTAGACTCCCGACTAGATTAGTCGCCTAGCGTCTTGACATGTCTTGTCCGTCGGATAGCGTAAGGAGAACGGTTCCACTCGGGAGACGGTCTGCAACCCTGGTCCTTGTTTGGTTTAAGGGTTGTAGATTTGCTCCAGAGCGGTCCATGTAATCCTTGCCACTTCCGGCGGCATTTATTACCGGACTCTTGTCCCCTGACCCTTCATCCTAGGGGTTGTCCTAGTCTGTCAGATAGAGTTGACAGCTGTCCTATGTATTGGGAGTTGCGACTTGTGGATATGACTGAGGATTGATTATTATGGAGAGTACGATCTTGGAATATTGACTTGGTGGATCTATGTGGATTCTTGGATTTTGGTGATTTCGAATATTTCGTGGAACGAGGAGAATATCGAGGGTATTATTATATGATTTTTACTCGACTTCCCAAATGCCCAAAACCTGGTACCTTTGTGTATTCCGGTGGTTGAGAAACCTGGTTTGATTGCTGTGTCTTGGTAGTTGAGGGGCTTGTTTTCTAGTGGCTTGTGATCATTGACTTGGAGGATTCTTGTGAGTCAGAAGGCCTAGCATTGTGAGGGGAATGAGCTTGGTATTTGGTGGTTGTCTTTATTGACGTGATATTCACTCCATCATGGATGGGAGACTCTTGCTAGATTGATCTGGTGGATGGATCGACTTGATGATTTGAGCTGTAGGTTCCCATGTATACTTGACAGGCTATTATAGTGGAGATTTTGATCTTGTACCCGACTTGATATCCATGTCACGATTTGGGCATGTGACTTCTTGTGACTGATAGGTTTGACCTTGTTCCTGGTATTACACGATGACCTGGACCTGTCTTGATTTTTGATTAGTGGCCCGTGGAGGTGCACTCCTGACTAGCACTCTGGACTTGACAGTAAACCTGGCATGTATACTCTTGATTCTTGATAGTGGCCCGTGGTGGCGCACTCCTGACTAGTACTCTTGACATGACATGTTTACTCTTGATCGCTGTTGCGACAGCCAGTCCTGACTTGCTAGGTATGACCTTGTCTTCACACCGTGGTTGATTTCTCTTGATTATGCTTGTATAAGCCACCAGTCCAGTCTTGTCTTGCATCATGTCTAGGACATGGATCCCTGAGTACCACGGTCAGGGATCCATAATGAAACTGACTAGGCTAATAACTAGATTAATCATGTAGTTTATGGGGACTTCCCAGTGACCTGTTGCTTGCCTGGCCCCGGCCCTATGTATCTATATATATATACTAGGGATTGTTGCTATCCGTCGAGTTGAGCGCATTCCCAGCCCTCCGTCGAGTGTGGCACTTCTTTAGGGCACATGTACCTTACTGCAGTGTGCCTGCTATATCTATCTTTTTCTTTTGCTGGGCCATTCGGGTAGTAGCAAGCAGGAGCTGGACTTTGAAGTCTCATTGCATCTTGTTAGTAATTAGGCCTGTGATAACCCTAGTTAGTTAATAATAGCAAGCCGTAGGCATTGTGTGGCCGCTTCTCCTTCTGTGTTGATTGGCTTTTTTCCTGCTAGCCAGCTGATATTGATTTCCAGCGGGCAATGCAGGTGTTAGTGGATGCTAGGGAGATTGTGATTGTGTTAGCTTCTCTATACTTGTGGATTGTTATCGTGCGTTGGTACCGCACGATCCTTTACCTTTATTTACTATTTTTTAGATGTTATTCTCGTCTTATTTTATCCTGCTGGTTTTCTTCGCCCGTCCTTGAGCCTTCCTTTCTGGTACTTGCTACGGTTGGCCTGACCAACCCTGGATTGTTCCCAGATTATCTGAGACCGACCCGGTAGATCTTCCAGACTTGACTTGGAGGGTGTGCTTCAGTTCCCGACCATGCTAGGAACTGTGGGAAGGTATATTCGTCTACACTATTATCCCGTAATGTTGATTCCTGATTTTCATATGAGTATTTCCTGTTTTCATATGATTACCTCTCTTGATATTGTTTCATTGTGATTTACCTGTGGATATGAGATCGGATTTAGGCCATAGATTGATTGCATGCTAGGATACCCAACCAGACTGGACAGCCGTCATCACCGTATAGCGTATTCGTACCTTATACGGTGTAGCTGGTCGTATACGTCCCCGTATTCCGGAACTGGGGCGTGACAGGAAAGTTGTGCGAATCAAATGGAGCACAAAATGACGTGTCTGAGTGGGACACGAAGGTCATGGGTGACGAGCGTCTCGAGTAGATCATCAATGAGGAGTTAGTTTCAAGAAACTGACTGGTCTTGCGCTCCCAAATTAAAAGTCACGGTAACATGCTGAAAATGATCAAGGAAAAGAGTGAAAAAAATAAATAATAATCAAATGGTCTAAATCGACCCGAAGTTCAGCGAAGCAAAAAGAGTACAAGAGAATAAGTTTGGATGGGACACTATATACTGTCATGAAGGTAATCATGTCCACTCCAAAACTCGTGAAGAAGATTTCCAGAGTTGAACATCCCTGACACTCCAAATATCAAAGGCACGAAAAAGTACACTTAAGCAAAAATACAGAATAAATTATTTATCAAAACCAATCGATCAGAAAATAAAATAAAATAAAATAAAATAAAAAAAAATCAGCCCGAAATTCAGGGTGCTCACACAGCCAAGGGTGAAGAAGCTCGTTGGAATGTTAACACTTTTCGGTGGAATGCGAAAGTCGGGGACAGGCAGCCAAGACTTACGGTGAGGCTGATCGTTAGGGACTTCGGTCTTGGTCGTGTCATTGATATCGGTAGGATTCCAGTGGTACAATAGGTGCTATACATGGCAGCTAGTATCAACATGACGGTCGAGGAGATGGAGACAAAAGAAGATGCAAAGCAACTCGGGAGATCGGGGATCAGTGGCATAGGGGAGTAGAAATTATGTCATGGGACGACAGGCATGGAGTCCAGTTGAGGACCCATGGGGTCAATTGTTACGCCCCAGAACCAGAATACTGGAGAGCTGGGGCAGACATAGCCAGCTACATATGATGAAATAGAATCCATCTCACCATACGGTCACGGCTGTCTAGATATGTGAGGGTTTCACTACAATCCATCAGTCTCTTAAGGTCATATATAGCCTATTGTCTCAATCTCAGCCAACTAATAATAATCACAAGATATCAGATCACCAAATATACAATTGTAAGGCGTCCCAAACATTACATATCCAGATGATAATGAAGCTAGTCGTACAAAATGTAAGGACTAGCAAGAGTTTAAGTCATACATGATCAACCTCGAGTTGCCAATCATGCTTACAGCCCGTAGGCAGACAGTAAATAAAGTTACAAACGAGCTAACACTTGCTCGGCGGCTAAATGCCTCAAAAGAATAATTTTAAAATAAAGTGGGAGAGCAAAAATAAACCCACTCGTTGCCCTGGTTACGTCTGGTGACCACCATCGGGCTGAAATGCAGGGAGATCCTTTGGTGCTGCTCCGGTATCTGGCCATACAAAACCAGCTGGGTCAGACCCCAGAAAGAGCAAGTGCCACAATGGAGGCTTCACTTAAGAACTAAAACCAGCAATTAGCACAAGAGTATAATTACATAATAAAAGGCAGTAGTTTAAGAAAAAGCATGATGGGTAATTATAAAATATAATCTTGTATAGAATTACTAAAAGACAGGATATATGGGAAGAAAGCATGACAGGATGATATACGATGAGATAACCATGGGACTATTCAGATAGCCAGGTTACAACCCGTAAACCAAACAAGGACCGGGGTTGTAACCCTTCGTCTGAACGGAACTTGGTTTCTCTTACCATTTATCGGCAAGATAAATATAAGAAATCAGGTCAAGTAACATTCTGGAGTGACAATCATTATAGTGACAATCCGGAGTGACAATCATTCAATCATTCTGGTACAATCTTACAATTAATCAATTCTAGACAATACTATACTGGACTAGACTCCATCCAAGCAATCACGGCCAATCATTGCCTACGGCTTTCTACATTAACTAACCAGGGTTATCACAATCCTAGTTACAAACAAGATGCAATGAGATGCTCCAAGTAGTCACAGGCCCTGCAGCTATCCAGGTTATCCAGGCAATCATTATAGTGACAAACTAGAGAGTACAATGCATTAGAGAGACAATAGAGTTCAATCATTAAAGTGACAATCAAGAGTGCCCCACATGACAGTGGGCTGGAAATGTGCCCTACTCGTCGGCAGGCTACAAGTCCAAACATTTGCGGCCGGGATAACGGGATCGCCTGTAACTGGGGAACATCTCTTCATGTCTAGTGGATTATACTAGTCATTAACCTTAGTCCATTTCAGTAGGTACTCCTGATCGTGGTACTCAGGAGTCCCCTCCTAGACATGATGCAAGACAGGACTGGATTATTTGTACAAGCACAATCGCCCACGTTGTCAGGATCAATTATACAGGTCATGTCATGTCAGGTAGCCGTCGCAACAGCTATTCGAGAAATCATGTCAGGTTATCATGTTAGGTGTACTTTGTCAGGAGTGCGCCACGACGGGCCACTATCAGGTCATGCCAGGTTATCATGTCAGGAGTGCACCACTATGGGTCACTATCACGTCGTGTTCAATTATGAATTCCAAACATATCAAGTAAATTCATGATTTTCAAGTTCAGGACAAAAGAACAATAGTAACAATAGTAGCAATAATAATAAAAGAACAATAGTAACAATAATAATGTAACAGTAATAATAAAAGAACAATAGTAATAATAATGTAACAATAGTAACAATAATAAAAGAACAATAGTAACAATAGTAGCAATAATAGTAACTCATGTTGTACTGAAGTTACAAGATACATGATAATAATAAAAAAACAATAGTAACAATAGTAGCAATAATAATGTAACAGGGCACGACAGGGAAGTCCATGCGGCTGGGTCCAGGCAGAATTCTATGCGGCTGAGACAACATGGTCTTATGCGGCCAGGGATAACAATTCTTATGCGGCTGGAAATAACTTCCCTTTCGGCTCAACTGATATGGGTTCATGCGGTCAGGTTGGATGAAATCCCATGCGACCCAATTTAGATGAGTCACATGCGGCTCGGGGTAACAGAGCCTATGCGACTCGCGGGGAGGGAGCTCCATGCGGCTCAGAGAATTAGTCATATGCGGCTGAGGCAAATTAAGTCTCATGCGGCCAAGGGAGAATGTTCCCATGTGGCTCGATGGGGAATGAGCCCATGCGGCTCAGGAAATTCAGAACTTATGCGGCTGGGAATTAGGGCGAGTCATGCGGCTAAGTGAGTCCGACTCTCATGCGGCTCAAGAACTTCCAGTCATGCGGCTAGATAGAACACTTGCCGCGTGAATATTCATGTGGTCAAGTCAAGCACTGTTCATCTTCTCCAAAATTTCAGAGAAGAAGAACACCATGAGAGCCAAGTCCTCAAGCTCCATAACTCCATCATCCGGAGCCTAAATCCGAACTTCCTTAGGTCAAAATGGGGTAGAACGAGATTCTCTACAACATGGAACCATCAAAACATAGAAATAACAAGACTAAGTAGATCAAAACCCAAGAAAATCCGAAATTAAAATAAACTTAGATCTACAAGAATCTAGCCATGGAAACGGAAAATGTCAAGTACTAAAGAGTGTTAAAATGCTACAAGGAAGAGAATAAAACAATAATATTTGGGTTCCTCCATGAAGCAAGATGCACTTGCCTAGCTCTCTCTCTCTCTCCCTCTCACTCACAGGTTGGTGAGAAATTTAATGGTGAAGGAAGATGATGATGAATGAAGAGAGAGAAATGAGAGAATGCATTAATAAAGGGGTTGGTGGTGGTAGGTAGGAGTGGTTCACATATAAAACCAAACCAAGCCAAGCCAACAGAATCGAACCAAGCCAATGCAATTGCCATAGGGAACCACAAGCCAATTAAACAAATTAAACAATATTAATCAAAATTAACTAATCATGATTAAGCAAAAATACGGGTCCAAAACACGTATACGTATACTAAATACGTATCACGGATTTGGGACACTACAGGTCAATACCCTCTCATCAGATCGGAAGAGAAGATTGTTGGAGTGTAGTCTGGATTTGGTAACAACATATTTGTGGAATCCAAATTTAATTAAATATTTGATTTGATTAGATTTGGATGTCCATAATTGGTATTGTGCTATTTTCGATATAATAGGGTCTTATTTTAGAAAATCCTGTTATGATCTAAAATATGATAATTGGTGGACTATTTTAGGTGTAATATGATTCTTATCTGAGGGCTTCATAATTAAAAAAATTATATTATGACCTAAAATTAGATTTTTCTCATCCTATATATATGGGGTGAGGGTGGAGCACAAAAAAAGCAAAAAGCACAAAAGTGGAGATTCAAGGTGCTTGTCCACAAGAAAATCTAAGAGAACGTCTGTACTTTGCTTTTAGGACTTTGCCATCCAAGACAGAAGGAAGAAGAAGATCTAATCAAGGAGTCGTCAACTTCGGTTAGGGATATTGCTATTGGTTGGTGAGTGATCTCAATTGTAATCTTCTTTTTTTCTTCTTGAGAGTAGTGAGGGGGTCGAACCTATTAGGACAAAGGGTTCAACGTGAGTTCTGTCAATCTTGTAATTTTATTTGAGTTATTAAAGGTTAAGATTTATCCAGGTGATGTACGTCACCGCCATTTACTTGTCTTCATCTTATGCTTGGTGTCCGTTAGACGGGGGTTGGTTTTGATTAGGTGGGTTGGCAAATGCTTCTGTACGTGCCCAACCGTCTAATGAAATTGTAGACTGCCTATGTTAGAAATATTTGTATTTGTAATTTTATGTGTATTTGTAAACAAGTGGCAGTATTGTATAATGAAGTTGTAGACTGCCTATATTAGAAATATTTGTATTTGTATTTGTAATTTTATGTGTATTTGTAATATCATTTTTTTAACTGGTGATTGTTTTCAATTTATACCATAGCAGATAGTTAGGAATATTTGTATTTGTAAATCCTGTGTATTTTTTTAATTTGCCCATGCAACCCCATAAAATCATATAAAATTATTTAAGTGCTGACCTGGCCCAGAACCGAACCTACCGAAAATCGAACCGGTTTATTTCGGTTTGGTTTTGTTCGATTTTATCAGAAACGTTTCGGTTTACAGTTTTGATATAAGTGGTTTTTGATTTTTTCGATTTTTTCAAAATCGATTCGGTTTAAACCGAACCGAACTGTTGCCTACCTCTACTCAGCACATACCCTTCCCACCTTCTAAATCCTAATACTCTAATCAATTCAACAAATATTGTGTCTCAATCAAGATAAATAATTTGAGTGATATATTTCATACTGAATGGTAGGATGTAGGAGTAGGTTTAGATGAATAATAAAAATGCTAAACTGGAAGAAAGGACATTCCTCAAGAATTAAAAAAAAATTAAAAACCTCTCCTTTGTTGGAACTATTATCACCCGCCACCTCCCTCATAAAGTTTCTCCGCCGCACCCAGTCCTCATGAGAGAACTTATTTTTATTTGTTCCATTTTCTTTCTTACACGATTTCAAGACACTTTAGAACTTAGCATTTTCTGATTTGGTGGTTATTTTCTTGTATATCTAAGTTTATGTTATTTCGGTTTTCCTTAGTTTTGATCTATCAAACTCGTTTGTTTTTTAAAATCTAGTTGTTCCATATTGTAGAAAATTTCGTTCTGCCCCATTTTGTCCTATAAAATTCCAAAGACTTAAATCGGAGGTTGGACGGAGCTTGGAAGCCATGGCTTCCATGGCTCATCTTCTCGGATTCAGAGAAGATAAGCAGTGTTGTCTTGGCCACATGAGCCCTGGCCGCATGAAATCATACGGGCCGCATATCTTGGTTGCATGAGCTTTGGCCGCATGAAGCTTTGGCCGCATAAAGTCCTGCGGACTGCATGTCTTACCGCATGAGCCTTGGCCGCATGAAATCATGCGGGCCACATATCTTGGACGCATGAAGTCCTGCGGACTTCATTTCTTGTCGCATGAAGTCCTGTGGACTGCATGCCTTGCCGCATGACCCCTGGCCGCATGAAGTCATGCGGACTGCATGCTTGGTCGCATGAGTCTTGACCGCATGCCTTGGTCATATGCCTTAGCCTCCTGCATGTTCATCTTTAGTATTTAGTTTTATGTTTAAAATTTCTTACATTTTGTACTCAGCCTAACCTGCGACTACCCGATTTGATGATTGTGAACCTTGTGCATATCTTGTATTAACTTAGCCATGAGCACAACATGATACATGAACACGACATGACAACACGAACCTGACATGAAATTCTTGATAGTGGCCCGTCGAGGCGCACTATTGACAAGTAACAAGTAAACCTGGCATAGCATGATAAGCTTGATAGTGGCCCGTCGCGGCGCACTCATGACAAGTAATTCTGACAAGTAACAAGTAACTCTCGTCTTGACACCGTGGATAATTTCTCTTGATTATGTCTGTACAAGTTACAAGTCTCGTCTTGCATCATGTCTAGAACATGGATTCCTGAGTACCACGGTCAGGAATTCAGACTGAATCTGGCTAGGGTAATGATTAGATAAATCAAGTAGCTCAGATAGCTAGAGATATTTTGGCTACAAGCAATCCCGTTATCTTGGCGCCTTCCATGTGGACTTGTAGCCTGTCGTCGAGTAGGGCATATTTCCAGCTCACTATCATGTGGGGCACTTCATAAAATAAGTACTATACACACTGTCATGTGTTGCACTCTAAGTCACCTAATGATTCTTGATAACTCTTGCACTTGCGTCTAGATAACCTGGATAGTCTGCAGGGCTTGTGGTAATAGGAATATCTCATTGCATCCTACTAGTTAAAGTATCAAGCCGTACTTATTGCTTGGCCGTAAATGTTGGATGGAGTCCAATCTTGTCTAGTCTTGTTTAGATCCAGTACATGGTTATCAAAGGGCATACTTGCTTATGGTTTACTCCTGTCGATAATTGGTTGGAGACTAAGCTCTGTTCAGGTGAAGGGTTACAACTCCGGTCCTTATTTGGTTTAAGGGTTGTAACTTGGTTACCAGAATAGTTCCTTAGTTGTCTCATCGTTTATCACCTTGCTTTCCCTAACTCATGTCTTATGTTATCATTTATGCCTCATGTGCTAATATGTTGGTTTTAGTTCTTAAGTGAAGCCTCCCTTGTGGCACTTGCTCTTTCTGGGGTCTGACCCAGCTTGTTTTGTATGGCCAGATTTCGGAGCAGAACCCGAAGATCTCCCAGCCTTCCAGCCAGATGGTGAACACTAGACATAACCTTGGCAACGAGTGGGTTTTATTTTGCTCTCCCACTCTATTGTAGATTATTCTTTTAGGGTGTTTAGCCGTCGAACAAGTGTTAGCTCGTGTTGAATACTTATATTTCTTGTCTGCCTAAGGGCTGTAACATGATTAACAAATCCTAGGGTTGATCATGTATGACTGAAACTCTTGTTAGTCCTCGTATTTTATACGACTAGCCTCATGATCATCTGTATATAAAATGTATGGGACGCCTTACTATTGAATATCTGATGGTCTAATATCTTGTAACTATTATTACTTGCTTGAGATTGAGACACTAGGCTTGTCCTTAACCATAAGAGACTGATGGATTGTAGATAAACCCTCATACATCTAGACAGCCGTGATCGTATATCGAGGTGGATTATACTTCTATATACGTAGCTGGCTGTGTCTGTCCCCCGCTCTCTAGTATTCTGGTTCTGGGGCGTGATAGTCATCGACGACATGCACATCGCATGATGTTCTGCTCGAGGAGGCATGTGTATGGGAGAGCTTCAAGTTCGGACACGAAGGTGGGCAATTTCAGGAGTTTGAATCTCGAAAGAACCGTACTGTCCGCTTGGTTGGGCCAGCCAAGGATGAAGAAGCTCGTTGGAACGTTAACACTTTTCGGTGGAAGACGAAAGTCGGGGACAGGCAGCCAAGACTTACGGTGAGGCTGATTATTAGGAACTTTGGCCTTGGTCGTGTCATTGATATCGGTAGGATTCCAGTGGTGCAAGAGGTGCTGCGCATGGCAGCTAGCGTCGACGTGACGGTCGAGGAGTTGGAGACAAAGGAAGATGTAAAGCAACTCGGTAGATCGGAGATCAGTGGCATGGGGGAGCAGGAATTTTGTCGTGGGACGACATGCATGGAGTCCAGTTGAGGACCCATAGGGTCAATACCCTCTCATCAGACTGGAGGAGAAAATTGTTGGAGTCCAGTCTGGATTTGGTAACAACATACTTGTAGAATCCAAATTTAATTAAATATTTAATTTTATTAGAATTGGATGTCCATAATTGGTATTGTGCTATTTTAGATATAATAGGATTCTTATTTTAGGAAATCCTATTATGATCTAAAATAGGATAATTGGTGGACTATTTTAGGTATAATATGATTCTTATTTGAGGGCTTCATAATTAAGAAATTATATTATGACCTAAAATATTATTTTTCTCATCCTATATATGGAGTGAGGGTGGAGGCACAAAAAATAAGCAAAAAGCACAAAAGTGGAGATTCGGGGTGCTTGTCCATAAGAAAAATCTAAGAGAACGTTCGTACTTTGCTTTTAGGACTTTTCCATCCAAGACAGAGAAGAATATATAAATAAGGAGTCGTCAACTTTGGTTAGAAAGATTGCTATGCGTTGGTGAGTGATCTCAATTGTAATATTATGTTTTTTTCTTGAGAGTGGTGAGGGGGTTGAACCTATTAGGACAAAGAGTTCAATGTGAGTTCTGTCAATCTTGTAATTTTATCTGAGTTATTAAAGGTTGAGATTTGTCCAGGTGACGTACGTCACCGCCATATACTTGTCTTCATCATTTGCTTGGTGTCCGTTAGACGGGGGTTGATTTTGGTTAGGTGAGTTGGCAAACGCTTCCACACATGCCCAACAGTATAATGAAATTGTAGACTACCTATGTTAGAAATATTTGTATTTGTAATTTTATGTGTATTTGTAAACTAGTGGCAGTATTGTATAATGAAATTGTAGACAGCCTATATTAGAAATATTTGTATTTGTATTTATTATTGTAATTTTATGTGTATTTGCAATATCATTTTTTTTAACTGGTGATTGTTTTCAAATTTATGCCATAACAGATAGTTAGGAATATTTGTATTTGTAAATCCTGTGTATTTTTTTAAATTTGTCCATGCAACCCCATAAAATCATATAAAATTATTTAAGTGCTGACCTGGCACAGAACCGAACCTACCAAAAATCGAACCGATTTATTTCGGTTCGATTTTGTTCGGTTTTATCAGAAATGGTTCGGTTTACAGTTTTGGTATAATGGTTTTCGATTTTTTATTTTTGCAAAATCGGTTTGGCTTGAACCGAACCGAACCAAACCATTGCTCACCCCCACCTAGCACATACCCTTCCCACCTTCTAAACCCTAATACTCTAATCAATTCAACAAATAATGTGTCTCAATCAAGGTAAATAATTTGAGTGATATATTTCATACTGAATGGTAGGATGTAGGAGTAGGTTTAGATGAATAATAAAAATGCTAAACTGGAAGAAAGGACATTCCTCAAGAATTAAAAAAATAAAAACCTCTCCTTTGTTGGAACTATTATCACCCGCAACCTCCCTCATAAAGTTTCTCCGCCGCACCCAGTCCTCAAAAAAAATCGCTAGGACTAGGAGTACCCCTTTAACGGTTGACTCCATCCTCCTCGACCTACTAGAACACCCCAATGTCTATGACTGCCTCAAAAAAGCAGGCATCAATCCGCATCAATTCCTTCGTCGTATGCATCTAGGTTGATATCCTCGGTGCTGTAGGAACAAAATCGTAAAGCACAATACTCTAGAGGGGGGGTGAATAGAGTTGGCAGCGGAATAATGCTAATTAAAAATTATTAGCAGCAAGATCACAGAATAATAATCACAACTAAGTAATGTAACGGCAGAGATAAGAAAGCAAACGCAAAGACAGCAATGTATACTGGTTTTTCTCTGTTGAGGACTAGTCCAGTCGGTAGAACTCTTGCTACCAGTTGAATCCACTATTGGCAAAACCGCAAGTTTTCTTACGAAGTCCTTGCAACTTCTACAACGCGAGCTTTGATACGAAGAACTCGTCCAACTTCAATTATGAAGAGGTATTCTTCTATCAAGCCTTCTGATTACAATCACTAAAAAACTTCTAGACCGTACCGCACTGGCAAATCGACTAGAGGATTGTAACTGGCTTGGGATCTGAAAATTAAAGCTCGAGAAAAACTCTTTGGAAGACTGAGAGCTTAAGAAGAGAGAAGATTGAAAGTGAATGAGTGAGTTAAAATGATCGATATCCTTCTCTATTTATAGGAGTTCCAAAGACAGAATTCTGGCAAAATTCGAGCAGAATTCGGGCAGAACTCGATGAGCAAATCTCGATCAAATCTGCAACTGCAGGATGACCAAGTTCCAAGGAATTTAAAAATCAGAACGGCCACTAACCGAACTCTGGCCGAGTTCTGTCAGGGTTTGGTTAGAGTTTTTCAAAATAGATTTTGGAGAATTTTGAAAACCTTTTTGGAGCTTTTGTAAATACGAATGTTTTTAAAACTAAGGACATTTTTAAAAACATTTTGAAATCATTTTGGAATAGCCTATTTGCCAGTACTACTCGGTGTACAATGTATTTCTAGACTCAATAAAATAAAAGATTACATTGCTTAAAGAAATACAGACTCGAACAGGCAAACAACGCTTCGGTCTTGAACTGAGTAGATAGTCGTTCTTGATCATGTCCAAAAGTCCGAGATATCCTGACTAGCTCCATATATCGAGACAGAGTTTGATCAATTATTAAAATAAGTTTGACCATATGACCAATGGGCCAACAATCTCCTCCATTTTGATAATTGACAAACTATGAATGATATAAGGTCAATATCTCCATTCTGATGATGATCTCTAAGAAAATGATGTCGGATCTCGATATGCTTAGTACGAGAGTGGCATACTGGATTCTTAGTCAAATTAATTGTGCTCGTGTTGTCACAGAAAATGGAAATGTGTGTGAAAAAAATCATAGTCTTCCAAGGTTTGTTTCATCCACAAAATCTGAGCACAACAACGTCCTGCAACGATATACTCAGCCTCTGTTGTTGATAGGGCTACAGAATTTTGTTTTTTACTAAACCATAAGACTAAAGCCTTGCCTAAGAAATGACATGTACCGCTGGTATTTTTTCTATCAACTTTACATCTAGCAAAATCTGCATCCGAGTAACCAATAAGGTCAAAGGACTTAGTTTTGGGATACCATAAGCCAACAGAAGAAGTGCCCTTAAGGTATCGAAAGATACGCTTAACTGCGCACAGATGTGATTCCTTTGGATTAGCTTGAAAACGTGCACACTTACAAACACTAAACATAATATTTGGACGACTAGCAGTTAAATAAAATAAACTACCGATCATACCTCGATACTTACGTGTGTCGACAGGCTTGCCTTGTTCATCAATATCAAGCTTTGTTGAAGTTGCCATCGGAGTGCCAATAGGTTTGATATTGTTCATATCAAACTTTTTTAGCAAATCTTTTGTGTACTTGGCTTGATTTATGAATGTCACATTGTCAGTTTGTTTGATTTACAGTCCGAAAAAGAATTTCAGCTCTCCCATATCATGCTCATCTCAAACTCATTCTGCATACACTTAGAGAATTCTTGACAAAGAGATTCATTATTAGATCCAAATATAATATCATCAACATAGACTTGTATTAAGAGAAGCTTGCCATTAAATGACAATGAAAAATATAGAGTCAACCTTGCCCTTTGAAAAACCGTTGTCAAGTAGGAAAGAGCTTAGATGATCATACCAAGCACGAGGGGCTTGTTTTAAACCATATAAAGCTTTCTTCAACTTGAAAACATGATCAGGGTTTTTAAAATCTGTGAAACCTGGAGGTTGTGCTACAAAAACTTCTTCTTTTATAAAATAATTTAAAAATTTACTCTTGACATCCATTTGAAAAAATTTGAAATTATGAAAATATGCAAATGCACATAACATGCGAATGTATTCTAATATCGCAAGTGGGGCATAAGTCTCATCGTAGTCGATACCTTCTTCCTGATTATATCCTTGAGCTACAAGTCGAGCCTTGTTACGAGTCACTAAACCATTCTCATTAAGTTTATTTCGGAATACCCAACGGGTGCCAATGACCGGATGATCAATAGGCTTGGGAACAAGTTCCCAAACTTGATTCCGTTCAAATTGGTTTAATTCCTCATGCATAGCATCTAACCAAAAATGATCACTACATGCTTCATCAATGGTTTTGGGTTCTAGCTGTGAAATGAATGCAACACTAGAAACAATATCCCTACTGGATGTACGAGTACTTACACCTTTGGTAATATCACCAATTACCAAATTCTTTGGATGATCAGCCGTAAATTTCAATCTTTTTGGCAGACTCCGAAGGTAGCTGCTTCTGGGTTCTTCTCTTGGAGAATCAGCTGGTGTTGAGCTTGGTACAGTTAGATCTTCGTCATTGTCATCGATAGTCATTTGATTCAATTTATTAAAGGTGACGTTGATTGATTCTTCGATGATCATAGTTCGTTTGTTGAAGACTCTGTATCCTTTGCTCTTGGCCGCATAACCTAAAAATATACCTTCATCGGTCTTTTCGTCAAACTTTTCCAAATTATCTTTTGTATTAAGAATAAAGCATTTACAACCAAATATTCTAAAATATGAAACTGATGGAATTCTATCAAACCATAACTCAAATGGAGTCTTCTTCGATTTGGGTCGAATTAGAACTCTATTGAGAACAAAACAAGCTGTATTGACAGCTTCAGCCCAGAAATATTTGGGTAGACTAAACTGGTTTAACATTACTCTGGCCATTTCGGATAGAGTTCTGTTCTTACGTTCCACAACTCCATTTTGTTGTGGAGTCCTAGGACAGGAGAACTCGTGTACAAAACCGTGTGTCACAAAATTGCTCAAACTCTGCATTCTCGAATTCTTCACCATGATCGCTTCTAATACGAGTGATCATGTAACCTTTTTCATTCTGTACTTTCTTGCAAAATGCGATAAATTCGGATAATGCATCATTCTTACGTGTCAAAAAGTATACCCACGTGTATCTAGAGTAATCATCTACAATTACAAAAGCATATAACTTACCCCCGAGGCTAGCAACTCTGCTAGGACCAAATAAGTCTATATGTAGCAATTGTAGAGGTCTAGTAGTACATACTGCGTTTACTGACTTGAATGAGGATCTGGTAGCTTTGTTCTTTTCATATTGGCTGCATACCGAATCCTTCTTGAATGTTATGTCCGATAAACCGTGTACTAGCTTCTTCGTGGATAATCTTGAGATTGTGTCCATATTTGCGTGATCGAGTCTCATATGCCACAGATGACTCTCATCACTTTTAGCCATTAAGCATCTACCTAAAATGTTAGTTTCTTCCAACAAATAGAAAACATATATGTTGTCTTCCCTGATACCTTCAAAAATAGTACTACCAGTTGAGCTATCAACTATATTACATTTGTATTTGCCAAAGTTGATGCTATAACCATGATCAGCTAAATGACTTATGCTGAGTAGATTATGTTTCAACTCGGTAACCAGACAGACATCCTTAATCACAGGATAGGGAGACTTACCAACATCACCGATACCAATGATATACCCTTTCAAGTTGTTACCAAAGGAGACATAAGCTTCCTTCTTCTTCTTCGACAGTGTTGAAAATAATGTAGCGTCACCGGTCATATGCCGTGAACAACCGCTGTCGAGGATCCATTTACTTTTAGCATGTGAAAGGTGTTCCACCTACAAAACAATTTGCAGATAAAACTTTTGGTACCCATTTCTTGTAGGGTCCTGAGATGTTAGCTTTTGGTATCCACGTATAAATATTTAAATCAACAAGCTTTCTGATTCTACATACAGGAGAAATATGACCAGTGTGGCCACAATAATGACATTGTGCATGTTGAGTGTTGAAAGCTGAGTGGTGTGCATGGTTGGTAGGTTTAGGTTTTCTAGTATAGAAGAAAGCATACCTACAATCCTGTTTGGGCTTAACCTTTTGGGGTAAAGGTTTGATATGGTTAGGTCTGACAGTGTTTGGTTTGGGAATGTTCCGATTATTCGGTAAGTGACACGTGTTAGGGTAGGAAGCAGCATGTCACTCCCTGATTCCGGAATACGTATTTTTAGAACGTATACTGCTTATTTGTATTTATGTATATTTATACGATATTTATTTTGTTGTATTTCTTCATGTATATCCCAAATTATTTGACAAAATAATATTTCGTAATTTATTTTCTGTGATTTTAGTTTACAGTCTTGGCTCTAATTGGGTGACATATTCTCAGTTCACTTGAACCCGTTGGGTCATCATGAACCAACTTGGTTTAGGCTTTTATATAAAACCCCATTCCTTTTCTCTCCCCTCATTCATTCCTCATAACTCCTCTCATTTACTTCCTTCACCCAACCAAAGGCAAGTATCAACTTGCACAAGGGAGACATCCATCATTTTCGTTTTTCCTTCAAAATTTTTACCAAAACTTGTTCTTCTCCTCATTCTCTACTAGATTAGAACTTAGAATTTTCTGATTGGAAGCTTTAATTTTTGTAGATCTAAGTTTTAAACATTTTCGGTTTTCCTTGGTTTTGATCTACTAAACTCCATCATTTTCAAGTTTTAATGGTTCCATGTTGTAGAGAATTGAATTTTATTCCAGATTGAACTTTGAAAATCGAAATTTGGTTAAGAATTGACTTAGTTATGATTTTTGGAGGTCCGCGCCGCGCCGCGCTGATGGGAGGTTCGCGCCCCTATGTCCCGCGCCCTCCGCGCGCGCGCGTCCCGCGCCGCGCTGATGGGAGGACGCGCCCCCGCGCCCGCGTGGTGCCCGCGCCGCGTGGTCTCCCACGCCGCTTGGTTCCAGCACCAGGCCGCCCTCGCGTGTCCGCGCCTTGCGTGGCCCGCGCCCTCGCGTGCATGCGCCCTCGCGTGTTCGCGCCTTGCGTGGCCCGCGCCCTCGCGTGCATGCGCCCTCGCGTGTCCGCGCCTTGCGTGGCCTGCGCCCTCGCGTGCATGCGCCCTCGCGTGTCCGCGCCTTGCGTGTCCGCGCCCCCGCGTGTCCGCGCCCCCGCGTGTTCGCGCCCCTGTGTGGACGTCACGCGCCCGGCCGTTTATCCCGTGCCTGCGTGGCCGCCCGCGCCCGGCGCTTCCCGCGCCCGAGTGGCCGTCCGCGCTCGTGACCGCGCCCTCGCCCGCCATGCGCCCGCGCCATGGTTGTGACGCGCCCGCGTTGGTTGGCCGACCTTGCCTTAGTACCTAGTCAGCCTGTCCCTGGTTTTTCATTTTTCATGCTACCTTGGCTTATATACGTGTATATGTATTGGTTTGTGTATGCGATATATCCTTACGCCTTTTATCCTGAGCATGAATCTGACCCTGGAGAACAAGTGTTCCTACTCGCTACATGTGCCTGAATGTCCCGGTTCTCGTTCATGCTTGACAAATGACTCGTAATCCCACGTGGCGCATTTGCAATGTTGCATTACACTAAGGAGGGTAGAACGTGTCGACCTACTGATTGACATGGATCCTCACTTGGGGTACTCGTACTACGGTACGACATCCTAGGAGGATGATCATGCAGGCCACAGCATGAGGATCCAAGATTTCACATAGGGTTTAAATTAGGCAACTAAATCTATTAGATGCATGGAGAGGGCAGAATCCCGAGATCGTGTTACACCAGCCGCCTTGAGGGATTGCCTCGACGCGCCAGCTGGTCACCACATATACTGTGCCATCTGCATTGAGTAGATGCCGGTATCCGATTATTTCCTGATATATTATAAGTTTTGGCAAGGTAGCCCTACGGGGACTCATGCCTGCAAGGTAGCCTTATGAGGGACCTGTGCTTAATAATACTTGACTACGCGGACCCCTGGGTTGGCTAGCCTTGCTGGAAAGATACGATCTGAGGACTCTGATAATTTAATGCGAGGATAACCTCGCCATACTAGAAACTCGTAGACTTGACTGGCCGTAAAAATGACTTGCTTATATTTTTCTTTTACCTTCCGCAAGTAACTGAGGAAAGCGGACTGTTATGGTGCGTGATCCAACCCATGTTCTTGTTTGATTGTTGGGTTGGTTATCGTACTATGACAGGCTGCAGACCGAAGTTACGAACGGAAGCCTTAATTTGATTGTGATGTGTTACTCCTGTGAATGACTAAGGAACATGGCCCACCGCGCTACGTGATCCAACCCATGTTCTTGTTTGATTGTTGGGTTGGTTATCGTGCTGCGATGGTCCGTCGACCGAAGTCACGACCAGGAGATCTTCTTACTTATATCTGTAAACTTATGTAAAGGTCATAGAGTACGACGCGTCCCGGCTTCATGTGGCACCTTTTGTCCTTGTTTGGTTGTAAGGGTGCCAGATGGGTCCGACGATGTAGCGCTACCCTATAGCCGCAGCATAAGCTTTATTCTTATCATTATAACTGGGTTTTATCTTAACTCTTGTGCCCTTTGGCGGTACTTGCTATTCGGGGCTGACCCCGCTGGTTTTGTTTGGCTAGATCTCGTAGCAGAGCCAGAGGACGCGATCCTTCTTCCTGACATCTATGGTGCATACTAGGAGCATGGCTGGTCGGGGACTCGAGTGGGTTTCTTCTCCACCACTCTTGCTTATACTTTGTGCGGCGTTCAGCCACCGGCACCTGTTAGCCAGATCACTTGATATTTTGTGTCAGTACATAATTGTAACTAAACAGACTGCAGCTGTGTATAATTTTGTGCTCATGACTCTCTGAGATAGCTATGTTATAAAGCTAGTCTCTCATGACCATTTTGATGAAGCGTCGGGGACGCCTTACTGCTTTACCTTTAATGTTCATTTAATTGCTGATGTTGTGTTGATTGATTGAGACATAGAACTCTGTGGGACCATAGGAGACTTGATTGTAGCATGTACCCCTAGTCTCTTGACAGCCACGATCGCCGTATGACGTCACGTACCTCATATGGTGTAGCTGGCCTCGTCCGTCTCCGTATTTCGGTACTGGGGCATGACAAGGTTTTAGTGGTGGCCCATGCAGGTCTGATTTTCAGACTTGTGGGGTATTGCGAATTATTAGGAGTCTCAATCAAAACTTGTTCCCCTTAAAATTCTGTTTCGAATTCTCTGTCCTTGCCTTGATCTCTAACCTGACTTGCATCCTCGAAATCTTCCTCGTCCGGACTTGATAATCTTATATTCTTCTCTATAGGGGTGCTTCATTCTCAGTAGCGGGTGAGGCCCATGAGGAAGAGCAGCAAGAGCATGGCTCGACTGGGCAACAACAGGGGAGAGAACCTTCTCCAGTGCAGGCACGAACAGAAATGGAACCAGAGGCAGTGCAGCCGCAGGTTAATAAAACTCCTGCAGCACCAGTAGCGACGGCAGTACCAGACGCCGTAGCACTCCTGGAGATCATCCAGGGGTTTCTTGTCACTAACCAACAGCAACAGACTCGGCAGCAGGAGCAGAACGTGTTGCTGAACCAAGGGATTCAGTTAGCTCTTGAGAGGAGTGCCGGGGTTGACTCGGGAGCCTCAGGAAGGTTCCGTCGCTTGAACCCGAGGTATTTTGATGGCACAGAGGATGCCATCACTGCGGATGCATGGATTCAAGACATCGAAGCCCTTCTTGTGGCAGCCAAGGTTCCAGACGATGAGAAGGTTGATCAGGTCAAACTGGTACTTCAGGATCTTGCCCGCGACTGGTGGGTATCAGAAGAAGTTGGTACAAGATGCCCTGTTCGTTGGACCACCTTCAGTGACAGATTCAAGGCCAAGTATTTTGGCGTAGTAGCTCGATATGAGCTCCAGCAGAAGTTCATCAATCTCAAGCAAGCAGGCAAGACCGTAGATGGGTATGCAGCAGAGTTCTGCAGATTGTGCCGTTTCGCACCATCAATGGTGGCAACGGAGCCAGAGAAAGCTATGAGGTTCCAGCAGGGACTTCATTTGGAATTATTGCAGCTTGTGGAAGGACACGACTACCAGACGTTTGACGCTGTCTTGACGGCAGCCCGGAGGCACGAGCTTACCCAGCAGAGGTTGGCATCGAGGGCAGGAGGTTAGAAGAGATCTTATTCCCAGGTTGGAGGAGGAGCAATGCAGCGAACATCGGCACCAGCACCCGGTGTACGTATTCATGATGCGGGGGTGCCGCAGAGGACGGCCGTGTCAACTAATACAGCGCCAGTTCGGCATCAGCAGCCGAGGAACCAGTAACAGCGTCAGGGAGCACCCCCGGGCTGTACATTCTGTAGGAAGGCAGGGCACACGAGGGAGGTGTGCCGGTCAGCGAATGGCTTATGCTTGAGGTGTGGTAGTTCAGACCACCGTATTTCTACTTTTCCTATGATGCAGAGGCCAGGAGGGCCAGCTCAGCAGTTTCCAGCATTGCCAGCTCCAGTGGCAACCCCGAGTGGAGGGCTAGTATTAGCAGTAAGGCCCCTAGCCCAGCTTCTACCAACGCAGGCTCAGATGTTCCGCCAGGCACAGGAAGCCGAAGGCCCTCAGAGGCAGCAACAGCATGGTCGAGGAAGGCCGCAACAAGGGGCTCCGCGGGGCCAGGCTCTCACATTAACCTTGGGAGAGGCTCTAGTGTCCAGTGACGTGGTGGCAGGTAAAATTCTCGTCACCTCATTTCCCGCTGTAGCATTATTTGATTCAGGCGCTACTCATTCATTCATCTCTGCACAATATGCTACACGGATTGGACTAGTATTTGAGGCATTGCCGGAGAGGATGGATATACTCACCGGTAATGGGCTCTAGAAGTGAGCAGAGTACGCTTTTCATGTCCGGTAGAGGTATGTGGGCATTTATTGCCTGCATCATTGATTGAATTCCCTATGGGGAATTTTGATGTTGTTCTTGGCATGGACTGGTTGAGAGACAGTCATGCGACCATTGATTGTAGAGGAGGTAGGGTCATATTCAGCATTCCTGGGATAGAGCAGTTCATCTTTACTCGAACCTTGAAGAATCAGGCCGGAGGCGTCATCTCAGCAGCAGTGTCAGAGCTAGGACAGATTTCGAGAGTGGTCGAAGATTTTCTTGACGTCTTCCCTGATGAGCTCCCAGGGATACCCCCAGTCAGAGAAGTAGAATATAGCATTGAGTTGAACCCTGGAACGAGGCCTATTGCAGACAGAGTTTACAGAATGTCGCCGTCAGAACAGGATAAGTTGTATCAGCATGAAGAAGAGTTGAAGTCTAAGGGATTCATCCGAGACAGTAAATCGCCCTGGGCCGCGCCAGTGATTCTAGTTCCCAAGAAGGATGGGTCGACGAGGATGTGCATCGACTACCGCAAGCTGAATGCAGTAACAGTGAAGAATAAGTACCCGCTACCAAGGATTGATGACCTGTTTGATCAATTGAGCAAGGCCCGCATCTTTTCCAAGATCGATCTTCGTTCGGGATACTATCAGGTGAGAGTCCGAGAGCAAGATATTCAGAAGACGGCATTCAGATCAAGATACGGGCATTATGAGTTTTTAGTAATGCCCTTTGGACTAACCAATGCCCCTGCAGTATTTGTGGATTTGATGAACCGCATCTTTCTTCCATATTTGGATAAATTTGTGGTAGTGTTCATAGATGACATTCTTGTCTATTCCAGCAGTGAAGAGGAGCATGAGAAACATCTTAGGACTGTCTTGCAGACATTGAGGGAGCATCAACTTTATGCGAAGCTCGACAAGTGTGAATTCTGGTTAGATCACATTTTGTTCCTGGGGCATGTAATTTCTGGGCCAGGAGTGTCAGTGGATCCGAAGAAGATTGAGGCCGTAGAGCATTGGCCAGTCCCGAGAACGGTTGCAGAAGTACGAAGTTTCTTGGGATTAGCTGGTTACTACAGAAGGTTCGTGGCGGACTTTGCCAAGATCTCTGTGCCCTTAACGCGTTTGACGCACAAGAACGTGGAGTTTGTTTGGTCAGCTAGTTGTCAGGCATCATTTGAAGAATTGAAGAAGAGATTAATCTCGGCCCCGATCTTGACGCTTCCAGTAGGATCGGGAGGCTTTACAGTGTATTGTGACGCATCTGGGAAGGGTCTTGGATGTGTATTGATGCAGCATAGAAAGGTGATAGCATATGCGTCTCGGCAGCTTCGAGACCATGAGAAGAATTACCCGACTCACGATTTGGAGTTAGCAGCTGTGGTGTTTTCACTCAAGTTGTGGAGGCATTATTTGTACGGGGATCGGGTAGAGATCTATACTGATCATAAGAGTTTGAAATACGTGTTCACGCAGCGAGATTTGAACATGAGGCAAAGAAGATGGTTAGAACTGCTGAAGGATTTTGATTTAGATCTTCAGTATCATCCAGGCAAGGCGAATATCGTTGCAGATGCACTGAGTAGGAGAAACAGTGCCTTTATCTTGACCTCGCAGAAGCATATTTTAGAAGACCTCCAGAGTATGGGAATCGAAGTAGTTTTGCCAGGGGATATAGGAAGAATGACCAGTATACAGATTCAGTCAACCTTAGTAGAGAGGATAAGGGCAGCACAAGCAGGAGATCCACAGATTCAGAAGTTGCGGTCGGAGTGTGAATCAGGCCGTAGGAAGGAGTTAGTAATTCATGAGGATGGTACGCTCAGGTTTGGAAATAGACTCTGTGTACCGAGTGGAGACCTTCGACAGAAAGTTATGTCCGAAGCTCATAGTTCTATTTACTCCATTCATCCAGGAGGAACGAAGATGTATCGAGATATCAGGCAGTATTTTTGGTGGAATGGCATGAAAAGAGAGAGAGCGAGATTTGTATCCAAGTGCCTGGTATGTCAGCAGGTGAAAGCCGAGCAGTAGAGACCAGCAGGATTGCTCCAGCCGCTTCCTATCCCAGAATGGAAATGGGAGCACATCACGATGGATTTTGTGACCGGTTTACCTAGATCCCCGGCTGGCAAGAATGCAATCTGGGTAATAGTAGATCGACTCACGAAGGTCGCTCATTTCCTTCCTTTCAGAGTTGGGCAGACTACTGAGCAGTTGGCAGAAATGTACATGAAGCGGATAGTGAAGCAGCATGGTGTTCCAGTTAGTATAGTATCAGATCGGAATACTCGGTTTACTTCCCATTTCTGGCGGAGCTTGCACCAGAGTTTGGGGACCAAGTTAAGATTCAGTACTGCATATCATCCACAAACTGACGGGCAGTCAGAAAGAACCATTCAGACGTTAGAAGATATGCTACGGGCATATACCTTGGACTTTGGCGGATCTTGGGAGGATCACCTTCATCTTGTGGAGTTCTCCTATAACAACAGCTATCAGGCTAGCATTCAGATGGCCCCGTTCGAAGCATTGTACGGAAGGAAGTGCAGGTCCCCTTTGGCATGGGACGACGTCGGAGAACGAAAGTTATTGGGACCAGAGATGATCACACAAACTGTGGAGATAGTTAAGTTGGTCAGAGAGCGCCTTCGAGTTGCACATGACCGACATCGTCATTGGGCAGATCAGCATCGTAGGCCTCTAGAGTTCAGAGTTGGCGACCAAGTGTTTCTGCGGATTTCGCCAACTCGGGGTATCATTAGATTTGGAACCCGAGGAAAGCTTAGTCCAAGATACGTTGGTCCTTTCAAGATTCTCGCTCGGGTAGGCGATGTGGCTTATCGACTTGCCCTTCCGCCTTCGTTAACTGGCATACATGATGTGTTTCATATGTCCCAGTTACGTGGGTATGTCCCGGATCCGAGTCATGTCCTCGATCATTCAGAGTTAGTCGTTGGTACCGACTTAACTTACGAGGAACAACCCGTATCTATTTTAGACCGGCGAGAGAGGGTACTCAAGAATTGGACGATCAGCCTTGTCCGTGTTTCTTGGAACCATCACTCTCCGGGAGAATCAACTTGGGAGCGCGAGGACGAGATCCGATCTCGGTATCCGCATTTGTTTGGTTTGTGAGGTATATCTTTATGCCATAATGACACGATTCCACATTCACTGCACCTGCTTGTATTGTACTTTTGTGATGTAGATAATAACTGCTTATTAGTTAACTTGCATGTGATTGTGCCTTGCTTGTCCTGACCTTTCAATCCTGTCTTGGCTGGAAATTCCGAGGACGGAATTTTTCTAAGAAGGGTAGAGATGTCACTCCCTGATTCCGGAATACGTATTTTTAGAACGTATACTGCTTATTTGTATTTACGTATATTTATACGATATTTATTTTGTTGTATTTTTTCATGTATATCCCAAATTATTTGACAAAATAATATTTCGTAATTTATTTTCTGTGATTTTAGTTTACAGTCTTGGCTCTAATTGGGTGACATGTTCTCGGTTCACTTGAACCCGTTGGGTCATCATGAACCAACTTGGTTTAGGCTTTTATATAAAACCCCATTCCTTTTCTCTCCCCTCATTCATTCCTCATAACTCCTCTCATTTACTTCCTTCACCCAACCAAAGGCAAGTATCAACTTGCACAAGGGCGAGATCCATCATTTTCGTTTTTCCTTCAAAATTTTTACCAAAACCTGTTCTTCTCCTCATTCTCTACTAGATTAGAACTTGGAATTTTCTGATTGGAAGCTTTAATTTTTGTAGATCTAAGTTTTAAACATTTTCGGTTTTCCTTGGTTTTGATCTACTAAACTCTATTATTTTCAAGTTTTAATGGTTCCATGTTGTAGAGAATTGAATTTTATTCAAGATTGAACTTTGAAAATCGAAATTTGGTTAAGAATTGACTTAGTTATAATTTTTGGAGTTTTTAGGGTTCATGGTTCTTCCCTCTCGGTTGAGGGGAAGAAAATGAACAGTGTCCTGTGTTCGCGCCCTCCGCGCGCGCGCGTCCCGCGCCGCGCTGATGGGAGGTCCGCGCCCCTGTGTCCCGCGCCCTCCGCGCGCGCGCATCCCGTGCCGCGCTGATGGGAGGACGCGCCCCCGCGCCCGCGTGGTGCCCGCGCCGCGTGGTCTTCCGCGCCGCGTGGTTCCAGCACCAGGCCGCCCTCGCGTGTCCGCGCCTTGCGTGGCCCGCGCCCTCGCGTGCATGCGCCCTCGCGTGTCCGTGCCTTGCGTGGCCCGCGCCCTCGCGTGCATGCGCCCTCGCGTGTCCGCGCCTTGCGTGGCCCGCGCCCTCGCGTGCATGCGCCCTCGCGTGTCCGCGCCTTGCGTGGCCCTCGCCCTCGCGTGCATGCGCCCTCGCGTGTCTGCGCCTTGCGTGTCCGCGCCCCCGCGTGTCCGCGTCCCCGCGTGTTCGCGCCCCTGTGTGGACGTCACGCGCCCGGCCGTTTTCCCCGCGCCTGCGTGGCCGCCCGTGCCCGGCGCTTCCCGCGCCCGAGTGGCCGTCCGCGCTCGTGACCGTGCCCTCGCCCGCCATGCGCCCGCGCCATAGATGTGACGCACCCGCGTTGGTTGGCCGACCTTGCCTTAGTACCTAGTCAGCCTGTCCCTGGTTTTCCATTTTTCATGCTACCTTGGCTTATATACGTGTATATGTATTGGTTTGTGTATGCGATATATCCTTACGCCTTTTGTCCTGAGCATGAATCTGACCCTGGAGAACAAGTGTTCCTACTCGCTACATGTGCCTGAATGTCTCGGTTCTCGTTCATGCTTGACAAATGACTCGTAATCCTACTTGGCGCATTTGCAATGTTGTATTACACTAAGGAGGGTAGAACGTGTCGACCTACTGATCGACATGGATCCTCACTTGGGGTACTCGTACTACGGTACGACATCCTAGGAGGATGATCATGCAGGCCACAGCATGAGGATCCAAGATTTCACATAGGGTTTAAATTAGGCAACTAAATCTATTAGATGCATGGAGAGGGCAGAATCCCGAGATCGTGTTACACCAGCCGCCTTGAGGGATTGCCTCGACGTGCCAGCTGGTCACCACGGATACTGTGCCATCTGCAATGAGTGGATGCCGGTATCCGTTTATTTCCTGATATATTATAAGTTTTGGCAAGGTAGCCCTACGGGGACTCATGCCTGCAAGGTAGCCTTATGAGGGACCTGTGCTTAATAATACTTGACTACGCGGACCCCTGGGTTGGCTAGCCTTGCTGGAAAGATACGATCTGAGGACTCTGATAATTTAATGCGAGGATAACCTCGCCATACTAGAAACTCGTAGACTTGACTGGCCGTGAAAATGACTTGCTTGTATTTTTCTTTTACCTTCCGCGAGTAACTGAGGAAAGCGGACTGTTATGGTGCGTGATCCAACCCATGTTCTTGTTTGATTGTTGGGTTGGTTATCGTACTATGACAGGCTGCGGACCGAAGTTACGAACGGAAGCCTTAATTTGATTGTGATGTGTTACTCCTGTGAATGACTAAGGAACATGGCCCACCGCGGTACGTGATCCAACCCATGTTCTTGTTTGATTGTTGGGTTGGTTATCGTGCTGCGATGGTCCGTCGACCGAAGTCACGACCAGGAGATCTTCTTACTTATATCTGTAAACTTATGTAAAGGTCATAGAGTACGACGCGTCCCGGCTTCTTGTGGCACCTTTTGTCCTTGTTTGGTTGTAAGGGTGCCAGATGGGTCCGACGATGTAGCGCTACCCTATAGCCGCAGCATAAGCTTTATTCTTATCATTATAACTGGGTTTTATCTTAACTCTTGTGCCCTTTGGCGGTACTTGCTATTCGGGGCTGACCCCGCTGGTTTTGTTTGGCCAGATCTCGTAGCAGAGCCAGAGGATGCGATCCTTCTTCCTGACATCCATGGTGCATACTAGGAGCATGGCTGGTCGGGGACTCGAGTGGGTTTCTTCTCCACCACTCTTGCTTATACTTTGTGCGGCATTCAGCCACCGGCACCTGTTAGCCGGATCACTTGATATTTTGTGTCAGTACATAATTGTAACTAAACAGACTGTAGCTGTGTATAATTTTGTGCTCATGACTCTCTGAGATAGCTATGTTATAAAGCTAGTCTCTCATGACCATTTTGATGAAGCGTCGGGGACGCCTTACTGCTTTACCTTTAATGTTCATTTAATTGCCGATGTTGTGTTGATTGATTGAGACATAGAACTCTGTGGGACCATAGGAGACTTGATTGTAGCATGTACCCCCTAGTCTCTTGACAGCCACGATCGCCGTATGACGTCACGTACCTCATATGGTGTAGCTGGCCTCGTCCGTCTCCGTATTTCGGTACTGGGGCGTGACACAGCAGTCTCAGGCTATTTTTCTAACCTAATTTCCAATCTTTTGGAAGTGTCATATAACTTAGTATAGTCAGAAGTGAGTGCTTCCATTCTGACTTGTGCACTTTGAAGACTTTTCTTCTCTTTAGAAAGTTCTTCTTTCAGTTGGTTAATAACCTTGTCTTTTTCTTCGGATGACTTGGTAGTCTCGTGTAATAAGAGCTTAATAGAAGAAAGCTCACCAGACTCACTAATATTATCTTTAATCTCAGCTAGTAGGTCGGTAAGTCTTCCTATTTTACCTTTGTACTCTTTGAGTACCTTCTTAGAGGTCTGATATTTGCTACGCAGTTTCCTGTAATCACTTATCAGTTCACTGAAGGCTTCTCCTAATTGCTCAAAGGTGAAGTCATCATATGTATCAACTATAGGTTTAGATAGTACCTGATCGGATGCCATAAAGCATACATTTGCAGCGTCTTCTGATTGTTCATCTTCTGAGTCGCTGGCTTCACTTTCATGCCATATGCTGGTATTGACATACTTCCGAGATGTTGATCTCTTCAGGTTCCTTTTTTCATACCTGTTGCTCTTCTTGCTTGATGATGAGTTTGTAGGATAATCCTTCTTCATGTGTTCCTTCTTCTTGCAGCCATAGCAGACAGCATCGTCTTGATACCAGTTGTTGCTGCTATTGTTTTCTTTGGATTTCTTCTCATATCTCATGAATCTTTTGAATTTCCTTGCTAGGAGTGCTTGATCTTCAGCATCAGATTCTCTGCTGTCTGAATCACCTTCAGCAGCTTTTCTGTGCTGAGCCTTGAAACCGATCGTCTTCTCCTTTGGTGCAGGCTCTTCAAAATCTTGTAGCTCCAGTTCATGAGTGAGTAGCTTACCCATGAGTACTTTGAGTGTCATGGTAGTGAGGTCGTTTCCTTCAATGATTGCAGTAGCCTTCGAAATCCAGTTCTTTTTAAGTGCTCGCAGGAGTTTAGGAATCTTTTCATGGTTACTGTAATCTTTGCCTAGGGAGGACAAATGATTTACAATATCCAAGAATCTCTCGAACATCTGAGTAACTATTTCGTTGGGCTTCATCTTGAACGCCTCGTACTCCTGAGTAAGTCTGCTGACTTTTGATTCTTTGACTTGAGTCGTGCCTTCATGTGTGACTTCAAGAAGGTTCCACACTTCATTAGCAGTTGTGCAGATAGACACCCTGTTAAATTCAGTTCTGTCTAAAGTACAAAATAAAGCGTTAATAGCACGTGCGTCAAGACAGGCCTTTTTTTTCTTCCTCTGTATATCTGTTATGGGGTTTTTCAGTTAAAACTCCATCAACATTTATACGAGGGGGCTTTTGATAGCCATCAATAACAATAGACCATAAATCAAGATCAAGAGATTTCAAGAAGAAACTCATCCATGTTTTCCAATAGGTATAATTTGTACCATCAAACAGTGGAAGTCTGTTTGTGGCCTGGCCTTCACTTATGAATTTTACAGTTGCCATGTGTTGTGCTGTGATCTATATAACAATTAATTAAATGAATAAATAATTGTAATATTACCTTGCTTTACCTGTAACACCCGCTCTGATACCAATTGTAGGAACAAAATCGTAAAGCTCAATACTCTAGAGGGGGTGAATAGAGTTGGCAGCAGAATAATGCTAATTAAAAATTATTAGCAGCAAGATCACAGAATAATAATCATAACTAAATAATGTAAAGGCAGAGACAAGAAAGCAAACAGAAAGACAACGATGTATACTGGTTTCCCTCTGTTGAGGACTAGTCCAGTCGGTAGAACTCTTGCTACTAGTTGAATCCACTATTGGCAAAATCGCAAGTTTTCTTACGAAGTCCTTGCAACTTCTACAGCGCGACCTTTGATACGAAGAACTCGTCCAACTTCAATTGTGAAGAGGTATTCTTCTATCAAGCCTTCTGATTACAATCACTCAGAAACTTCTAGACCGTACCGTACTGGCAAATCGACTAGAGTATTGTAACTGGCTTGGGATCTGAAAATTAAAGCTCGAGAAAAACTCTTTGAAAGACTGAGAGCTTAAGAAGAGAGAAGATTGAAAGTGAATGAGTGAGTTAAAATGATCGAAATCCTTCTCTATTTATAGGAGTTCCAAAAACAGAATTCTGGCAGAATTTGGACAGAATTCGGGCAGAACTCGATGAACAAATCTCGGTCAAATCCGAAACTGCAGGAGGACCAAGTTCCAAGGAATTCAAAAATCAAAACGGCCACTAACCGAACTCTGGCCGAGTTATGTCACTGTTTGGTTAGGGTTTTTCAAAATAGATTTTGGAGAATTTTGAAAACCTTTTTGGAGCTTTTGTAAATACGAATGTTTTTCAAAACTAAGGACATTTTTGAAAACATTTTGAAATCATTTTGGAATAGCCTATTTACCAGTACGACTCGGTGTACAATGTATTTCTAGACTCAATAAAATAAAAGATTACATTGCTTAAAGAAATACAGACTCGAACAGGCAAACAACGCTTCGATCCTGAACTGGGTAGATAGCCGTTATTGATCATGTCCAAGAGTCCGAGATATCATGCCTAGCTCCATATATCGAGACAGAGTTTGATCAATTATTAAAATCAGTTTGACCATATGACCAATGGGCCAACAGGTGCAAGAAAATCGAGTTGGCTACATCAATTTCGTATTTATGGTTTTCTTCGAGTAAATTTGTGATTAATTTTTTTAGATTTTGTTCTAACGGATACGACATGCACGCTTGCGAGATAGAAAGTATCGGGGTAAATCGAGTTGGCTTCACCAATTTGGGATTTAAAGATCTACAGTAGATTTTGGATTAATTTTCTAGATTTTGTTCTAATGGATACGACATGCACGCTTGGGAGATAAAGGCTTTCAGGGATAATTTTGTCATTTTTAATTGTCCGTCTTGTCAGGTTAGCAAGTTGATAAATATGAAACTTTATGATGTCAAATAATAAAACTGGTACAATTCAAAATATTTAGAGGCAATTAAGTAAAGAAAATTTTTGTCATGAAATATTTGATTTCCAAAACTCTTTTTCTTTTGACAAAATAAGAGAGACCTATTCTTATTTTTGTAGAGTGCTAAGTCACTTCTCTCATGTCAGCTTCTCTGATCACAAAACTTAAGTAGACGTTAAAAATGGCATTAATTGATATAGACCATTGTGGTCATCTATGATTACGACTAAAAACCTTTTTTAGATTTAGCTATTGGCTTTATGAATGTTAGATTTTGCATACACTAATTGATGTAGACCATTGTGATAGAAAATATGTTAAAAATAAATTAATTCCAATAATTATTTTACTATTAAATAAATCCTATTCAAAAAATTCATAATGATGATGTTTGATGGCAATTATTTTCTTGTGGAGAATCAAAAAAATATGGAATTTATTTCTTAGGGGTTGGACAAGTTTTATTTTCTATCATTTTAGAGGGAAAAAGGGCCATGTAACTTTTTTAGCAAACAATTCCATAAAAAATAGAGAAATTTTGACTTATCCTCCACTTTATTTACCATATTTAATTGTGCACCCCACAATGTTTCTATAATGTACAAGACTCCCCACTTTTGACGGAATCCGTCATGAATTGACTGTTGTGAGACTCGTCTTACAGGATCAGTATTTATGTACGGATACGTATTTTTGTACTGTTTTCGTATTTTTTTTTGGTTTTCAGAACGCTTTAAGATTTTTTTAACTTATATATTTTATCCTTGACCGGCATATCGCCAGTATACCAGTGTATACCGACGGTATACCGCCCATACAGATTTTCACATTTTAAATATTTTCGATTTCAGATATTTTCATGAATAGTATTTTCGATATTTTCGTGAATAGTATTTTGGATATTTTGATGAATAGTGTTTAGATATTTTTATGAATAGTATAGATGTATCCTATTATCTAATTGATATTATGAATAGTGTAGATGCATCCTATTATCTAATTGATACTTGATTTTCTTTGGATGGCTAGGATTGACATAGATCTTCACATGGATCACCATCCAACGGTTATGATTAATCCCCCTTCTATATATACCCTCTCACTCTCTCTCATCTCCCTTTTTATTCTTTCCTCCATTCCTCTTTCTTTTCATTCCTCATCCTCAAGCTTAGGAAAGCTTGGTCTTGAGGCCTATAGTGTGGTTTCGTATCCCTCTTGGTTGTGGAGTGGAAGATTAGGCTTGGAGCTTAATCTAGGCAAATAGATCTTGCCAAATATTGAACAATATTGTTGTATTGTCATTTTTGTTTTCTTTGGTGTTAAATGCTTAGAATTGTCTAGGTTTTTACTTCTCCACCTTTTTCTTCTTCTTTTTCATTTACTCCACCAATTAACCCAAGGCAAGTACAACTTCCTCCAATGAGAACATAATGGATCTTCATTTTTGTTTGTTCTATTCTCTTTCTTTCATTATTCTAAGCATCTTTAATACTTGAAGTTTTTGATTTTGACGGTTACATTTATGTAGATCTAAGTTTTAAGACTTTTCTTATTTTTTTTGGTTTTGATCTCTTAAAGTTGGTTATTTCTATAATCTTATGGTTCTATGTTGTAGATAATTTTATTCTACCCAATTTTGATTTTTGAACCGCTTGATTTTGATTTATTTTGAGGAAGTTATGGCATTTTTCGAGTTCATGGGTTCCCTATGCACTTCGGAGCTAATTCGGGGAAGATGAACAGTCTGCACATGCGCACTTGCACGCAATCTGCACACGTTCCTGCACAGATTGCACAGCTTGCACACCTTATAGTGCACAGCCTACACAGATTGCACTTGCGCTTTCCTGCACAGACTGCACCAGTGCTTTCCTGCGCAGACTACACCTGCGCTTTCCTACATAGACTGTACCTGGGCTTTATTGTAGAAACTGCACCTGTGCTTTCCTGCACAGACTGCACATATGCTTTCCTGCACAGACTGCACTGTGCTTTCCTGCACAGACTATACTGCACTGCATTTCCCTGCACAGACTACACTGCATTGGGCTTTCCTGTACTGCACTGCTCTTTCCGGCACAGATTGCACTACGCTTTCCTGTACTTAGACTTTTTTGTCTGTTTAAGCTGTTTTGCAGCTAGAATCTTATAAAACTCAAAACATAAAAATTTTAGATCTCCGTCTTGGCTTCAAGAATCTTCTTGTTTCACCTTAATTAGAGTTCATATGCGACGGATAAATTCAATCATAGTTCTTGATCTTCTTGGCATGTTTTTTTGTACTTGGCCTAACTTGCGACGATCCGACTTGATAACTTGTTAATATTGAACTTAAATTGAATATGACAACATGATCTCATCTTGATAATCTTGATAGTGGCCCGTCGTGGCGCACCCATTTTACATGTCTTCTTCGCTTACTAGATAATGGCTCGTCGTTGTGCGCTCATGCTACATCTTTTCCTTCCTTATATGATAGTGGCATGTTATGGCGCACTCCCAACACTTTATAGTGGCACGTCGTAGCACACTCCAAGCTTTCAATTTATTATATTTTCTTGTTGTGGCTTGTTATAGTGTACTTACTTGTATTGTCCAGTCTTGCATACCATGTCTATGATAGATTTTACGAAATGCCACACTCGGAATCCTGAATGAAAATTTAAGAATTAATAATTATCTTGATTATTTAAATTATTGGGAGGGGAGAATTTTCCCTTTACCTGCAGCCCTTTTTCTTTTGGTCTATATATATGTACATAGGATTTGGAGCTATCTGTCATGATGACCACTCTTCCAGCACACCATCGAGTGGCGCATCTCCTTAGGACACACGTATCTTACAGTGGTGTGTCCGCTATACTTATTTTCTTTTGGCCTGGATGAGTCGAGTATTCTGCGGGACAGATAACTGGATTAGATTTCTCAAAAGTGCATATGTTAGTAATTAGGACTGTGATAACCCTAGTTTGCTAATGTATAAAGTCGTACTCATTGCTTGGCCATGATTGTTGTATGGAGTCCAGTCTAGTCTAGTTTTGTCTAGACAGTGTCCGAATTTGTTTATTTTATTACATTATTGTTTATGATTTACTTTTGTCGGTAAATGATTCGAGACTAAGTTTTGTTCAGGAGAAGGGTTACAATCCCGGTTCTTATTTGGTTTACAGATTGTAACTTGGGTTCCAGAATAGTTTCTAAGTCATCTTATCATTTGTCATTCTATATAGTTCTTATATGCTCCTATGTTCCAGTTATCTAACATGCTTACATGTTCCAGTTATCTTTAATGCTCGTATGTACCATTTCTCTTACATTATTCAGTTTATGTCACATGTTCTCATGCTTTCGTTTAATTCACATGTCCACAGTTTATATTATGTCACATATTATTTACCTTGTGTTCCATGTTTCCTTGTTTATTGTTTTTTCTATTCTCGCGATAAGTGCATTGGTAGTGCACGAGTCTCGATCCGTATTTACTTATTTCTGTCTATATTCATTGCTATGTTAGTTATTGCTTGTTTTAGTTCATAGTTTGGCTTCCTTTGTGGTACTTGCTATTGAGGGTCTGGCCCCACTAGTTTTGCTTGGCCATATCTGACAGAGGAGCCCGAAGGATCTTTCGTACCATCTACTCGACGGTGACTACCCGGAGCACCAGAGTATCTCAGTAGATTTCTTACATCATTCTCCCACTAGTTATATTCAATATTCTTTTGTGGCATTTAGCCTCCGACTACGTGTTTAGCTCGTATTTTGGATCTTGACATTTAGCCTGCAGGCCTAAACATGATTTGCATTACTCTAGACTGTAGCTAGAGCTAATCATGTATGACTATTACTCTTGCTAGTTCTTTACTTTGTATTACTAGCTTCATGATCATCCATGTATATATAGTTTGGGATGCTTTATATTTTATGTCTGATGAGCATACTTCTTGTACTTTGCATATTTGCCTGTGATTTAGATACCTAGAATTCTTGACCTAGGATTGCTTGTTTGATTGTAGCAGTAACCCCCGTGTCTATATAGCTTATACGTTATATCGGAGTACTGGAGTACTTTGGTATACGTAGCTAGCTTGGTCCGTTTCTATTTGCCAGTATTATGGTTCTGGAGCGTGACATAGGTTTTAGTGGTGGCCCATGCATGTCTGATTTATTCGATATATGGGGTTACTAATATTTAGATATTTCAGTCATAATTTTTTTTATTGATATCCTTCGTATTATTCTATATCTCTGATCCTTTGACCTGATATCTGCCTTGACCGTTGATCTTTCTTGTTCCCCTAATTAGATCATTGTGTCTTTTAACTTTCAGAGGCACCGTTCCTAATCCTTCCGATCATCTGGTTTGGGTTCTGCCAATGGTAGGTTAGTAATCTTCTATTAGGCCAGTTATGGAGGATCAGTCTCAGTATTCAGGGGAAGAGTTCAGGATTGACTCGAGGGCAGAGATATTAGTCCATCCCGATCAACCAGTTGTGTCCGTGCAGTCAGCAGTTCGAGCAGAGGTAGTTCCATATAAGCCCGATGTACGAGCATTTCTAGGGATCAGGAAGGATATGATGGAATCACAGCAACAACGAGATCTCATTCTCCAACAGAGTATTCAGATGTTGATAGACCATAGTGGACAAGGAATACCAGAGGTATTTCGAGCCGAGGACCTGCAACCAGATGGAGTACATATTGGAGCCAAACAGTACCAGTCATCTAGTCAGTCAGCTATCAGCCCAACCTACTGTAGATGCAATACAAGAGCACGAGCATATATCCAGGAGGACTGCATCCAGAACTGAGGGTCATAAGAGGTACCATGCACCCATGTCAGACTTTCTACCTCGACATCCCTTACCAGTACCAGCATACAAACCTCCATACCAACAACAGAAGTTACTAGTCGTATGTTCCTTATGTGGAAGGGAAGGACACACTCATCTTACTTATCGAAGGGCCAACTTTCTATGCTTTTCATAAGAATCACCAGACCACATGATAGGGATTTGTCATCGGAGAAGTTCAGCTGGATCTTCATCCTTCCAGCCTATAATTATCCAGTTCGGGGTACCAACACCAGTTCAGCAGAAGCGAGCTCAGAGGCCTTCATCGATGCAGTCCCATGCATTCCAGCAGTAGAGGCCTCAACATTTTATGCAGGCCCAGGCTCAAAGGTAGATAGACCAGCAATATCAGGCAAAACAAGAAGCATGTACCTATTGTGGCAAGATTGGGCATCTTAGATCAGTTTGTTAGGCGGTTGGTAGACGATGCTTACGCTGAGGAGTAGAAGACCATTCAGTTAGCACTTTCCCTATCCGATATCTCGAGGACGATCAGCTGCACAAGAGTATCACCTAAGTTCTTTCAGTCGCATCAGTCATCACCCCCAGCAGTGGATGAGCAATTAAAGCCAATACTAGATATTCAGACATTGACACAATATCCTCCGCCATCATGAGCTTAGAGGGTCAGACAGCACAGAGCACAGTTGTATGCTCAGTCTTAAGGGCAGCTCTAGTATCGACATGAGGGTAGTACCTAGGGAGTCTCAGGTACCATCTTTATGGTCTTCTTTCAGTTATGCCCTTTTGATTTATCCTTCAGTAGAAGGCATGGTAGTGGCAGTATATCTTAGATTCTTGTTGGCGGTCTTGTATTCCACCTATATCAGGAGTACAACAGTCAGCTTGACTTATTCAGTGAGTGAATGAGAGTTTCTCGTCCCACTCTTCTGTCTTTGTATCTTTAGATACAAGATATCTATCACGTGTCTCGACCACGAAAATATGTTCTATGTAGAGTCATGTCTTAGATTAAGTCATTGGTACCGAATTACTTTGAGACTTGACCCCTATCTATTTTGGGAGTCAGCGTAGGCCAGCGATGGCGGGTCCCTACTCAATTGACTCAGGAGAAATATTTATTCATATGCCTCCAGCTGTTCTTGATTGTAGTTGTATTATTGCTTACGCATTTACTTATATTAATGTTGTCATCATTTACTTATATGCCATACTTGGTTTTATTAAGATAGTTGTATTTTCTTGAGCTTTTGTCTTGGTTATCATGCTTGACTAAATTTAGGAAATTTTGAGGACAAAATTTTTCTAAGGATGGAAGAGTTGTGAGACTCGTCTCTCAGTATCGGTACTTATATATGGATACGTATTTTTGTACTGTATTTCGTATTTTTTTGGTTTTTGGAATGCTTTAAGATTTTCTCAACTTATAGTTTTTCTCCTTGACCGGCATATCGCTAGTATACCAATGTATACTGACTGCTTACCGCACAGACAAATTTTTTACATTTGAGATATTTTCGATTTCAGATACTTTCATGAATAGTAATTTCGATATTTTCATTAATAGTATTTTGGATATTTTGATGAATAGTATTTAGATATTTTCATGAATAGTATAGATGCATCAAATTATTCAGTTGATACTTTATTTTCTTTGGATGGCCAGGATTGACTTAGATCTTCACATGGATCACCATCCAACGGTTATGATTAATCCCCCTTCTATATATAACCTCTCACTTTTTCTCTCCTCTCTCTTTTCATTCTTTCCTCCATTCCTTTTCTTTTTCATTCCTCTTCCTTAAGATTGGAAAAGCTTAGCCTTGAGGCCTAGAGTGTGGTTTCGTACCCCTCTTGGTGATGGAGTGGAAGATTAGGCTTGGAGCTTAACATAGGCAAGTACATCTTGCCAAATTTTGAACAATATTATTTTGTTGTCATTTTTGTTTTCTTTGGTGTTCAATGCTTAGAATTGTCTAGGTTTTTACTTTCCTACCTCCTTCTTCTTCTTCTTCTTCTTCTTATTCTTCTTCTACTTCACTTAGTCCTCCCTCCAACCCAAGGCAAGTACAACTTCCTGTATAGAGAACATGATGGATCTTTATTTTTGTCTGTTCAATTCTCTTTCTTGCATGATTCTAAGCATCTTTAGTATTTGAAGTTTTTGGTTTTGACGGTTACATTTTTATAGATCTAAGTTTTAAGATTTTTTTTTGTTTTGATCTCTTAAAGTTTGTTATTTCTGAAATCTTATGGTCCTATGTTGTGGAAAATTTTATTCTACCCTATTTTGACTTTTGAAATACTTGATTTCGACTTATTTTGCGAAAGTTATGGCATTCCTTGAGTTCATGGTTCCCTATACACTTCGGTGCTGATTTGGGGAAGATGAACAGTCTGCACCTACGCACTTTTGTGCAGCCTGAACAGCTTCCTGCATAGACTGCACAGCCTGTGCACCTTCCAGTACACATCCTGAGCAGACTGCACCTGCGCTTTCCTGTACAGACTGCACCTGCGCATTCCTGCTCAGACTATACATGTGCTTTCCTGTATAGACTGCACCTGCGCTTTCCTGCACAGAATGTACCTGCGCTTTCCTGAGCAGACTACACCTGCACTTTTTTGCATAGACTGTACCTGCACTTTCCTACAAAGACTGCACCTGTGCTTTCCTGAGCAGACTACACCTGCGCTGTTCTGAGCAGACTACACCTGTTCTTTCCTGTACAGACTGTACTGCAGTGTGCTTTCCTGTACAGACTGTACTACGCTATGCTTTCCTACACAGACTGCACTGTACTGTGCTTTCCTATACTGCACTGTACTATGCTTTCCTGCACAGACTACACTGCATTTTCCTGTACATAAACGTTTTTGTCTGTTTAAGCTGTTTTGTAGCTAGAATCTTGTAAAACTCAAAACATGAAAGTTGTAGATCTCTGCCTTGGCTTCAAGAATCTTCATGTTTTACCTTAATTGGAGTTCATATGCGACTGATAATTTCAATCATAGTTCTTGATCTTCTTAACATGTTTTATGTACTTGGCCTAACTTGCGACGACCAGAATTGATAACTTGTTAATATTAAACTTAACTTAAAAATTAAAACATGATCTCATCTTGATAATCTTGATAGTGGTCTGTCGTGGCACACCTATGTTACATGTTTTTTTGTTTATTAGATAGTGGCTCGTCGTGGCGCACTCATGTTACATGTCTTTTCCTTCCTTATATGATAGTGGCCTGTCATGGCGCACTCCCGATATCTTTATAGTGGCTCGTTGTAGCACACTCCTAGCTTGCAATTTATTATAGTTTCTTGTTGTGTCTTGTTATAGAGCACTTTCTTGTATTGTCCAGTCTTGTATACCATGTCTAGGATGGATTTTGCGGAATGCCACACCCGGAATCCTGAATGAAAATATTAAAGATTACTAATAAGATTGATTATCTAGATCATTGGGAGAAAAGAATTTTCCAGTTACCTGCAGCCCTTTTTTCGATCTATATACACACACACACACACATAGGATTTGTAGCTATCTGTTCCAGCACACTGTCGAGTGGGACATCTCCTTAGGACACACGTATCTTATTGCGGTGTGTCTGCTATTCTTATTTTCTTTTGGCCTGGATGAGTCGGATAGTCTGCGGGGCAGATAACTGGATTGGATTTCTCAAAGTGCATATGTTAGTAATTCAGATTGTGATAACCCTAATTAGCTAATGTATAAAGCCGTACTCATTACTTGGCCGTGATTGTTATATGGAGTCCAGTCTAGTCTAGTTTTGTCTAGGTAGTGTTCGAATTTGTTTATTTTAGTACATCATTGTTTGTGCTCTACATTTGCCGGTAAATAATTAGAGACTAAGTTCTGTTCAGGAGAAGGGTTACAACCCGGTCCTTGTTTAGTTTACGGATTGTAACTTGGTTTCCAGAATAGTTCCTAAGTCATCTTATCATTTGTCGTTCTATATAGTTCTTACATGCTTCCATGTCCCAGTTATCTAATATGCTCATATATTCCAGTTATCTTACATGTTCGCATGTACCATTTCTCTTACATTATTCAGTCTATGTCACATGTTCTCATGCTTTCGTTTATTTTACATGTCCACAGTTTACATTATGTCACATATTATTTACCTTGTGTTCCATGTTTTCTTATTTATTGTCTTTTCTATTCTCGGGATAAGTGCATTGTAGTGTACGAGTCTCGATCCGTATTTGTTTATTTTTGTCTATATCCGTTGCTATGTTAGTTATTGTTGGTTTTGGTTCATAGTTTGGCTTCTTTTGTGGTACTTGCTATTGGGGGTCCGACCTCACTGATTTTGTTTGGCCAGATCTGATAGAGGTGCCCGAAGGATCTTCCGTAACATCCACTCGATGGTGACCACCCGGAGCACCGGAGTATCTTAGTCGCTTTTCTATATCATTCTTCCACTAGTTATGTACATTATTCTTTTGTGGCATTTAGCCACCGAGCACGTGTTTAGCTCGTGTTTTGGATCTTGACATTTAGCCTGCGGGCCTAAACATGATTTTCCTTATTCTAGACTATAGCTAAAGCTAATTATGTATGACTATTACTCTTGCAAGTTCTTTATTTTTTATTACTAGCTTCATGATCATCCATGTATATATAGTTTGGGACGCTTTACTATTTTATGTCTGACGATCATACTTCTTGTACTTTGCATATTTGCCTATGATTGAGATACTTAGGATTCTTAACCTAGGATTGCCTTTTTGATTGTAGTAGTAACCCATGTCTATATAGCTTATAAGTTGTTTCGGAGTACTGGAGTACTTTGGTATACGTAATTGGCCTGGTCCGTCCCAACTTGCCAGTATTCTATTTTGGGACGTGACAACGGTCAACTGCTTTGACCAATTTTTTTGGACCAAAATGACCCTTCCATTGTCTTCTTTTTTGGACCAAAATGTTTCGCTTCTCGCTCCCCTCCCCCTCCTTGCAAATCCCCTCCCCAGCCCCGCTCCCCACAGCAGTCGAAGCGAGGAGGTGCGATGGCGCTAACAGTGACGAGTAGCTGCAACGATGAGTTGTGGCGGCGCATGTTGCGACGTCTACTGTTATAGGTAATGGCTAGGGAGATCGAGGGCAGGGAAGGGGGCGGTTGCTGGGAGGGGGAGCAAAAGGCGAGGAAGGGGGAGCGAAAGGGGGGCGGTGGCTGGGAGCGGCGATGGCATGCCCGCCGACGGGGTGGGGATAGGATGAGAGAGGAAAGAAGAAGAAGACAATGGAATGGACATTTTGGTCAAAGCAGTTGACCATCAATTCCTGACGAATTTCGTCAAAAGTGGGAGGTCTGGTACTATTTGCCATGAAATATAAAAGAACAGAACAATTATCGGAGGACTGGACTTTTACTTCACAATACAAACTCGCTTGTACAAAGAAAGCCTAGGGACGAAAACCTAGGTACAGCAATCTAAGTACAATTGTTTATTTTAGATTCTGGGGGATGACGGTAGAGGCTCGGAAAAGCGACGACAGCTCTGCCTTACTCCTTGGACGATCGGGTGCAGCCTTGGCTCTGTAGAAGACCTGTTGGGCGTTTATGAAGAAATGCTCTCTCTTCAGGCTCTCTGGCTCTCTATGTCTCTCTCTGTATATCTCTCTCTGTCTCTGTGTATATCTCTATATCTCTCTCTATATGTCTGTGTCTGTGTGTCTTCGCAAGGGAATGTCACCCTGCTATTTATAACAGTGGGGGGGGCTTCATTAGGATTTACAATGATTGTCCATTCTTGAAAGTCGGCGGCGAAGGATAATTGGATCTGGGCCGTTCATCGAGATTTGAGCAATAAATGTGATTGCATAAAATCTTTTTGGGGTGATTAATGCTGATTGACATAAATCCTCCGGATTTGTCATGCCAACCTCGGATTTCTTGACACGTGTCATCAATTTGCTTGTTTGCCAATGATCTAATTTGATCCCAATATTTTATTGGGATTTGTTGAGGGATTTCGATCAATCTGATGCCACGTGCCCTACTATCATGCCACGTGTCGTAACTGCAAGCCACAGCAGAAATCTGAGCCGCAGGAAAGTTACTCCTCATTGGGCAACATAAGGCTGGCCACGTATCAAGGCTGCCTGAGAGTGGCCTCCTGACCATTTGGACCGCATGATAATGATTTGAGTCGCATGGGTGTGGATGACCGCATAATGGGTGCCTTCTTCATGAACCGCATAGAGACAGTCCTCGTGAGCCGCATGGGGCTGGTCTTCGTGAGCCGCATAGGGCTAGTCTTCATGAGCCGCATGGGGCTAGTCTTCATGAACCGCAATAAGATAGTCTTAGTGAGCCGCATGGGGCTAGTCTTCATGAGCCGCATGGGGCTAGTCTTCGTGAGCCGCATAGGGCTAGTCTTCGTGAGCCGCATGAAGATAGTCTTAGTGCGCTGCATGGAGCTAGTCTTCATGAGCCGCATGGGGGAGCCTCCGCTTGGGCCGCAAACGATTGTCCACGTGACAAGGCCGCATGACAGTTTCTGAACCTCGGGGGATCGTGTCAGAGATTTTCTTCGCTTCCCAAGGAGTCCGTCATTATGAGGGAGTCATAATGATATCTTTGTGTTAGAACTGTCACCTTGCCAGAGCTGTCAGCCGTCAAAGCATTTAATACAGTAAAAGACAAAATAAAAGAGCTATTTGCAGGCCACGTGGCCCCTCTCTGAGCCGCAGAGCTTATTTGAGCCGCATAGACGCTTGAACCGTATGGATGCTTGCGCCGCATGAACTCTCTGAGCCGCATGGGGCTCTCTGGCCGCATGGATCTTTTTTTATTATTTTCCATACTTCTACAAGATCCCCTTCAAAGTTTTCAATTTGCAAAATTGAAATACTTTGAATAAGAAGCATGGCCATGTATTCTACTAGCCGCACATGATGTCTCGGCCGCATGAATGTCTCGGCCGCATGGATGACTCGGCCGTATGGATGTTTTGGCCGTATTGAGTCAATCAGCCGCAGGGACTTTTAGGCCGCATAGCTCCTTACCACGTGTGCGCATCATTAATTGCCTCAAATTCGTTCTAGTGCCGCCTTTAGGGGAGATCCCAAGGGTCGGCTCATTAAATCTTTGGATTTTATGCCCTGGATGATTCTTCTTTATGAGAGAGGAGACAAAATCCGAGGAGTCGGTTTTGTCTTTTCCGAGGTGGTTATCAATCCACGTGTTTCCCCCTCTCTTGTCCTCCTATAAATAAGAGGAGTTTGAGAGAGAAGACTTCTTTACTTTCTCCTTCACTTCGAATTTTCTCTGCTCCGTTGTCATCTTCTTCTTTAATTGCCAATGGCTCCCAAGAAGACCGTTGCGGCGAAGGGCAAGAAGGCGGCATCTTCGTCGAAGAAGACTGCCTCAACTTCAACCGCGGACGTTCCTCCGTCGGCCGTCGTGCCCGCAGCTCACCCTGACGTCCATCCTCCTATTGCTGGTAAGGACGTTATGTGGGTTTAAAGAACCCTAACTGCTATAGCTACGTCGCATGCTTTATGTACGAGGCTTTATCTTCATGTGAGTCGCATGTTCGTCCTATGGTCGAGCCGCGAGCCGCATAAGAATAGCCACTGTGGCCGCATACGCGCTTTGCCAACAAAGCCGCATAAGCTACACTGAGCCGCATAGATTCGCACACATTTGCCTGTCACGTGGTCCGCACGAACTTATCTGATCCATGCGGGCCTTATAAAAGTACCGTCGTATGACCCTTCACTAAGTGGAGCCGCATGAATGTTCTGCTGAGCTTGAGCCGCATGAGGCTTCCGTAAGCTGGAGCCGCATGAGTGTTCTCCTGAGCCGCATGAGGCTTCAGTAAGTTGGAGCCGCATAAGTGTTCTCCTGAGCTGCATGAGTCTTCAGTAAGTTGGAGCCGCATAAGTGTTCTCCTGAGCCGCATGAGGCTTTGTTAAGTTGGAGCCGCATAAGCTCGAAAGCACCCATTAGTTCCTTTTTGTCCATTCTTTTAACTTATCTTTTTCTGTCTTCTTCTCAGTGAATTTGCTGGTTAATGCTGTTGGAGAGCTCCTGGTAGGCAGCGCCCAAGCTGCTCTGGGCTATAGGTACGACTATATAGTCCAACACATGGCTGACCAATTTTCGACTGACGAGCCCCCGACGAGATCGAATGCCATCAAGAATCAGCCTTTCTATTTTCTTAATGCTATGATGAACTCGGGAAAATTAGAAGGGGAACACTTGAAGCCCGCATTCTTCTTTGGAGATGCCTTGACTGTGAAGAACAGTCAGATTCTGGAGGTGTCAGAGAACTGGAGTTTTGTTTCTAACGGGATGGCGATCCGCATCCCCCAGATGGAGCGTCACTTCCCTTTATCTTGGTTCAATATGCTCCCACTGGACCAGAAGATGGAAGATTCTTCAACTCCTACCCGGAGTGGAATGTTCGTGGGAGACATCCATTATAACAACAGCCTGAAGTCAGTGTGCGCGGGCAAGGTGCACACCAGCCATTCTGTAATAGGATTGGCCTCGGGTACTTTCTTGAATGTGCCGGGTCCTAATTTCATGCTTTCTACAGCCAAAACTTTTATGAACCAACTTGCTCGGAAGGGCTCTTATCCCATTGGTCGGTTGATGCTCCCTAGCTGGATACATCCCATTCCCTCGTGGACCAATCTGTCTATGTGGATTTTGCGAGAGTATGAGGCTTTTCTATGTGAGATTGGTCTTTACCATGCTATTCGGGGCACCAGCCATGGCTTGCCTATAAAAAAGAGATTGTTTATATCTCTGCTGGAGATGTATAATCGCCGTACGGAAACCTTCCATACGCCCGTAGGGAAAATGGGGCTTGCGTTCCACGAAATACATGCGATCTCTAAGCTTCCATGGGGGGGACGAAGCTTTTGAGGCGTATACTCCCACGAATGAAGAGTTTGAAGAGTTGGAAAGGCGGTATCCAGGCTTCGTGGCTCTTTATCAAGAGATATTGTGCCATTATAGCACATGTCATCAAATAGCCAAGAAGGAGAACAGCTCGGAAGGGAATGCCCCTCATACCAATGACTGGGTGCTCTATCTCTTCACGACGGATGCCTCAGGTCAAGTTACTCCCCGCCGTCCTCAATCCCGGGAGGCGGTGAAAGCCTTAGTGTCGTCAGCTAAGAGGGTGGCCACCTCTAGTGACAGATTCGGGAGTCAGACCGACTCTTTCGGTTATTTTTATCTGGACACCCAAGATTTGTCGGAGAAGGCGCTCCTGGCGGGATTTTTGATGATATGGTTGCGAAACTGTGTAGTCTCGGGCGGAGCAGGTTCCATCGAGAGGATCAGTCGCAATTTTATCCTTCCGGCTGTGAAGTTAGTTTTGCGAGTCCGGCTAGCTCTTCTCCCGGCCATGGTGTGCAGCGTACACCGTGGCCTTCGTATTTTCACATCCAAGGTTATTGCCCACGATGTGACGAAAGATTTTGAACGGACCGAGCTGCCCTATTATTAATTGATGGGGTGGCTGTTGATGCATTATCCGTCTTCGATGAGACCGGGCTCTGAAGATGACGTAACTGATGACGAAGTTTTTATCTTCCGCTATCATAATGAGTCTTGGGAATTCGAGACCATGCGTGCTTGCCGGATGGCGTTGGCGAGGGCAGACATGTACAATATTTTTGTATCTGTCCCTCGTTTTACTGATGAGAAAATAGCGGCTGTCTATCTTGACGGTATTGGGCCCCCTCAACTTCTGGACGGCCAGATGCTTCTGTGGCTGCAAAATATTCGCCCCTCTCATCTGGTGTATCGCAACCGTAACACTGTCTTTCTGGAGCCTTATCTGCCTAGCAGGTTTGCCCGGCAATTTGGATATAGCCAGCTTTTTCTAGACAGCCCCAGCTCTTGTCTGGGCTTTGAAGGTAGCCTTCTTGATGGCATCCGGGCCTGGCATTACTATGACACATTCCATACCCGTACCATTTTCTCAGTTCCTGCTATCAAGGCGTCGGTAGAGATCTTGTATATGGTGGCTCTATACCACGTCATGGCGAACAAGCCCCCCGTCGGTTTTAACCCGGGTGTCAGTTTCATTATTGGTACCGGCCTGGATGAGGGTTCCCAGGAGGCCAAGACAAGGAAGAGGAAGAACAGAGTCGAAGTGTCGGATTCGGACTCCGCTGCTGCAGATGACGAAGGCGACGAGCATGATGGAGATGACTCTTCCCTTCCGGCGGCAGATGTAGGGGCGGATCAGCCGTCTGTTTTGCCAGATGAGATGGTGGTAGATCAGCTATCCGTTGCACCCGATCCTGCACGAAAGCGTAGCAGGCAACTCTCTCATGTCGGCAGCATTCTTCGCTCTCAGAAACTGGCCGTGACCAGACACCGCGGGCTAACTATAAAAGAAAGGGGCAAAAAAGTTGACCCCGCCTCAGAGGTAAATAAGTTACTATAGGTCCTTCCTTTCTTCTAGCTTTGATTTTAATCATCTTCTTTCCTCCTTATAGGCGTTAGAAGAAGAGGACTCTCGAGTTGCCGAGATCGTGACCCGGGATGACGGGGGCTCCAGTGAGCCTGCCCCTGAAATTGTTGAATTTCGTCAAGATGATGCTGATCGAGTTGCCTCTCCCTCTGAGATGGCTGGGTCAGAGGAGCTGGCCAGATTTAATTTGGAGATCGCGGGCGAGGAGGCCCTGCCAGCTGCGAATGAGCTGCAGCCTCCATGCTCCTCTCCCGGTAAGATAAGCCGAATCTTAACTTGCGAGGAGGCCTATCTGCTCTATGATCATATCCTTCGGGTCACGTCGATTGATCATTGTCATGGACATGCAGGTCCTGCCTCTCCAGTGCCGAAGATGGACATTATTGAGACAGACTCTGCCGAAGGGGCACTGGCGGAGAGGAGCGTACCTTCTCCCCTTCCGGTTTGTCTTGAAAGGCCTCCTACGGGCTCGAGTTTGGCAAGTCTGGTGATGGGGCAACCGGGGCAGGGAACGATGGTCCTTGTGTCTTTCTCTGCTCGGTTGGCTCCGAGAGTCGACCTCTCCGCCCTGCCAAGTGTTCAGGCTCTTCGGATGGCGGAGGAAAAATTAGCCGCTATCCGTGCATCGTTCTGCTCGGAGGTTACCCCCTGGTGGCAAGTTCTAGCACAACTCCTTCGATGCTGCCGGCCACGCTTCCTCTGACGTCGTCCTCCACAGAGGTCCTGGACGAATCGTTACAGGACGTAGTCGACAGCTTTTATCGTCACTTAAAAAGGGGGATAGAAGCTGTTGTGGAGAGAGGGACCTTTTCATCTTGGCCCGGCAATGCGCCTAGGGTCAAATTGATATCCTCAAGGCCCTTCCTGATGGGGCAGGGGGGGCTGCACTTCTGGAAGCAAAATTGCTGGAGACTGATCAACTGGTGGCCCAGCTTCAAGCACTGCGGCAGGTTGATCTGTCTACTGCTATTGACAAGGAGCGTGGCTCCGTCACAGCTGCTATAGAGAAGGCGAGGGCTGCTCAGGATAAAACCAGATCGACCATACTGGAGGATCTCCGTACTCTGTCTGATCGCTATGATCAATTGAGCTATAAGAGTGAAGATATTACGGCTCGGGAAGCAACTGCCTCCCGCGGGATTACTGACACGCGGGAGCAGATCCTTGAGCTTCAGAGGAAGTTAACTTTCTTTGAGTCTGAGCTTGAGGCTGCCCAGATCGACCGAGGGCTGATTATCCAGGAGGCTGAGAAAGTCAATAAAACTTCAGCTGACTTGGAAGCGGCTCTGAAGAGGTTGGACGACGACTGGCGAACACTCATGGACCTGGATAATAGGGAGCGGTTGTCCCAGGAGGCTGAGCGCAGGGCTAGACAGAGGCTTGAGCGGGGTACTGCCTTGGTGAGAAGCTGCCTCTTGGAGTTGTGTAATGCCGAACTATAGTCGGCCTTTTCTTCTTTAGTTTCTGTTTTTTTTTTCTTTTTTCTTTCAGAGGGACGTGGTCCCAAAATATGTAATGCTTTTTTCGTCTTTCAAATAAAGAGTACTTTCCATTCTACTCTTCATTTGTATTGCTTGTTGCGTCTTTGGTATTGTGGTGATGTGCGCCCCGCATAGGGGACTTGTTTGTGGACCTGTTACCCCTGGCATATATTGGTTTTAGGTACGGATAACAAGTTTGATTGGGGATACCTAGAACAGTTCCACGGTAAGGTGGTCGTGGGTGTTCGGGGTATCAGAAGATAGAATGCCATGGAGCAGCTGGGCTCCCGGGGCATGATGAGGAATGGTGGGCCTGTACTAAGAGACTTAGTAAAGGACATTTATGGGCATATTATCCTTGGCCTACCCGACTTAGGATACGGATAATAGGATGAAGGGGAACCAACCTACTTACTCAGAGGTGATGAGGACATGGTAAGTATGAGGGTTTTACCGTGGAGTCTTCCTACTCAGAGGTAATGAGAACATGGCAGGAGTGGACTCAACGGAGGATTTTTGTGGTCAACAGAGGATATTTGTGGACCTATTACTCTTGGCGTACCCGGGTTCAGGGTACAGATAATAATAAGATAGAGGACCAACATATATACTCAGAGGTAATGAGGACATGGTAAGTACGAAGGTTTTACCGTAGAGTCTTTCTGCTCAGAGGTAATGAGGACATGGCAGGAGTGGACTCAGCGGAGAATACTTGTGGACCTATTATCCTTGGCGTACTCCAGTTGTGGGTACAGATAATAAGTCGAAAGGGAATCATCATACTTACTCAGAGGTAATGAGGACATGGCAAGCATGAAGGTTTCTTCGATGGAGCCTTCCCATTCAGAGGTAATGAGGACATGACAGGAGTGGGCTCAATGAAGGAGGGTACATAGAAAGACTCTGAGATAATAAGGACATGGAAGTTCTATGTAAAGGGGTAATTTGTTTTTGGCGGAAGTGAAACGACTCAGAGGTAATGAGGACATGGCCGTTTTAGAAATTTGTGGATCTGTTACCCTTTTTGTGCACTGGGAGTACGGGTAGTGGATCATGAGGGAGGATCTCTTTCAGGAAGAAAGTTCAGAGGTATGGTCATACATGACTTACTATCTGAAAGAGTGACCGGAATGTGTGTTCAGAGGCACCTGCGGGTACATGACTCGATAATCTAGAATATTGTGGATGTGAGTTCATCGGCACCAGCGGGTATATGACTCGATAATCTGGAATGTTATGGGTATGAGTTCAGTGGCACCAGCGGGTACATGACTCGATAATCTGGAATGTTGTGAAAGTGAGTTCAGCGGCACCAGCGGGTACATGACTCGATAATCTGGGAGATTATGAAAGTTAGTTCAGCGGCACCAGCGGGTACATGACTCGATAATCTGGAAGATTGTTCAGACATAATATTTCTTTAGGAACTTGCCGTTGACGGACAACATGAGCAAGTCTCCATTTTATTTTGCGAGGCGGTAAGCACCGTTGGAGAATACAGCCTCAATGATGAATGGACCTTCCCATTTTGGCTGGAACTTGCCGGCGGTGTTGTGAGTCATGACCATCGGCCTTCGGACTGCCAGGACGAGATCGCCCACTTGGAATGTTCTGATTTTAACCTTCTTGTTGAAGGCTCCAGAGATACGTGCTTGGTATAGTTCGATCATTTGCTGAGCCAGGAGGCGCTTTTTATCTAAGGCCTCCAACTCTTGTAGTCGACGACGGTAGTTATCATCCGTCGTCAATTGATAAGTGAGCGCAATATGGAGCGAGGGTATTTGAGTCTCCAATGGGAGAACTGCCTCACTCCTGTACACCAGGGAGAATGGTGTGTTCCCTGTGGCCGTTCGGACTGTGGTACGGTACGCCGATAGGCATTCACCAAGCTTTTCGTTCCAGTCGCGTTTAGTGGACGACACGAACTTCTTGAGTAACTTGATGATGGTTTTATTAAATGCTTCTGCTAACCCATTTGCTGCTGGATTGTATGGCATTGAAGCCATATTTTGGATGCGGTGCTTGTCGCAGAACCGATAGAAGGCGTGGCTTGCAAACTGCGGGCCATTATCGTGGATGATCCTTCGGGGCAGTCCAAAGCGATAGATGACGTGATGCTTAACGAAGCTGATCACATTTGAAGTCTTTACTTCTGCAAGTGGGACAGCTTTCGTCCATTTGGAGAAGTAATCTGTGATTGCGAGTATGAAGTGATGTCCTCGGGAGGAAGGTGGAGTGATTGGATCAATGATATCCACTCCCCATGCTTCGAATGGCCAGGACGCCATTGTCGGATGTAGAAATTCGGATGGTTGGTGAATGAAGTCTGCAAGGACTTGGCAATCTTTGCACTTTCTCGCATAGTCTATCATATCTGTTACCATCGTGGGCCAGTAGTAGCCCATTCGGCGAAGACGGTCTTGTAATTTAGGGCCAGGCAGATGGGCCCCGCAAATACCGTCGTAAGCTTCTTGTACGGCTTCTTTGCCTTCTGCGTTTGACAGACATCGAAGCAATAATCCATCATAGGATCGGCAATACATCATTTTTGTCTCTATATCGTAGAAGAATCTGAGAGAACGCCTTCTGATGGAAGTGGCTTCCTTTGGGTTCTCGGGCAGAATGTCGTAGACTACGAAGTCAATGAATGGTTGTCTCCAATCTGGGACATCATCGATCGTCTGGGCGGAGTAACTTGCCACAAATTGAATATTGTTCTTGGGGCAGACCAGTTTGTGGCCTATCACATCTACCGATTGATGAGTATGATTTGACACTGTTAGGGAAGCGGCCAGGCCAGCTAGGGCATCGTCTTCGATATTTCGGAGTCTGGGGACGTGTTCGATGAAGAAGCCTTCGAATGTCGAGATGATGTCGATCGCTACTTGGTGATAGGGGATCATGTCTTCATGGCGGACTTCGTATGAACCCCGGATCTGATTGACGATTAACTGAGAATCGTCATATGCTTCAAGGTATTCTACCTCCAGCTCTCTTGTAAGTTGGAGGCCAATGACCAGAGCGTTGTAATCGGCCACATTGTTAGAGCAGGGTTCTGTGAGAGAGTAAGCATGATTGATCACCAATCCGGAAGGAGAAACCAGCACCACCCCGACTCCGATGATGATATTGTCCTTGGGTCCAGTTCTCGAAGCACCGTCGAAGAACATTCGCCATATATTATCGTGAGAGGTTACATGCGAGTCGGCGACCTCAACTGGGATTTCTTCATATATTCTGGACGACTCCGATCCTGGATGAGCTGCCAAAAAGTCTGCCAGGGCTTGACCCTTAACAGCCTTTTGCGGGACGAAGATCATATGATAGGGGGACAGCAATATTGCCCATATAGCGAGACGAGAGCTGAGTGCCCCTGGTTTAGTCATGAGGACCCTAAGAGGGTTGACTCGTGAGATCACATGTATTATTTATCCAGTGACATAGTGTTGCGTCTTCTGAATGGCGAACACCAGGGCGAGGCATTCCTTTTCCACAGCGGTGTATCGGTGCTCCGGTCCAATCATCATTCGACTGAGGTAGTATATGGCTTGTTCATGGCCTGCATCGTTATTTTATGCCAGCAGAGCCCCGAGGGAATGTTCCATTGCTTGTACGTAGAGCAGGAATGGTTTTCCAGCGACCGGGGCCACCAAGACTGGAGGGTTCGACAAATATTCTTTGATGCTGTCGAAGGTCCGCTGACATTCTTCATCCCATACGAATGAGATGCCTTTCTTCATGAAATGGGTGAATGGTCGACATCACCCGGAGAGGTTAGAAAGGAACCTCCTGATGTAAGCTAGCCTCCCTTGAAGGCCTCTGAGTTTGCGGAGATTTCTTGGGGGACCCATCTCCATAATTGCCTTTGTCTTCTCAGGGTCTACAAGGATACCCTGGACGTGATGATAAAACCCAAGAACTTCCCGCTGGATACGCCCAGGAAGGATTTTGTGGGATTCATCTTCAGATTGTGTGCTCGCAACAGGTCGAATACCGTCCTCAGATCCTGCAGATGGTCTCCCTTACAACGACTCTTGACGGCGATGTCATCAACATAGCACTCTACCGTCTTGCGTAAGTGGTCTATGAAGATGATATTCATGGCTCTTTGATATGTGGCATCGGCATTCTTCAAACCGAAAGGCATGACTGTGTAACAGTATGTGCCAATCGGTGTTTGGAATGATGTATGCTTTTCGTCGTTAGGAGACATCTTGATTTGGTTGTACCCCGAAAAGCAATCCATGAATGACATACGTTCGAAGCCGCATGTGTTGTCGATCATGATGTCTGTGATAGGGAGGGGAATTCATCTTTGGGACATGCCTCGTTCAGATTGCGGAAGTCGATGCAGATTCGAATCTTCCCATTCTTCTTAAGGACTGGTACTATGTTGGTGACCCAGTCAGGATGTTGTTCCTCACGAATGAAGCCGCTGGCTATCTGTTTGTTGACTTCGACTTCGATCGCATCCATGATGCCCGGGCGGAAGCGTCGTTGTTGTTGTTTGACTGGCTTTGCATCCGGCCAAATATTGAGTTTGTGAAGAGCAATATCGGGATTTAACCCCGACATGTCTTCATAGCTCCAGGAGAATATATTCTTTGACAAGTTCTAATAGCTATTCTCGCTCTTCGTCTGTTAGGCTTTTACTGACGAAGATTGGTTTTGGAGAAGATTAGCTGCCGAGGTCGACCTGCATAACCTCATCTTCAGTAGGGGGTTCTCTCTGTTCGAACCGCTTTTCCTATTGTGCATCCAACTGTTGGGCCTACGGCTCTAACTCGAAGATTTTTGGAATGTCTTCATCTTCTTCATAAGCGTCGGTGAATGCCATGTTGACTGACAGGACTTGTCTGAATACGTCTCCGATGTTGGTATCTGAGTCAAAAGTTGGTGACCCGGTTGAATGTGAATGCCAGTCACATTCTTCATCTGAACTCTCAGGGGTCGTCGTGGGTGTTGTATATCCTAATCCACATCGATTTTTGCTATAGTAGTCCCGTGGTTAGCCCGCCGGTGGCTTCAAAGGTAATCGTCGTCCGGTGCCCTAGTTCAAGCCTGGCATCGTCTCCAGATCATACCCCTGCTTTTGTATGAGATATTTGGATTGGGGGCTATAAAGATACAGAGGCAGTCTCCCGGCATCTGATTCAAGGTTGACTTCTTCTACGGTGAAGGGCTGCGGATCGTCCTTCCGGCCGAAGATGATTGGATGGTCCCCTTCCTCGATTATGCGGTAAGCGTCTTCCACTGGAGTAAGCTGGATTGCGGTGCACACATTTGTCACCTGTGTGTGTAGGTGAGTGCCTATACCGTGTTCCATAGCATATATTGTACAAAGCTTATTAAGCTCGAGGTAGTTCAAAGATAGCCCTTTATTGATGAAATAAGATATCTTTTCAAGCGGGATTACATCATCTACGGAGGGAACATCAGTGTGGGCAGCCACATACTTGGCTAGCTTCGGTTCCTCTTCGGCTACCCCATGTATAAACGAAGACTGAGAGGATGACCTGGGCAGCTTGATCGTCAAGGGTTCAGCTGGTGGAGCAGAGCGCAGAGTTGTTGGCAGACTAGCGACCCCCAGTTTGGTACTTGATGCTGAGCGGGGAGTGGTTGGTTCACTAGAAGTCCCAGACCTCGTATTGGGGTGACGACTCTTCTTGGGAAGGCGTATCGTCATTGGCTTATCGGAGGGATTGAGCTTCTCCGTTTGAGGCTGGCCGACTCTCGGCAGCCTGATTGTCAGTGGCTCCGTTGTGGGTCTTGGCACTTGGCCAGACCTTGGCAGCCGGATTATCATATGTTCTTCTTGTGCCGAGAGGCTGATTGCGTCCTTACGCAGAGTGGCGGTAAGGGGTGCGGACTTGCCAGGTTTACGAGCTTGGAGGTGGATCGTCAGAGGTTCTTCTGATCCTATGGCTGACTCGGTACGAGTTTGCACATCTCCTTCACCAAGATGCTTCTTCGACTTTTTGTACAGGCAGGAGTCTGAGTAGTAGGATTCGACCCCTTTGAATAGATCGATGTCGGCAAATTCTGTCCTCACGAAGCCGTATTTGTCGACATACTTGAAGCATTGGTGCAGCATGGAAGGCACGATCATGTAATCGTGTATCCAAGGGCGCCCCACGAGGATGTTGTAAGAAGTGTCTGCATCTATGACGTAACAGGTGACTTCCGACTGGAGATCGCCAATTTGACACTTCAGACGAATCTTTCCAATGGGGTAGCTCCTGTCCGAATTGAAACCGTTGATGGCGGTACTTATAGGCGTCAGGCGATGCATAGGGATGCGGAGATGATGTAACAGACCCTTCGGGATAATGCTTATGGAAGAGCCAGGATCAATGTGCATCCGATCTACCTTTACATCGCCGATGTATCCAGTATAGTATAACGGGCGATCGTGCAGGTTGGTTTTGATGAGCATGTCCTGCGGAGTGAAGACAATGTTGGGTATCGCTCCCGTACAAGCGCTGTCTTGGAGATCTGCAGGCGGGTTCTCTCCCGTGAGGTTGACCTGAGCCAGGTACGCATCAGCATTTTGGAGTGCATCGCTCAAAGCCGTACGAACATCCTTTGAGAGCCCCAGAAGCTCGTATAATGACAACTTGGCCGGTGTGTTGGCCAATTGCGCCAAGATGTCGAAGTTGTAGGGCCTCTCCAGCCCCTGTGGTGCCTCTTTTCGGAGGGAATTATCAAAACGAGTCTCCTTCGGCCTAGGCTTGTCGGTCGTCGGAGGCTGAGCCGGTCCCAGAGCGTCAGTTATAGCGGGCTGATGATCCTCAACCGAGTTATCAGCCACGGGTTGGGATTGTGCCCCAGACCGAGTGACGACGGCTGTGGCTTCTTCGATATCTGCCGAGATTGTGCGACAGGACCTGACTTTTCTACTATTCTTTTTGCAAATGGAAGATGGTGTGGGCTGAGTCACTTCTGATACCAAGTCTGGATGGACCCACATGACCTTCCCTCGTGATGTGGTGAGGGGCACTAGACCAGCAGCCTGATCTCTGGGAGGTAGAAGATTAGCGATCTCCATTGTCTCCAGAGGGATGGGGACTACACCGTCTTGAGTTTTCGTCGGAGGGAAGCTGTCGAATTGTACTGACACCATATTGGCTGCCACAGTTACCTCTTCGAAATCGATGGCCAGAGCATTCGAATCGATGAGATTTTGGATGTACCATTTTAGCTGGTAGCAGTCGTGTATAGCATGGTAGACGTAGCGGTGGTAATGGCAGTACTTTGGGTTCTCCATTTCTGTCGGCCGAGGTTCCCGTCTTGGTGGAGGGAGCTGAATTCTGTCTCCTTGTATGAGCATGTCCAAGATGGGCTTGACGTGACCGTCTTCGAAGGAGTAAGTGATTTGCGACCATTGTTTGTCCGCTGGTTTTGTCTCGAGTTTCTTTGCTGTGTCGGCCACCATAGCCTGTTTGCCCTTGTTGTCCCGATTGTTGGAGGAGCTACCCCTATTGTTGTTGTTGGCGTTGGGACGTCTGCTCTTGTCCTCTCCCTCTGAGATGTGCAATCCCAGTTCGTGAGCCTTTTTCAGTCGTTCTTCGGCGCTTGTAGCACTGATGATAAACGTCTTCCAGTCCTTGAATTGACTTTTGCCCATCCAGAGACTGATTGTTGGGAGCAATCTCTTTTGGCAAATTTTAATAAAGGAGGAATTCGGATTTCCAGATGGCAACTTCATTGCGGTTTGGCGAAACCGCTCAATGTAGTTTCTTGTCAGCTCTTTCTCCCCTTGAACGACGTCCATGAGGGTGGACATTGTGATGTCCTGTCCTACTTCATAGAATCTCTCCAAGAACATGTGCTTGAAGCCGACGAAGGAGTGGAGGCAGTTGTCTGGCAGGTTGTGATACCAGTCAAAGGCGACTCCTTCCAATGCCCCGATGAATAATCGTGTGAGAATGGCATCATCATGGGGCAGATGGTCGGTGGTGACCTCGAGGTAAGTGATGTACCGACTTGCGGAGGTCTTGCCATCATAAGGATTGATATTGAACGACTTATATCTTGGTGGGAAGGGGACATCCCTCCATGCAGCAGGGTACGGTTGCCGTATGCTGAGGTCTTGAGAATTTTCTCGAGCGTGAAACATGGCTCGGAGCTCCTGGACCTCTCTTCTCGCTTCTCGGGCCTCACCCACGGCGGTGGGGGCCGTTACTTCAGGAGGATTATTGCCCGAGTTCGGCGCCGCTGAATTCGAGTCCGCATTGACCGTGGGACCCGCGCTTGTTTGGCCAGGCGTCCCTCCTTGCAGAGTTGGAAGGGCCGCTTTGATCTCGTCCACAGACTTGACTAAGGCAAGCAGTATGGCCTCCAGAGTGTTGATGCGTTGGCGATCACTGGAACCATCTTGGCTGCTGTCCGTCATGAACACCGTCTTTACATGAGGAGAGATGGACGGAACGGTAGAGGAAGCGCTCTCTGAATCGTACCCCTGTAGTGAAAAGTCATCGGGATATGTGGGAATGTCTTCCTCTGGTTCGGACTCAGAAGGAACAGTGCCCCTAGTCTCCGAGTTCGCCTCATCTTGGGAGTTGTGGACGTCCACGGGGACGTCGAGGTTTGCTGTATCTGATGGGAGAGTTGTTTCCCCCGGCTCGTCTTCTTGGAACATTGGATTATCGTGGAGGTTCGAATGAGTGCTACCCCCAGCCCCAGCAACCCCCAGTGGTGTGGACGATGAATCTCCCACTGTAGCAGATTTCGTCTTAGTACGAGTACCTTGGAAAACTTCGGTGGTGGGCACCTGCTTAGACGACAGTCTTTTAGTCATCGTGGTTGAAATCTTCGGGCTGGGAACATTTGTCTTTTTTCCTCTTCCATCGGCGGGGACTTTCTGAGAAGAGTTGCAGGAGACGACGGGAAGTCCCTCGTCTTCTGAAGACGGCTGTTGTAGTCTTTGAAAGACGGATTGCCGGTCTTTTTGTTCCGTCGTGTTATTGCAGCAGCAGTTGATGATGACTTGGATGCAGTGACGTCCGTGGGAGGACTCTTTGCACCCCGATGCGCCTTCTCTTTCCTTGTATTTGTGGAGGATGGCCTCACGCAAGTCAGATGGGTCTGGATCGACCATGTTTGCTTCCTGGATTTCGGGAGACTTTTGCGAACCTCTCTGTCCGTTTGCCGTCGGGGGCTGGACTCAAGTGGTTCTGTACAACTTCCCATATGAGGTCCGCATAACGGTATGCGGGACGCTCAGATGGTCAGAGGTCGGACCAGCGGATCGAGCTTGCCAAGCTCGCGTTGCCCTAGACTTCTTCGCTCTAGTGCGTAAGGGCACATAGTAGAAAGAGTCTAAGTGATACTGGGGAGAGTCAGACTTGTCTTCTTGGGAGCACAAGAGATCAGGACCATAAGAGAGACGGTCGAAGACAGAGCCGCGTGGAGGAGGCGTCATGCGGCTGTCATCAATAATCTTCATGCGGCTGGCAGGCGTAGCCGCATAAACTTTCTTCATGCGGCTGGAAGTTTCGGCTGCATGAGTTTTATTCATACGGCTGGATCATATGGCCGCATAGACCACCTTCATGTGGCTGGCAGATTCAGCCGTATGAGCGTTCTACATGTGGTTGGCAGACTTGGCCACATGAGTGTTCGGCTTCTTCTTAGGGCGCGTAGAACCACTCTTTGTCCCTGCAAGTCCAGCATCGTAGTGTTTCCTCTGTCGGACTTGGGGACAGCAGAGTCCTCTATGGCTCGAAGTGGAGCCGTATGAGAGTCGCCTCCGCCGTCTTGGGTAGCAGAGTATAATTCGTCCAGAGCTTGGGGAGGAGCAAATGATTTTGGCCTCCACTCGCAGCGAGCCTTCTTTGTGCAGATTCGCTTCTGGACCGGGCCAGCGCTTCCCTCGAAGAGCAGTTCATCAAACGCCTGTTGGTCGAAGCAGACGACCATCTTCTGTTGCGTGGAGCCAAGCTTGGCTGCCTCCGATTGCGTCACCAACTCCTCAGCCATGGAAAAGTTTGTCCCCAGCAGAGTCGCCATCGTGTTTGCCATGAAATATAAAAGAACAGAACAATTATCAGAGGACTGGACTTTTACTTCACAATACAAAATTGCTTGTATAAAGAAAGCCTAGGGACGAAAACCTAGGTACAACAATCTAAGTACAATTGTTTATTTTAGATTCTGGGGGGTGACGGTAGAGGCTCGGGAAAGCGACGGCAGCTCTGCCTTACTCCTTGGACGATCGGATGCAGCCTTGGCTCTGTAGACTGCTGGGCGTTGATAAAGAAATGCTCTCTCTTCAGGCTCTCTGGCTCTCTATGCCTCTCTCTGTATTGTTTGCCATGAAATATAAAAGAACAGAACAATTATCGGAGGATCGAACTTTTACTTCACGTTACAAACTCGCTTGTACAAAGAAAGCCTAGGGACAAAAACCTAGGTACAGCAATCTAAGTACAATTGTTTATTTTAGATTCTGGGGGGTGACAATAGAGGCTCGGGAAAGCGACGGCAGCTCTGCCTTACTCCTTGGACGATCGATATGCAGCCTTGGCTCCAGAAGATTGCTTGGCGTTGGAAGAAATGCTCTCTTTGCTCTCTCTGCTTCTCCTCTCCAAGTATTCTGGTGCACTCTCTCTCTATATGTGTACTCTTCTCTGTATCTCTCTGCCTGTGTGTCTCCTCTCTCTTTTTTTGTTGAAGAATGGCACCCTGCTATTTATAAGAATGGGATGTGATCATTAGGGCTACAAATGATTGCTTCTTGGAGATGGCGGCGGCCTGTGGATTGGTCAATCTAGGCCATTCGTTTTGATTGTGACGAATCCGGACCATTAAGTATAGATTACACCAAATCTCATCAGCATTTAATACTGATTGAAATAAATCTTCCTCATAATGATCTTCTGATGTCTGCGAATAAATTTGATTTATTCTCCTGCCACGTGTCCCACATTATTGAGATTTGACCCAATCTCTGGTTGTAATAAATCTGGGAGATTGATCGGCTTATAACACGTGTCCTAGGAGCCACTGGGGGATCTGAACCGCATGACGATTGAGCCGCATAAGATTTTGGGCCGTATAAGGTTTGAGCCACATGTCATGGCTGCTCGGGTAGTGGCTTCCCCTCCTTCGAACCCCTGAACCGTATGGAGATGCTCATTGCGAGCCGCATATGGACGCATCCACCTAGGCCGCATGGAAATGGTCCTCTTGAACCGCATGGGAAGGCCTCTGCTTGAGCCGCATGAGGCTGTCTCGGCCTGAGTCGCATGGAGCGGCCTCATTCTGAATCGCATGGGAAGTCTTCCCTCGAGCCGCATATAATCGTCCACGTGATCAAGGCCACGTGGCATTTTATGGATCTCGGGAGATTTGTGTCAGAGATCTTTTTATCTTCCCTAGGGGCTGTCATTATGACAGGGTCATAATTACTTCTTTTGTATCAGAGCCGTCACTTTTTCAGAATTGTCAGCCGTCACAGTAATTAATGCAGCATAGGTCAAAGGGGAGCGCTGTTACGCCACGTGTCTTCTGAGCCGCAAGAAATATTTCAGACCACATAGTTCCTGAGCCGCATAGTTTTTCTGTGCCGTATGGGCTGTTTGAGCCGCATGGGGTTCCCTGGCCACATGGGTCATTTTCTTTAATATTTTTCATGCTTCTACAAGACCCCCTTCAAAGTTTTCATTTTGCAAAATTGAAATACTTTGAATCAGAAGCATAGTCGTATTTTTTTTCTGGCCGCATATGCCGTCCTTGCCGAATGAGTGTTTAAGCCGCATAGATGGGTCAGTCGCATGAATTGACTTAGCCGCACAGATAGTTCAGCCGCATAGAACTTTCGGCCACATCATCGTTGCCACGTATGTCAATCTTTTGCATTAAATGCTGTTTGATTTGCTGTCAGCTTTAAAGGCCACTTTTCGGTACGGGATCCGAGGAGCTTGGCCTCCATTTTCGGCGGCTCATTTTGATAACCGAAGAGTCGGTCTGCGTGTATGCACGGGGATCGAAACGCTTCACTTTTGTTTATAAATACGGATGAGTATGCTCGAGGGAGTTCTTTTCTTTCTCCTTCGTCCCGCTATTGCTATCTTGCCTTTCTTTCCTCATTTCTCTTCTCGATCATTCGCCATGGCCCCCAAATCCTCTAAGGTTGCTTCTACCGTCGCGAAGGGCAAGAAGGCGGCTTCTTCGTCAGCTGTTGTGCCCGCAGTGCACCTTGATGTCCGTCCTGCCCTTAATGGTAAGGGTTGTATTTGGATTATTTCTGAATCCTAAGCATTTATGGCTCTGTTGCATATTTATGCACAAGCCTTCACCCAAGTTCGAGCATGATAGAGCCGCATATGCTGCGTTACCCTCTCATATCCGAGCCGCATAGACGATGCCTCATATTTGGACCGCATAAGAAGGATTTGAGTTTCTGGATATAAATCGCATGGGGTCTCCCTTGAACGGAACCGCATAAGCTTCTGACAGACTGATCCGCATAGCATGTTGCCTGAATTTTTCGGTTTAGAACCGCATATGTCCCATTGATCCGCATGAGCCATTGAACCAATATTATTTGGAATTCCCGATTGCCTTGGGCCGCATGAGGCTATGTTGGCCGGGCCTCATAAACTCTCTTGGGGCTGTGTCATCTGGAACACAATCGAATTTGAGCCGCATAGGGCTTCATTTGATCTGAGTCGCATAGGCTCGCAAGAACTGAGCCGCATAGGGCTTCATTTGATCTGAGCCGTATAGGCTCGCAGGAATTTGAGCTTAGTAACCCTCTTTTAATCATGTTTCTCTCTCTTTTTTGTCATTTTTCAGTGAACCTCCCGACCAAACCAGCAGAAGAACTTCTTGTGGGTTCGGCTCAGTTCGCCGTGGGCATACGGCTTGATGACTTAATCCGTCGTATAGTGGATTAGCTTTCCGCTAATGAACCTAGGGAGAGAGTGGCTGCCATTAATAACCAACATTTCCACTTTCTTTGTTCCATGATGAATTCGGAGAAGCTGGATGGAGAATATCTGAAACCGGCTTTTCTCTTTGGGGACGCCTCTTCCATAGAGAACTCCCGATTGCTGGATATTTCAGAGCACTGGGATTTTTCTGTAGACGGAGTAGAGATCCATATCCCCGAGATGGAGCAGCATTATCCTCTCTCATGGTTTAATATGGTACCGTTGGGCAGGACAATGGTGGGCTCCCTGACTCCCATCCAACCGGGAATGTTTGTAAGCAACATCCACTACAACAGGCGCACGGGTTTAGTATGTAGGGGCAAGGAATCAGTGAGTCGGACGGTGATGGGGCTGCTCCCTGGCACTTTTGTAAACATGACTGACCCTAATTTTACTTTCACTCTAGCTGATACCTTTCTGAATCAGCTCGCTCGCAAGGGGTCTTATCCCGTGGGTTGTCGCTGCTGAACTGGATCAACCCCATTCCCACATGGGCTAATCTTACCTCATGGATCTTGAGGAAGTATGGGGAATCCCTTCGGGAAATTGACCTCTACTACGCCGTCAGGGGTACCTGCTACGGGTTGCCCATTAACAAGCCTTTGTTTATGGCTCTTTTGGAGCTGTATAATCGGCGTACAGGGACTTTCTTTGCCCCCGGAGGAGAGCTGGGGCTTGCTCTCCATGAGATGCACGCTGTTTCTAAACTGCCGTCTGGAGGTGAAGCTTTTGAAGCATATACACCGATGAACGAAGAATTCGAAGACCTGGATCGACGATTTCCTGGTTTCGTCGCTGTGTACCAAGAACTGTTGTGCTATCATAGCGCCTGCCACCAGATGGCTATCAAGAAAGAAAATAGCTCAGAAGGGAGTGCCCCTCACACTATGGCCTGGGTTTTGTATCTTTTTAAGTTGCGTCCCTCTGGCCGAGTTTCGTCTCAAAGTCCTCAAACCCCGGAGGAGGTGAAGGACATGATGTTGAAGGTCAAAAGGTCGAGGTCTACCCGTGACCGGTTTGGGAGTCGCACTGACTCCCTCAGTTACTTCCACTATGGTACCCGGGAGATGTCCGATAAAGTGATCTTAGCTGGGTTCTTGATGGTGTGGCTACGCAATTGCGTAGTCTCGGGCGGCGCGGGTTCTATGGAAAGGATCAGCCGCCATTTCATTCTTCCTGCTGTGAAATTGGTCTTCAAGGTAAGACTGGCGCTTCTCCCGGCCATGGTGTGTAGCATACACCACGGCCTTTGCGCCTTTTCATCCAAAGTCATTGCTCATGATGCGACGATAGACTTTGAACGGATAGAACTACCATACCACTACCTCATGGGGTGGTTATTGATGCACTACCGGTCGTTGATGAGGCCAGGAACCGAAGAAGATGTTACTACTGACGACGCCTTCATTTTTCAATACCGTCATCAGCCTTGGGAATACGATACTATGTCAGCCTGCCGGAGGGCATTGGCGAGGGTTGACGGGCCCGAATTTTTTGTCTCTCTTCCTCAATTTACCCCTAGGGAAGTGAGGGGAGTACATGTCGACGGCGTTGATCCTCCCCAACTTTTGTCTGAGAAGATGCTTCTTTGGTTACGCAACATCCGCCCTGCGCACCTAGTGTACCGTTACCGGAATAAAGTATACCTGGAGCCTTATCTGCCCAGTAGATTTTCCCGTCAGTTTGGGTATAGTCAATTGTTCCTGGATTGTCCTAGCGCTTGCTTGGGCTTTGAGGGCAGTGTACTCGATGGCGTCCGGGCTTGGCATTATTATAATGCGGTCCATATCCGGGCCAGCTTCTCAGTCCCCGATGCCAAGATGGCAGGGGATATTTTGTATATAGCGGCCCTTTATCATGTTGCAGCGAGCAAGCCTCCTGTCGATTTTGATATAAATACTAGCTTCATCGCTGGCACCGGTTTGGCTGAGAAGCCAGAGGGGTCCAAGAAGAGGAAGAGGGAGGCGAATAGGGTTCCTGCGCCAGACTCAGAGTCCACTAGGGCGGATGAGGAGGATGACGAACAAGACGCCGATGACTCATCGCATTCTTCGGACGAGGAAGTTGGAAATCAACCCCCTATCATGCCGGATGAAAGGGCTGCGGGTCAACCGTCTACTTGGTCTGACGAGGTGGTGGAGGCTCAACCATCTGCAGTACGTGGCCCTTCGCATAAACGAAGCAGGCGCGTGACTACCGCTGATGACCGAACCTATTCCACGAAGCACGCTGCGGTAAGACGTCACAGGCTGTTTGTTGATGATGTGGACGTTGTTCTTGAGGTGATTTGGGCTTCAGCTGTTTTCTTTCTTCTTCTTCTATGTTATGGCCTAATCATTTCTTTCTTTTGCTCTTTATAGGCGTCGAATGAGCTCGCTCCTCAGGACCCGATTACCGAGGCTGACCCGGTCCTGTCTCATTTAGTCAGTGATGTGTGCACCGCTATCATTGCTGCTGGGGTGCTTTCGGTTGTGGTCGAAGATTCCCACCTTGCTGGGACCTCAACCCAGGGGGATGGGGGCTTTACCGTGCCCGTCTCTGAGACATCTGAACCCCAACATGATGACTTTGTGGGTGGGGGAACTACGCCGGCTGTGAGCGAGCCGTCGCCTCCATGCTCTTCCCCTGGTAATATAAATTAAACCATAGCTTGTGAATAAGCCTATGCACTCTGTCATCTTATCTTTCAGATTATGTCGACTAATGGTTGCTTTGGATGTTCAGGTCCCAACCCTTCATTGCCAGTGATAGATATTGCTGGATCGAACCCTACCGGAGAGGGTCTGACGGAACTTCCATGTATCGAGGGACCTTCGTCTGGGTCAAGCTCGGGGTCCCAGGTAGCACTGCAGCTGGGACAAGGGACGATGCTCCCTGTGTCCTCCTCTGCGAATGTAGTTTCGGGGGTCAACCTTTCCTCCCTGCCGAGCATCCAGGCTCTTCGGGCGGCGGAAGAGGAGTTAGCCGCCATTCAAGCATCTTTTCGTACGGAATTTGCTTCCTTGGTGGCAGGTGCAGTAACTTCTGAAGCTGCTCCTTCGGTACCGTCTGCCACCCTTCCTCTGACGTCGTCCTCTACAGAGGTCTTGGATGACGCGTTACAGGACGTGGTTGCCAGTTTCCATCGCCACCTGAAGAGGGGGATCGAGGCAGCAGTGGAAAGGGGAACTCCTTTTACTCTGGCCCGTCGATGTGCCGGTGGCCAGATTAATATCCTTAAGACACTCCCTGGTGGAGGGAAACTGGCTGCGCTTCTGGAGCCTAAGCTATTAGAAGCTGATCGTCTTGTGGCCCAGTTTCGCATGTTGCAACAGACTGATTTACCCGTGGTCATAAATCAAGAGCGCAACTTCCTCATTACCGCAGTGGAGAAGGTGGTGGCTGTCCGGGAATCGTTCAAGCCGGCTATATTGAAGGACCGCCGGGATTTGACCCGGTTGCACGATCAGTGGAGCCGTCGGGCTGACGATTGTGTGGCTCGGGACGCGGCTACCTCCCGCGGGGTAACCGACACCCGGGAACAAATCCTCAAACTCCAGAGAAAGCTGGCCTTCTTGGAGTCCGAGCTGGAATCTGCTTGTACTGAAAAAGAAATTACCATCCAGGAAGCTGACAAGCTTAGCAGGGCCTCTGCCAATCTAGAACTTGCCCTGAAGAAGATAGAGACCAACTGGAAGGCATATATGTATCTGAATGATGTGGAGCAACTATCCCAAGAGGCCGAGCGCCGAGCTAAACAGAGGCTTGAACGGGGGACTGTCTTGGTGAGAGATCGGCTCCTGAAATTGTGTAATGCTGAGCTGTAGTCGGCCTTTTCTTCTTGTTTTGTTTCTGTTTTCTTTCTTTCTGAAAGGGACGTGATCCCGAAATATGTAATACTTTTTTCTTCCTTCAAATAAAGAGTACTTTCCATTCTACCCTTTATTTGCATTACTTATTGTGCCTGTGATATTGCGGTGATGTTCTCCCCCGCATAGGGAATATATTTGTGGACCTGTTACCCATGGTATACCTTGGTTTTAGGTATAGGTAACAAGTTTTGGTCAGGATACCTGAAGTAGCCATGGCAAAGTGGTCATGGGTGCTCTTGGTATTGGAAAAAGGAATGCCGTAGAGCAGCTGGGCTCCTGGAGCATGATGAGATAGTAGGTTTGTGCTAAGAAACTTAGTTGAGGATATTTGTGGGCCTATTATCCTTGGCGTACCCTGGTTTAGGATACGGATAATAGGATGAAGGGGAACCGACATACTTGCTCAGAGGTAATGAGGACATGGCAAGTAGGAAAGTTTTTTTAAACGTAGAGTCTTCATACTCAGAGGTAATGAGGACATGGCAGAAGTGAACTCGACGGAGGATATTGGTGGTCAACAGAGGACATTTATGGTCAACAGAGAACATTTATGGATCTATTACCCTTGGCGTACTCCGGTTGAGGGTACAGATAATAGGTCAAAATGGGATCATCATACTTACTCAGAGGTAATGAGGACATGGCAAGTATGAAGGTTTCTTCGACGGAGCCTTCCCATTCAGAGGTAATGAGGACATGACAGGAGTGGGCTCAATGAAGGAGGGCACATAGAATGACTCAGAGGTAATGAGGACATGGAAATTCTATGTAAGGGGTGATTTATTTTTGGCGGAAGTGGAACGACTCAGAGGTAATGAGGACATGGCCGTTTCGGAAATTTGTGGATCGATTACCTGGCCTGTTTGTGCACTGGGAGTACGGGTATTAGATCATGAGGGAGGATCTCCTTCAAGAAGAAAGTTCAGAGGTATGATCATACATGACTTGCTACCTGAAAGAGTGACCGAGATGTGAGTTCAGAGGTACCAGCGGGTACATGACTCGAGAATCTGGAGAATGGTAAGCGTGAATTCAGCGGTACCAGCGGGTACATGACTCGAAAGTCTAGAAAATTATGAGGGTGAGTTCAGTGGTACCAGCGGGTATGTGACTCAATAATCTGGAGAATGTTGTTTAGACCTAATATTTCTTCAGGAACTTGCCGTTGACGGGCAACATGAGCAAGTCTCCGTTTTGCTTAGCGAGACGGTAAGCACCGTTGGAGAACACGGCCTCGATGATAAATGGACCTTCCCATTTTGGCTGGAACTTGCCGGCGGTCTTGTGAGTCATGACCATTGGCCTCCGGACTGCCAGAACAAGATCGCCCACTTGGAATGTTCTGATTTTGACCTTCTTGTTGAAGGCTCCTGAGATGCGTGCTTGGTATAGCTCGATCCTTTGTTGAGCTAGGAGGCGCTTTTCATCTAAGGCCTCCAACTCTTGTAGTCGACGCCGGTAGTTGTCATCCGTCGTCAATTGATAAGTGAAGGAGACGCAGAGTGAGGGTATTTGAGTCTCTAATGGAAGAACTGCCTCACTCCCATATACTAGAGAGAATGGTGTGTTCCCGGTAGCTGTTCGAACTGTAGTACGGTATGCCCATAAACACTCGTCGAGCTTCTCGTTCCAGTTGCGTTTGTTGGAGGAGACAAACTTCTTGAGGAGTTTGATAATTATTTTGTTGAATGCCTCTGCCAACCCGTTCGTTGCCGGGTTGTACGGTGTCGAAGCAATATTCTGAATGCGGTGCTTATCGCAAAATTGATAGAAAGCGTGGCTTGCAAACTGCGGACCATTATCATGGATGATCCTTCGGGGCAGTCCAAAGCGGTAGATGACGTGATGCTTAAGGAAGCTGATCACGTTTGCAGTCTTGACTTCTGCGAGTGGGACAGCTTCCGCCCATTTGGAGAAGTAATCAGTGATCACAAGTATGAAGCGATGTCCTCGGGAGGAAGGTGGGGTGATTGGACCAACGATATCCATTCCCCATGCTTCGAATGGCCAGGACGCCACTGTTGGATGTAGAAATTCGGATGGTTGGTGAATGAAGTCCGCGTGGACTTGGCAGGCTTTGCATTTTCTAGCATAATCTATCGTATCTGCCACCATCGTGGGCCAATAGTAGCCCATTCGGTAAAGACGGTCTTACAATTTAGGACCGGGCTGGTGGGCCCCGCAGACACCGTCATAAGCTTCTCGTACGGCTTCTTTGGCTTCTGCGTTTGACAGACACCGAAGCAGTAATCCGTCGTAGGAGCGGTGATACAGTATTTTCGTCTCTGTATCGTAGAAGAATCTGAGAGAACGCCGTCTGATGGAACTGGCTTTCTTTGGGTTCTCGGGCAGGATATCGTAGACGACGAAGTCGATGAATGGTCGTCTCCAGTCTGGGACATCATCGATCGTCTGGGCGGAATAACTCGCCACGAATTGCACATTATTCTTGGGACAGACCAGTTCGTGGCCTATCATATCCACTGATTGGCGATCATAGTTCGGGACTGCTAGGAAAGCGGCAAGACCAGCTAGGGCATCAGCTTCGATATTTTGGAGTCTGGGGACATGTTCGATGAAGAACCCCTCGAACGACGAGATGATGTCAATCGCTATTTGGTGATAAGGGATCATGTCTTCGTGGCGGACCTCGTATGAGCCCCGGATCTGATTGACGAATAGTTGGGAATTGCCATATGCTTCAAGGTATTCTACCCCCAGCTCTCTTGTAAGTTGGAGGCTAATGACCAGAGCATTGTACTCGGCCACATTGTTAGAGCAGGGTTCTGTGAGGGTATAAGCGCGGTTAATCACCAATCCGGAAGGGGAGACCAGCACTATCCCGACTCCGACGACGATGTTGCCTTTAGGTCCGGTCCTCGAAGCACCGTCGAAGAACATTCGCCATATATCATCGTGAGAGGTTGCATGCAAGTCGGCAACCTCATCTGGGATCTCTTCATATATTCTGGAGGACTTCGAGCCTGGATGGGCTGCTAAGAAGTCTGCCAGGGCTTGACCTTTGACTATCTTTTGTGGGACGAAGATCATATGATAAGGGGACAGCAATATTACCCATGTAGCAAGGCGAGAGCTGAGTGCCCCTGGTTTAGTCATGGGGACCCTGAGAGGGTTGACTCATGAGATCACATGTATCATTTGTCCGGTGACATAGTGTCGTATTTTCTGAATGGCGAACACCAGGGCAAGGCATTCCTTCTCCACAGCGGTGTATCGGTGCTCTGGCCCAATCATCATTCGACTGAGGTAATATATGGCTTGCTCATGGCCTGCGTCGTTGTTTTGTGCCAGCAGAGCCCCGAGGGAATGTTCCATTGCTCGTACATAAAGCATGAATGGTTTTCGAGAAACCGAGGCCACCAGGACTGGAGGGTTCGACATATATTCTTTGATGATGTCGAAGGCGCGCTGGCATTCTTCATCCCATACGAATGAGACACCTTTCTTCATGAGATGGGTGAATGGTCGACATCGCCCGGAGAGGCAGGAAATGAACCTCCTGATGTAAGCTAGCCTCCCTTGAAGGCCTCTGAGTTCGCGAAGATTTCTCGGGGGACCCATCTCCATGATTGCTTTCGTCTTCTCAGTTCTACATGGATACCCTGTGTAGTGATGATGAAGCCCAAGAACTTTCCGCTGGATACGCCCAGAAAGGACTTCGTAGGGTTCATTTTCAAATTGTGTGCTCGTATTAGGTCGAATACCGTCCTTAGATCCTGCAGATGGTCTCCCTTGCAGCGACTCTTAACGGCTATATCGTCAACATAGCACTCCACTGTCTTGCGTAAGTGGTCTCTGAAGATGATGCTCATGGCTCTTTGATATGTGGCGCCGGCATTCTTCAAACCGAAAGGCATGACTGTGTAGCAGTACGTGCCAATTGGTGTTCGGAATGATGTATGCTTTTCATCGTCAGAAGACATTTTGATTTGGTTGTACCCCGAGAAGCCATCCATGAATAACATACGTTCGAAGCCGCTGGTATTGTCGATCATGATGTCTGCGATAGGAAGGGGGAATTCATCTTTGGGGCACGCCTCATTCAGATTGCGGAAGTCGATGCAGATTTGAATCTTCCCATTCTTCTTGAGGACGGGCACTATATTGGCGACCCAATCGGGATGTTGCTTCTCACGAATGAAGCCGCTGGCTATTAGTTTGTTGACTTCGGCTTTGATCACGTCCATGATGCCTGGGCGGAAGTGTCGCTGTTGTTGCTTGACTTGCTTCGCATCTGGCCGAATGTTGAGTTTGTGAAGAGCAATATCGGGATTTAACCCTGGCATGTCTTCATAGCTCCAGGCGAACACATCAATATATTCTCTGACAAGTTCTAGCTGCGACTCCCGCTCTTCGTCTGCTAGGCTTTTACTGACGAAAATTGGTTTTGGAGAAGATTCGCTGCCGAGGTCAACCTGTATGACTTCATCTTCAGTAGGAGGTTCTCTCAGTTCGAACCATTTTTCCCATTGTGCATCATATTGCTGGGCCCACGGCTCTAGCTCAAGGATCTCGGGGATGTCTTCGTCTTCTTCGTAAGCGTCGGCGAATGCCATGTTGACTGACAAGACTTGTCTGAACACGTCTCCGATGCTGGTATCCGAGTCAGAAGTTGGTGACCCGGTTGAATGTGACTGCCAGTCGCATTCTTCATCTAAACTCTCAGGGGTCGTAGTAGGCGTTACATACCCTAACCCGCATCGAGTTTTGCTATAGTAGTTCCGTGGTTTGCCCGCCGGGACTGGCGGCTTCAAAGGTAGTCGTCGCCCAGTGCCGTAGTTCAAACCTGGCGTCGTCTCCAGATCATACCCCTGTTTCTGTATGAGATATTTGGATTGGGGGCTATAAAGATACAGAGGCAGTCTTCCGGCATCTGACCCGAGGTCGGCTTCCTCTATGGTGAAGGGATGCGGGTCGTCCTTCCGGCCGAAGATGATTGGATGATCCCCTCCCTCGATTATGCGGTAAGCGTCTTCTGCTGGAGTAAGCTGGATTACGGTGTGCACGTTTGTCTCCTGTGTGTGTAGGCGAGTGCCTATACCGTGTTCCATAGCATACATTGTACATAGCTTATTGAGCTCGATGTAGTTCAAAGATAACCCTTTATTGATGAAGTAAGGTATCTTTTCTAGGGGGATTACATCATCAGCGGAGGGAACATCAGTGTGGGCAGCCACATACTTGGCTAGCTCCTACTACACCAAAACAAAAAATTTGTAACACTTTTTTTCTCTCATTCGTAACACTTATAAATGTTACAAGTTAGTCACGGTAATTACCGTGACAATAATTAAATAACCGTAACTATTTTTTTATATAATTTTTATTTTTGTTTACTTTTTATAACAGAAATAATCGTGACAAATGAAAAAGAAAGTGTTACTACAATTTTCAGTTTCCCTCCTTTAATTTCACATCCCTCCTTTATTTTCCCATTTTCCATAAAAGAGTGTTGCCAAACTGAAATCATTCCGAGCTAGGGCTCTCATCCTTCACGAGCCAAGGGAGTCTTCTTTTACCTCCGCCCGGCGATGTTGTCCAACTCCTCCATGTCCTCCCTACCTCCTTCATGTTCGACGCTGAACGATGTTACATCGACCTCTCCCTAAACCCTAGCTTGAGAGAACGACTTCGAATCATGGTAATATTAACTTTTGTCCTAATTTTCTTCTTCGATTCTTGGTTACAGTAGGAATTAGGGTTATTATGTTCGAATTAGGTTTGATTCAGTTGTTCTTGTAGGATTTCTCGATATCTATGTAAGATCTATGGTTATGGTTAGGAAATTTTTCTTCCTTGTCCTTCAGTCCCTTCTTCATGTTTACTTTTATATGTGTGATCTAGTGTTAGGGTTCGTCTATAATTGAGAAAAAAAATTCTTATGAAAACAATAAATGATTAAGAGAGATGGTGAATGCTTCCTCTTCTTCTGATAACCTGGTGGCAATATTAGGTCGTTGCAAAATGTTGACTGTTAAGACACTTTCGAAGAGAGGATTAAGACTCTTGTTTGTTTAGAGGGACATGGGTTTAATGTGGAGCATCTACAGACCCCCTGGAGGAATGGCAAAGGACAGAAGGCTAGGTTGCACGGACCTTGGCCCACTAGAGAACAAATTGGTGATTTGTTGAGGTTTAATGTTTTTGATTGAGGATGTAGGCTTGAGTCATGGAAACAGCCTCTACATAAAATGGCTAAGGTTGTGTACATCTTAACTCTATTTAACTCTACTCTAGATTTAAAATGTTTGAGAGGAGTATACAAGAAAAAAGTGAATCAATAATTTATCCAATTTAGGAAGAATAAGTATAGTGCCTACATGGAACAATCTTCGGGATCAATTTCGCTAGCAGATAATTCATTTAGAAATTTATGTAGACTTCACATATAACAGATTAAGAAATTAATTACATGAGAACACAAAGTTGACTTTGCTAGAAAGTGCCAAAAAAGAATAATGGTAACACAATCTTATATACCATTATAAGCTTTTATATCACAATTGCTACTCGTGCTTATGTATTTATTTTATGAAGAATGAAGGTATGCTTACAAAACCGTGTCTATTACTTGTAGAAGATAGTATTAAAGGTCTTTATAGTTTATACAAAGAACTAACAAGGGTTAGATGCACAAAAGACAGGGCCCTAATACTTACAAATTTAATCATAAAGAATTATAAAGTGAATCAAGTGTTGCGTGTTAGAGTTTGTGAAAGGATTGATTTCATTTGTTTGGTCCAAGTTTATTCGTAAACGATATTACATAGGAGGCATCATCCTTTCCAATATGGACTATATATCATAAGAGCTAAAAGAACCAAAAGCTAATGCAGAAGCTTATTACTTTGCTTGCCCTTGTATGACTTGATTGGGTTCATAGGAGGAATGTTGATGCTGTTGTGACAAAGAACCCGTGTTTATAATAGGAATGTTGATATTGTCTTTGTCAAAGAACCCCTTCAAGGGATGTTGTTGTATGTGTGACTTAATAAGGTAAGGTAACCGTAGGTTAGGAATCCAGAAAGTTTCAAAGAGGATATGGAGCTTGAAGGTTTTCTGTGTGCTATTTGTATTTGTTGATAAGAAAAGTCAATGATGCTAAAGTTGTCAACGAGTTCAAAATAATACCGATGAGATGTAGTGACGGTTCTTTCAAAGTTTTTTTCCTTCTTCAATTTATTCTTGCATTTGCACTGTATACAGGGTGGTTACAGAGTACCGATTGATATATGGAAGTCCGAGTTTTCAAATCTCTACTATGGTTGTAGTGATAGGGGCCCAAATTTCAGACGTAAGTGTTTTCACCTTAAGATTTGCAGATTGTTTATGATATTAAATAATTGGTTATCTTGTGTTCATAAAAAAATAGATCAACTGTACATAAATGTTTACTTCTTAGTAGGGTTTTATGCATTCCTTTGAGTTGCACATGCAGCTACCAGTTGTCAAATATTATAATGTTTTATATGCAAGGTAGCTGATTGTTTTCTGTCCCAAGTGATTCTAAATTTCTAAGGCTTACATCATGCTAATTGGAAAAAATAAGAAGGCAAATTTGTAACTATGGAATATCACAAAGACATAAGCACTGTGTATGCGACTTCACTACTTGTTCACCAATGTTTCAAATATTATATGCAAGGTAGCTGATAGCTTATAATTTATATTTGTAAATGTAGAATATCACAAAGCCATAAGCAATTTTCACTTGTGCAACTTCACTGCTTGTTCACCAATGTTTCACATATTACATGTAAGGTAGTTCATAGCTGATAGTTTGCCAATACACATGCAGCTAGCAGTTGTCAAATATTATTATTTTTATATTCAAGGTAGCTCTTGTTGTGGTCCCAAGAGAATCTAAGACATACATCATGCTAATTGGCAAAAAAAAGAAGAAGGCGACAAATTTGTAACTGTAGAATATCACAAAGCCTTAAGCACTGTTCACTTGTGTGACTTCACTACTTGTTCACCAATGTTTCTTGTCGATGTTGTGAAAGCATTTTACTTTTAGAAACTGAACTAATGAAATACATTAATCCTGTTGGGGAGAAATATTAACTTTGCACCCTGACAACCTTATAAAAAAGAAACGCGTTTAAGACACGCTGAAGAAGTGCCTAGATTTCATTTTATCTGGGTGAATGAGAGTTCAGTCTACTTCCTTTTGGGAGAACACATCAAGTTTGCATTCTGTAGTAAAAATGGGACAAGTTTTAAGACACCTTGAAGAAGTACCTAGGCCTCATTTCGTCTAGGCGAATGAGCGATCTGTCTTCTTCCTTGCTCCATCCAATTTACTTTTGAGTCACTAATAATGAATTTTACCTTTATTTGTGGTTGATATTTGTTAGACTTGTTTTGTCGAGGTAAATTGATTTGTAAACTTTTTGGAAGTACAACTTGTGAGAGTAATATTTATAGTGCTGCTACTTATTATCTTCACTATATTCACAACTTTAGCTGCAGTTAGAGAAGGCAGATCTAATGGATACTTACTAATTGCAACAAGTGGAGGACTGAACCAACAAAGAACCGGGGTAATATTTTTATTCGTTTTCCTCTTCTATTAGCCTAAGTAAACATCAGATATCTCAATTTGTTGGACTTAAGAGGAACCTTGGAACATTTTCATTCGTTATGTATACTGAAATCTAGCCTATAGGAATCTGAAAATTGATGTGATGCATAATAAGCTGAGGCAATATAAAGATGGTAGATGTGATTCATGTGAACATGAAAAACTATCTGCAACAAGAATATTCATGCTTTACCTAGAAATTGTGACAGCTTTATAACAAGGTTTGAAATCTCAGTTTCGGTTTCGGACCATTCTTATGAGTTTCGGTGTTTTTGGATCGGATCGGACTTCAGCTTTTAAATTTTCTAAAAATATAAAATATCTACAATATTTTTGATTTATTTAGGCGTATTGTATCATTTATGGTATTTTATTTAAATTTCGGATGAAAGGATCAACAACATTACTGAAGCACATACCAACAATTTATAGTATTTTTTTAAAACCTATTAAAATTTGGTATATTTAGGAATAAATTAATGAATCATTTATGTGATTTCATGTTTGTTTTGGATGAAATAATGATGAACACTACTAAATCACATTCTGACAATTAGTAATACTTCTATTGACTTATTTGTTGAAAACAACAGTATTATTCTTTATTGCCTATTATTTTAGGACGTATAAAATATTGTTGAGTCCGTTAATATTTCAATTTACTGATCATGATGGAGTTATTATTATAGATTATTGAATTAATTGTCTATTATACTAACCACAAATTATTAAGTTATTGATACAACAATGATAATAACAAATCATATTGTGCATTAACTTATAAACCAATACTATAGAGCCTTTTAAGAAATTACCACTGAAGTGAAGAACAGTTTGGCAACTCTAGAGGGGGGTGAATAGAGTTTATATAGAAAAATAGCCAATTAAAAATAACTCTTTCACCAACAATAAATAATCAGAGTAAAGTGCGGAAAATAAATGAAGAGCAGAAGAGCATACGCAAACACAGCGATTTTAACCTGGTTTCCCTCGTGGAGGACTAGTCCAGGCCTGAGAACTCTAGCTCAGGATTAAATCTACTATTTGTGAAATAGTAGTTTACAACCCGTGCCTTTTCTTCAGAAGAGCACGTCAACTTCTAACAGAGGATCGCAGTGGCGATTTGCTTGGAATTGTCCAAGCGACTTCTTCGACTCTTGCACAAGAATCCTAACTGAGAGATGCTGAGCACTCGAGACTTAGGAGGCTTGTGGCTAGTAGATGGGAAGGGTATGGCTTATTGAGCTTATAAGAGAGAAGAGAAGAGAAGATTGGATGAATTGAAATGAGAGAATTTATGCCCTATTTATAGTGTTTTTATAGGCAGAATTCGGCCAGAATTCGGGTAGGAAAATTCAAAAATTTGGCCGTTGGACAACTAGCAACCAGCTAACCCTAAAATTAGGGTTCCTAATTTCTAGGGGACAGAGTTCGGCCCGAACTCTGTGTGGAGGCAGAGTTCGGCCCGAACTCTGTCTCCAGAGCACAGAGTGGTTCAAAGGGGCTTTTTGGGCAGTGTTTGGTTCAGTGGAGCTAGGGATTTTGGGTAGGTTATAGACTAAGTTCCAAGAGCTCAGCATGACTCAGAGTACACAAGTCTAGACTCAATGAAATTATAAAATACAGACTCCAGAACACACTGAGAGCCGGAGACTGAGCTGTCATCTGTCTTGAACTGAATGCAGTCGTCGTGTGTCGTATTGAATTAATACAAATATTATTTAGTCAATGTAGTCAATATTTGGTTGACTGTGACTTTGTGTCAACAATCTCCCCCATATTGATAATTGACAAAATAATATATGTATATTTCAATATTCATACCTGGACACAGTTGATTGTAACATAGCTCCCCCATAAACGATGCCTGAGCTAAAAGAAGATAGCTCCCCCGTAAACCATGAACGGTGTCGAGCTAGAAGCTATAGCTCTCCCCCGTACAAAATGCATAGAACCTGTGACCTGATAGATAATATTTTCCCAGAGCAAGAACAAGCACAGATATACACAGATATACGAATGCATAGAACCTGTGGCCTGATAGATAAATCTTCCAAAAGCAAAACAAGCACAAAACTATAAAAATATACATATTTCTCCCCCTTTTGGCAGTTAGCAATATAAAGAAGCAACGAATAGTAATACAACCACACCAAGCAGAGAAGAAACAGTGAAATACTAAGCAAAATAAGTCACTGACATAAAGTAAAACTATGATAAAGGATAGATAATGTCATCCACCAAACCAAGTGGCCAACTCATAAACAGAGTACATAAAACCAGTTACATAAAACCATAATAAATTAAATAACTGAAAGCAAAAAAAATAACTAAGATCATCAGCAGTAGCAGCAGCAGATCGAGCCAATCTCCATCACGGAGCACGAGAAGGTCCAGAAGAGTTGGAACGTCTGGGATCCACAAGAGCAGCACTCGGATCCAGGTAACGCAAGACCCATGGATCATCAATGCGATATCCCTCACGATCGGGATCCCGCTGCATGGGAATGGGCATAGTAGGATGATGGGACATGGAGTACCGAATATCATGCAGCGAGTTGCTGAGTGCACTCATCTGCAGGGTAGTACGGTAGTCCATCTGAGCCCACCGATCAGCCTCTAAGTAGAAACGATCCTGGAGCATGGTCTGGATGGAGTCAAGAGTGGCAGGTGGAGGTGGTGCATCCTGACCGAAAGGAGGGGCGTCAGGCTCCTCATCATCAGAATGCTCAGAGGCCTCAGGAGAGGCGACAACTGCCTGAGTACGACGTGCCTTGGACAGGAAAGCAGGAGCAGGCAAGAACGGACAGATATCAAGTAGTATGTTAAATGCACGAAAGATCATAGGAAGGTACAGAGGATAAACCAGAGCTCGTGGTTTCTTCCTACAGTGAATCATCCAGTCCATCATTGTACGTGGAAGATTGAAAGAAATTCCAAAGTGAAGATGATAAAGAGCAGATATTTCAAGATAAGTGATGTCATCATGGGAACCTATTTTGGGTAGAATGGTGTTAGAAATAATCCAATGAAGATCAGAAAAATATGGGTTGAGATATTTAGCCGTGAGCTTGCGAGGACGTGTGTATGGAGTACACAAATCGTCCTTGAAGCTCTCAAGGGAAATTCCGTCGGGAAAATGGAACGAGCGAGCGTCAACTAGCTTTTCCCAAGAATTGGGCTCTTGAAGATCAAGATATTCGGCTAAGTCAAAGTCATCAAAAGATATATTTATACCTGCAACTCGTGAATAAATATGGAGATCATCAAAGGTCATGTTGCAGTAGAACATTTGGACAGCATGACGATAGATAGCAGAAGTGGTAGTGACAAGCTCATCAAAGCAGAGGTCATGAAATAAAGAATCATATTGAGAGAAGATAGAAAAATTAATAGGATGTCCTGCGAATACCTGACTAGTACGAAAATCGCTAAACCATGCATTAGACGCGTCTAGCGACACAAATAGGCGTTCGTCATATGTATTCGGATCTTGGGGACTAGGCGGGTTGAACAACGAATGAATGGGTTGTTGTTCACCTACTTGCTCAATTGGAGGAGGAGGATTCAAAGAGGAAGCTCCCACAGTTCGAACCCTTTTCCCACGATTGGGCAAGCGAGGAGCCATTTGCAAGAAAATGGAGAACTTGAAAATGGATAGAAGGAGAGAGTTATACCTGAAAATAATACCAAACAGTGGAAGAGAATGATGAGAAACCCTTTTTCCTTGATTTTGAGGAGCAATGGAGCACTCTAGATCAAAAACTAGGGTTAGGGTTTGAAGGAAGGAGTTTGGAGAGGTGAGGAAGGAGGCAATGGTGAAGGAGAGAGAAGGAGTCTCGAAATAAAATAGGGGTTTGTCTTTGGTCGGATGAAATATTGACCATAGGATCTAAATTGATCCAACGGCAGAGCCAGATCCCGACGCTGGAACTTAGGGACCGAACTCGGCCCGAACTCTGTTAGGGGCAGAGTTCGGCCCGAGTTCTGGATCAGTGGTCCAGAACTAAAAGCAGGCTGAAAAGATAGAAAAATTGATTAAGTGTTGAACAAAAGAGATTTTGAGGATAAAAGTTTGATGAAAACAATGAAGTACATAGAGAGGTACACAAAGGTCAGAATGAACTTTAGGAAAGATCAACTAGGCAATAATAAATCGGAACAAACTATATAATAAACAAGGAAATATATTATAATTCAGTATTTCAAATTTGCCATGGGTTAGCTGCAGGGGCCGGATCCCAGCTAGCGGTAGTCCTGAGGACTAGTGCACCGTGTCGCTTAGGCTTTTACGCCTTTTTGTCAGAAGGACCCTTTCGGCTTGTACCCATAATAAATTTGTCATAAAAGAATCAAAATATACTCGACATTTACGCAAGTAAGTCTCAACTTATAACTGCTTCATCCAAAATCCCGAGTTCACGACAAAGATAATTGAAGCGCTCTTCGGATAATTGCTTAGTAAAGAAATCTGCTAGCTGATGATCAGTGTCAATAAATTCTAAGTTAATCGTGTCATTTTGTTGATGATCACGCAAAAAGTGGTGTCTGATCTCAATATGTTTAGTACGTGAGTGGCAGACAGGGTTCTTAGTCAAATTGATGGCACTAGTATTGTCACAGAATATAGGAATATGCATGAAAGATAACTTATAGTCTTCAAGGGTTTGCTTCATCCACAGAATTTGTGCACAACAACGCCCAGCTGCTATGTATTCAGCTTCTGTTGTGGATAGTGCGACAGAGTTCTGCTTCTTGCTAAACCATGAGACTAAAGCCTTTCCTAATAAATAATACGTGCCTCTCGTACTTTTACGGTCGACCTTGCATCCAGCAAAGTCAGCATCAGAGTAACCGATGAGGTCAAATGATGTTGACTTGGGATACCATAGGCCCACTGTAACCGTACCCTTAAGGTATCGAAAGATACGCTTAACCGCGGTCATGTGAGATTCCTTAGGATTTGCTTGATATCTAGCACATAGGCAAACACTAAACATGATATCGGGGCGACTAGCAGTTAAATAAAGTAAGCTGCCTATCATACCTCGATACTTACGTTGATCAACGGGTTTGTCGCTTCATCTGGTTCGAGTTTGGTTGAAGTAGCCATTGGAGTGCTGATTGGTTTGATGTTGTCAAGATCGAACTTCTTCAGCATGTCCTTGGTATACTTCGATTGACAGATGAAAGTTCCATTAGCCATTTGTTTCACTTGCAGACCAAGAAAATAGTTGAGCTCTCCCATCATGCTCATCTCAAATTCTGTCTGCATACACTTGGCAAATTCTTGACAGAGGGTTTCATCAGTAGAACCAAAAATGATATCATCAACATAAATTTAAATCAACAGAATAGTGTCTTTAAAAGATTTTATAAACAGTGTAGTGTCAATTTTCCCTTTTGAAAAACCTTTCTCAAGTAAGAAGCTACTTAGCCTTTCATACCAAGCTCTGGGGGCTTGTTTGAGGCCATAAAGTGCTTTCTTTAGCCTGAACACGTGGTCGAGAAATTTGTGATTTTCAAAGCCAGGAGGTTGTTTCACATAAACTTCCTCCTTAATAAAACCATTCAGGAAAGCACTTTTCATATCCATTTGAAATAATTTAAAGTTTTGAAAATTAGCAAAAGCACAAAGCATCCGAATGGATTCTAGTCTAGCAACAGGAGCATACGTCTCATCGTAGTCGATACCTTCCTCTTGGTTGTATCCTTGAGCTACTAGACGAGCTTTGTTACGTGTGACTGAACCATCTTCATTTACTTTGTTTCTAAAAACCTATTTAGTACCAATTATCGAGTGATTAACCGGTCTAGGAACGAGTTCCCATACTTGGCTTCTCTCGAATTGGTTGAGTTCTTCTTGCATAGCAGAAATCTAAAATTCATCATTAAAAGCTTCAGAAATGTTTTTAGGCTCTACTTGTGAAATGAAGGCAGTGCTAGCAACGGAGTCTCTTAGTGATGATCTAGTAGTTACTCCACGTGAAACTTCTCCTATAACTAAATTTTCTGGATGAGAAGGTTTGAAAGAGAATTTCTTAGGCAAACCCTCCAGAGAATTAGTTTCGGTTGAAGTATTCATTGGAGTAGAAGTTGATGGCTCAACGTCATCATCAAGAGTACTTGCTGCACTGTTGTCTTCATCAAAAGTCACATTTGTTGACTCTTCCACAATAAGTGAGCGTTTATTAAAAACTCTATATCCCTTACTCTTGGCGGCATAACCAAGAAAGATACCATCGTCAGCTTTGGCATCAAATTTGCCTAAGTTGTCTTTGGTGTTAAGGATAAAACATCTACAACCAAAAACTTTAAAATAAGAAACATTGGGGGTTCTCCCAAACCAAAGCTCATAGGGTGTTTTCTTCGTAATGGGACGAATCAGCACCCTATTCAAAATGTGGCATGCTGTACTAACAGCTTCTGCCCAAAAATATTTTGGAAGTGAAAATTTATTCAACATGACTCTGGCCATATCGCCGAGAGTTCTATTCTTCCGCTCCACAACACCATTTTGTTGAGGAGTTCTAGGACAAGAAAATTCATGATCAAAGCCATTTGCATTACAAAAACTTTCAAAATCATAATTTACGAATTCGCCTCCATGATCACTTCGGATTCGAGTAATCATGTAGCCTTTTTCGTTTTGAACTTTCTTTACAAAAATTTTGAAAGCAGAAATAGCATCGCTCTTATTAGCGAGAAAGAAAACCCAAGTAAATCTCGAAAAATCATCAACAATAACAAATGCATAAAGTTTGCCACCAAGGCTAGCTATTCTACTAGGACCAAATAAATCAATATGAAGTAATTGCAAGGGTCTAGTAGTACTTACAGAGTTGATGGAATGAAACGAGGATTTAGTTGCCTTGTTTAGTTCACATTCGGCACATACCGTGTCCTTTTTGAATGTGATGTCAGGCAATCCTCTCACTAGCTTCTTGGTAGAAAGCCTGGATATAGCATCCATGTTGGCATGACCAAGACGCTGGTGCCAAAGTAGTCGTTCGTCTTTGTGGGCATATAGACATCTACCTATAATGTGCCCTTTGAGATTGTTACCGAAGGATACGTATCCTTCTCTCTTCATCGATAGTGATGCAAAAAGATTTGCGTCTCCCGTCATATGTCGCGAGCATCCACTATCGAGAATCCACTTACTTTCAGTTGAGGAGGGAAGGTCCACCTACATCAAGAGTAGATGTGACCTTTGGTACCCGAGTTCTTGAGGGTCCTGAAAAGTTAGTCTTTGGAAACCAAATATATATCTTTTTATCTACAAGTCTTCTAACTCTGCACTGTGGTGAGATGTGTCCATGTGATCCACAATAAGTACAGATAGCATTCTTATTTATACTAGGAGCATGAGAATAATATCTGTAAGCAACAGGATGAGGATGGACATGATGTGAAGAGTTAGCATGGTGAAGATGATTATGCATGGAATAAGTGGCATGTTGATGGTGTCTATGAGGCATAGAATGATGGTATTGTCTATGATATGTGACATGCTGATATTGTCTAGATGGCATGGCATGATGATTTTGTCTATATTGCATGACATGATGATTTTGTCTATATGGTATATGAGGACCTTGTCTATATGGCATTGTATGATGATTTTGTCTATATGGCATGGCATGATGATTTTTATGTGTGGAATGATGTTGATTGTGTCTTTGTGCATGATGAGTGTGTACTGAGTGAGAATTGTTCTTACGTGCACGTGGTTTGTGAAAGTTTGTGTATATAAATGCATGGTTATGTGCTGCATGAGAATGACGTGGTTGACTAGCATGAGTGGTGTTGTGCCCATGCTATTGGGTTTGAGGTTGAACAACCTGTTTACCCAATTTGGTTTCTAATCTTTTAGAAACAGCTTGCAGTTCATCAACCTTAATATTTAAGCCATAAATCTTAGTCATGGAAATCTTGTGTCTACTCTTTTCTTCAGCAAGCAACGTGTTGAGAGTAGTGATTTCTTGAGTTTGTTGCTCAATACGTGCTTCAGCATCATGTAAGCTTAATTTAAGCTTGGATACTTCATCAGTGTCATTAGTGGGTGATGTGTTTCTAACATTATCAAAAAGTAAAGAAATTCTTTGTATCTCATCTTCTAGACTTTTGATTTTGTCCTTGGCATGTTTATATTTACCGATGACCTTTTTATGATCATCGAGTAAATCAGTGAAAGCATCACCAAGTTCATCAAAAGAGAAGTCATCCAGAGTTTCGTTAGATACCTTGTTGGAAGTTGCCATCAGGCACACATTTGCTGTATCTTGAGGAGAGTCCTTTTCTTCCTCAGAGTCACTCGCTTCACTTTTATGCCAAATGCCTGTATTGGCATATTTCTTTGATGAGTTTCTTTTGTATGGCTTCTCATAGCGGTTGCTCTTCTTCAGGAATGGGCAGTCTTTTCGGACATGTCCAGTTTTTTTGTAACCGTAACAAGTTGGTTCTTCTTCATCGTCTTCTTAAGATTCCTTCTTCCTTCGATTGAAGCGAAGGAATTTCCTGAAGTTGCGAACCATGAGAGCTTGGTCTTCATCATCCGAATTATCTTCTTCGGTCTCATCATGATTAGCTCTTCGTTGATGAGCTTTGAGTGCGATCTCCCTGGTCTTCGGAGCAGGCTCTTCGAAGTCCTTGAGGTCAAGCTCGTGAGTCATAAGCTTACCCATCAAGGTCTCCATTGACATTGTTGTGAGATCGTTTCCTTCTATGATGGCTGTCACCTTAGGGTTCCAAATCTTTGGTAGCCCTCTGAGCAGCTTACGAATCTTCTTGTGGTTTGAGTACTGCTTTCCAAGCGAGGATAGAGGATTGATGATGTCGAGGAATCTTGTGAACATTTGAGTGATCGTCTCACTTGGCTTCATCTTGAAAGCTTCGTATTCTTGAGTGAGACGGCTTATTTTGGATTCTTTGACCTGTGTGGTTCCTTCATGCGTCACTTCTAGAAGTCTCCATACTTCATGAGCAGTGGTGCATGTAGAGACCCTGTTGAACTCATTCCTGTCTATAGCACAGAATAAAGCATTAATAGCCCTAGCATCTAGACTTGCCTGTTTCTTCTCCTCGACATAATATTTGTCGTGTGGTTTCTCAATGAGGTCACCATCGACAACTATTCTGGCGGGCTTTTTGTAACCGTCAGTGACGACAGTCCACAGGTCAAAGTCTAGAGACTTAAGATAGAAGCTCATCCTTGTTTTCCAATATGTGTAGTTAGTCCCATCAAATAGGGGAGGCCTATGAGTGGACTGACCTTCACCATGATTGGAAATCAAGGATTGTGTGGTTGCCATGGATCGGCTCTTAGGATGTTAGTCCTTGTAAAGAGAACAGAGCTCTGATACCAATTGAAGAACAGTTTGGCAACTCTAGAGGGGGGTGAATAGAGTTTATATAGAAAAATAGCCAATTAAAAATAACTCTTTCACCAACAATAAATAATCAGAGTAAAGTGCAGAAAATAAATGAAGTGCAGAAGAGCATACGCAAACACAGCGATTTTAACCTGGTTTCCCTCGTGGAGGACTAGTCCAGGCCTGAGAACTCTAGCTCAGGATTAAATCCACTATTTGTGAAATAGTAGTTTACAACCCGTACCTTTTCTTCAGAAGAGCACGTCAACTTCTAACAGAGGATCGCAGTGGCGATTTGCTTGGAATTGTCCAAGCGACTTCTTCGACTCTTGCACAAGAATCCTAACTGAGAGATGCTGAGCACTCGAGACTTAGGAGGCTTGTGGCTAGTAGATGGGAAGGGTATGGCTTATTGAGCTTATAAGAGAGAAGAGAAGAGAAGATTGGATAAATTGAAATGAGAGAATTCATGCCCTATTTATAGTGTTTTTATAGGCAGAATTCGGCCAGAATTCGGGTAGGAAAATTCAAAAATTTGGCCGTTGGACAACTAGCAACCAGCTAACCCTAAAATTAGGGTTCCTGATTTCTAGGGGACAGAGTTCGGCCCGAACTCTGTGTGGAGGCAGAGTTCGGCCCGAACTCTGTCTCCAGAGCACAGAGTGGTTCAAAGGGACTTTTTGGGCAGTGTTTGGTTCAGTGGAGCTAGGGATTTTGGGTAGGTTATAGACTAAGTTCCAAGAGCTCAGCATGACTCAGAGTACACAAGTCTAGACTCAATGAAATTATAAAATACAGACTCCAGAACACACTGAGAGCCGGAGACTGAGCTGTCACCTGTCTTGAACTGAATGCAGTCGTCGTGTGTCGCATTGAATTAATACAAATATTATTTAGTCAATGTAGTCAATATTTGGTTGACTGTGACTTTGTGTCAACATGAAGAACATGGTAAACAGGCTCTGTGATTACCATTGCCTCAAGTTCAGGGAAAGTTTGCTGCTATCCAAATCTATTAATGTCACGCCCACCTGAACTTGAGTTATTGACAAACAAATACATGTGTAAGTTGTACCTTACCAGTTTAATACAATTTACCGTGAAACTATTCAGGTTTGTAACTTACTGGATTAAGTCAAAACAAACCTTCCAGCTCTTGTCCATGAATGGCCAACATATCCTTGAGATCTGAAAGCCTGGAACTTTCAATTTGAATACATTTTTTAAATTTGTAGACATTTTTTTGTTTTCAGTCACCTTCCTGACATCTAAAAGTATTTTTTTCCCTAGCTTATCTATGTAAGGGCCTAATGGTATTTTAAGTGTTGTATGAAATGCATAATCGACTCATCTTCTCCCTTGAATGAGTATATAGTAATAAAGTCATTTTCTAGGACTCATGTATTTTTTTGGTGCTAGACCATTAAGTTACAAACTACACACACACACCGACCAGCCGATTCCACTATTGGAAATGTCCTTTTCGGTCCATTCAACAAACAAACAAAAATAAAAAATAATAGTACAAGAAAAAAGTTTCACCGCAATGATTCGATTGTGCCGACATGCTACAATGTGTCAATGATATTCCTTATTGGTTCCTTATCGACACACTGTAACCATTACCATTTGTTGAAGTTGTATACCTATAAATTCACAACATTCATTCATCATAATAATGTCCGATTCAATAATATCTATTGTGGGTGTGCTTTCTTTAAAAGCAAGTAAGTAAACAATAATATCTGTTGCGGATAAATTATTCATCAATGTTGAGTTTTCTTTCAAAGCCACAATGATAAAAGTTACATAAAATTTTGCCTAAATATATCACAGTTTTTAAGTTTTTTTGGGTAAGTATTTTATTATTTTTCACTTTTCAAAAAGAAGGAACTCCCAAACTCCAACCCGAAACTCAACCTTCAGAGATTCAGAAAGCCTTTTAGGAAGTTAACTTGGTAGTCTTCTTTTCAAAGTTTGATACTCATTAAGAATAATCTAATGGAAGGTGATTTGGTTTGCAAAGATAAGTAGGTAGCAGGCTTAATGCATATCACTTCTGTATATTGGATCACCAAGCAAATTATACACTGATTTAATTACGGGTTCAACATCCGAAAGTTTTTTTTATCTTTTACAATGTTTCAGTCCCTTGAAAGAATACTCTGATGGAAGGAGATGTTTTTTTGCAAACATAAGTAGATAGCAGGCTTAATGCATATTATTCTTTATATTGGATGCTCTTTTGTCGCAAAAGCAAATACTATCTTAAATATGGGTTCAATATGTGAGTGCTTTTTTTCCCTGTCTTACCTTTATGCTTTCTTTTTCCCTGTTCTTGCGGTAAGGAATGCCAACACACTTATATTTCTCTTCTGCACTTTTTGCTCCAAAGTTCCTGTTTGTTGTAGCTGTGATTTGCATTAGCATGACTTCTGTGAGTGTCCGCATGTTTAACAAGGTAGCAATTGCAGGCTCTGCAATTGACGAAGTTCGATTACAGGCTCATAAACGAACTTGATGAAGAGCTACAGAAGTTGCGATGTCGTGTGAACTATCATGCTTTAAGATTTACAAAGCCGATACAAGGGCTTGGCCAAAAATTGGTAAAGAAAATGCGGAGAATGAGTCCCCGTTTTATTGCAATTCATTTGAGGTACGTCCTATTCTTTGCAATCAACTAGTATGAGTTGTTCATCTTTCACGCCTTTTGAATTACCAATTTAGTAGAAACATGGCAGTGGAAATATGAAGCCTTTTCAACCTTATTAATTAATAAGTAATGTGTTTATCATTGTATTAACCAAAGGATATAGCCTTGGCACTTCATTAACAGACCATAGTTACAAGATATATAAATACAAAATTAGAAACAGCAATGTCTTCGCTGGTTTTTGTTAATAGAGAATAATTTGTTCCCTCGTATGATACCTTGGCACTGGAACTTGTGATGGTCAATTTACCTTTTCCCTTGATGATATTTATCAAAACTGTGGACATCACCTTTTTTGCTGAAAAAGATTATTATATAAGGTTGGTGTCAGTTTTAAACTTTTAATGCTTGGATATACTACTCTATCTTTGAACAGTAAGAAAATGGCTTGCAATTATCAACAGTAAATAGACTTTATATTAAGCCCACGTGGTTTAGCGGGAAATAAATGTTTCTCTTATGCGGTTTTAATAGGAACCATAGTTTGACTTTGAACATTTTGCTTTTGAGTAAAACCCCTCATCTACTTGTATCCTAAAGTGTCATCCTGATTTGATTTAAATTTTTTCATGTATTTTTAATTGAATTTGGTGTAGCTGAGATATAGTGGGAAATGGCACCAAATGAGAACAACACAAGAAAAATCGTCTCTAGATGGCTTGGACATGTACACCATAGACCAATAGATGCTTTTGTAAGAAGGATCGATAAGATAATAGTAAAAGGAGCCGCTAGACATGGGGGTAGGCCTAAACAGACATAGATTGTGGTTTTAAATAAGGTTATAGTTTTTGTTAGTGTTATAGAGGACATGACCCTTAGCATAGCTGAATGGAAGAAATGGATTCAAACAGCCGACCCAAAAAAATTGGGATAAAGGCTTTGTTGTTGTCGTTGTTGGTAGCGGCGACGGCGGCGGTGTAGCTGAAATATAGTGACTGTACTTATATTTTTACCAATCTTATCTCTTTAAAAACTTAAAAACATAGTGAACATAAGCCTATCCCAAGGGTTTCAACATTGTAATTTCTAACTTAAAACGAAGATCACCTTATTCACAGTGATTCCATTAAGGCTGTGTTTGGTTGCAATAAAGAAAGAAAGTGAAGGATGGAAATGGATCCCGTAGACACTGGATCCCGTTTCTACACGATCCTGGCTGTTTCCTTTTCTTTGCCTCACTTTCTTCTGGACCATATACAGCCTAAAGAAGTGCTACTAGGATGTTGTCTATGATTGCACAGTACACTGCTGCTGTAGTATATCTCTGAAAAAATGTTAGCGGAGTGATTGCCACTTAATCTACCAATATGTAAGCTATACCTAACTGATATTTTTTTGGGGTATAACTTGACTTTGGTTTAGTGATTCAGCACAACTTTGAGAGAAAACATACACAACATCTCCATATATATGGGTGTAAGGCTGTGTGTATCTTGACCCTTCCAGACCCAGCATAAGCGGGAAATTCGTAGCACTAGACAAGTTTGAGAGGAACCTTGTGATCTTGATTCCATATAAAGAAATCATGATCTTTTCAAAGAACCAGGATGACAGTATCATTACTCACCTTCATTTGGTTTGTGTCTCACTGTACCAGCATTATTTGTTGATGCAAATTATCTCTCTTTTTAACAAGGACTCCAAGCAAACTTCAGTTGATTGATAGAACATTAATCTACAGGAATTGGAGGCGATTTCAAGACTGTCTTTCTAATTAAGAACTCCAAGCAAACTCTGCTTAGTTTGTTGAATCCTGGTTTGTTTACTTCGTATCAACTTGTTTTGTTTGGTTTTGAATTAAGAAGTCAAATGATTGAAGTTAGCAGTAATCACATGTAACTTGTAGTTATTTTCTCTTTGTTTAAGCTGCTGTAATAAAATTAGCTAATCTAATGTTCATTCAGGCAGTCTGTAATTGTTAGATTGATTTTTATAACTTTGCCTTCCAGCATATGGATGGCTATGCTCTTTTTGCTCCTTGAATCAACTTCTTAATTTATTTGTAAAGATTATTCAGTAGATAGTAAATTATATCATCTATTGGCTTGACCATACAGTCTTTGTCCATACCTTCATATCTTGACCAGTTTTTATAGCATATCTTTTTATGGCTTATTTTCAAAGTCTGATGTCTTCAATGAATATGACAGGTTTGAACCTGACATGCTTGCATTTTCTGGTTGTTACTACGGAGGTGATGACAAAGAGCGTGATGAGCTAAGTGAAATTAGGAAGCGCTGGGAAACACTACCTGTATGATTTGATCCCTTAAATATCTGTTAAATATGCTTTATCTTTCGGGCAATAAAATTCTATTGCTGTTTGAAATTCTGATATTGCTTCATCGTTTTGGTTAAAAATTAAGAAATGAAGTTCCATCTGTACTAACTTATCCAAATATAGGAAGATGTAGTTAAACTTAAACATAAAAGTGCATACATATGCTTGAAGCAGTTCTTCTATGGTCTTTGGCAGGATTTAAATGCTGATGATGAACGCGATCGAGGAAAATGTCCACAATAATTTGGAAGGAACTCGACTATCCTAGTAATTTTTTATTGTCATCGAGATTATCAGAATCATAAGTGGAATATGCAGTTACCCATCTGTTCTGTCATCTTTTTTTTTTGAGATAGTGTTACCAGTTCTTCTACTCATATTAATACTTTCATATGGCTAATTTTCTGACCCCAAGTGCTGATTACTGAACCTATCATGTTATCCCAGCACTTCGAGCGGCAAGAGGGCTGACATATCTCCATTCTAGCTCAGCTGTTGGGATAGAAGCATATCTTGTAAATGGACAGCTACTTCTCTGAAGAGGCTCATCATAAAAACTAGAGAGTAGTTAGTGTATCTATAATAGAGGAATGTTTTTTTTTTCTTTTGTGTTTGTGATGAGAAGAGAATGGTTGTTCTCCTTTGTGTCCATCTTGAGGGTTTAAATATTGTAATGTTATGAGTTGTATACAACTATTGCAATATGAATTTAAATTTATGTGCATATTGATAAGACTTCATCTTCGGTTATCTATTGCTCTTAAGCCTATTGAATATAGGTTAATGGATAATATTAAAATTATATTTTTTTCAAAAAAATATATATTGGTAATGGTTATAATCGTTACAAAAGTGAGAAATAAGTAACGCAATAGTACATTTTTGTAACGGTAATAACTGTTACAAAAATAAAATTAGTCACGATAATACCCGTGACAAAAAGTGTTACATGTGTTTATTTTCGTAACGGTAATAACCATGACGAAAAGTGTTACAAATATTAGTCATGGCCAATTCGTCACAGTTATTACCGTGACAAAAATTATTTGTCACGGTAATAACCGTTGGCAATCACCTATTTTGGTGTAGTGGGTCTGGTTCCTCTTCGGCTACCCCCCGTGTAAATAAAGACTGAGAGGACGCCCTGGGCAGCTTGATTGTCAGAGGTTCAGCTGATGGAGCAGAGCGTGGAGTTGCTGGCAGACTAGCGGCCCCCAGTTTGGCACTTGATGTGGAGCGAGGAGTGGCTGGTTCGTAGAAGTGTCAGATCTTGCATCGGGGTGACGACCCTTCTTGGGAAGGCGTATCGTCAGTGGCCTATCGGAGGGATTGAGCTTCTCCGTTTGGGGTTGACCGACTCTCGGCAGTCTGATTGTCAGTGGCCCCGTTGTGGGTCTCGATACTTGGCCGGACCTTGGCAGCCGGATTATCATCTGCTCCTCCTGCGCCGAGAGGCTGATCGCGTCCTTCCGCAGAGTGGCAGTAAGGGGTGCTGACCTGCCCGATTTGCGAGCTTGGAGGTGGATCGTCAGAGGTTCTTCTGATCCTCTAGCTGTCTCGGTATGAGATTGTACATCTCCTTCATCAAGGTGCCTCTTCGACTTTTCGTATAGGCAGGAGTCTGAGTAGTAGGATTCGACCCCTTTGAAGGGATCGATATCAGCAAATTCTGTCCTCACAAAGCCGTATTTGTCGACATATTTGAAGCACTGGTATAGGGTGGAAGGCACGATCATGTAATCGTGTATCCATGGACGCCCCAAGAGAATGTTGTAAGAAGTGACTGCATCTATGACGTAGCAAGTGACTTCGGATTGGAGATCGCCAATCTGACACTTCAGACGAATCTTCCCGATTGGGTAGCTCCTGCCCGAATTGAAACCGCTGATGGCGGTACTTGTGGGTGTCAGGCGATGCACTGGGATGCGGAGATAATATAGCAGACCCTTCGGAATGATGCTTATGGAAGAGCCAGGATCAATGTGCATCTGATCCACCTTTACGTCGCCGATGTATCCAGTGTAGTATAGTGGGCGATCGTGCAGATTAGTTTTGATGAGCATGTCCTGCGGAGTGAAGACGATGTTGGGCATTGCTCCCGTGCAGGCACTGTCTTGGAGATCCACAGGCAGGTTTTCTCCCGTGAGGTTGACCTGAGCCAGGTACGCATCGACATTTTGGAGTACATCGCACAAAGCTGTCCGAACATCCTTGGAGAGTCTCAGGAGTTCGTATAATGATAACTTGGTCGGTGTGTTGGCCAACTGCGCTAATATGTCGAAGTTGTAGGGCTTCTCCAGCCCCTGTGATGCCTCTTTTCGGAGGGATTTGTCGAAACGAGTCTCCCTCGGCCTAGGCTTGTCGGTCGTCGAAGGCTGAGTCGATCCCGGAGCGTCAGTTGTAGTGGGCTGATGATCTTCAGCAGAGTTGTCAACCACGGATTGGGGACGACGGCTGTAGCTTCTTCGATATCTGCCGAGATTGTGCGGCAGGACCTGACTTTTCTATTCTTCTTCTTGTCGATGGAAGATAGTGTGGGCCGAGTTACTTCTGGTACCAGGTCTGGATGGACCCACATGACCTTCCCTTGTGATGTGGTGAGGGGCACTAGACCAGCAGCCTGATCTCGGGAAGGTAGAAGATTTGCAATCCCCATGGTTGCCAGAGGGATGGGGACCACCCCGTCTTGTGTTTACGTCGGAGGAAAGCTGCCGAATTGTACCGACACTATATTGGCTGCCACCATTACCTCTTCGAAATTGATTGCCAGAGCGTTCGAATCAATGAGGTTTTGGATGTACCGTTTCAGCTGGTAGCAGTCGTGTGTAGCATGGTAGACGTAGCGGGGATAATGGCAGAACTTTAGATTCTCTATTTATGTCGATCGCGGTTCCCGTCTTGGTGGAGGAAGCTGAATTCTGTCCCCTTGTATGAGCATGTCCAAGATGGACTTGACGTGACCGTCTTCGAAGGAGTACGTGGTCTGCGGCCATTGTTTGTCTGCTGGCTTTGGCTCAGGTTTTTGTGCCGTGTCGGCCACCATAGCCTGCTTGCCCCTGCTGTCCCGATTGTTGGAGGGATACCCCCATTGTCGTTGTTGGTGTTAGGATGTTTGCCCTTGTTCTCTCCGTCCGAGATGTGCAACCCCAATTGGCGAGCCTTCTTTAATCGTTCTTTCGCGCTTGTGGCGCTGATGATGAACGTCTTCCAATCCTTGAATTGACTTTCGTCCATCCAGAGACTGATTGTTGGAAGCAGTCTCTTTTGGCAAATTTCAATTAAGGAGGAATCCGGGTTTTCAGACGGCAATTTCATGGCGGTTTGGCGGAACCGCTCGATGTAGTTCCTCGTCAGCTCTTTCTCCCCTTGGACGATGTCCATGAGGGTGGATATGGTAATGTCCTGTCCAACTTTATAGAATCTCTCCAAGAACATGCGCTTGAAGTCGGCGAAGGAGTGGATGCAGTTGTCCGGCAGATTGCGATACCAGTCGAAGACGACTCCTTCCAATGCCCCGACAAATAATCGTGTGAGAATAGCATCGTCATGGGGCAGATGGTCGATGGTGACCTCGAAGTAAGTGATGTACCGACTTGCTGAGGTCTTGCCATCATAGGGATTGATATTGAACGGCTTATATTTTGGTGGGAATGGCACATCCCTCCATGCAGCGGGGTATGGTTGTCGTATTCTGAGGTCTTGAGAATCCTCTCGAGCGTGGAACATGGCTCGGAGCTCTTGGACCTCTCTTCTTACTTCGCGGGCTTCGTCCACGGCGGTGGGGGCCGTTGTTTCCGGAGGATTGTTGCCCGGATTCGGTGCCACCGAATTCGAGTCCGCATTGACCGTAGGACCCGTGCTGGTTGGGCCAGGCGTCCCTCCTTGCAGAGTTGAAAGGGCCGCTTTAATCTCGTCTACAGACTTGACCAAAGCAAGCAATATGGCTTCGAGACTGTCGATGCGCTGGCGATCACTGGAACCACCTTGGTTGTTGTCTGTCATGAATACCGTCTTCATATGAGGAGAGATAGACGGAGCGGTGGAGGAAGCGCCCTCCGAATCGTACCCCTGTAGTGAGAAGTCATCGGGGTATGTGGGTATGTTCCCTTCTGATTCAGACTCAGAAGGAACAGTATCCCCAGTCTCCGAGTTCACCTTGTCTTGGGAGTTGTGGATGTCACCGGGGACGTCGAGATTTGCTACATCTGATGGGAGAGTTGTCTCCCCCGGCTCGTCTTCTTGGAACATTGGGTTGCTGTGGAGGCTCGGAGGGGTGCTACCCCCAGCCTCAGTAACCCCCTGCGTTATGGACGACGAATCTCCCGCTGTAGCAGATTTCGTCTTAGAACGAGTACCTTGAAAAACTCCGGTGGTGGGCACCCGCTTAGACGACAGTCTTTTAGTCGCAGTGGTTGAGATTTTTGGGCTGGAAATACTTGTCTTCTTCCCCTTTCTATCAGCGGGGACTTTCCGAGCAGAGTTACAAGATACGACGAAAAGTGCCTCGTCTTCTGAAGATGGCTGTCGCAGTCTTTAAAATACGGACTGCTGGCTTTCTTGTGTCGTCGCATTGTTGCAGCAGCAGTTGACGATGACTTGAGTGCAGTGGCGTCCGTGAGAGGACTTTTTGCACCCCGATGCGTCTTCTCTTTCCTTGCGTTTGTGGAGGATAGCCTTACGCAAGTTAGATGGGTCGGGATCGACCATCTCTGCTCCCAAAATTTTGGGAGACTTTTGCGAACCTCTCTGTCCCCATCTGAGGCCCGCATAACGGTATGCGGGACGCTCGGATGGTCGGAGGTCAGATCAGTGGATCGAACTCGCCAGGCTCGCACTGCCTTAGACTTCTTCGCTCTAGTGCATAAGGGCACATAGTAGGAAGAGTCTAAGTGATACTGGAGAGAGTCAGACATGTCTTCTTGGGGGCACAAGAGATCAGGACCATAAGAGAGGCGGTCGAAGACGGAGCCGCGTGGAGTAGGCGTCATGCGGCTGTCTTCGGTGATCTGTATGCGGTTGGCAGGCGTAGCCGCATAGGCATTCTTTATGCGGCTGGGAGTCTCAGCCGCATGATTCTTCTTTATGTGGCTGGATGATCTGGCCGCATAGATTTTCATCATGCGGCTGGTAGATCCACCCGCATAAGCCTCCTACATGTGGTTGGCAGGAGTGCTCGGCTTCTTCTTGGGACGCACAGAGTCACTTTTTGCCCCTGCAAGTCCAGCATCGTAGTATTTTCCTTTGTCGGACTTGGGAACAACAGAGTTCTCTATGGCTCGAAGTGGAGCCGCATGAGAATCGCCCTCGCCGTCTTGGGCAGCAGAGAGTACCCCGTACAGAGCTTGTGGAGGAGTGAATGACTTCGACCTCCACTCGCAGCGAGCTTTCTTTGTGCGGGTTCGCTTCTGGATCGGGCCAGCACTTCCTTCAGAGAGCATCTCTTCGAACGCCTGTTGGTCGAAATGAACGACCATCTTCTGTTGCGTAGAGCCAAGCTTGGCTGCATCCGACTGTGTCACCAACTCCTCAGCCATGGAGAAGTTTGTCCCTAGCAGATTCGCCATCGTGTTTGCCATAAAATATAAAAGAACAGAATAATTATCGGAGGACCAGACTTTTACTTCACGTTACAAACTCGCTTGTACAAAGAAAGCCTAGGGACGAAAACCTAGGTACAGCAATCTAAGTACAATTATTTATTTTAGATTCTGGGGGTGACAATAGAGGCTCGAAAAAGCGACGGCAGCTCTGCCTTACTCCTTGGACGATCGGTATGCAGCCTTGCCTCCAGAAGATTGCTTGGCGTTGGAAGAAATGCTCTTTTTGCTCTCTCTGCTTCTCCTCTCCAATTATTCTGTTGCTCTCCCTCTCTCTCTATATGTGTACTCTTCTCTGTATCTCTCTGCCTGTGTGTCTCCTCTCTCTTTTTTTCGCAGGAGAATGGCACCCTGCTATTTATAGGAATGGGATGTGATCATTAGGGTTGCAAATGATTGCTTCTTGGAGATGGCGGCGGCCTGTGGATTGGTCAATCTAGGCCATTCATTTTGATTGTGACGAATCTGAACCATTAAGTATAGATTACACCAAATCTCATCAGCAATTAATACTGATTGGAATAAATCTTCCTCATGATGATCTTCTGATGTCTGCGAATAAATTTGATTTATTCTCCTGCCACGTGTCCCAGATCATTGAGATTTGACCCAATCTCTGGTTGCAATAAATCTGGGAGATTGATCGGTTTATAACACGTGTCCTATGAGCCACTGGGGGGATCTGAACCGCATGACGATTGAGCCGCATAAGATTTTGGGCCGCATAAGGTTAGAGCCACATGTCATGGCTGCTCGGGTAGTGGCTTCCCCCCCCCCTTCGAACCCCTGAACCGTATGGAGATGCTCATTGCGAGCCGCATATGGATGCATCCGCCTAGGCCGCATGGAAATGGTCCTCTTGAACCGCATGGAAAGGTCTCTGCTTGAGCCGTATGAGGCTGTCTCGGCCTAAGCCGCATGGAACGGCCTCATTCTGAACCGCATGGGAAGTCTTCGCTCGAGCCGCATATGATCGTCCACGTGATCAAGGCCACGTGGCATTTTATGGATCTCGGGGGATTTGTGTCAGAGATCTTTTTCTCTTCCCTAGGGGCTGTCATTATGACAGGGTCATACTTACTTCTTTTATATCAGAGCTGTCACCTTTTCAGAATTGTCAGCCGTCACAGTAATTAATGCAGCATAGGTCGAAGGGGAGCGTTGTTACGCCACGTGTCTTCTGAGCCGTATGAAATATTTCAGACCGCATAGTTCCTGAGCCGCATAGTTTTTCTGTGCCGCATGGGCTGTTTGAGCCGTATGGGGTTCCCTGGCCGCATGGGTCATTTTCTTTAATATTTTCATGCTTCTACATGTATATCTCTCTCTGTCTCTGTGTATATCTCTATATCTCTCTCTATATGTCTGTGTCTGTGTGTCTTCGCAAGGGATTGGCACCCTGCTATTTATAAGAGTGGGGGGGACTTCATTAGGGTTTACAATGATTTCCCATTCTTGAAATTCGGCGGCTAAGGATCATTGGATCTGGGCCGTTCATCGAGATTTGAGCAATAAATATGATTACATCAAATCTTTTGTGGGTGATTAATGCCGATTGACATAAATCCTCCTGATTTGTCATGCCAACCTCGGATTTCTTGACACGTGTCATCAATTTGCTTGTTTGCCAATGATCTAATTTGATCCCAATATTTTATTAGAATTTGTTGAGGGATTTCGATCAATCTGATGCCACGTGCCCTACTATCATGCCACGTGTCGTAACTGCAAGCCACAGCAGAAATCTGAGCCACAAAAAAGTTACTCCTTATTGGGCCGCATAAGGCTGGCCACGTGTCAAGGCTGCCTGAGAGTGGCCCCCTGACCATTTGGACCGCATGATAATGATTTGAGTCGCATGAGTGTGGATGACCGCATAATGGGTGCCTTCTTCGTCAACCGCATAGAGACAGTCCTCGTGAGCCGTATGGGGCTGGTCTTCGTGAGCCGCATAGGGCTAGTCTTCATGAGCCGCATGGGGCTAGTCTTCGTGAACCGCATAAAGATAGTCTTAGTGAGCCGTATGGGGCTAGTCTTCATGAGCCGCATGGGACTAGTCTTCGTGAGCCGCATGGGACTAGTCTTCGTGAGCCGCATGAAGATAGTCTTAGTGAGCCGCATAGGGCTAGTCTTCATGAGCCGCATAGGGGAGCCTCCGCTTGGGCCGTATACGATTGTCCACGTGTCAAGGCCGCATGACAGTTTCTGAACCTCGGGAGATCGTGTCAAAGATTTTCTTCGCTTTCCAAGGAGTCCGTCATTATGAGGGAGTCATAATGATATCTTTTGTCAGAACTGTCACCTTGCCAGAGCCGTCAGCCGTCAAAGCATTTAATGCAGTAAAGGACAAAAAGGAAGAGCTATTTGCAGGCCACGTGGCTCCTCTCTGAGCCGCATAGAGCTTATTTGAGCCGCATAGACGCTTGAACCGCATGGATACTTGCGCCGCATGAACTCTCTGAGCCGCATGGAACTCTCTGGCCGTATGGATCTTTCTTTATTATTTTTCATGCTTCTACTGGTACATTATAGAAACACTGTGGGGTGCATTCTTAAATATGATAAATAAAGTCGGGCATAAGTCAAAATTTCCCTTAAAAAATATAAGCTATGAAAATTTTTCCAAAAATAAAGCCAATTAGTTAAGTTAGTTTTTCGGTTGTTGTTAGTAATAATAAAAATGGTAGAGGGGATCTCACATGCCTGGAGAGGTCCTAAGAGCATCTCCAACCCTATTGTGAGTTTAGAAAAAATGGTTGCCACATAGGAATGACAAGCTTTCATTTCAAAAATCCTTCTCCAATACAAATGTAGAATAAATCATGAAGTTGACATAGCAATGACAATGTGAAGTTGGTTATCTAGATCTTGACAATGCACTTCACAATGACTTTGTCTCCACATCATCAATTTTGAATAGAAATGTTTACAAAAAATGAAGAAGTGGAGGAGTTGCCTTGGAAGTGGGAAAAAGAGTTATTTTATTGTCTACTCAAACATTTGCATTGGAGAACAATTTTTTTATCTCATTGTCTTGTATGAATATCATATTGTCACATAGGAAAGACATTGTCTTGTGCCTCATGCCACATACGAATCACAACACAAAACAAGACAATAGGGTTGGAGATGCTCTGATATTTACTTTAAAAAATGTGTTGCTCCCTTTTAGAAAATTTCGAGTGTTATGTCGAAAAAAAATAAACGATATCATGATTGTAACCTACTCTTTTATAAGCTTTTAATAACCTAACCAACAAAAGGCTACACCAAATTTGTACACAATTGTAAAATCACTGAATATTTATTTTTTTGAATTAAGAATGCGATTTATTTTTTTGGAGATTTATTGTATTTGTTGTATCCCACCCATGAATATTTGTCTTTCCAACTTGTCTATTTTTCTATTAAAAAAAGATAAAACTAAATAATTCTCTAGTAAGTACATAATTGTTATTTTAAGTTTGATAAACCACTTTATGTCTACTACCAAATACACGTGCATTATACGTAAAATAATAATATTATTATCTAATATAGTAAATATTTTTTCAAACTTAGGTTGAAGATATTCTTCTTGGTTGGTTGAGTTTGATTCTCTGAGTCGTTATATATGACAAATTAAAATATATTTATTAATTTTTATATATAATTTAATATTTTTAAATTAATAAGTGATGATATACATACAATTTAGACGGCTTACCTTTGAATTGTTTTCCAATCTCATTATAATTGTAAAGATTTTAAAAAAAAATTAAGAGTGCAATATGATGAGCATCAGTTAAAGCATTTTCGTCCCCTCCTAAAAAACACTTTTTAGGTCCATTAGCTACTACTGTGTGCTCTGTACGAGCTTAAATTAACTGATTTTTGGCTCTTATTGTAGCATTGTTTGAGTTGATCAACGCAACTTATTCACAGCTGAGTATCACAGACTTAGTATTTTTGCTAGTACTTCATCTCGTACGGCGCACTATCTGTTATGCCCCGATCCCGCTAGGGTCGTTCCTCCTCATTTTGATCCTTGCGGGATCATTCATCCTCGCTAAGGCGCGATGCCGTACAAGCCTAAGTTACACTTGCACAAGACCAGTACTGCACAAACAACTAGACAAAGCAAAACACATGCACGCAACATATTTAATTGCAGAAAACCAAATATTGGAAACAAAGATTTGAAATAAAAATGCATCATTTTATTCAAAACTTGATAGGATTACAAAGTACAAAGTTTACGACTCAAAAATCCATAGTTTTGCTTAAATATCTTTCTTTGAAACTTTTTTCAAAATAGTCACAATGCCCGTACATCATATCACTTTATTACATAGTCAAAAATGAAAAGACACCTTCAAAGGAAACTTGGAAACTTGACTTGAAATTGAAAATGCTTCGAGAAAACCAACAAGCTCTACTAGGCTGGACGACCTTTAATGCCTCCGTTGAAAATCCCTTATCTTCTTGCTAGCTGAAAAAGGATGCCCACAACGTGGGTCAGTACACATCTTATACTGGCGAGCGACTTTTTGGCCGAACTCACAAAAATCCGCATTAAGTCAACATGTGAAGCTAGGATACATTCATTATGTGATCTTTCTAGTTGTCTAGATTCTTAACAATTCATAAGAAACATGACAGTAGAAACATTTCATAACAATCTTAACCATCGCCGATAATCATCCCTGCACGAGACATGGTTAGCACAATTTGCATAACGAATAGTTTATGTTCATTCTTACAGATGTTGAAGTTCATAATTCAGATCATACATGTAGCCTATTGTCACTCCCCGATCCCAATATACATATTCTTTCATGAATTCTGTATACGGTATCTGTATTTAGCATGTGTATAATTTTGTTTATTATCTATTAATGGTTGTATATAGCTCTTAAGCATGGCATTAGTGGTATGGTTAGAGCAAGATTAGAGATTAGGGTTTTTCTTAAGCCAACCCAACCCCTATTTATATTCTCTTCCTCCCTCTCTTCTCATTCACTCTTCCATTTATTTCCCTTAACCACCACCCATAGGCAAGTACAACTTGCTCAAAAGTGGAGATTAGTGCATTTTTCATTTCTTGATTTTTACTTGATTTTATTTGTCTACATTGTTCATCTCTTTATTCTCTATAAGTTTAGTTCTTGAAGTTTTTGATTTTAATGGCTAGATTTGTGTAGATCTAAGTTCCTAAAAAACTAGAGTTTTATGAATTTTCATGGTTTTGATCTATTAAACTTGGCTATTTTCAAAAACTAATGGTCCTATGTTGTAGAAAATTTGATTCTACACAATTTTGACCTTTGAAAAGTTAGATTTTGACTTGTTTGGAGGAAGATAGGGCCAGAACACTCTTTGAATTTCTCCTAGGTTCGTCTGTGCTGGTTCTGGCAGGGATGATGAATAGTCCCCTGCGGCCGCATAAGCTTTCATATCCGCATAGGTATTCGCAGCCGCATAAGCTTTCGTGCCGCATGAGTTTCGCAGCAGTATGAGCTTTCGTGCCGCATGAGTTTTGCAGCCGCATAAGCTTTCGTGCCGCATGAGTTTACAGCCGCATAAGCTTTCGCAGCTGCATAAGCATTCGTAGCCACATAAGCTTTCGTGCCGCATGAGTTTGCAGCCGCATAAGCTTTCACAGCCGCATAGGTATTCGCAGCCGCATGAGCTTTCGTGTCGCATGAATTCGCAGTCGCATAAGCTTTTCGTGTCGTATAAGCTTTCCGTGCCGCATGAGCTTTCCGTGCCGCATGTGCCTGTGCCGCATGAGCCTGTGCCACATAAGCATTCGTAGCCGTATGAGCCTGCGCCGCAGGAGAAGCCGCATCAGCCAGTTTTGCAGCAGCATGATCCTGTTCTTCCCGAGCCGCATGCGCTCATATTCCCCGGCCGCATGAGCCCGCTCTTCCGAGCCGCATGAAGTCATGCTGACTTCATATTTTGGCCACATGTAGTCTGGCCGCATGAGCCAGCCGCCTGCAGTCTGGCCGCATGAGCCTCAGCCGCATGTTCCTATGTGTCTTAGTCCTCATTTCTCATCTGACTACCTATACGATGGATGGATAATCCTATGTGTGTACTAATGTACAATCTATGTCAGCGTCGAGGTACGATCCTATGCGCTAAGTGTTCCTATGTGATACTTGTCAGTACCTCCAACAGTCCAGCATTCACATAGCAAATGGTCGGTGTAGGCCTCAACAATGAAGTCACGCTGAGTTGATCAGAACAAGTCACGCAGAGTGATCCAAGAAGCAGCACAAAAGATACGCTAAGTTCTGCCTGGCCATTTCCTTTAGAAGTCACGCAGAGACAGCTCAGCCATACGTCAGAATCATGATGACTGACAACACAACAGTCGAAAAACGTCTCCTCGTATGCCACGTATGCACAGAACTCGAGAGATCATAGCCGTCTTTTGCAATCTTCCTTAGCAAGACTCACTCTTCACCAAGTTGGCGTGACTTTGGGTCTTATCTTCATTTAATGCGGCTGACAATATAATCAATGTCAGAGATTTTGTGTCAGACGAAGCGTGCCAAATCAAGACAGCTGGCGGTTTGCGTGGATTCTGAATCTTCTCCTTCCTCAAAACATTGCGTGACTTTTGAGTTATTCTTCTCAAAGCCTGCGTGAATTCTGAAGTATTCTTCTTCAAAGCTTGCGTGGATTTCGCCTTCAACGAGTCTGCGTCAACGAATCTGCGTGGATTTTTGCCTTCAGCAAGTCGGCGTGGATTTCATTTCAACTGGAGTACGTGGCAGCCATGCCACCGATCTCTCTCTCGCGTGCCCAGTAACTTGCACACGACCCATGCACTGATGCCATGTGTCCAACAGTTACGGGCCACGTCCAGTAACTACTCATTAACCCTGCGTGTATTTAGAGTCGGCGTGACTTTTCAAGTGCACCAGTGGTGAGGTAGTTATCTTTTCAGTTACTGTTTTGACTCTATAAATAGAGTTCTTTTTCTCATTCATTGTACAGATACATTGATATCTACTGTCAAAATTTTGAGAGCTTTTCTTCTTCGCATAGTCCAAGGGATAAAGCGATCGTCTTCTAGATCGGATTCCTACAGTTGTAATTTTCCCAGAAACAACAAATAAAGAGAATTTCTTTATGGAAAACAAATTGGCGACTCTGCTGGGGAAAACCATCTCCTCTTCTGAGATGGTAACAACTCAATGCGACACTTTGTCAATCGGCTCGACGAAGAAGGTGATGACGATCAAATTCGATCAACTCGCCTATGAAGAAATGCAGCGGGCTAAGGGTGGCAAGCCCACTCCAGCCTCCATCATCACTGCCAAGTCGAAGGGACACTCTGTCTATGTCCCTAAGAATCAGTTGGCAGTCAATGGTGAAGTCTCTGCCACAGTGTCTACTCCTAACACTGGCAAGAACTCCACTGCAAGCACGTACACTCTTGTGCGCTCGAAGATGACAGTAACTAAAAGTCATGCTGACAGTACTGGCTCCTTAGCCGAATCTGTTCCAGCGTGCAAATTCAACTCTAAAAGTCACGCTGACAGTACTGGCTCCTTAGTCGAATCTGTTCCAGCGTGCAAATTCAACTCTAAAAGTCACGCTGATAGTACTGGCTCCTTAGCCAAATCTATTCCAGTGTGCAAACCCACATTCAAAAGTCACGCTGACAGTACTGGCTCCTTAGCCGAACCTGTTCCAGCGTGTAATTCTAAAATCAAAAATCACGCTAACAGCTCTGGTTCTTTAACCAAGTCTGTTTCAGCGTGTATTTCATCAGAGAAGAATAGCTCCTTAGTTATCTCTTCTTCTTCACCGAGTTCTACTAGAACTGGGGGTGGTCTTCCACACAAAGTCCCTTCGAAAAGGAATAACTCTTTAGTTGTTTCTTCTGCTCCTGTAGTTTTTACTTCAGGAACAGCTTTGACTGATACTTTGTTAGTCAAAGAAAAGGAGATGGTCTTTTGACTACTCTTCCTTCTGGACATTCTATGTCTCAAAATCTGAATGAGTCTAAGAAGAAACATTCCTTTATGTCTTCCTCTTTGATTTCTTTAAATTGGGCACAGAATTTGTCCATTAAAGAGGGTCTGTTACCAACTCCTAATCAAGGGAGTGGTTCAACTCTTCCTTCTCTGCAAATATCCAGATCAATGGAAGGAAAACTCCATGTTTCCAAAATTAATGTGTTACCTTCCACTGATTTAAGAACAAAACTCAGCACTTCTGGTGTTAAGAAACCATACCAATTGGATATGAAGATAAAAGATCCAGATACAGAGTATGCAAGAAACTATGTGGCTCACATTAATCACTCTTTGTATAATCAAGAGCCATCAAGACCCAAGAACAGGAAGTATACTCCTCAATCTTCACAAACAGATTTACGGGAATATCTTCAACAGAAGAGAAGGAGTAATTCTATATCAAAGGAACATGCTGAATGTGACTTCTATCCAAGAGTCATAATTCAGTGCAGATGCGAATCAACAGTTCAAGACCATGGTAATCATGAATGTGACTTCCAGCCAAGAGTCACAATGCAATGCAGATGTCAAAATAAACGACAGTCTGTCTTTAATAGGATTCAGTATGAACCTATGCCTGATGAAAATGAGCCTTTGTTTGCCTCTGTCAACATGACTTCTCGGGACACCGGGGGTAGAGTTGATAGTCCAGATGGAGTATATAGAAACACCAGAGCAAGAGTCCTGGCTTCTAGTCAAAGAAATTTGATCCCTGAAATTGATTCTGAATTTCTTGGAGAATCTAACTTCCCACCTCTTCCTACTGGGGGTAATTCTCCTATAGTTGACTTTGATACACGAAGCAATGATTCAGAGTATACAACATCTACTAGTTCATCAATAATCCCTCATACAGTCACAACTTACATGGTTGATGGGAATACTGATGAACCTTCTTCTTCCTTGACTCCTCAAGATCAAAGAATTGCTTCTTTGGAACAGCAAATGAAGTCTATGACTGACACAATGAAGTCGATGTATGAACTCATGACAGCTCAGTTACAAAATCGACAGACTGTATCAGATGCCATACCAGTTGATACTGATATAAGTCCAGTACAAGTTCCTCCAGCAGTACAATCCAATACTCCTGGACCAGCTCAACCAAATCCTAGTCTCTCTGGAGCTGGAGGTAGTGCATACAATGCTGTTCCTCCTCCCAACTATTCTCTACAAGCCACAACTCCACAATCTTCGGGAGTTGTCTCTGAAGAATTGAAGAATCTTAAAACTCAATTCGAGGCATTCAAACAGAAGGATGGTTTACAAAGGTTAGGCATCAAGCAGCCTTATCTGATAGAATGGAAGCAAGTATCATATCCTCCTAAATACAAGCCTCCTACTATCTCATTCTATGACGGAACCACTTCTCCAAGTCAGTTTATTAATCACTTTGAAGTGATGACTGATCAACTGCAACCAAGTGATGCCCTCCTTACTCGGGTATTTATTGGATGTCTCAAGGGAACGGCTTATGAATGGTATAGGAGTCTCCCAGATGGGAGTATTACCTCATTTGCTGGTTTCAAACAGATGTTTCTTGAAAGGTTCTATGAAGGGCTTAATGACATGACTATGTCTGCTCTTATTAGAATCAAGCAGAAAAATAATGAATCTACAGAGGAATACATTGAACGGTTTCGAAGAGAAGCTCTGAAGATGCCTCTTGGAACTCCTGATGCTGTCACCATTGACACGTGCAAATCAAACTTGTTGCCAATCATCAGTATGTGGACAGGATCCACTCAATTTCAAGATTGGCCTCCCTTCATAGTCAGTGCCAAAGCTGCAGAAATCAGTGCTGAAACCTTCAAAGGTTTAGGAGTGCAGATGACTCCTAAAGAAATAGGACAAGGTGCTACAATAAAAATAATGCTCGCAAAGGAAAAAAAACTCTTGAAGTTAATCTTCAGAGCAAAGATGCATCAAATGTTCAAACTCCTGCCTCTACAACTCAACAATCAAGAACACCTCGCCCCAGAGAAGAATATTCTTTTGATGACGACGATGTCCTTGGTATCTTTGAATGTCTGCTGAAAGGTAATAAAATACAATTACCAGAGATCAAGAAACCTGATGAAGCTGGTAAGACAGATCATCCTAAATACTATCCATATCACAGAATGCTGGGTCATACAATTCGTACATGTTATGTACTGAAAGGAAAGATCCAAGAAATGATTAAATCTGGAGCTATCTCTCTTACTCCAAAAGAGAAGACCGTCACCTCCAACGTCATCTCTATGCAATTTGGAGATTTCCCTCCTCAACTCCTTGAAAGTGGGATTGTTCCTATTCCCAAGGCAACTCTTGACATAGTGAATCTTTCTCCTCCACAGTCTGAAGGATTAGTGCCAATCACTTTGGAAACAGGGGAAATCATGTGGATCCATCCTGATCTAGTGGCAGATTTTGAATCGCCTTTTCGTCAAAAGATTTCTTCTCAAAAATCCAAGAAGGCTGGAAAGGTCAAGTCATGTCATATGACTTCTCTTGGGTCTACCTCTGACACAGAGCCAAAAGACAAAGAAGAAGCACATGTTAGTGCTACTCGAACGGGGAAACCTTACCTAAAGGATTATTCTAAAAATCCTGAAGATCCTACTGATATCCCTTCAGATGCTAAAGATGCTCCTAATGTTCCTCCTGAAGAAGAATCATCCACTGAACCTGTTCCTCCCAAGCCAAGGCTCTGGAGAAAGGCAAACAACAGGCTCGGTTTGATAAGCCAATCAAGACGTCTTCTCCTCTTGGACTTCAGAAGCCTTATAACTTCGACATTTTGGCTCAACTTGCTAATACTCCAGCTAGAATGTCCCTTTTTGAACTTCTACGTCTTTCTAAAGAAACTCGGAAGACGTTAAGTGAAGCACTTCTACAAGCTGACTCTTGTCTTGCACAATTGAAGAAGCCGGATGCGGAACCTGCCATTTGCTTACATTGCAACAGTGTACTGGAGATTATCCCAAATATTACCTTTACACAAGACGACATGTTACTGGAGGATAATCGACATGACCGACCTCTCTACTACACTGGTTATATTGATACGATGAAGATAGATCGTATCCTCATTGACCCAGGGTCTGCTATAAGCATAATGTAGAAGCATAGAATTTCACAACCAGAAAGCCCATGCGCCAGACACTACATGCGCTAGAACTCAGACGAAGAACTTCACAGCAAGATCAATAAGGATAGACATTTGAAGAAGGACTTTTCATTACATGTCTAGAAAAGGTTGTACAAAGGAGAATTTCTACAAAGGAAAGATCCTAAGTCTACAGCCAGCGGCCACCATGCACCTTCAGATAAGCGCAGCAGCCACCATGCGCCATCAGTCAGGCGCAGCAGACCTCATGCGCCTCCAATCAGGCGCATCCTACCATATCTTCAGCAGCTCAGTCATGTGCATCCAGCCCAGCTATGTGCATTCCTTCAGCCAAATTCTTCCAGCCAAGCTCACCTGGCCGAGCAGAGCCCAGCGCCGCTCTTCCAGCCAGGATCCACCCTCTGGCTGGAACCAAGGAAGAGAGGAGCACGGCAAAGCTGTGGCCAGGGGAGGCTTCGAAAGAGCCTCCAAAGCCCAAGGAAGACCGTGATCGAAATCATGGCACAAAGAAGCTCTCAACACAACCAGAGTGGGCGACACCCACTTTGAAGGAAGAGAAAGCCTAGCACCGCCATTCCGATCTACGGCTCTTCCCGAACAACGGAGACGAGGCCCGAGCATCCCTATCTTTGGATGCAACAGGCACCTTTCGCCTGCCTCGGAAGCCCTCGACTCCGTCTTTTGGATGTAACAGTCACCTTCAAGTGCATCGAAGACAACACAGCGTCTCATCTTCACCCTCGGGAGCACTTCGTCAACAGAATGCACCCGCATGTTCAAGTTCATATTGGAAGTACGTGAGGGAATGAGAAGCAAATCTTCTCTCCATACCACTATTTATAGGCCGGGCAGATCAAACCCACGCGCCAAGTGGATGGCCCTCCGAATTCCGTGCAATGAATTTACATTAAATGGATGAACCGGACGCTTCGAATTCAGCCAAACGGCTATTTATAGCACTCGAAGAGCGAGACAGCCGCATCATTAAAAGACATGTCCGATGCGCCAGCAGCGCATCACACGGACGCGCCCTTCGGCATCAGGCGCATCACACAGATGCGCCCTACAGTACTCGGCGCATTACAGAGGGTGCGCCCCCACACATCTCCATACCGAGTGGAACGCCAACCGACGCGCCCACTCAGCTGTCCATCGAACGTCACCAACATTAAATGCTGAACTGACAGAGTTGGCAGCACGCCTCCCAAAGTCTGAACAGTTGACAGCTTTTTCAGAAAATGAAGCGTCGACAACGTCAGCATCATCATGACTTTATTTCGACGGCTACTGCCACGTGGCCACTCCACCAACAGTATACGCCTCTACGGCCATGCGTCCAAATCAGCATGCACCTCAAAAGCCATGCGCCTCAGACTGCTCTCTGATCCCGAAAGACAGAAGAAAAGTCGCCTGCATGTGCCTCAAAAGCCATGCGCCCCAAATGGTTTGTAACTCCTAAAGGTTATGAGCCGCAGCCTCCTCCTGCGCCCAATCCAAGGCGCAGCCCACCAGATCACTCCTCTCCACCAAATCCGAGATCTTCGAACCATGAGTCGACGACACGTGTCCTTTGACTCAACTCATCCAAGATTTCAGCAACGAAAAGATCTCTTCTCTGCTACGTGCCGGCTCACAACAGCAGTATGAAGAGTTCTCCCCCTCGATCAGGGCGCGGCATCCATGTGCCTCCATCAGCAACCTCCACGTGGCGTCCCCACACCGGCACATCCTGCATGCGCGCATGAGCAGCCTGCCTGCAAAACTATAAATAGAAGGATCATCTCCTTCATACACAGAGGACACACACAGAGGAGACTCACAACACAGAGAGAATCCACAACAGAGAATCACCGGAGAGGCAGTTCTAGACACTCAACGTCTTCCTCCTCTCTGCAAGCTCCAGCACCCAGAGCAATCAACACCTTCAGAGAACCGATAACCGTCGTCAGCCGGTCAACGGAGTCAACGTATTACCACTCGCTCCATTGGCACTAAGGACCCAGCTTAAACAAAAGTGTACTCCTAGGACTACATCTAAGTCCTATATTGTATCACTGTTCTGTTTGTATTAAAATTTCAATCAAAATAATTTAAATGGCAAACAAGCTGGCGACTCTGCTGGGGACTTCTTTCTCCTCTACCGAGAAAGTCGTATCACAGGCCGACGACGTGAAGGTGGGCTCCTCCCACAAGACGCTGGTAGTGCGCCTCAATCAACAGGCGTACGAGGAGTTCATTTCTGAAGGAAGTGCGAGTCCTTCGAAGCGGCTGTCGAAGCCGAAGAAGACCCGCGCAGTCTGGGTGCGCAAAGTCGACGCCTCGGGCACCACCGTTGAAGGGGATGCGCCCGTCCAGCCTTCCCTTCCTACTGACGTCCTCAGCAGTCAAGGTACGCCCGCTGATGCAGCGCATCTCTCGGGGAAGCGTGCGGCTGACCACGTTCCTCAGCCATCTTCCTCTCAGGCGAAAAAGATACGTCGACGGAGCAGGGGCGCAGCCAATGCCCCGCGCATCACTTCTGATGTGCCACAAAGAGCCTCTGTCTTTGACAGACTCACTCGCTGTAATGGCGAGAAGAATTTGGATGCTGAGTACTATGCGCCCCAGCGGGCTGGTACGAAGAAATTCAAGGCGGCACGGGCCATGCGCCACAAACGTGCTATGCCAGCAGCCGGCCAGAGGCACGCACTTACAATCACGCGCGCTGCCGATGGCAAGCTGTACAAGGTTGACTCAAGTGCTTCTGCACCAACAACGAGTCGACCTTCAAAGTCCTCATCTCGCTTGGACGCATTCACTACGTGCACAACCAAGCCGAGAGAGGCAAACTCAGTGGTCTTGAACTCCCGCGCCTCCTCTGGTTGTGCGTTTGAGGTCCGTTCAAGTCACTTCAAATGCTGTGGTTCCCCCACTACTGATCGTGATGCCTGCTTGGTATTAGATCAGGGGGCGCAGCACTCACCCGACCACCCCGACGCTTGGCCCTGCCATGCGCCTGAGAGGGGTGTGAGGGTAGCACTCTCCTCCAACGACCTGCGCAACGTGATCACTCACAAGCGCCGGTCAGGAGAGTTGACCAACAAGCACGATACGCCTCTCACGGGGCACACTTGTGCAGTGGTCACCATCAACTGCTGTTGCAAGACGGCAGTACAGCCAAAGCAGTCGGTCTTCCAACGGCTACAATCATCGACACCCCTCCGACATCGCCTTGGGACGAAGGTGTCAGCAGAAGAGGAGCTAAAGGTTGCTTCATGCAACGTGATCTCCAACTCCTCATCTGTCCGGAAGACGACTGCCAATTCCTCGTCTTCATCCAAAAGCCAGCCGTGGAAAACCAAGGCAGCTGTCTCGACCTCTAGAGTGTTCGAAGGCACTCGGTCGAGGAAGAAGTTCTTGGAGGAAGCTGGGGGTAGCCAGACCCTTGTCGAGCCTCCTTCCGAAGACGAAGATGTCCAAAGCACAGCTGCGGCGGATCTTCATCAAGGCGAAGATGGCCTCCCTGAAGCCCCTCAAAATGACGATGTCCTCTAGGACACCGCCGGGGGTAGTGCTGGAAACGAAGAGGCCCTTCAAGACAGAGCTGAGGGCAGTCAGGCCCTTGCAGATGCGCCTGTCGAAGACGAACTCCAGAATGTGGCTGGGGGTGGCCAAACACCAGGAGAAGTGACTCCCCCATATGAGAGCGAGGCTGAGAGCGAAGTCTCAACTAATCCATCCACTTCCGGCCGTGTTATGACAGTATACATGACCGGGGGTGATCTTGAGACTGATGCGCCGCCACAGGATATTGTCCAGCGCATAGACTCGCTAGAGGGAGGACTCAAAACCCTCTCTGCCTCAATGCAAGCACTGACTCAAGCAGTATTTGAGATGCGGTCGGCCTTGATCAGGACACCTTCAAATGATCCCGACCCAGGAGCCAATGGAGAGTCGAGTGTGCCCCTCCAACGGACACCCTCAGACACAGAAGCACCCCGGACGTCGGAGCCCTCAAACGCTCCACTCCAGGTGGTACCTCCTTCCCCGACTCCTAGCTCCACGGAGGACGTGGTCGAAATGATCAAAGATCTGCGGGAGCGCTTCGAGTCCAAGAACAGGCAGGAGGAGCGCCAGAAGATGGGCATTCCCCAGCCTTATCCCCTTGAGTGGAACAAGGTGGTTTATCCCCCAAAGTATAAACCACAAACACTTACGCCGTATGACGGGAAGGACTCTCCACGACGGTACCTGACGTACTTCCAGTCGCAGACAGGGCATCTTCCGAAGGAGGACGCGCTCCTCACCAGCATCTTTGTTGGGGCCCTGAAAGGGGTGGCGTATGACTGGTACTGTAGCCTCCCCGATAATTCCATGTCGTCCTTCGACGACCTGACACGCCTCTTCCTCGACCGCTTCTACGACGGTGGGAAGGACATGACGATGGCGTCTCTCATTGAGATACGCCAGAAGGACAAGGAAACGGTTCGGGCATTCATCGAACGCTTCCGTCAGGCCTGCTTCAGGCTACCTCTAGGCATGCCAGAGCATGCGCTTCTCTCCGCTTGTAGTATGAACATGCTGCCTGCAGTAAAGCTCTGGCTTAACTCTACTCCCCCTCCCGACTGGAGCTCCCTAATCATCGAAGCTGAAGCTGCAGAGAAGAAGGCGGCCAATGCACGTCTTCTGGGTGTTAGCTTCCCCGCCTTTGACGATAAGGGGAAAAAGTCCGCAATCAACAACTCCGGACGAGAAACAAAGGGGAAACAGGCATTGACTGTTAATGCCTCGAAGGGCGCATCTGTGCCTACTCAAAAGCCTCCATTGGCACCGAGACCCAAGGAGGTTTATTCATTTCCTCCTCTACGTCCGTGCCATGGATCATTCCCTCGGCGCTTTACTGGCTCAAAACAGCGATGCAGGCTACGAGCAAGCAATCTACTACCTCAGTCGAACACTCATCGGGGCCGAACACCGGTACAACCCCGTTGAAAAGGAGTGCTTGGCTTTGGTGTTTGCCATTCAGAAGACTCGTCATTACGTCTCGGGCCAGACAATTCACGTCATCTCCCGAGTCAATCCACTCAGAGTTCTCATGACGAAGCCAGGGTCATTAAACTCCCGGCTGGCTACATGGGCGATCCTACTAACGCCATACAACATGGTATTTGTCCCGCAGAAGGCGGTCAAGGGTCAGGCTCTGGCTGACTTTTTAGCTGCACACCCCATCCCAGAATCTTCAAAACTCTATGAAGACATCCCGGATGAAGTCCAAGAATCAAACGTCACTGAAGGAAGCCCCGTTTGGCGGATGTTCTTCGATGGCGCTTCAAGAACGGGCCCCAACGGCCAAATCATCGCAGGAGTGGGGGTAGTCTTGGTCTCCCCCGATCAGCTGGTCATCCAGCGCGCATACTCTCTTTCGAGGCCGTGCTCCAACAACGTTGCTGAGTACAACGCACTCGTCATGGGACTCCAGCTAGCACAACAGCTGGGGGTGGATCATCTGGAAGCCTACGGCGACTCGAAACTCGTAGTAAACCAGATTTGGGGGCAATACGAGGTTCGCCATGAAGATTTGATCCCTTACCATGAAGTTGCATTGAGCATCATTTCAACCTTTACTGGGTTCTTCATCGAACATGTACCCCGTCTACAAAACTTGGAGGCTGACGCTCTGGCTGGCCTCGCAGCCTCATTGGCCGCGCCCCTTGGGACTCAACACTATGTCACGGTAACTGGCCGAGACTTGATTTGTCCCAGAAACAACCAATGTTTGCAAATGGCTCACGCCGTGCCGACAAACACCGATGTTAATGTCCGAGACTGGAGATTCCCGTTCATCGACTTCGCCGTCTACGGAATCCTTCCGGAAGATTCGAAGGAAGCCGTCTCAGTCAGGAGACGCTCTCTTCGATTCTACTACGATACAGCCACTAAAACGCTGTACCGACGCTCCTTCGACGGGCTTCTCCTTCGATGCCTGTCTAACGAAGAAGCGGCCGAAGCTCTTCGAGAAGCTCATGACGGAACTTGCGGAGCTCACCAACCAGGTCCTAAGTTGCAAGATCGACTGCGACGTATGGGCTACTACTGGCCAACCATGGCCGCCGACGCAGTGGAATATGCTAAGAAGTGCCATGCATGCCAACTTCATGCAGACTTCATACATACACCGTCTGAACCTCTACATCCTACAGTCGCCTCCTGGCCATTCGAAGCCTGGGGCATGGACATTGTAGGACCAATCACCCCTCCTTCATCAAGAGGACATCGTTTCATCCTGGCCATCACCGATTACTTCTCCAAATGGGCGGAAGCAGTCCCACTAGCGGAAGTAAAAAGCTCCAGGGTGGTCAGCTTTATCAAACACCATGTCATTTACCGTTTCAGAGTACCCAGGCGAATCATTCATGACAATGGTCCCCAGTTCATCAGCCACATTTTCAGCAGGTTCTGTGACAAGAATCGCATTCAAAACGTAGCCTCAACCGCCTACAATCCGGCAGGAAACGGATTGGCCGAGGCGTTCAACAAAACTATCGTCAGGCTGCTCAAAAAGGTCGTGTCATCCAGCAAACGCGACTGGGACGAAAAGCTCGGCGAATGTCTTTGGGCCTACCGCACAACGGTACGGACCCCAACAGGCAACACACCATTTTCCCTGGTCTACGGGAGCGAAGCGGTACTGCCTCTCGAGATCCAGATCCCCTCACTCCGAGTAGCGATCACAAACAAACTCACAGAAGAAGACAATCAACGTCGTCGTCTGCGGGAACTGGAGGCACTTGACGAAAAGCGTCTCCTAGCTCAACAACGCATCGAACTTTACCAAGCCCGTATATCACAGGCTTTCAACAAGAAGGTCAAGCAAAGAACTTTCCAAGTTGGCGACCTGGTTTTAGCAGTCAGAAGGCCAATGGTGTTAACTCATAAGACACCAGGGAAGTTCGAGCCCAAATGGGAAGGACCCTTCATCATTGAGACGGTATACTCAAACGGTGCTTACCGCCTCGCCAAACCCAATGGGAACTTGTTCATGATGCCCATCAACGGCAAGTTCCTAAAGAAGTACTATTCTTGACATCCTCCAAGACATGTATTTCCCCAAACAACCTCTTCACAAAATCAAACGCTTCCGGAACCCAGCTGTTCTGTGGCATCCTTCCGTAGAAAGATAACCACGTCCACATTACCTCTGAGTTGTCTCTCTACATCCTACAAAGCGCAATCTTACACTTCGTGAGCTTACGCTATCCTTCATGTTTACCACGTCCACATTACCTCTGAGTAAACATCCCGTACAAACAACCCCTGCGTTGTTGTACATTGATCGCAGAACTTCCATGTCCACATCACCTCTGAGTTGTTCAGCGTATCCTCCAGGATCATTCCTACCACGTCCATAAATACCTCTGAGTAGGAAGATTATATCATTTGAACCTAATGATTGCCATGTCCACATTACCTCTGAGCAAACATGTTGGTTCCTTCAAACTTATTATCTGTACCTAAAAACCAAGGTGCGCAAAAGATAATAGGTCCACATAAATCATCAAGTTCATAAGATCAAAAATGAACACATCACAAAAAAAAGAGATAGTGTATTTCTTTATTTTTCAAAAAAAAAGGAGTACAGAAATACGCTATTTCCCCAGCAAGAGTTGCAAAAACACATAAAAAGAAGAGAAACTACAATCCCCGATCCTCTCCAGGGTGGGATGAGAGTTCTCTGACGCGACGTCTCAGGTCGGCAGTGCGAGTTTCCACAGTCGCCTGGACTCGGAGCTCGGCTTCTTGACGCATTAATCCGACAGCCTCAGCGGAAGTTTTACTCTCATACTTCTCATCAAGCTATCGTCGCTGCTGAGCCAAGGCAAGGGTCCGCTGAGTAAGAGTCGCTTCCTCCTGCTTGAATGCCACGTGTTCAGCCAGGACACGATCAGCTTCTAGTTGAAGTTGGGCCCGCTGGTCTTCAAGACGGCGCATCTGAGCATCAACCTCTGCGATGTTAGCGTCCACCGCAGCCCGCTTCTCCGTCGTCTTCTCCATAGATTGAGACAACTGCTCCGCCGCAGCCTCAGTCCCAGCCACTTCACGCTCCCAACTGCTCATATCGGCCCGATGGGAAGCCTCGATTTCAGCAATCAACTTTCCTATCTCTGCATCTATCAAGACAGAGAGGTCATTTCGTTGGATGCGCTGCAGTTCCGCGAGCCGCTCGTCCAGCTCAATCACCGAAACCTCCAGAATTTCGGCCATATGGTCATGGCCTTGGTGAATGCGGATCAGCTCGATACAAGGCATTGCCAAAGCTTTTGCTGTCGCAAAGCTTCCCTTGCCATCCATCACTGCAGATACACCTTTCTCCAGCATTTTGTACACTCCCTCGACGAGGAACTTCACATACTCGTCGGCATCCGCCAGCACCTGCGGCGTCATAGCAGGAGTTGGGGGAGCTACTACAGTTTGCGGACCGGAGGAAGATCCGCCAACCTCGATCTGAGAGGTTTGAACCTCGGCAGCAATAGGCTCTTCATCAACAGGGGCCAGACTGCTAGCCCGAGGAGCCAAAGGAACAGAAGGAGCCGGCATATGCGTCGTGATAGTACCCTAAGTGGAAGGAGCAACAGAGGGTTCCACATCCTTACCCTTCTCAAGCCCGGAGAAATCACCGACGTCAACGGCCACCTCTTCTACCCCCGACGTTCTATCAGCATCAGCTACCTCCCCCGGCAAAATAGGAAGATCAACATTTATCTCCTGGCCATCCCCAGGAGACAAGACCGGCAGAAGGGTCTCATTCTTCTCAAGTCCCTCTACAGGGACAAAATCTGTCGCTACAGCCTGATCGGTAGCCATCTCTATGTCCATGGTTGAAGCCAAGGAAGGATTTGGCAATGATTCAGCCGACCTCCCTTCATCATGACAAGGAGGGGAATCAACCCTCTCCTCTATCCTCACTGCTTCTGCTGCCCCCGCAACGGACCCTTGCAACGCTGGAGGGACGTCACCAGAAGGCGACGAGCTCCAATCCACTTCATCATCAGGATGCCTCGAGTCTGTAGGACCCTCAGCGTCCAAGGCCTCCATGGCAGATGATACTATCCCAGAAGTTGTTGCGACTACAAAGTCAGGAGAAACTAAAACCTCCACGGGAACATCTTCGGGACCCTCCTCCACAGGAGACATCATCATTGGTGGAATGCGCTCCTCAGAAGAGCCTGCCACCTCCTTCGGCTTACTGGTGCCCGGTTTCGAAGCACGAGACTTCTTCTTCAATCCCTACAAGAAGAAGAACATAAGTCGCCACAATGACATAAAAAAACTGGAATTATGAAGTACTCCTTACCTCAGCGGGAGCTGAGCCCGTTGGCGTTACAAGTGGCACTTCCGTAATCTTCGGGGTCGACGTCCTTCTCGACCTTTTCGGTACAGAAGAACCAGCTTCTGGGTCAGCCCGCCTTTTCCCGACAGACGAGTCTCTCACTGGTGCCACAGCAGCAGCCCGATACCCCGCCAATTCTGGCGGACGATATGACCGAGCTGCCACCAACATATTCGTTGTTGCCTCCAACTGGGTTCCAATGATGAAACTAGTCTCCCTGTCATAACCAGGAGACATAGTATTCATAGTGCAATACAGCTTGGCGGCCGGATATAAGATCGGCGGCCGAGGATTGCGAACTGGTGTGGTAAACTTAACGCTAGTGCATCCAGCGTTATAATACTGCCAGCCCCGGGCTCCATCCAGCAAACTCCCGATGAAGCCTAGACTGCTACTGGGATTCCGCAGCATTAGCTGAGTGTAGCCAAATTGACGAGCAAATCGTCTTGGCAAGTATGGTTCCAGATAACATCTGTTCTGATTACGGTAGACCAGGTGCGAAGGCCGGATACTCTGCAACCAACGAAAACTCCATTTCGGCAAAGTAACCGCATCCTCGCCAGAATCAACCAAATCCTGGTCGGCCTCAAAATTCTTGAAGATCGGGCCAACCTTTACGATTTCCCACCCCTGAAGGAAGGACAAAACCCTCCTACAAACGGGGACGCCAGTGTAAGACCACTTTCTCTTATAGAAGCGGCGAATGAAGGCATCTCCTTCGACATGGTCCTCCTCAGGGCCAGGACTCATCACATTCGGATGATGTAAGATCAGCCACCCCATAAGATAATGGAAAGGCAGCTCGGCCCGGGGAAAGTTGTCATTATTACCTTTCTCGTGGATCACATCATCAGCAAAAGACCTCAAACCGCGCAACAGGTTGCACACCATCGCGGGGAGGAGAGCTAAAGGTCGTCCAAAGGCCAACTTCACTGCAGGCAAAATGAGATTCCGATGTACCCTCTCAACGGCACCGGATCCCCCTGCAAATATGCAATCCCGGAGCCATATCATCAAGTAGGCCGTCAACACTGCCTTAGATGACATCCGGTGCGCGCAGTGCCAGAAACAGCTGTACGTATCCTTACCGCTTTCATTGGAATGCGGGGTCCTCTCGTCCAGCCGGGTTATTTCAGAACTCACTTCCGCGGGTTTCAAGCCCTGCGGAGTCGCAAACCGGATCCTCGAAGGATCCGCCAAATCCTGCCTGAAGATATAGTCCCTCCAAGCAGTCACGTGAGGCTGGGTCTTACCCTTGTCCCTCCGGTGCATCAGATAATGATGGCTCGTCACCTCCTTGAAAACGGCCATCATCTCCGGGTCCTTATCTTCCAAGACCTGGATCTCTTCATTTGATGGAAAATATTCCTCGTACGGTTCCGAGCCCCAAGGAAGCTTGGACACTTCGTACATCTCATGAAGGGCCAATCCCAACTCCCCCACTGGAGTAAAGAAGCTGCCAGTCTGGGCGTTAAAAAGCTCCAAGAGCGCAAGGAACATCGGCTTATTGAGGTCCACGCCTGCCTGCGTGGCCCGAATGGCGGCAGTCAGCCCTATCTCTTTAAGCTCAACTTTGAACCTGGAAAGCACCCAGGAGGTCAACTCGTCCCACTTTGGGATGTAGTGACACCAACCTTCGACTCTAAAACGAGCTGTCGGATACGTGACCTTCGACGTCAGCATCCGATTTGCAAAAGTCGGGGCACTGAAGGGAAACGTGTCATTTGGGACTTCACTATAGATGCTCCCGGGACGCAAAGCTCGGTAACTGAACGAAGAACCGGCTCGTGAGGCGGTCAAGGTGTCTCGCTGGTTCGAGGTGGTGTCAATCGAAAGGGAACCCCCCAAGGCACCTCCTTGAGAAGGAGTAAGTTCCCAACCCATCCTTCTCTTCGAAGCTAGACGATAAAAGGCTGTCAGTGGCAACTGGCGGTCAACCTGCCGCATGTATAACATCATGCCCTTAGCAGCAAAGAACCAGTCTTCTCTGATCTTCAATATCTTCGCTTCGGAAGAGACTAATCGGTCGCCAAACAGAAAGGCGGGCTTTAAGAAAGTCACACCTTCAGAATCAGCAGACTTCAGTTTACCGCTCTCCATCATACTCTGGAGGAAAAGCGGCAACTGGACCTGGATTTGTAGCATCCTCTCACGAGGTTGGTCCTGAAGGATAGCATCCTTTGCAGGGTTGATCACCGCCTCATCAAAATCAACTCCCATCTGACAAAGAGAAGCGTCCAGGAGGACCTCATTCAACAAAGGGATCGTCATCGACACTGGCACAACAAAAGTGGAAGTCAGGCAAAAAGACAAAATATGTCAAGCAGACTGGCGCATTGCCAGGGTATGAACCCATGCGCATCTGCTTCGGCGCATCATCAGGGCATAGGCCCATGCGCGTCAGCATGTCTTGGCGCATCATCAGGGCGTAAGCCCATGCACGTTGGCATTGGAGCTTCGGCGCATTATCAGAGCGTGAGCCCATGCGCGTCAGCAAAGGCTTCGGCGCATCTTCAGGGATTAAAACCCATGCGCGTCAGCCATTAAAACCTCGGTGCATGATAAAAGTATAAACCTATGCACGTCGGCAGGATAGAACCTCGGCGTATTATCAAAGACCGAAGTCTATACGCGTCGGCAGTTAGGGCACAGGGCCCAAAGCAGAGATGAAACCCACCTGTCACCTCAGGACGAACGTCGGCAAGAGTCGCAAGAGTGATAGGTACATCCTCATCGGCGGACTCCTTCGCTTTCTCCTTTCCCTTGCCGGCAGCACCGCGAGGAGTCTTGGGAGCAATTCTCTCGAGGAAGGAGAAGTTAGGGTTTTGAAGAAGAAACTCTAAAGAAGCAGAGGCACAGAGAAGAAGAACCCTTTCTCTCTCCAACTCTTACCTATTTATAGGGCTTGGTCGCACGCGTGAACAGATGACGTGTGATCTCAGCCGTCGCCTCGGGTTCTGTGCAAGGATAGCAGCAAATGAAACCAAAAGATCATCATTAATCTTTTCGGTTACCGAGGCACCATCATCATTAACTGAGAAGAGCATGCGCCCGAACAGGCATGCGCCCAGAAATCATGCGCCCTGACCTCCATGCTTCTTATTCAAAGTATTCCAAAACTTATTCAAAAGTTTTGAAAACTTTGAAGGGGGTCTCGTAGAAGCATGGAATTTTACAACCAGAAAGCCCATGCGCCAGACACTACATGCGCTAGAACTCAGACGAAGAACTTCACAGCAAGATCAATAAGGATAGACATTTGAAGAAGGACTTTTCATTACATGTCTAGAAAAGGTTGTACAAAAGAGAATTTCTACAAAGGAAAGATCCTAAGTCTACAGCCAGCGGCCACCATGCGCCTTCAGATAAGCGCAGCGGCCACCATGCGCCTTCAGATAAGCGCAGCAGCCACCATGCGCCATCAGTCAGGCGCAGCAGACCTCATGCGCCTCCAACCAGGCGCATCCTACCATATCTTCAGCAGCTCAGTTATGTGCATCCAGCCCAGCTATGTGCATCCCTTCAGCCAAATTCTTCCAGCCAGGCTCACCTGGCCGAGCAGAGCCCAGCGCCGCTCTTCCAGCCAGGATCCACCCTCTGGCTGGAACCAAGAAAGAGAGGAGCACGGCAAAGCTGTAGCCAGGGGAGGCTTCGAAAGAGCCTCCAAAGCCCAAGGAAGACCGTGATCGAAATCATGGCACAAGGAAGCTCTCAACACAACCAGAGTGGGCGACACCCACTTTGAAGGAAGAGAAAGCCTAGCACCGCCATTCCGATCTACGGCTCTTCCCGAACAACGGAGACGAGGCCCGAGCATCCCTATCTTTGGATGCAACAGGCACCTTCCGCCTGCCTCGGAAGCCCTCGACTCCGTCTTTTGGATGTAACAGTCACCTTCAAGTGCATCGAAGACAACACAGCGTCTCATCTTCACCCTCGGGAGCACTTCGTCAACAGAATGCACCCGCATGTTCAAGTTCATATTGGAAGTACGTGAGGGAATGAGAAGCAAATCTTCTCTCTATGCCACTATTTATAGGCCGGGCAGATCAAACCCACGCGCCAAGTGGATGGCCCTCCGAATTTCGTGCAATGAATTTACATTAAATGGATGAACCGGACGCTTCGAATTCAGCCAAATGGCTATTTATAGCACTCGAAGAACGAGACAGCCGCATCATTAAAAGACATGTCCGATGCGCCAGCAGCGCATCACACGGACGCGCCCTTCGGCATCAGGCGCATCACACAGACGCGCCCTACAGTACTCGGCGCATTACAGAGGGTGCGCCCCCACACATCTCCATACCGAGTGGAACGCCAACCGACGCGCCCACTCAGCTGTCCATCGAACGTCACCAACATTAAATGCTGAACTGACAGAGTTGGCAGCACGCCTCCCAAAGTCTGAACAGTTGACAGCTTTTTCAGAAAACGAAGCGTCGACAACGTCAGCATCATCATGACTTTATTTCGACGGCTACTGCCACGTGGCCACACCACCAATAGCATGCGCCTCTACGACCATGCGTCCAAATTAGCATGCGCCTCAAAAGCCATGCGCCTCAGACTGCTCTCTGATCCCGAAAGACAGAAGGAAAGTCGCCTGCATGCGCCTCAAAAGCCATGCGCCCCAAATGGTTTGTAACTCCTAAAGGTTATGAGCCGCAGCCTCCTCCTGCGCCCAATCCAAGGCGCAGCCCACCAGATCACTCCTCTCCACCAAATCCGAGATCTTCGAACCATGAGTCGACGACACGTGTCCTTTGACTCAACTCATCCAAGATTTCAGCAACGGAAAGATCTCCTCTCTGCTACGTGCCGGCTCACAACAGCAATATGAAGAGTTCTCCCCCTCGATCAGGGCGCAGCATCCATGCGCCTCCATCAGCAACCTCCACGTGGCGTCCCCACACCGGCACATCCTGCATGCGCGCATGAGCAGCCAGCCTGCAAAACTATAAATAGAAGGATCATCTCCTTCACACACAGAGGACACACACAGAGGAGACTCACAACATAGAGAGAATCCACAACAGAGAATCACCGGAGAGGCAGTTCTAGACACTCAACGTCTTCCTCCTTTCTGCAAGCTCCAGCACCCAGAGCAATCAACACCTTCAGAGAACCGATAACCGTCGTCAGCCGGTCAACGGAGTCAACGTATTACCACTCGCTCCATTGGCACTAAGGACCCAGCTTAAACAAAAGTGTACTCCTATGACTACATCTAAGTCCTATATTGTATCACTATTCTGTTTGTATTAAAATTTCAATCAAAACAATTTTAATGGCAAACACATAATGCCAAAGAGTTTGTTGGATGAACTAAAAATCCCTCTTCACAAGCTCTCCAAGACGGTTACTACTATCTTGGGATTCAATCAAAGCCGAAGTGAGCCTTTGGGAAAGATTCATCTGAAGCTTCAGATAGGCGATTTCAGATCTAAAGTCACTTTCTATGTGATCGAGATCGCAGGATCCTATAATCTTCTTCTGGGGAGGCCCTTTCTTTCTGAAAATAATGTGGTGCCCTCTATTCTTCATCAATGTTTTAAATACATTGATAGCAATGGAAGAGTACAAAAAGAAGTTGCTGATATAAATCCCTTCCATGGGGTTGAAGCTTATTTCAATGATTCCCGAATGTACAAAGAAGAGTATACAAGGATCATACAAGCTATGGAGAAAGAAGATGCACAAAGTGAGACTTTAATAATCCCTGTTAAAAGTCGAACTACTCAGCAACAATCTCCTAAACCCTCTGGAGAAGATTCTTTCATCATTCCAATGAGTGGACGGATCTCTCCGTTACCTCGGTCATCTACTCAAAATACACTGATCATTCCTGTCAGTGGGCGTACTACAGTTCTTGTACCTTCACAAGATACTCTGCTAATTCCAGTTGGAGGGCGGATTACTCTTCCTACTCAAACTTCAAGGGAGCTCACCTCTTCTGAGCCATTTGTTATCGATCTTAATCGAAACAAAGCTTCTTCTTCTTCTCCCCCTTTAGTCATTGACTTGGCTAAAATCTCTAAGGCTCAGCCTTCTCCCAATGTAAATATTGCTGCTTTTACATTTAATGAAAAGTCTCCACCTTTGCAGTACGTTGATGTGTGTAATTATGTTCATAGTTATTTACATCTGTTAGATGACTTGAACACAATAACCATAGGAGTTGTACAGACTGTTCATACAGATGTATCTCTAGAACCTGTACAATCTTTATACTTTCTAGTTTCCAGCAGAAAGCCAGGAGACATTCCAATATTCTTCTACAAAGGGCCTCAAAATCCTTCTGATCTTGAAGATGATGACAAAAAGGATGATACTGGAAGATTACAACTACGTCGTTATAGTCAGCAATCTAGAGACATCATCAAAAATATGGGCTATGACTTCAGGACTGGCCTCAATAATGGAAAAGGAAGAAAAATACCTGTCTGGATTCCTCCTTTGAAATACGGAAGGACGAAATGCGGATTGGGTTATACTGCTCCTACTCTTTTCATCAATATCATCCATGAAGATCCTGAGTCTGACGAAGATAAGAGATCTGATTCTTCTAGTACTACTTCTTGGGATTCCGATACGAGTATCGATGACTTCTATTGCAACCTTCTGTCTTCCAATATGGTTTCTATTGACCATTCTGAAGAAAGTGATGAAGACGAAGAAGAGTTTGAAATCTCACCTGAATCAGAACAGTGGGCCTAAAGATTAGATAATCAATGGGAGTTCCGCTTCGAGCAAAAAGAACCTCCGACTGAAGATAAACTTGTTCAAATAGATGTTGGTGAAGAGGGATCTCCCAAACCAATATTCATCAGTGAAAGTCTTTCAGAAACTGATAAGAAAGACATGATCAAACTCATTCGTGAATACATTGATGTCTTTGCTTGGAGTTATGAAGATATGCCAGGTCTTGATCCACAGATTGCAACTCACAAACTCAACATCTTGCCGAATGCTAAACCGGTCAAACAACAACAGCGACGATTTCGTCCAGACATCATGGATGCAATTGAAGCTGAAGTCAATAAACTTATTACCTCTGGGTTTATTAGAGAGGAACAACATCCCGATTGGGTGGCTAATATTGTTCCTGTTCTTAAAAAGACTGGCAAGATCAGAGTATGCATAGACTTCCGCGATCTCAATGCGGCATGTCCTAAAGACGAATTCCCTCTACCAATCACTGATGTCATGGTTGATAATACTTGTGGATTTGAACGAATGTCATTCATGGACGGGTATTCTGGGTACAATCAGATCAAAATGTTTCCAGAAGACGAGAAGCACACTTCTTTCAGAACGCCGATTGATACATACTGTTATACAGTTATGCCATTCGGTCTCAAGAATGCAGGAGCAACTTATCAACGAGCTATGAACACTATATTCCGTGAACATTTGCGGAAAATAGTCGAATGCTATGTTGATGATATTGTAGTCAAAAGTCGACAAAAGGAGGATCATATCCAAGATTTGAAGACTATATTTGATCTAATGCGTAAGCATCAATTAAAGATGAACCCTACTAAGTCCTTCTTAGGCGTCTCTAGTGGTAAATTTCTCGGCTTCGTCATTACCTCTAAAGGTATACACGTGGATCCCGAGAAGATCAAAGCCATCCAAGAAATGCGTCCTCCACGCACCTTAAAAGAGCTACGAGGATTTCAAAGAAGAATCGCTTATATCAGGAGATTCATCTCTAATTTATCAGGACGCTGCAGACCATTCAACAAATTTATGAAGAAAGGTGTCTCTTTTGTCTGGAATGATGAATGTCAGAAAGCATTCGATGATATAAAACAATATCTGATGCGCCCTCCAGTATTGGTACCTCCCGTCTCAGGAATACCGTTCCTTCTCTATACTCGAGCAATGAGTCATTCATTGGGTGCATTACTCGCTTAAAAGAATCAAAATGGCCATGAACAAGCCATTTATTATCTCAGCCGCACTATGACCGGAGCTGAACCTCGATATTCATCGGTTGAAAAAGAATGTCTAGCCTTGATGTTTGCTGTCCAAAAGATACGTCATTATATCATTGGCCAGACTATTCATGTCATCTCCAAGATCAATCCTATATGGATCATGATGAAGAAACCTAGTGTTTTGAATTCTCGATTGGCTAACTGGGGAATCCTACTTGCTCAGTATGACATGCACTATATTCCTCAGAAATCAGTCAAAGGACAAGCTTTAGCTGATTTTCTGGCTGCTCACTCAATTCCAGAAAATTCAAAACTCTATGATGAAATCCCAAATGAAGTTCTAGATTCAAATCAAATTGCTGAAGAAGATCCTACTTGGCGTCTATTCTTTGATGGAGCATCAAGAATTGGTCCTAATGGCGATATTGTCGCTGGAGTTGGAATTGTTCTTGTATCGCCAGAAGGTCTTGCCATCCAAAGAGTTTATTCTCTCGATCAGCCGTGTTCAAACAATGTAGCTGAGTACAACGCATTACTTATTGGTCTTCAACTCGCTAAACATCTGAATATTCAACATTTGGAGGCGTATGGAGACTCTAAACTTATTGTCAATCAGATCAGGGGTACTTATGAAGTTCGCCATCAAGATCTGGTTCCTTATCATAAACCAGCCATATCTATGGTCTTATCATTTAAGGAATTCTTCATTGAACATGTTAGGCGAGCATGTAACACAGAAGCTGATGCCCTTGCTAATCTTGCAGCGGTGCTGGCTATCCCAATCAGACGGCAACAAATGATCGTTGTTCGTAATCGAGAATAATTTTATCTTGAAAATAACCTGACTCTAGGACTTCCAGTTGACATTGAAGAATCAACATCTCATGACGTCAACACAACAAGAGGATTTGGATTCAGTCGTAAATCGATGTCATCTTCATCCGATTCCAGCATGGAATTCATCTTCAGTAACTCGACTGAGAATCAGAATACGGATAAAGATTGGAGACTTCCTTTCTTAGATCTCGTATTATATGATATTCTTCCGGATGATCTGAGTGAGGCAGCATCTATCAGACGACGATCACTCAGATTCTATTACAATCATACAACAAAGACCTTATATCGTCGAGCTTATGATGGTTTACTCCTTCGGTGCATTGCCGGTGATGAAACCCAACAAGTTATTCGTGAAGCACATAATGGAATTTGTGGAGCGCATCAACCTGGGCCAAAACTTCAAGACCATATTCGACGGATAGATTATTATTGGCCAACTATGGTATCAGATGCCATTGAATATGCAAGGAAATACAAAGCTTGCCAAATCCATGCGGATTTTATACATCAACCTTCGAAATTTCTACAACCGATGGCAGCATCATGGCCCTTCGAAGCTTGGGGCATGGACATTGTCGGCCCGATCAATCCACCGTCATCTAAAGGTCATCGGTTCATTCCCGCAATAACCGATTACTTCTCCAAATGGGCTGAAGCCATTCCTTTATCTGAAGTTAAGACGTCTAATGTCATCAGCTTTATTAAGCACCACGTCATCTACAGATTTGGTGTTCCTCGACGCATTGTTCATGATAACGGACCACAGTTCGTCAGCCAGAAATTTACTCGATTCTGTGACGATCACCGGATCAATAATATGGCTTCTACCGCATATAATCCAGCAGCTAACGGATTGGCAGAAGCTTTCAACAAGACTATCATCAAACTCCTAAAGAAGTTTGTCTCCACTAACAAACGTAATTGGAGTGACAAGCTCGGGGAATGCTTGTGGGCTTATCGCACTACAGTCCGTAATGCTACTAAGTGTACACCTTTTTCTCTGGTGTACGGATCTGAGGCTGTTCTCCCATTAGAGATTCAAATTCCTTCTTTAAGGATAGCAATCGCTAATGAACTCACTGCTGAAAATAATGATCGTCTTCGACTTCAAGAATTGGAGGCTCTGGATGAAAAGCGGTTATCTGCTCAACAGAATATTGAATTCTATCAAGCTAGAATTTCAAGGGCTTTTAACAAGAAAGTCAGAATTCGAACATTTCAGAAAGGAGAACTTGTGCTTACTGTCAGACGCCCGATGACTATGACACACATGAGTAAAGGCAAGTTTGATGCAAAATGGGAAGGTCCATTCATTGTCAATAAGATCTTTTCTAATGGGGCTTATCAACTCACTACTCTAGATGGTAAAGCCACTATGATGCCCATCAACGGCAAATTCTTGAAGAAGTACTACGTTTAATATTTCTATCAAGATTGTCCTCCCATCATTCTCCAGCTGTTTCATTGTTCTTTCCGAAGAATCATTCTGATATCTATTATCCCCAGTGGAGATAGGTATTCTACTTTGTATCATTTTCTCAACAAATTTGATATCCAGAAAATCATGTCCATATTACCTCTGAATTTTCTATCTCAATATCATATTTATGAAAATGATATTTAGTCTTTCTGATTTCTGAGTCAAAAGATCAATATATAAAGGCAAAAATATAAAGTGGGAAGGATATATCGTAAACAAAGTTTCCTTAAACAGAGTTTATTTGAGACAAATTCTTCAAGAAAAAGAGTACATCATCATGGAAGATCACTGTAATCCCTTTCATATTTGGGACGAGGACCACATACATAATCAGCAAAAGAATTGAGTACATCTTTTCCTGACCGTACCAAGAATTGACAGGCAGCCAGCCTCATTGCTTCTTCTTCTTCGGTTTCTCCTGGTTCGACCAGGAAGTCCAGGATATCTTTCGGCGGTTTGGGAGTAGACGAGATTTTGTCCATTTCCTTCTTCTGCGGAGGTGGATGTTCTTTAACACCTTCAGTAGCTTCGGGGGCGACTTCAGCCTTCTTTATATTCTCTTCAGAAGACATTATGGATAAAATGCGATCCTTCTATTTAAATATATGCTCTATTTATAGGCATATGGTCACAAGGATCGAAGGGACGTATTCTTTCCCGATATTCAGTTCATCTATTCATTTCTCACATTTATCCGACGTTTCACATGTTCATTAATACTTGACGGTTCGTCCGTTCATTTATTACATTCACTCGACAGTTCATCTGTTCTTCATTTCCTAACGGTTCGTCCGTTCATAATCTTCTATCAGTTCATTAAGTGGGGATTCGTTATTGATCACGTTTTCATAACCTCTGAATCAATTCCGAATCTACTTACTCATTTGTCATGTTTTGACCTCTGCATAGAAATCAATCTATTTTCTTTCGAGTTCCTATATATTATCACGTCCATAATACCTCTGATAATATCATATACTCCAAAACAGAAAAGATGATTTTATTATCTATCATGTCCACAATTCATCCACAAATACAAATCATTGAGCATAGAAGAATTGTCATTTCCATTTCCATTTCACCACAAAAAGTCTATTACATTTTCTTAGACTTTCTTACAAATCATAATGGAAATCTATTACAAATCTTGGATTTTCATTCTATGTACAACTGAGATCTATTTCTTCTTGGATCTTCTCTGGCAATCTCGTTGTTTGTGGCAATTCCTGGGTGTCCAGCAGGAATCAAACTCTGGTCTTATCTCTCAGACGAGAGGAGAACCACAGAGTAGGGCAACACGAAAACGTGTTGCTGCCAATACAACTGGTGGATTAGGAGTGACCTTTCAGAGGAGACAGGAATGTATCCAACCTTGGGATACAATTCCTAGTTCTCCCGTAAAAGGAACTCTACTACCCAATCTCTCGGTAGTAGAGTTGACTCCACCATCCAACTCTCGTGTATAAAGGCTCTTCCTACCATCTAAGGAAGACCCTTCTATCTCACGAAGAGTTCTGAGTTGTCTGATTTACGCGTCAAAAGCGTATGAGCTCCCTGATGTAGATGTCAGTAAGATATTCTCCACAGCATCCACATCCCCAATGCCAGTTCTGAAGAAAATTTTCAGCCAAAATTCTGCAAGAAACAGTAAGAAAAAATCAGCCAACAGAAATTGGCCAAGCAAAGACAGATGCATTCTGTTCATTTCAGGAAGATGAATTTGTCTTTAGCAAACAAAAAAATTTGATGCGTGTATATTCAACTTACCGCTGAGTTTGCTGCTAAGGATTGACAGACCCATGTCTGGTAGCGTGCACAGAGATTTGACATCAGACAACATGGCTTTCCTATTTTCTTCTCACAGAAAATTCATTTCTCAGAAGAGAGGAAGAAGAATGGGAAGATGAGTTTGCGTGGAGTTCATCCATCTATTTAAAGGGTCAAGTGCAGGTCTATTCTTGGAAAAGATCTGCATAAATAGCGCTCGTAAATTGTGGAATGAGTGTCACGTGTACTTCGAGAGACAGTGCAACATTGGAAACAGTCAAAGTGTGCTAATTAATATTCTTCATTAAAAGGCACGCAGATCAAACACAAAAGTTGTACTTCATTCTTTAAACAGGCACTGATGGCCTTACAAAAAGACAAAACAGAAAAGTGCAACAAAAGCGTAGAAAGTTACGCTCTATTTTTCAGAGCGGCTAAGTTTGATGCCTAACTCCTCTACGCTCTTAACTCCTAGGCGATGCAACAGAGTCTCGAGCATTTCACGCTTCTCCATAAGGCTCCGTCCATCAGAAGAAGACGAGCCATCCAATCCAAAGTAGCTCAAGAGATTCTTGGCTAACTGCGTGGAGTCGTCCTTGAGCTCGATGACGACAGGTTCGGGTTCTTTGCCTCCAAAAGTGGGGTCACCATGGGAACAAAAGCCCAACTTGCGTGCTTCCTCTTCGGCTGCTTCCTTTAGGGTCATATTTTCGAGAGATGAATGTCAAAACTGAGAATCTCTTCCTGTTTATATAACAGATCTCGTCGACAGTTCATATTCCACCATAAATTGGACGCAATCAGTCTCGGAGAACGAAGAGTCATTATGACATTTAATAAGTTCATTTGATATTTTCAAAGAACTTCGAAGTCTTTTCGACTTCCGAAAAAATTTTAAAGTCATCTCAGCGTGACTGATTTTATTTCATCATCTCTATTTCAAAGTATTTCGAAAATATTTTATCATTTTTTGAAAACTTTGAAGGGGGTTTTGTAGGCCTCAAAAATGAAGTCACGCTGAGTTGATCAGAACAAGTCACGCAGAGTGATCCAAGAAGCAGCACAAAAGATATGCTAAGTTCTGCCTGGCCATTTCTTTTAGAAGTCACGCAGAGACAGCTCAGCCATACGTCAGAATCATAATGACTGACAACACAACAGTCGAGAAATGTCTCCTCATATGCTACGTATGCACAGAACTCGAGAGATCACAGTCATCTTTTACAATCTTCCTTAGCAAGACTCACTCTTCACCAAGTTGGCGTGACTTTGGGTCTTAACTTCATTTAATGCGGCTGACAATATAATCAATGTCAGAGATTTTGTGTCAGACGAAGCATGCCAAATCAAGACAGCTGGCGGTTTACGTAGATTCTGAATCTTCTCCTTCCTCAAAACATTGCGTGACTTTTGAGTTATTCTTCTCAAAGCCTGCGTGAATTCTGAAGTATTCTTCTTCAAAGCTTGCGTGGATTTTGCCTTCAACGAGTCTGCGTCAATGAATCTGCGTGGATTTTTGCCTTCAGCAAGTCAGCGTGAATTTCATTTCAACTGGAGTACGTGGCAGCCATGCCACCGATCTCTCTCTCGCGTGCCCAGTAACTTGCACACGACCCATGCACTGATGCCATGTGTCCAACAGTTACGGGCCACGTCCAGTAACTACTCATTAACCCTGCGTGTATTTAGAGTCTGCGTGACTTTTCAAGTGCACCAGTGGTGAGGTAATTATCTTTTCAGTTACTGTTTTGACTCTACAAATAGAGTTCTTTTTCTCATTCATTGTACAGATACATTGATATCTACTGTCAAAATTTTGAGAGCTTTTCTTCTTCGCATAGTCCAAGGGATAAAGCGATCGTCTTCTAGATCAAATTCCTACAGTTGTAATTTTCCCAGAAACAACAAATAAAGAGAATTTCTTTATGGAAAACAGTCGGTAGCAATGACGTGGTATGTGTTGTGTGTTGCATTACACCAAGAAGGGGGTACAAACGTATGACTCCTTGAGCCAGCACGGATCCCTTCTTGGGGTACTCGTACAATGTACGACATCTAGAGGAGTTAACATGTGATCACGGCATGTGAACTCTGAGGATAACCTAGGGATTAATTAGGCAACTAACTTGGTAGATGCATTGGATGGGAAGAATCCTGAGATCGTGCCATACTAGCCATCCCAGGTTCAGTCCCGACGTATCGGGTTGGCCGCCACTGATATGGTTTTATTCTCCTATAGCGGATGGCTATATCCGACCTCTATGAGCTATGTGTTATATGTTTTAGTACAGTGGCCCTCCGGGGGACTGGTGCATAATCAATGTGTTATATGTCTTATGGTTTGGCTAGCCTTGCTGGGTTGACATGATCTAAGGATTCCTTAATCAGTATCGCGGGGATAACTCCGCCAAATATAGAAAGCTGCAGGAATGATTGGCCGCTTGAAAAATGACTTGAATGTGCTTGAGCCTTCCGTTAGTAGCCGAGGGACATGGACTGTCAGGGTGCGTGGTCCAACCAATATCCTTGTTTGGTTGTTGGGTTGGTCTAGCGTGCTAGGACAGGTTGTGGACCGAGGGTATGATGGGAGTTTTTATTATTATTTATATTTTAGGCTTGGGTTTTATCTCACTTTTTGTGCTCCCTTGTGGTACTTGCTATTCGGGGATGACCCCGCTGGTTTTGTTTAGCAGATCACATAGCAGAGCCTGAGGATCCGACCTTCTTCCCTGACGTCAATGGTGCATACTAGGAGCATGGCTGGCGGGGGACTCGAGTGGGTTTCTTCTCTACCACTCTAGTATCTTTACTTATGTTCTGGCATTTTGCCACCGGCACCTGTTTAGCCGGCTAATCTGGACATTTTGTCTTGCATAATTTGTAATTAAATCAGACTGCAGCTGAATACAATTATGTACCTTTGACTCTCTGGGCTAGCTAACTTATAAAGCTAGATCCCTATGAACATTTTGATGAAGCGTCAGGGACGCCTTACTGCTTTATCTCATATGTTCATTAATTGATATTTTCTTGCTTTGAATGATTGAGACATAGATGCTCTGTGTGACCATAGGAGACTTGAATGTAGCTTACACCCCACGTCTCTTGACAGCCACGATTGCCGTATGACATTTGTGCACCTCATATGGAGTAGCTGGCCTAGTCCATCTCCGTATTTCGGTACTGGAGCATGATAAGGTTTTATTGGTGGCCCATGCAGGTCCGATTTTCAGACTTGTAGGGTGTTACTATTATAGGAGTCTCAATCAAAACTTGTTTCCTTTGAACCTCTTGCCTCGATTTCTCTTTCCTCACCTTGATTGATAACCTGAATTGTATTATCGAATCTTCCTTATCCTATTAATTAATATCATGTACCTTTCCCTATAGGGGTACTTCTTTCTCAGTAGCAGGCAAGGCCAACATAGAGGAACATCCAATAGAGCATGGCTCGATAGGGCAGCAACCGGAAGGAATACATTCTCCTGACCAGATCAGAGTGGAATTGATACCAGAGCCAGTGGAACTGCAGGTTCTAGAAACTCCTGCACCCCAGCGGTGCCAGCAGCGACGCCAGTACCTGATGCTGCAGCACTTCTGGAGGTCATCCAGGGATTCCTGGCCATTCAGCAGCGTTAGGTGGCAGCCCATCAGCAATAGCAGACCCGACAATAGGAACAGAATGTGCTACTAAATCAGGGGTTACAATTAGCCCTTGAGAGAAGTATCAGAAATGATTCGGAAGCATCGGAAAGATTTTGTCGACTCAACCCGAGATATTTTGACGGTACGGAGGATGCCATCACGGCGGATGCTTGGCTTCAGGATACTGAGGCCATATTGACCGCAGCTAAGGTTCCAGCAAAAGAGAAGGTTGACCAGGTCAGACTGATACTACAGGATCTCGCCCGCGACTGGTGGGGATCGGAAGAGGTTGGAGTGAGGCGTCATGTTCCTTGGGATAGCTTTCGTGCCAGATTCAAGGCAAAGTACTTTGGCATGGTAGCACGGTATGAGCTACAACAGAGGTTTATCGGTCTCAAGCAGGCTGGAAAGACGGTGGATGGATCTGCAGCGGAGTTCTGCAGACTGAGTCGGTTTGCACCGACAATGGTAGCTACAGAGCCAGAGAAGACTATGAGGTTCCAGCAGGGACTTCATTTAGAGATTCTACAGCTAGTTGAAGGACACGACTATCAGACTTTTGATGTCGTTTTAACGGCAGCTCGGAGGCATGTACTCACCCAACAGAGGTTGGTGACAAGACATGGGGGCCAGAAGAGGTCTTATCCCCAGAGTAGGGGCGAAGGAACTGTGTAGCGAATGTCGGCGCCAGCACCCGGCATCCGTATTCATGAGTCAGGAGCACCACGAAGGATGGCGGTATCTGAGATAACAGCACCAGTTGGGCATCAGCAGCCGAGGAACCAGCAGCAGCGCCAGGGGACGTCCATTGGATGTACTTACTGTGGTAAGGGAGGGCACATTAGGGATGTGTGTTGTTCAGCTAATGGGTTATACATGAGGTGTGGCAGTCCAGACCACAGGATTGCCAATTGTCCTATGATACGGAGGCCAGGAGGGCCAGTTCAGCAGTTTTTGACATTGTCAGCTCTAGGGGCAACATCAGGCAGAGGACCAGCATTGGCCGTAAGGCCGCTAGACCAGCATCTACCAACGCAGACTCAGATGTATCGCCAGAGACAGAACCAGGAAGGCCCGCAGAGGTTGCAGCGACAGCATGGTCGAGGAAGGCAGCAGGAGGGAGCTCAGCAAGGCCAGGGCCATGCCTTCACCTTATCACTGGAGGATGCGCTAGCTTCAGGCGACGTGGTTGCAGGTAATATTTTTGTTACCCTCTTTTCCTGCAGTAGCATTGTTTGATTCGGGGGCTACCCACTCTTTTATATCTGTACGATTTACGACACGTATTGGATTAGAATTTGAGGCATTGCCAGAGAGGATGAATATACTCACTGGTAATAGGCTCGTAGGAGTTAGCAGAGTGTGCTTAGCATGTCCAATTGTAGTGAGTGGGCGATTATTGACCGCATCTTTGATTGAGTTTCCTATTGACAACTTTGACGTTGTCCTAGACATAGACTGGTTGAGAGACAGTCATGCGATGATAGATTATCGGGGAGGTAGGGTAGTATTTAATGTACCTGGCATTGAGGAGTTCGTCTTTGTCCGATCATTGGAGGATCGACCCAAGGGCATCATTGTAGAAGCATTTGAATAACAGGAGCAGATTGCAATAGTGGTCAGAGATTTTGTTGATGTATTTCCAGATGAGCTTCCAGGTTTACCACCAGTAAGATATATGGAGTTTTGTATTGAGTTGAATCCTGGGACGGAGCCTAAAGTCGACAGAGTTTACAGAATGTCGCAGTCAGAGTTGGACTGGTTGTACCAGCATGAAAAAGAACTGAAGGTGAAGCAGTTTATCTGAGACAGTGAATCGTCCTGGGCAGCACCAGTAATTTTGGTACCCAAGAAGGATGGATCGACGCGAATGTGCATTGAATACCGGCAGTTGAATGCAGTAACAGTGAAGAACAAGTGTCCGTTACCAAGGATTGATGACTTGTTTGATCAATTGAGTAAGGCCTGCGTCTTCTCTAAGATTGATCTTCGATCTGGATATTATCAAGTGAGGGTCCATAAGCAGGATATACCCAAGGCAGCATTTAGATCACGGTATGGACATTATGAGTTTCTGGTGATGCCATTTGGACTGACTAATGCCCCAGCAGTATTCATGGATTTGATGAACCGCATCTTTCTACCCTATTTGGATAATTTTGTAGTAGTGTTTATAGATGACATCCTCATCTATTACAATAGTGAGGAGGAACATGAGAAACATCTTCGGACAATTTTACAGACCTTGAGGGAGCATCAACTTTATGTGAAGCTTAATAAATGTGAGTTTTGGTTTAATCATATTTCGTTCCTGGGATACATTATCTCTGGAGCAGGAGTGTCAGCAGACCCGAAGAAGGTTGAGGCAACAGAGAATTTGCCAGTTCCGAAGACGGTAGCAGAAGTGCGTAGTTTCTTGGGATTGGCAGGTTACTACAGGAGGTTCGTGGCAGACTTCGTCAGGATTTTGGCACCTTTGACGCGTTTGACACATAAGGATGTAGAGTTTTTTGGTCAACAGAGTGTCAGACGTCATTTGAAGAGTTGAAGAAGAGGTTAATCTCAGCCCCGATCTTGACACTTCCAGTAGGATCGGGAGGGTTTACAGTGTATTGTGACGCATCCGGGAAGGGACTTGGATGTGTATTGATGGAGCATGGTAAGGTGATAGCATATGCATCTCGACAACTTCGAGATCATGAGAAGAACTATCCGACTCACGACCTGTAATTAGCAGCAGTAGTGTTTTCGCTTAAGTTATGGAGGCACTATTTATATGGGGATCGAGTGGAGATTTACACTGATCATAAGAGCTTAAAGTATGTGTTTACCTAGAGGAACCTGAACATGAGACAGAGAAGATGGTTGGAATTACTGAAGGATTTTGATGTAAATCTTCAGTATCATCCAGGCAAGACGAATGTGGCAGCAGATGCCTAGAGCAGGAGAGGTGGTGCATTCATTTTAACCATGTAGAGGCATATTTTGGAAGATCTTCAGGAAATGAGAATTGAGAAGATTTTGCCGCAAGATACGGGTGTTATGGCCAGTTTGCAGATTCAGTCTACTTTAGTAGAGAGGATCAAAGCAGCCCAGGCAGGGGATCCACGAATCCAGAAGCTTCGATCGGAGTGTGAGTCAGGTCTCGGGAAGGAGTTAGTAATCCATGAGGATGGTACAGTTAGGTTCGAAAACCATCTTTGTGTACAAGGTGGAGACCTTCGACATAAAGTTATGTCAGAAGCTCATAGTTCTCCTTATTCCATTCATCCCGGGGGCACAAAGATGTACCAGGATATGAAGCGGCATTTTTGGTGGAATGGCATGAAGAGGGAGATAGCGAGATTCGTATCCAGGTGTTTGGTATGTCAGCAAGTAAAGGAAGAGCAGAAGAGACCAGCAGGATTATTACAGCCACTTCTTATTCCAGAGTGGAAGTGGGAGCACATCACAATGGACATTGTGACGAGTTTACCTAAATCTCCGACCGGTCGAAATACAGTTTGGGTTATTGTGGATCGGCTCAGGAAGGTTACGCATTTTTTTTCTTTCAGAGCAGGACAGTTTACTGAGCAGCTGGCAGAAATGTATATGAGGCAGATTGCGAGGCAGCATGGTGTTCCAGTCATCATAGTATCAGATCGAGACACACGGTTCACCTCTTACTTTTGGCGGAGTTTACATCAAAGTTTGGGTACCAAGTTAAGGTTCAGCATAGCCTATCATCCGCAGACGGACAGACAATCAGAGAGAACCATTCAGACCTTAGAAGATATGTTACAGGCTTGTACTTTAGACTTCGACGGAACTTGGAAAGATCATCTTCATTTAGTAGAGTTCTCTTACAATAATAGTTATCAGACAAGTATACAAATGGCACCGTTTGAAACATTATATGGAAGAAAGTGTAGGTCCCCTCTGGCATGGAACGATATGGGAGAACAAAAATTATTGGGACCAGAGATGATCACGCAGACCGTGGAAACAGTCAAGTTGATCAGAGAGCGGCTTCGAGTCGCGTAAGACAGACACCGCCACTGGGCAGATCAGCATCGTAGGCCTCTAGAGTTTGGTGTTGGTGACCAAGCATTTCTGTGGATTTTGCCTACTCGGGGTGTCATTAGATTTGGAACCCGAGGAAAGCTTAGTCCGAGATTCGTTGGTCCTTTTGAGATTTTCGCTCGGGTAGGCGATGTTGCTTATCGGTTTGCCCTTCCTCCCTCATTATCTGGCATACATGACGTGTTTCATGTATCTCAGTTGCGTGGGTACGTTCCGGATCCAAGTCATGTCCTCGACCATTCGGAGTTAGTCGGTGGTACCGACCTAACTTACGAGGAACAACCCATGTCTATTTTGGATCGGCGAGAGAAGGTGCTCAAGAACCAGACTATTAGCCTTGTCCGTGTCGCTTGGGGCCATCACTCTCCGGGAGAGTCAACCTGGGAGCTCAAGGACGAGATTAGATCACGGTATCCGCACTTGTTCGACTCGGAAGGTATGTTTCTCCTCATGCCTTGGTAATCTGTTTACATGCTTGTTTTGTACCATTTTGATATATCAAGTCAATGACTGCTAATGATAGGTTGCTTGCGTAGAATTGTAATTGTACCATACTTGCCCAGATGCCTCTATCTTTGTCTCGGCTAAAATTTCGAGGATAAAATTTTTCTAAGGAGGATAGAGATGTCACTCTCCAATCCCGATATATATATTCTTTCATGAATTCTGTAAACGGTATCTGTATTTAGCATGTGTATAATTCTGTTTATTATTTATTAATGGTTGCATATAGCTCTTAAGCATGGCATTAGTGGTATGGTTTGAGCAAGATTAGAGATTAGGATTTTTCTTAAGCCAACCAAACCCCTATTTATATTCTCTTTCTCTCTCTCTCTTTCCTCATTCACTCTTCCATTTATTTCCCTCAACCACCACCCATAGGCAAGTACAACTTGCTCAAAAGTGAAGATTAGTGCATTTTTTATTTCTTGATTTTTACTTGATTTTATTTGTCTATATTGTTCATCTCTTTATTCTCAATAAGTTTAGTTCTTGAAGTTTTTTATTTTAATGGCTAGATTTGTGTAGATCTAAGTTCCTAAAAAACTAGGGTTTCATGGGTTTTTATTGTTTTGATCTATCAAACTTGGCTATTTTCGAAAACTAATGGTCCTATATTGTAGGAAATTTGATTCTACACAATTTTGACCTTTGAAAAGTTAAATTTTGACTTGTTTGGAGGGAGATAGGACCAGAACACTATTTGGATTTCTCCTAGATTCGTCCATGTTGGTTCTGGCAGGGATGATGAATAGTTCTCTGCGGCCGCATAAGCTTTCGCAGCCACATAGGTATTCGCAGCCGCATAAGCTTTCGTGCCGCATGCGTTTCACAGTCGCATGAGCTTTCGTGCCGCATGAGTTTTACAGTCGCATAAGCTTTTGTGCCGTATGAGTTTGCAGCCGCATAAGCTTTCGCAACCGCATAAGCATTCGTAGCTGCATAAGCTTTCGTGCCGCATGCGTTTGCAGCCGCATAAGCTTTCGCAGCCGCATAGGTATTCGCAGCCGCATGAGCTTTCGTGCCGCAAGAGTTCGCAGCCGCATAAGCTTTCCGTGTCGCATGAGCTTTCCGTGTCGCATGTGCCTGTGCCGCATGAGCCTGTGCCGCATAAGCATTCGTAGCCGCATGATCCTGTGCCGTAGGAGCAGCCGCATCAGCCAGTTTTGCAGCCGCATGATCCTGTTCTTTCCGAGCCGCATGCGCTCATATTCTCCTGCCGCATGAGCCCGCTCTCCCGAGCCGTATGAAGTCATGCTGACTTTATTTTTTGGCCGCATGCAGTCTGGCCGCATGAGACAGCCGCCTGCAGTCTGACCGCATGAGCCTCAGTCGCATGTTCCTATGTGTCTTAGTCCTCATTTCTTATCTGACTACCTATGCGATGGCTGGATAATCCTATGTGTGTACTAATCTACAATCTATATAAGCACCGAGGTGCGATCCTATACGCTAAGTGTTCCTATGTGATACTTGTCAGTACCTCCAAGAGTCCAGCATTCACATAGCAAATGGTCGGTAGCAATAATATGGTATGTGTTGTGTGTTGCATTACACCAAGAAGGGGGTACATACGTATGACTCCTTGAGCCAGCACGAATCCCTTGTTGGGGTACTCGTACAATGTACGACATCTAGAGGAGTTAACATGTGACCACGGCATGTGAACTCTGAGGATAACCTAGGGATTAATTAGGCAATTAACTTGGTAGATGCATTGGGTGGGAAGAATCCTGAGATCGTGCCATACTAGCCACCCCAGGTTCCGTCCTAACGTGTCGGGTTGGCCGCCACAGATATAGTTTTATTCGCCTATAGCGGATGGCTATATCCGACCTCCACGAGCTATGTGTTATATCTTTTAGCGCGGTGGCCCTCCGGGGGACTGGTGCATAATCAATGAGTTATATGTCTTATGGTTTGGCTAGCCCTGTTGGGTTGACACGATCTGAGGATTCCTTTAATCAGTATCGCGGGGATAACTTCGCCAAATATAGAAAGCCGCAGGAATGATTGGCCACTTGAAAAATGACTTGACTGTGCTTGAGCCTTCCGTTAGCCGAGGGACATGGACTGTCAGGGTGCGTGGTCCAACCCATGTCCTTGTTTGGTTGTTGGGTTGGTCTAGCGTGCTAGGACAGGCTTTGGACCGAGGGTACGACGGGAGTTTTTATTATTATTTGTATTTTAGGCTTGGGTTTTATCTCACTCTTTTGTGCTCCCTTGTGGTACTTGCTATTCGGGGCTGACCCCGCTGGTTTTTTTGGCCAGATCACGTAGCAGAGCCTGAGGATCCGACCTTCTTCCCTGACGTCAATGGTGCATACTAGGAGCAAGGCTGGCGGGGGACTCGAGAGGGTTCCTTCTCCACCACTCTAGTATCTTTACTTATGTTCTGGCGTTTAGCCACCGGCACCATTTTAGCCGGCTATTTTGATGAAGCGTCAGGGATGCCTTACTGTTTTATCTCATATGTTCATTAATTGATGTTTTCTTGCTTTGAATGATTGAGACATAGATGCTCTGTGTGACCATAGGAGACTTGAATGTAGCTTGTACCCCCTTGTCTCTTGACAGGCACGATCGCCGTATGACGTTTGTACACCTCATATGGAGTAGCTGGCCTAGTTCGTCTCCGTATTTCGGTACTGGGGCATGGCACCTATCTACATGATGGTCCATGGATATTCCCATGATTAGCCACTGTGACTCTTTGGTTCAGCTCGTCGCTAAGTGTCACGACCCGTACCGTTGAGTAAGGGCACGAGACGTGGGTACGTCCAGCCTACGCCGCAGTGTCGGCGGTAGAACGTTGTCCTAGGTCACAACATCTAACAATATAATGCTAAACCGTTTATACTCTCCGAATGTGGGTGACATAGCAGAAAGTAAACTCAATCACAACTAAGGCAGAAGGATAAGATAGAAAGATAGATAGATGCTGCTGAAAAGAAAGGAAATCTACAAGTACAAATAGAGAGTCTAAGTGTCTAAGATAAGTACATATCCCAAATCTCAAGTATCAATATATACAGTCATCCAGAGAGTAATGTAAATGAAAACATCCTAATCTAGAGGAGTGTCATCCACTGCTAGTGGGACCTGCTGCTGGTCCAGGTCCAAGCACTCATCTAGGGTAGCACCGTAATAAGTAGAACATAAGGCCTCATCATCCTCTGTAATATTTCAACAGGTCCAGTCAGGACAGGAGCGAGCACAATACATCTCAACAAATCATAGCAGAAAGGAAATATAATCATGCTAGAGATAAAATACAGAAAACTGAAGAATAGCGTAATATAAGAAAGTGACAGTAAGTAAATATCTATGATATATAAAAGAGAGACAGTGCTAGTGATTCAGAGTACAGGAAAAACATGTGAAGCTAGGGACTGATTCATGATTACACTACGAAATTGATTATGATTACACTACTTAGAATTATCCACATGTTCATTTATACCCCTTCATCCCCAATCAATACACAAGGATCCAGTCAAGTTACGTTAAGATTCATGATTATACTACGTTGCCCATAAAGGGTGATTCATGAATTGATTCGTGAAGGCGGTGATCATGAGGGTACATGAGTCACTAGCTGATTCCCGAAGATTCATGATAATAGAAACAAGAGATACATGATTTAAGTGAAACACACGAGGCAAGAGTATTTGATGCTCCCGAGAGGGATAACATCTCATGAAGGGATCCATATAGTACCAATCCGTGTTACCAACGTGTCAGCACAAGTAAGATAATCTAAAGCAGAAAATATAATCCTAAATAAGATATGAAATGATCAGAGAATGTACTCGCCTGCTATCTGAGTGTCCGGATGAAAAGTACTATCTGAGGAGAGGTGTCTGGCTCCTAATCAGAACAACACAGGTCACAACAAGTCCAAAATGGTAACATGAAGTTCTACTATGCATTCTACATGAATCTAGGTCAATCTAGGCCAAAGTCAACTCTTGGTCAACTCTGGTCAACCCTAGAAGTCAAACTAGGTCTAACAAGTCTAAACTAGTCTAACTAGTCTATTCTAGGCCTAATCAAGACTAAACAAGTCTAACTAAGCTCTCACTAGTCTAACAGACACACCATAGGCCAATACATATATATATATATATATATATATATATATATATATATATATATATATATATATATATATATATATCACTATATATGAATATACATATATCTATCTATATACAATAGGAATATGCCTAGCACATTAGCTATCACACATATAGAATACCCATATATGCTACTATACCATTCACACATCACATTAGATTAGGCATACTCACATATAGAGATATATACATGGTATTTCATAAAGAGGGGATAACATGTTAGATGTGTGTGTGTGTCTAATGTTTATGCATGTGTGTGTGGGTGAGAGTGTCAATAGGAATATGTGTGAACTAAACCATGATTTAATATGTGTGGACTGGACCATGTGAAGGGATTTCATAAAACAGTGTGTTAATGATACATTGTGTGTTCACAGGAAAAATATATGTGTTGTGTTCCAGTGTGCCATGTGAACCTGTGTGTAATCCAGTGAATGTAGTGTACAGGTGCAGATATATGTACACTAGCTAGAGTGTGTGTATGGGACTGAGCTTCTCAGGAAATGTGTGAACTGCACATGTATGTGTGCGTGTTGGCAGGAATCCCAAAACAGGAAACATAAGTGCAGGAATCCAAGGACAGTGCATACAAGTCATTCCAGGTTTTAACAACAGTGAACATTAAATAGGAACTCAGATTTTAGGAACCAAATGACAGTGAATAACATATGTGTGGTTGTATGGCTAAGGTTGGCCTGTGCTCAGGTTTAACAAGTTTTGACAGTTCAAAGCAATGTAAATCCAACATTAGACAGTTAGTCACACTAAAAGACTTAACAGTTGATGAGGAAAATCAGTAGGAATTTCAAGACTTGAATCAATGTCATCACAACCTTGTAAACATTAGATTTAATCCCATTTAAACTTTAAAACTGAAACTAACTCAGTGCTCAGATTATACTAACAGTTTATAGGAAAAATTTGAAGAACCTTATATAGCAATGGTTCTCATTCAATCCCAATTAATTTCCCCACATGAAACCAACATCCCAACACAAAAACTCTAATATAACATGTATAAAATATGTGTAAGTTATCATTGAAACTGGAATTGAACATTTGAATAGGGGTGATGTACTGATACTGCATTGTATCAAGAATGCTAGAATACCAATTCATGACTCAACCATTCCATGTAAATTCGATTATGTTAATCAACCAAAAACTGAGAATTGTATCCTAATCATGATATCTAATATGTATAGCAAATAACCATAGCTAAATACATAGTATAAACATTTAGAATAAATAGGAAAACGAGAACAGTGCTTACACTGATACATGAAGTATCAGTCGGTTTGGAAATTTCCTAATCCACATTCGATTAACAATGTAATGATGAAATGTAGTTAGGTAATTATTAGTGGATATTAGTATGTGACATACACACAAAATGGTGTCCTAAAACAGGACACAAACGTGTCCAAGCATCACACAAAACTCAAACACACAGACTGGATTCAGTCGACAGTCCCTGTGTCCAGTGCGGGCCAGATTCCTCACCCGACACGAATTATTAGGACACGTGGCCTTGGGGATGTCATGACAGACATTGCCCCATCCTGCGTGTCCAAGCACACGCGACCAAGTGTCCTGTGCACTGAGCACGAACACACTGGTAGCAGGGGAATACTACCCGCGCACGCGTGCGGTGCACCCCGCGTGTGCACGTGTCCAAAGCGATACGACACGACACAAGCAACACCTCAGTCGAGCAAAAATACGTAAGCCACATCGAAATACAACTTCCTATTCAAAAACATTTCAAAATCTCGATCGAAATGCCCTCTGTGGCATTTCGTCGAACACCTACGCTGGTTACTGATACGTGTCCAATACGGACACATAGAGGACACGAAATCGTGCAAACCCTATTCCTACAGCACAAGGACACCTAGGGCTTGGTGTTTATGCAAAGAAAACCTAATTTTAATGGATGAATAGAATTTTACCTATGTGTGTTCTTCAACACAAAAAGCCTCTTCAAAGGAGCTCTCCAAAGCCACCCAAAATTTCCAAATTGCTTCAAATCTGAGATGTGACTCCACAAACAGTAGGAGAACAGTGATTAGAACACTATGGAAGAAATCTCAATAAAAATGGAGCTCTATTGATTATACTATGAAGAAAATAGAATGGAGGCTCACCTAGTTCTTAGGAAGAATGATAGAATATTGAAAAGAGGAACAAATTTCTAAGAAGATATTATATCGGCAAGGGGGGTCTTGGCCGGCCACTTAGGCTAGGGTTAGGGTTTTTAGGAAGCATCTAAGGCTAGCAATGAATCAAGTCTAATGAGTGACCTAAAATCTAGGACTCTTTCCTAGTTAAGTTGCAAACTACTCTACTTAGCTAAACATGACTTAAACCTATTTAACCAATACTACTAAACTCAATGTGGCTAACTAGGCTAGCTATGGCTAATCTAGGTTAGGTCCAATCTAGGTTAGGCTAACCAAAACCATATGGCAATAAATAAACTAGTATTTAAATCACACCATTCAAATAAATTATTTTAATTTCCTAATAAAAATATTAAATTCAAATTATTCAAAAATGACAAAAATACCCTCAAACTAGAAATGTGGTAGTGACACTAAGGACTCAGATACCGACACCCATTTTCTTCATAGGGCTCTTAATCTCTCTTAGGCCGAGTGGTTCGAGACGCCCCAAGAATCCACCCGAGAGATAAATTTTACCTTGTGCACAAGTTGTCCAAGACTAATGCCTACCCTAGCATTTCTATCAGAAAACAGATTCAATTTATATACAGATGTACGACACGTCCGTTTCGTGCCTTTTCATTTACTCATCTCAACATGTACAAGTTCTTCTGTACATGTCTATATTTTTAAACATACTAGCAACAGAGCAGATGATCATTCACATGAAACAGATTTAGTAGCACATGATCAAGCATTCAATTCAATTCATTTATCTTCTCTTATCTTCTGTTATTGTGGTATCGTTGATCATAGGGACGAGGCAACAGAGTGGACTAAAGATCATTTTATTAGGACGTGGAGATAAATGTTTTCCATATTAAAGCAACTCACCAAAAGAATCTTGTTCGAGGACTTCACGCAACGATCACACACTGCCTATGCGTCCTCCTGCATTGGCACCAACATTCGATTAGCATACTTCGGTCTCTTTCTCTCAAGATCCGAAATGAATGCGAAATGAGGTGAAAGCGAACAATGAAAACCAATCATCGAAAACAAACACAAAAACGCATTCATATAAACAAAGCAGCAAAAGAAAACATCCAACAAAAGCTCTTGGATTCATTTCAATAGAAGCCGATCCATTAATTGGAAACGTTCATTGTATTTCATCCGTGATCAATCGATATCGTCAAATGTTTCCCCAAATGCTCACTCAATTCAAGACTGAGTCAGCAAGCTGGGGGTATTACATAGTGGGCTGTGAGGAGCGGGCACTACATAATAACCCACTGAGAAAAAGTTTTCTCCTCAAAACATAAAGAATAAGCTCACTCCAACATAATCCTGATCTTGATTAAGTAAGGTGGACAAATTGAAAACACAAGCATTCTGCAGTTGCTGATTGTGCGAATTGTCTCGAATCGGCGGTGGGCCTCATAACTGCCCACGCTCCACATCGTCATTACGATTTTGTGCCGCATTTTTTTTTTGGACAGTTCTTGACAGCGTGACCTAGTTGGCAACAACCGAAGCAAGCATTGTTAGCGGCATGACAATCTTGTTTGGGGTGCCCAGTTTGCCATAATAACTACATTCCTGTCCATTCGCGTAGCGACAGTCACCTTTAACATGCCCTCTTCGACCGCAGTAGGTACGCATCGTTTCATTTCGGAGTTCCCCTGGCCTTTCTTTCACCATCAGAGTACCTCTTTCTAGAATGATTGCGTCCAGTCTGAGCTTTTATGGTGCACTCTTCAGCTTAAATTGCTCCACTTGTACCACCGCCTCGAAGGCCTTGGTCTATGAATCACACTCCCGGTTCAGAACACTCTTTTGAATGTTATGTTCAAGTCTTGAATGAACCGATTCATGCGAGCCCTCTCAGTCGGAATCATTACACTAGCAAACGTTGCCAGCTTGGCAAATTCAGACTCATAGTCCTCCAGGACATGCTCCCTTATTTCTGTAAGCCCCATCTATTTTTTAATTATTTATTATTTATTTTAGTTACCCATTTTATCCTTAGACACTGTTTACTTATACACACATATATATATATGTATAATATGTATTAAGAAAAGGGCTTCTTTGCAAAAGAATATGATACAGGGACCTTAATATTATTTTTTGAATTTAAATTCTTCATCAGGATATGACCTATACTCCTGATGTTAGTCGAACACATAGACAATGTCTCAAACAACAATAAATAAGCAGGATCGAAATTTAAAGATATTCGAATCCCTCTAGTTCTCCCTTCGATCACATCCATACCACCTATATATACATGGATGTTTCTCCTGCATTCTTCCCCTACAAAACCTAACAACCTCCTCATTGTTCATGTCACAAGGATTCGAGCAGAGCTTTAGAGTTTGGGAATTTTGTGCTGCAAACAGGTACACTTTCATCCCTCTCGAAAACATGGTGTTCTGATCTTGTATGACACCTTAGGTAGATGGGTAGGTGTTCGATGTTTTTCCTTAGTAGATACATGTGAAGTTCAACACTGACATATGCAAGAGGGATAGATCCTATAGCAGCCACATGAAGTTATATGTTCAATCTAAGTGCACCAGTAGGCCTAAGATCACAGATTATTAGGGAAGACACATCTTGGTAACCGAATCACATGGGGTCTATGTGGGAGTATTACTGGAGTTAGCAAGGTAGGCTAAGACCCTGAGTTTACTTGTGTATCCCCAAGAATATAGAGGTCATAGCCATGGAGAGTCTCGTAGTTGTGGGAAGTAAATGTGATGCCATCTAATTCCCATTAAAGACCTGTGATGAAGAACTAGATTATGGGTATTGTGGTAAGCAACTCAGTATAGAAAATACCAATGAGGTACATCAAGAATAGGGTAGTACTTGGTTGGGGGAGGACCAGGCCTATTCAAGGTACAGATGAGGACTGGTATCCCAGGAAGCAGGGCTCGAGTGCTCACCAGTAGGTTAACAGTCCCTAATACCTAAGGGGTTTTGATATGTCCTAGAGGACAGCTACCTAGGAATAGGAAGGGAACCAAGGACCTAAGAGAGTCTAAGCCATAATATGTTAGGTTGCACTACACACCATCACCTTGAGGCTATGCACAAATAGGATTGGAACCTTAAAGCTATGGAATTGCTGGTTGCATCAGGTAAGGGCTGTTGATACATAGCGTGTATCAGCAGACCCCATGTCAGTTGAGATGGTTTTGAATTAGTATATGACCAGATAAACCTAGGTATAGGCCTGTGCAACAGTTTAGGGATCCATGGGAGTAAGGGCATGCCTGTAAACACTTAACCTGATAATCTACTGGGTTTCTCACAACAAATCCATCCCTATACTCTACACCAGGAAAAAGTACAGAGTATGGTCTGCAGGACCAGATACCAACCTACATATACTGGGGACTACCACTTTAGTTGCCTGATACTGTCATTGGGATGTACCTATAGCTTCCCTTTGTAACCAGGGATCCTGAATCATGGGTTCTCTGGTATCTCGTAGATCCTAACAAGGGTGATATGTGGAGTAGTATACAGGTAAAATATGACGTGTACAGGGTTGGCTAGGCAACACTCCCAAGCCAGAAAACATATAGAGACTAGGTATAAACCAAGTCCTTAATACCTGGGTAACAAGTTTTAGATGTTGGAGTGCCTTACTTATTTCTGGTATAATGCCCAACTCGGGTACATGGCTCTTATCATTAAAGTGCCCTGCTCACATGTCAAATTTTCAATATAGGACAGTGTGGAGAAAACCCAGGAGATACAGTCACAAAGAGACCCATGTTATGTATCAAGGATTTCAGGAAGTGGTGTATCCTATGACAACTAAGACAGGGGGAGTAGGAGACCTGGGTTACCTATGGCTCAGGATTACCTGAGTTGACAGTGGCCTACTGGCCACAACATAGCCAAGTGCCTTGCCAAAGGCTAAGAACGGTTGGGAATAAGTAGAGGATTAGGAATTAAATTAATGAGAGATGCAAAAATCTGTGTACAGGGATATCCAGCTAAATGCAACAACAAGGAGGGCTAATGACTGATGAGTTGATCAATTCCAAACTGATCTGGGCATCAGTTGCAAACTGATATGTAATATCAGTCACTGATTGAGGGTATCAGTTCAAAGGGAACTGATTTGGGTATATCAGTTCAAAGGGAACAGATTTGAGTGTATCAGTTTCAAAAACTGATATTAGTGAATCAGTAAAGAACTGATATGGACTGAAAGGGTGTCCAGCCTTAGGTTGATGTGAGAGATGTTGATCTGTCCCTAACTATTGGGTATCCATTTAATAGTGTATTAACTATGAATATATGGACTATAGGAGCTATCCTTATTGGAGCTTGTTCATATACGCCTATGTAAGCATAAATATACTACCAGTTATTTAGGATTTATGAATGTAGGGGTATCCTAGATAAGTTCACAAATAGGGAGACATGTAGGCATGACCCTAAGATACACAGTATACCATGTTGCATAGTACAAAATGTATTTGGGCATTAGACAGTATTGATATTCTAGATTGACTCATTGTATTCTGGTGTATTGATCCTATTGCTCTATAATTAGGTTTTGGGGATTTGATTCGGAGTCTGACCCGTGCCAGCAGCTCAGGACACCAGGCGAGTATAGTTTATTGTCTGTTTTCAATATTGACTTTCACTATATTTTATTGATTGGTCATTGGTTATGTGATTTTATATTCTATTATAAATTGTTGAGTCAGAATATAAGAAGTACCAAGAATGTGTGATCCGACTATAGACATTGTTTATTTTCATGCAAGTAGACCTCATAGACATTGTTTATTTTCATGTAAGTAGACCTCGTAGACATTGTTTATTTTTGTGCAAGTAGACCTCGTAGACATTGTTTAATTTCTGCAAGTAAACCTCGTAGACATTGTTTGTTTCATGCAAGTAGACCTCGCAGTGTAGTGTCCCAGACTATTCACATATCAAAGGTACATCTAACAGTTGGAAAGGTATTTTGTTTATTTATTGTTATTGGTTTTCAGTCTTTTGTCACATCTTTACTATTTATTTCCAAAACATATAATTGATGTCTAACCTCTGTTTATAGTAATTTTTATATTGGAACTGTATTTAGTGAATTATACTCGTTTCATCCTGACTAGGTAACCAAATAAATTTTAGGTGATTGCGAAGAGGTCGAGTGCCCTGACCAGTATGGCCCATACATGGGGGATACAGTAGAGACAGATTTTGCTTATCAGGAGGAGTACGCTGCGTCTGATCCTGCTGCGTTTGCTTAGTTTTCTTTTAGTTAGTGCTGTGACATTGTACTGGATGTTGAGCTGATTTTGAGACATGTAGTTGAGATTTTATTTGACTTTAGTCATTATACATTTCTATTAGAGATGGTTTATTTATTTCACCTTATAGATGTTGAGTTGTGTTATGGAGTTGTGGATTGTCCCATATGGTAATATTTTACTGCATGGTTGTTCATCATATTGTTACTATATTCTACCGCCGACTCTGCGACGTAGGCTGGGGTGCGTACGGTTCATGCCCACATAATGGGTGCGGGTCGTGACAATTTCAGTGAATGAATTCATTCTCCATTTTTTGACCGATGGCGGAAGGTAGGTATTGCTCCAGAAATGCATTCTTGAACGAGACCCAAGAAATCTTTCCACCCCAAGCAGTTGCGAGCAATTCCAACTTTTTCGTATTCCACCAATCTTTTGCTCGCAATCTTAGTTGCAAAGCGGCACAAACTACCTTCTTAATACTCGAAACTCCTATGAACGCGAACAGACCTTCCATTTTATCGATCCACCCCATTTTCTTCCCTTAAATTCTGGATGTTTCGTATCCAAGAAGTCCTTTGGCCTAAAAGAAGAGTGCCTATGCGACGGCTGGGGCTCGTACAATCCACGGGCCCAATCTTGGGAGTGTCAGTTAGATTGTTCGCTGCGGTGGTATCACGATTGCTCGCTAGCGAAGATACGATTTGGGCCAAGGCATCCAGCTGCTTCTATTGCGCCATGCTACGCTCCTCAACTTGTTTTCACTGAGTTTCCATTTGGGGTTGTTGGGCCACGCTACGCTCCTCAGCTTTCTGTCGTTGAATTTCCATTATGGCCAAAATCTGTTCTACCGGGTCGGTAGGGCCAGATGGTCGAGGAACCATTTCTCTACAGAAGAGCATAGCTTCTGTCAGTCTCATAAAATATTATGGACTTATTGTGTGGGGTATTGGTTTTCATAACTCAAAAAATCGAGACCTTTTTGAAAGCCATCAAAATACTTTATATACTTTTGAAAATGATATTTGAAAGAGGCCAATGACGTAAAGCCGTACTCTGATACCACTTTGTCACGCATCGATCCCGCTAGGGTCGTTCGTGTAATGCCCCGCTCCGTACGGTGCATTACGATGATTCATTGACTCAAAAAGTTGCGTTGATCCGATGAAGTATCAATGCGAAGCGATGCAAAGCATAAGTCCGGTTGGAACAAAGTATTGACTTCGGTTGATCTGGTGTGCAGGCTATACTTTTACGCTGGACGATAAGAGGTCGGTATTTTGCCTTATTCACTAAAGTGTCCGCAAAACCAAATCGTCGTCTTGCAACGGATTGTGGCTTGGGCACGATAGGCCAAATCAGTCGAATAGTCCAACAGAATGGCTAAGTCAGGAGAGTTAGCCGAGCAACCAAATGATGGATTTGAGCCGCATCAGCTCGGTGAAACGACAAGGCATATCGGCTTAAGGTGGGATGGTTCTTGACTCTCTCTCCCTACTACTTCACGTCTAATAAATTGTAGAATTGTGTGAGATTGTGGCTATTGATTTAGCGAGCGTGGCTCGGGCGATTAAAGGTCTTAGTGTGTGTTGAACATTAAGAATAGAACATTGAACAATTGAAGCGACGTGCATCAAATGTATGGGTCGCGGTAGGGCGGTAATGGTAGAACATTGAAAGACAATATCGAGATGCATCACGTGCACGATTCCGAGAACATTGAACACTAGGCCTAGAATACTGATTATGGCGTTAAGAGTGCCTTTGCGTACGAAAGCTACGAAATGACTAAGTAAGCAAAATAGGACAAGTTGTGGTGCAATGTCGCGGAACCTGCCATAACATTGAAAGATATACTTCGTGCGTCGAGGTATACAGGTGTGACACAATTGCTACGGAACTGCTGTTATGTGAATAACTTATGAATGGAACGCGTTGGGTATAAGTTACGAGAAGTCTAAGCCGTTGGGCGTCGTACATCAATACAGATGTGTTGGGGCATAATACCGATGGAACATGAGATAGAGATAACGGAATATGTTTATAGAACGTGGGATTGGTTGGAATGATATGACTTGTTCGCTATGGCGTGTATTGCATGGTCAATAGACTCGGATGGCCCGTGCACGGGTGCGACTTCCCTCGAACGGTCACGACCGGGGCACCTGGACCGTTCGGCCTAGGAGAGAATTATGTATGATATTTATGGTGCGCATCATTAGGACGGATTGCGACCGACCAGTTTGTGATAAGCTAATATCAGTAAGTTTAGGATCCTTCGGATACTAGGCTAGCAACCCGTACTAGAGCGACCATAGGCTTACACATAAACATGCCAAGTCCATTAGGTGCGAAACACCATAACCTTCATATAGATAGGACCGGTAGGCTGAGAATAAAATTGGGTGCAGGCGTAGGGCCTGCCACCCTTATGCATATATCTAAGTTTGGTTGGTTGGCTGCGTGAATTGTATGATTGGTTATGCATATTTCTAACGATTGCAGGCTAGCGAAACAAGACAGAAACATACATGATCACTATGCTTATATTCATATTATGTCTAATGTATCTGCTGCGGGGACACGGTATTGGACACATTTATTATAAGTTGCTATGTTTGAATATTGCCATGAAACTGATCCTAAGGCTAAATAGAAAGATCACCAATTAAAGTTGCATGTTTTACTAAATGTACGTAGTGTTGGTTTGGGTCCGAGTAGGTCTTGATCAGTGCAGCGAGGATGAAAGCACTAATCCCTACTAGTTTGCTTGCAGGTTCAGGATATGTTCAGCTAGGGACGGGACTTGGCTTGGACACGCCGAGGCATGAGTCCTTAGCGTTTCAAGAGGAGCTACCGCATTGGCGTTCGGACTTGCAACATGGAGATGTTCGGCCGAAGACTACTTGTTGGCTATAAAGAGGCATAATATATGAAACAATGTAATCCTTTGTGAGCTAGAGAGATCATGAGCGTTGTAGCCAGTTGGCATATTCAGTCGGGCTTTTCAAGCCATTGTAACCTTTAGTTCATTATCAATAAAAGATATTCTTATATTCCTCTGTTTTCTTTCGCTGCTTATGTTAAAAAAATTTAAGATAAACACTATATGAACCTGTTATCTTGCATGTACGAGCGCAACTCCAGGATCGTGCGGCATCACGCCCTAGCGAGGACGATTATTCGGGTAAAATCTAGCTAGGACGAGCAATTTCTCGGGTCGGGACGTGACAAGGTGGTATCAGAGCGGTTCCATCCTCTGGACCGTGAACGAATCTTTGACCCTTAGTTGCTTCGATATCAAATATCAGTTGACTCTAAGTTGTTTTCGCAACCGTATGGCTCATAGATCTGCTCGATGCTACATTGGATGTTCTATACAATAAGTCTATATTAACTGCGTATGTCTAACACAAGTATGTCGTGACTATTGCATCTTCGAGTGCCATCGGGGAATGTGGTTGCACGAAGTGCAACGAGTTATGAAATGTTGGTTTCCGAAGTGCAACAAAGTTGCGAGTCATTTGTTGCACGAAGTACAACAAATATGGTGATGTTGGTTGCATAAAGTACAATGAGATACGTATTGTTGGTCGCACGAAGTGCGAATAGATACGTGTTGTTGGTTGCACGAAGTCGAACGAGTCGATATATGAGGCGATGCATGTTGTTTGGCTACACGAAAGGGCAACGATGTTGAACGATTTGAGTAATGTCTTTGAGTATCGAGAAGGAATCGTTGCACGAGTTACAACGATAGGATTGAAAATCGCAGAGCGATTCGAACGAGTTGAGTTGGTCGCTAAATCGAGTTTGAGTAGGTGAGCTTGTAAGTTGGCCGAATTGAATCGAGTTTCGAAGTAGGCGAACGTGTATGTTGGCCGAATGTCGCGTTGAGCTTTGAATAAGCGAATGTTGCGTGTGTGATCGATGTGATCGCCAAGGCATGGTTACATTTGAATGAATGTCAAACTTGGACGAACGAATATTATGTTGGTCCAGTTGTTGTGCCAACTCGAGTAAGCGAACGCTAGAGCTGGGATAGGAAAAGATCGCCACGGGATAGTTAACTTGAAATAAACGTCAGACCTATGCGAGTGTGATGTCGAGAAGTGACTCAATTTCGAGTGGTATAAGCAATACCACTTGTACGATCAGTGTAGTGAAGCATTGTATCGATAATGATAGGCTCGATTCATGAGTGGTATATGCAATACCACTTGGCGATAGCTACGTAGAACCGTTTGGTGACTTGCAACAGATTGCGTCGAGACGATTGTGTCGATTATGATAGGTTTGTCCTCAACGGTGCCAAGACTCGAGTGGGAATGACTCGATAGAAGTCGATGCAAGTATGCTTCGATGAATTGAGTTGAACGATTATGCGCGAAGTCGTATCCATGGATGATACATCGGACGAGGATTCGTTAAGTGTAAGTCGAACGATAGGCTGAGCATAACAGAGAATGTGCGTTAAGGAAATAGTTGACTCGGTCAGAATTGAGTTAAGTCGGTGCAAAAATTGTTCGGAACAAGTTAAGTAGGTACGAAGTAATCATGCAAAACAAATTGAGTTAGCGCGATGAATCGGTACCACGAATTAGAAGTGCGAGTTAGGAATATGAGAGTGGATATATGAATTGAAATTGTATCTGATGGTAGTTAGTTACAACTGAATAGATTTTGATGCGTGTGAGACTTAATTCGTATTCAAGTTCGGATGATAACAATGATTGCAACAAATTGGAGCTTATGAGAGAGGAAGATGTTCAAGTTATGCATATCAACGATGGTATTGAGGCGTATCAAAGATGATATGTAATAACTCGGGGATACTCTAATCAAATGAACAAAAATTGTGTTGAGCATTGTTGTTGGATGAATGAGATGCAAGTTAAGTTGATGGGAGTTTGGATGATAACGTAGGAATGCTTTAAAGGATTTGAGAGTGGCTGGATATTACTTGGATGAAAACGAAAGTGTCTGGATTGCATCGTGGATAACCACTACGTTGACGTTCTTGTCTTACGCGAGCGCAACACTAGCCTCGCACATGCGTCATGCCGATTATGATGACTATTCCGCGTGAGCACTAGTATGGTGATTCATGTCAAGCGGGGATGGTCGAACTTACAAGGCGTGGCAAATTGGATTTAGACTTGTCGTTTGATGCCAAGGTGAATTTGAGGATTGTTACGATAAGCATAGAGTGTGTCAGATATTGACGTGAGTAGATAGACTCGTACACGAGAGAAACAAATATCGCTCAGTTAGCGATATTGTTAACGGTAATGCATGAGTGATTCGAGTAGTAACGGCACGCAAGTGTATGAGTCATTCGAGTAGTAACGGCGCATCAGTTGCGCGAAAGTAGATAAATTGTAGATTGGTAAATTATGTCGGATTGGATAAAGTCCCATAGGAATTATCGAAATTGATTTGGCTCCAAGATAGGATATAGCATGGTTCGTAGTAACTGTCCTCGTAGATGATCTTCAATTATCGAGCGTAGTTTTGAGGCAGTGGCCCTAGAAGACTTGATTGCCAAATCAAAGTAAATGTCGAAGACCATAGGACGACCCTAGTGAAGTCGCATAAGAAATTTCGTCGAGGATGAATGATGATGCAGTACATGTTGAGGATAAGTCTAAGTGATTGAGTATCGTGTTTCGAAAGTTAGCGAGTAGCCTTCGACTAGATCGATATGGTCAGAAAATTTATGATCGATCGAATAAGTACGTAAATAGACTTGGTTGGTCGATGATCGAATAGATGTTGAGGAACGTACTTAGCATAGTGATGCGGTAAGGATTACAAGAATTCTGCAATGCACGAGAACGAAATAGTAGAATGACCCTAAGATTTGTGTCGTAGATCGGTTTGAGTAACGGTTAGGCTATGTGTGTTTAAGGGCACGATTTAGGTTATGAAATGAACTAGTTGGGATTGATTCAAAAATTGAGTAAGAAATTCCTATTCGATCAAGAATCGGAGATGGGCGTATCGTAAGAGACCTTGGGTTGGAAAGATTGTTGTCTTTGAGCATCGTAGACTCAAGTTGACCTCTTGTGTCGGAAGAGATTAAGCATGATGTCTGGATAAGTTACCTAGCGAGGGTAGCCCCAGGCGCGATGCGTAGATAGTTTCGAGAATGTGAATCGTGTTGGAATAGTTGCGTACGATATATAGTACGAATTGTAGGCGAAGAAAGTTTGGACATGTTGGACTTAGTCCGTGTCGTTGAGTCCAAATGTTATAAATGACTAGATGAAAGACTTGAGTTGTGTGGGAGATAGAAAACGATTAGGTGAATAGACATTTCGAAAAATTGTTGCGACCGGATGCGCAACGACTTAATGCAGTACATGCGTTAGATGGCCGGCGAGAAACTTATGGAATCTAAGTAACCGTTTTGAGTTAAGTTATATGCAAAAATATTTGGGAGGGTGATCGCGTGTTATGGAATAATGCATACGAGAAGTAGTTTGGGAATAGACGCTAAGATTGACCAAGTCGAGCACGGAATAACTGGTGCTTGAGGATTTAAGTTGAATTGTTAACCTGGTCCCGATATCCTACAATTGATCTTGGCTGAAATGCATATAATGGTGGGACGCCTAAAATATGTGTATGACCCAAACTAAGTTGTATGATTCAAACGATAGTGGTACAAGATCGTGAAACGATCTAGCGAAACACTTGGTTTGAGTGTTAGTTTCAGTTCGAGGACGAACCTTGTTTGAGTGGTACATATGTAATGCCCCGCTCCGAACCGTGCACTACGATGATTCGTTGACTCGAAGAGTTGTGTTGAACCGATGAAGTATCAATGCGAAGCGATACAAAGCATAAGTCTGGTTGGAACAAAGTATTGACTTGGTCGATCTGGTGTGCCGGCTATGCTTTTACGCTGGACGATAAGAGGTCGGCATTTTGCCTTATTCACTAAATTGTCCGCAAAACCAAATCGTCACCTTGCAACGGATTATGGCATGGGCACGGTAGGCTAAATCAGTCGAATATTCCAACGGAATGTCCAAGTCAGGAGAGTTAGCCAAGCAACCAAATGATAGAATCGAACAGCATCAGCAAGGGTGAAACGACAAGGCATATCGGCTTAAGGTGGGCCGGTTCTTGACTCTCTCCCCCTACTCCTTCACGTCTAATAAATTGTTGAATTGTATGCGATTGTGGCTATCGAGTTAGCGAGCGTAGCTCGGGCGATTAAAGGTCTTATTGTTTGTCGAAAATTAACAATAGAACAATGAACAAATGAAGCCACGTGCATCAAATGTACGGGTCGCGGTAGGACGGTGATGGTAGAACACTGAAAGACAATATTGAGATGTGCATCACGCATGATTCTGAGAACATTGAACACTAGGCCTAGAAAACTGATTATGGCGTTAAGCGTGCCTTCGTGTACGGAAGCTACGTAATGACTAAGTAAGCAAAATAGGACAAGTTGTGGTGCAATGCCGCGGAACCTGCCGTAACATTGAAATATATACTTCGTGCATCGAGGTATGCAGTTGTGGCACAATTGCTACGAACTGTTGTTATATAAATAACTTATGAATGGAACGCATTGGGTATAAGTTACGAGAAGTCTAAGTCGTTGGGCGTCGTGCATCAATACGGATGTGTTGGGCATAATGCCGATGGAACTTGAGATAGAGATAATGGAATATGTTTATGGAACGTGGGATTGGTTGAAATGATATGACTTGTTTGTGATGGCACGTATTACATGGTCAATGGACTCGGATGACCCGTGCATGGGTGCGGCTTCCCTTGAACGGTTACGATCGGGGCACCAGAACCGTTGACCTAGGAGGGAATTATGTATGGTATTTATGGTGCACATCATTAGGACAGGTTACGACCGGCCAGTGTTGTGATAAGCTATGATATCAGTAAGTTTGGGATGCTTCGGATACTGGACTAGCAACCCGTACTAGAGCGATCATAGGCTTACACATAAAGATGCCAAGTCCATTACGGTACGAAACACCGTGTCCTTCATATAGATAGGACTGGTAGGATGAGATTAGAATTAGGTGCAGGCAGGGCCTTCCATCCTTATGCATATGTCTAAGTTTGGTTGGTTGGCTGCGTGAATTGTATGATTGGTTATGCATATTTCTAACGATTGCAGGCTAAGCGAAACGAGACAAAAATGCACGATCACTATGCTTATGTTCATATTATGTCTAACTGTACCTGCTGCAGGGACACGGTATTGGACACATTTATTATAAGTTGCTATGCTTGAATATTGCCATGAAACTGATCCTAAGGCTAGATAGAAAGATCACCAATTAAAGTTACATGTTTCACTAAATGTACTTAGTGTTGGTTTGGGTGCGAGTGGGTCTTGATCAGTGCAGCGAGATGAAAGCACTAATCTCCACTAGTTTGCTTGCATGTTCAGGATATGTTCGGCTCGGGACAGGACTTGGCTTGGATGCGCCGAGACATGGAGTCCTTAGCATTTTAAGAGGAGCTACCGCATTGGCGTTCAGACTTGCAACATGGAGATGTTCGGCCGAAAACTACTTGTTGGCTACAAAGAGGCATAATGTATGAGACAATGTAATCCTTTGTGAGCTAGAGAGATCATGAGCATTGTAGACAGTTGGCATATTTAGTGGGACTTTTCAAGCCTTTGTAACCTTCAGTTCATTATCAATAAAAGAGATTCTATATTCATCTATTTTCTTCCGCTACCTATGTCAAAAAAATTTGAAATAAACACTATGCGAACCTGTTATCGTGTCTTGCACGAGCACAACTCCAGGCTCGTACGACGTCACGCCCCAGCGAGGACGATTATTCGGGTAAAATCTACCGAAGAAGAGAGATTTTCTGGGTCGGGGCGTGACAGTTCGTCCACGCTTTGATCCCTGTGGGATCGTTCGTCCTTGCTAAGGCATGATGTCCTGCAATTCTATGTTGCGCTTACACAAGGCCAGTACCTGCACAAACAACTAGACAAAGCAAAATACGCACACAGCATATTTAATTGCAGAAAACCAAATATTGGACACGGATATTTAAAATGGAAATGCTTCATTTTATTCATAACTTGATAGGATTATAAAGTACAAAAATGCCATAGTTTTGCTTACATATCTCTCCCTTTCAAACTTTTTTCAAAATAGTCACAATGCCCATATATCATATTCCTTTATTACGCAGTCGAAAATGAAAAGACACCTTCAAAGAAAACTTGAAAACTTGACTTGAAATTAAAAATGTTTCGAGGAACCAACAAGCTTTACTGGGCTGGACGAGCTTTAACGTCTCACTTGAAATCCCCATGTCCCTTGCTAGCTGAAAAAGGATGCCCATAACGTGGGTCAGTACACATCTTGTACTAGTGAGCGACTTTTTGGCCGAACTCACAAAAATCTTTACTAACTCAATATGTGAAGCTAGCATACATTTATTATGTGATCTTTCTACTTACCTAGGTTCTTTTTAACAATTCATATAAAACATGACAGTAGAAACATTTTATAGCAATCTTACCCATCGCCGACAGTCATCCATGCACAAGACATTGTTAGCACAATTTGCATAACGAAAAGCTTATGTTCCATTCTTACAGATAATGGAGTTCATAATTCATATCATACATATGGCTTACCTATATGATGGTCCATGTGTATTCCCATGATTATCCGCTGTGATTCTTTGGTTCAGCTCGTCGCTAAGGACTCAGATACCAACACCAATTTTCTCTATGGGGATCTTAATCTTTCCTAGGCTGAGTGGTTCGAGGCGCCCCAAGAATCCACTCGAGAGACAAATTTTCTTGTGCACAAGTTGTCCGAGATCAATGCCTACTCTAGCATTTCTATCAAATAAAACAGATTCAAATTTATGCACAGATGGACGACACATTCGTTTTGTGCATTTTCTCTTTCATCTCAACATATACAAGTCCGTCTGTACATGTCTATATTTTTAAAATATACTAGCAACGGAGTAGATGATCATTCACATGAAACAAATATTTAGCAGCACATGATCAAGCATTCGATTCAATTTATTTCATTTATCTTCTGTTATTGTGGTATCGTTGATCATAGGGATGAGACAACAGAGTGGACTACAGATCATTTTTATTCGGACGTGGAGATAAATGTTTGCCAAGTTAAAGCATACTTCGGTCTCTTTCTCTCAAGATTCAGAATGAATGCGAAATGAGATGAAAGCAAACAACGAAAACTAATCATCGAAAACCAACATGAAAATGCAATCATCAAAACCAAGCAGCGAAAGCAAACATCCAACAAAAGCTCTTAGATTATTTCAATAGAAGCTGATCCATTAGTTGGAAATGTTCATTACATTTCATCCGTGATCAATCGATACCGACAAATGTTTTCTCAAATACTCAGTTCAAGACTGAGTCAGCAAGTCGTGGGTATTACATAGTGGATCGCGAGGAGCAGGGCACTACACTATCTTCCTTTTCGAAGACTCGTGCAAGCCGTCCCAACCCGACTTAGCTCGAACGCTAAGGAAATTAAGAAGAGTGGAGCAAAGATGGAACTCGTAAGAATTTCTTTATTGCTTGGAGAATGCTTACAAGTTTTGGTGGTAAGGAACAAATGAGACATCCCTCTTATTTATAGTGCTCAAAGAGTTTTACATGGAAACTTCTAGAAATAAATATTCTAGGGATTATTTTCCTACTAAATAAGGACAAAGGAAGCTTCTAGTCCATCCCGAAATATCATGACACACCTGGAAGGGTTCGAAGCCTTCTGGAAGATTCTCGGATCCTCTGGAAGATTCTGGGGCCTTTTGGAAAGTTCTACCATCTTCTAGAACATTCTGGAAGCTTCACGCATAACCTTGGTCCGTGGAAAGGTTATGCAACTTTGCCTCGGATGGGGCACAAAATTTTGGACGATATATTCTCCCCCACCGAAGGCGTTGACATCCTCATCAACCATGCTCGCTGAGAAATGCCTGGATCTCGGCTTCGAACTGATGTAGCGTATCAGCACGTTTGCAGCTACTCGCCATGTGGCATAACCTTCCATTGGATGAGGTACTCCACATATGGGGACACGCCTCACCGACGAATGGCCCTCTTATCCAGCACGACTTTCACCTTCTTGTCGAAAGACGTAGTCATGGTCGTCGTGGGTCGCTTCGGAACTCCTCGCTGGGAATCCTCCAAGTCTTCATGATAAGGTTTCAGGCAACTTACATGAAAAACTGGATGAATCTTCGGCTTCGCGGGAGCTCGATCTTGTAGGTCACCTTGCCTACTTTCTTGAGCACAGAAAAGGGGCATTCGTACTTCTGAATCAGGCCTTTGTGCACTTTTCGGGATACCTTGAATTGTTGCGACTAAAGCTTGTCCATCACCATGTCCCCTTATTGTACTCAACCGACATTCGTCTCGCGCCGGCCCATTTCTTCATTTTTTCGCAACCTTCTTCCGAAATGCTTTGGCAATGTCCGTCTTTGTTTTGAAGTCTAAAGTAAACTGGTTGGTCGCAGGGCTTCAATTTGGGGACCCCACACTCAGCGTGTACGAGACAAGCAACTGGCAACCCATCACCAACTCGAATGGGCTATTGTGCGACGACTCGCTCCGTTGAAGATTGTAGCAGAATTGAGCGACGTCGAGGTGGGGCACCCAATCCAATCTGGTTTGCACTCACGAAATACTTCAAGTACACTCGAGCAGATAATTGACCCGCTCGGTCTGTCCGTCCGTCCGTCTGCGGGTGGAAGCTGGTCGTGAAGTGCAAGTCCGTCCCGAGGCTTTTTAACACTTCTGTCCAGAACTTCCTGTAAAGTGGGGATCTCGGTCGCTGACTATGTTCTCTGGGATGCCCCAAGACTTCACGACGTAGCTGATGAACAGTCGTACGGCCTCCTCAGCTGTGCAGTCCGTTGAAGCAGTAATGAAGGTTGCGTACTTTTAGAATCGGTTCACCACCACGAGAATGAGATGAAGTCCATCGATATGCTCTCCCATCGCCGGCTCGGCACCGAGAGAGGCTCGAGCAGGCCCCCAGACTTCTGATGGTCCACCTTGTCTTATTGGCACATAAGACAGGTGCGCACATAGTCCTCTACATCCTCGCGCATGCGAGGCCAGTAGTATGCAGCCTCTAGCAGCGCCAAGGTTCGCTTCTGTCCCGAACTTCGTATCATGGCACTCCTTGAGTAGTTGTCTCTGCAAGCCACTCCACTTAGGCACGACAACCATATCGTCCTTGTTATAGAGAAGTCCGTCTTTCAGCTAGAACCTTCTTGTTTTGCCCTCCTGGACGAGCTTCACTATAGCTTGTGTCAGTGGGTCCTCCATGATATCCACTCGGAGACGGTCCAGAACATGCCCCTTGAGCAAGAACACCGTCGCGAGCTCGCCTTCCTGCTGAAACCATCGGCCACCTGATTCTCCTTACCGGGATTGTATCGTAGCTCCATGTCAAATTCGGCTATAAAATCTTGCCATCTCGCTTACTTCAGGGACAGCTACTTCTGGGAAAGGAAGTAGCTCGTGGCAACATTGTCCGTCATGCCCACAAACTTGGTGCTGAGAAGGTAGTGCCACCATGTCCTCAAGCTTTGTACGATCATGATCATCTCCTTCTCTTACACCGGGTATCGCAGTTTAGTATCATTCAATTTGCGGCTCTCGAATCCGATGGGGTGCCCTTCCTGCACCAACACCCTACCAATGGCGAAGTCGAACCCGTCCGTATGCACCTCAAACGCCTTGAAGTAGTTCGGTAGAAATAGGACCGGCTTCTTCGTCTTAGCCCGCTTTAGTGCCTCGAAGGCCTCCTCGCATCGGGGCGTCCAACTCCACGCCCGATCCTTCCGTAGCAGATCGATGAGGTGCTGCTATGGCGGAGTATCCTCGGATGAAACGTCGATAGTTGTTCGCCAAGCCTAGGAAGGATTACAGCTCCATTAGCCTGGTGGGAGCCTTCTACTCCCGAAAGGATTGGACCTTCACGCCGTCCATCCAGATCTTGTCATTCCCGATCCAGAACCCCAAGAATGACACATCTTCTTGTGCAAATGAGCACTTCTTGTAACCCCATTTTCGTATTTTTAAAATTTTCTTATTTTGACTTAATTTAAAAAATTGCACTAGAAAGACATTTTATTTTAATTCATTGTCAAAATATGTTTTAAAATGAATTACAAAAGTATGTTGTTTCGAATTATTAGGGTAAGTAAATATTGGAACTATAATTGATTATTGACTTCACAAATTTTATATATATTATATTTATATATTATATATATATATATATATATATATATATATATATATATCATTTGGTACTATTAAATAAATTTTATTGTCATCCCTTGTTGATTTGGATTTTCAGTCGATCGATTTAAATGTAGTACCAAATAAGTTATAGTTAGATTTGTTCCTATATAAATATTGTTTAGATTATTTGATAATATTAGCTATTATTATCTAATAATAGATTTTGATCGAAATAATTATTTTAAATAATTATATTAGTTTGAAATAAATACTTATCTATTATAACTTAAAATAATTTGGGAAGTACCGATTTAAACTATTTGATATACTAGATGATTGATATGGATTTAAAGCTATTTGATTTAGATAAAAGGAAGGCTCATCTATCACTAAACTTAATCATTATCTAGTTAGGAGTCCTAGTCTCCTATTTAAGGAGAGCTTTCTCTAAGTTCCTCCCGAGATAAATTCGGCAATCCTCACCATTAACCACAGGCAACCCACCATCACCACAGTGTCATCGTTTCCGTGTCCAACATCTACTCCTCTCCTACACCATCGACGTGTCCGGACCCGTGCGTCTGTGGCATTTATCTTATTCCAATATTACAAGCTACAAACCAAATCCTCGTGTCCAACATGTTGGACACAATACAGGCAAATTTGAGCACCACCACTATCACCTTCCGTCACCACCTACGATCGCTGCTACGCCACCGGTCATAATCCTCCCGTCCAGCAACCCGACACCCTGTTCCTGCACGACTCTGGCCAAACCCTCTCCATGACCACCAGAACCTCCACCGTGACCCTATCCAACCCAGCAACACCGGCCATCCCCGCTAGCCCACCTACCACCGTCGTCACCCCCGCTGCACACCATCACAGAACCCATGCCCTGTCGTCACACCCGAACCCAGTCCGACCAAGTCCCACCGCCCATCTTCATCACCATCGGCACCATCACAACCAACCATCATCACCGTCCACCGTAGCCGACCCCGCATACAGCCGGTCATCCACCACACCACCACAAAAACTAAAGAAAAAGAAGAGAAGAACCCTACCCTTTTCCGATCACGCCGCCATCGAAGAACCCTCCGTGGCCGACCGCTCTGCAAGCCCCTGGCCACAGCTCTCCTGCGCCTGACCCCACTGGAACACATCCTCCTTCCTGTCTCCGCTGAGGAACCCCGTCCACCGGGTCACGCGGCCAACCTGGACCTCCACGAACCTGGCAAGCGCCGCCCGTGCTTGAGCTCCTCTGCCATCCCGGTTGAGCCGCCCACACCGGCTAGTTCTCCTTGTTTGGAGATTTGGCCGACAGCAGCTCGCCGTGCATCACTGCTCCGCCATCCCAGTGAGTGCCCTTCTATCCCTCGATCTCTATCTCTTCCGCTCAATTCATCACTACTCTCTCAGCCCCTCAATCCCTCACTCACTCTCTCTCTATTTAACTCTCATTTTCCTTATATTCTACTTATATTCTACTTTGTTTTTTATTTGTCTTTTAGTTTAGTTGGGTTTTCGGGAAACGAGGAAATAGAAAAAGAAGAAGAAGAAGAGGAAGAATATTCAGCAACAACAAGCATGGAGATGAAGGAATGATTATTTATTAGTTTATTATTATTTTATTATTTGTTTTGTTAGCTAAAGTATACTACTGTTAGAAAAATATATATATGTTAACAAATGGTAGTTATCACAGATATTATTATTACTACTATAGTTAGTAGTTTTATTATTCGTATTATGAATCTGGTTACCAAATATATGTAGTTAATATTTTACATTTTCATTGTAATAAATATATAATAAGTACTTCCTTAAAATAAAAATAAAAATAAAACTTATTCTGGGCTTTGACCCTACATATTTTAATTTGGAGTTTGGAATCTTAAATATATTATAATAATAATTCTAACTTTTTTTCAAATATAGTTTTGACTTACAAAGTTATTTTGACAAAATTAGGCTTTAATCCTAAAATAAATTTCTAGACTTTGTAAGTATTTTCCTAAAAATTCCAAATATATATATTCTAAATTATAGTTTTAACCTAAGTTGTATTTTGACAAAAATCTGCTCTCCTCTAAAACGATTTCTAGATTTCCAAATATTTTTCTACGATACTTTTATTAACAAAAATATACTTTTTGTTTTATAAATTATTTTTTTCTAAAATAGTTTTATGTATGAGATTCCTTTCGATTATAAATCTTTGATCATGACTGATAGTATTCACATCCTTCTTGCGAGTCTGAATTTCTGCATATCAGCCTTAGCCAATTGGACTAATCTGGACATAATGGGACTATTGGTTTCACCAGCGAATGACCCCAGGCGAGTACAGTTTATTGTCTGTTTTCGATATTGATTTTCACTATATTTCACTGTTGGCCATTGGTTATGTGGTTTTTTTCATTTTTATATTCTGTCATAATTTGTTGAGTCGGGAATGAGAAGTACCAAGGATGTGTGATCTGACCGTAGACATTGTTTATTTTCTGCAAGTATACCTCGTAGACATTGTTTATTTTCTGCAAGTAGACCTCGTAGACATTGTTTATTTTTTGCAAGTAGACCTCGTAGACATTGTTTATTTTTCATGCAAGTAGACCTCGTAGACCTCGCGGTGTAGTGTCCCAGACCGATCACATATCAAAGGTACTTCAAACATTTGGAAGGTATTTTTGGTTTATTCATTTACTGTTGGAGTTTTTCTGTTGTTCTCACGTCCTCTCATGTTTAATTTCAAAACATATAATTTATGGCTAACATCTGCTTTATAGTCGTTTTCATATATTGGAACTGCATTCAATGAATTGTACTCGTTCCATCCTGACTGGGTAACCCAACATTTTTCAGGTCAGCCGCGACTACGCTTAGCATTGGAGAGACGGGTGTACTTGCAGGCCAAATATAGAGACTAGTTAGATAGTTGAGTATTTATTCAGTTGTACTTTATAGATTGTGGGACATTATACTTGTATCAAATGTAAATCTTTGAATATTGTAATTAAATTTAGTTGTTGTGAATGAGCATTATTTGTGATTTTGAGCATTGTGGCTTGACAGCGTTCTACCGCCGATACTGCGGCGTAGGCTGGCCTGGACACGCACTCGTATCCCGAAAAACGGGTGCGGGTCGTGACACATCTTCCGCTTGACGAAGAGTTCTTTCTCCCTTAGCACTTGGAAGACGGCCTTCAAATGCTCAATGTGCTCCTCGATCATGTTTGAGTACACGACGATGTCGTCGAGATAGACTACGACGAACCGATCTAGGTAGCGACGAAAGAGCTTGATCATCAAAGTGCAAAAAGTCGCAGGAGTATTTGTTAGACCAAAAGGCATAATTAGAAACTCATATGCGCCATACCTCGTGACGCACGCCGTCTTAGCTTATTCGTCCTCCACAATTCGGACTTGATAGTATCCCGAGCGCAGATCGAGTTTGGAGAAGTATCTTGCACCTTCCAGCTAGTTCAACAAGTCTACCACCAACGGGATGGGATATTTATTCATGACGGTCACCTTGTTTAGTGTATGTTAGTCGATGCACAAATGAAGGCATTCATCCTTCTTCTTCTGGAATAGCACCAGCGCGCTATACGGGACCTTCGACGGTCTGATGAATCTCGCATCCAGCAGCTCCTTGAGTTGGCTCTTCAACTCGACTAGCTCGGACGGGGCCATACGATAAGGAGCTATGGAAGGCAGTTTCGTACCCGGCTCCAACTCAATGGCATAGTCTACCGCCCTCCACGGAGGTAGTCTCTTTGGGAGCTCCTTCGACATGACGTCCCCGAACTCCACAAGGACGTCATCGATCTCAGGTGAAAGATCCCCCCGCACGGGCACCTCCTCCGACTTGAGCACCGCAAGGTAGGTCATCTTTCAGTGTCGCATCCCCTTCTTGAGTTGTAAGGTAGAGAGAGCCTTCCCCCTCGCAAGCTCGCCTCGCGCAACAGTCACGATGCACGGGGAGCTCTCCTCCATGATCCCGATGACTCTCAAATGCTGCATTGGGACCGCCTTTGCCAAAGTGAGGAAGTCCATCCTGAGGATCACGTTGAAGCCGTCCAGTAGTACGGCCGTGACACTGGTGACACCCATCCAGTCTTCCAATTGGATCTTCACCCCCTAGGCCACCCCCTGCATAGGGCATGCCTCTGAGTTGACCGTCTTCATCTTACTTGAGTCTTTTTCAAGCACCAGACCCTAGCGCTGGACCTCCGCGTCCGAGATGAGTTGTGGGTTACCCCTGTGTCGACCATCGTCCTTGTGATGTGGTCATTGATCTTTACGTCCACATACATCAGCTCTCGACTCGGGACTTTGGCCACGACCGCCTTGCTCTTTAAAGCATTCAGTAGGCGCAGGGCACCCATGTGAGCCCCCATCCTAGGCTCCTCGGTCTTGGCCTCCTTGCCTTGGACCGCGTTCACCCTCTTGCCTTTTTTTGGTGCAGTCGCGTGCGAAGTAATTTCCACTGCACACGAAGCACTCGATCTTTCGCACCGTCGGAGGCTTTGCAGGCTGCTTGTCCTTCGACGGGGCTCCCTTTCCGTTCTACTTCTTGTCTCTCCAACCGTTGAACTTGGTGGTGGTCTTTGCCTTCGTCTTGGAAATATCATTACGCCGATATTCCATCCGCTTTTCGGCCGCTGCAACGGCCATTTTCAGATCTAACACGCGTTGCCTCCGCAACTCTTACGCCGCACACGGTTGCAAACCGTCCAGGAAGAATAACATGCAATCTTCTTCGCCCATACTAAAAATGGCAAGCATCAGGCGAGTGAACTCAGCTATATACTCTTTGATGGACCTGATGTGCTTGAGTCGTCACAAGCTCCGTGTCGTAACATACTCCACGTTCTTCGGGTAGAACTGAGACTTAATTTCCTTCTTAAGATCCTCCCAAGTCTCGATCGAGCAGATTCCCTTTTCTATCTCGATGCACCTGCGTCGCCACCAAAGCATCATAAAAATATAGGGAAGTCATGTTTACCTTATCGGTCTCATCCTTGTTGCGAACCGCCTTCAGATACCGCTCAACATTCCAAATGAAGTTATCCATATCCTTCGTGTCTCGTACGCCGTTGAAGGATTTGGGTTCTAGATACTTCACTTTTTGGGCCCCCTCCCTCCTCGGAATCGCACCACCAACAATGGCCTTATCGAGGATCATCACCTTGGTTTTTAGTTCTTCGCGCAGTTCGACAATCTTCACCTTAGTAGCCTTTTGTTCCTCCTCGAACTCGGCTTGCATATCGTGGATTTGGTCCCAAAACTGTGCCATAGCATGGGCGACGTCACTCTCTAACCCATGGGCGAACTCCTCGTAAGCCGTCTGGTTTTGCTCCACTTCAAGCTCGACGGTCGTCACGCCTTTCTCCCACTACCAAAATTTATTATTTTAGCGACGGCCACATCCATCGCTAAACCGACGATAATTACTATTAGCGACCGATAACTGACGGATTTTGGCCAAAAAATTCCGTCGGCAATCAGCTCGTCGCTAATAACGTTCCGTCGCTAAGTTGTCGTCACATGACTGAATAGCGACAGATTGTCGACGTCACAATACGAAGCATTAGCGACGCATTTCCGACGGACTTTCGTCCATTTCAACTATTAAGTACTGAAATGTGTAGGCAATAACGACATAAAATTACGTCGGTAACCCGTCGTAACAGCGTATCAGATCGTATCATTCCGTCGCTAATCCGTCGGTATTCGTCGGTAGCTAACGACGGATTAGCGACGGTATTCTGACGGACTATCCGTCGATCAGGTTCTGGAAATGCTTGGCATTTCCAGCACCATGGCGACGGAAGAGTAGTCGCTAATACGTCGCGACCGCGTCGCTACAGCGACGGGTTGCTGACTGATTATCCGTCGCCATGATTCTGAAAATGTCATGCATTTCCAGAACCATGTCGACGGATGTTCCGTCGCTACGCGGTCGCCATATAGAACGACGGATTAGCGGCTGATTATCAGTCGCCCTGGAGACGGATTGCCGTCGCTATTCCGTCGAAGTTTATACCACCAGAACCTTGCCGACGGATAATCCGTCGATCACCCGTCGCTACCTGGAAACAGTTTAAAAACTCCAGATAGCGACGGCTTATCCGTCGAAAACCCGTCGGTAACTGGGATTATCCGTCGCTAAACGGTCACTAGTCCGTCGCTAACTGAGTTTTTTGGGAAAAAAAATTGCAGCACTTTCCCTGTTCACAAATATATGCATAAACCAAACCAATATATAATGCACACCAATTATCCAACAATCACACAGACCAAATATATAATGCACACCAATTATCCAAGAATCACATAGACCAAATATGCACATACGAATTTAATGCACACCAATTATCCAAGAATCACAGACCAAACCATATTAATATAAAATAAATATCAATTATCCTAAAGAGTAACATAATATCCGGTGCTATAAGCCGATTATAGCACAATTAGTTCAAAGCTCTCACAAATAATCCAAATTTTCTTAATACAACATTTTAAGGAGGAGGTCGATTGTCCGTTCCCGTATTCGACCGACGAATATACTTCTCCACAAGGTACGGAGGCAAGGCGTCGTAGACAGTGCTCGGAAGTCGGCGAAGCTGCTCTGCGGACATGAGATCCAGGAGTGCCGTCACAGCCGTAGGCGGTAGCACAGGGGCTGAAAGAAAGATGGCCCACGGAAGACGGACCGACACCTGCAGTCGACGGACCAGTAGAAGACGGACGAGCACCATCAGCAGACGTACCGGCAGCAGCAGACGCAGGCGGAAAGTGCGTGGCAAATTGCTCCCGCAAGGACGACACCGCCTCGTGCAGCTGCGTAAGCTGCGACCTAACATCATCGTCTGCCCGGGCCACGGGAGGAGGCGGTGTCGGTGGAAATCTCTGCGTCGCCATATGCAATGGCCCTAGGGAGCCGACTCCATACAGGAACCCTTTCTTAAAGCCGCCGACGGTATCTACGAACAAGTCGTTCCGAGCGGCCAAAGAAGAGGGCGTCCGAAAGGGCGTCGTTTCACCGACATCCTCGGTGTCAGTTAACTGAGCCCGACTAAGGGCCTCACGATACGCAGCCTATCAAATGAATGTGTTTATATTATAAGATTTACCTAAGTTGTAATCTAAATCCTATGTTTCACTAAGTTAAGTGTGAATCCTAAGTTTACCTAAGTTATAGTCCGAATACTTTTAATTCTAACGTTAATCTCATAAACATAAGTATTTACATCAGTCTCCTTGGCCCTCTCATCGACGAAGCTCCCGTCCTTCCGTCTTTTGTGCGTATGCTGGAACACGTCGTGCATGGTGACCGATTCTGGCGCCCTTTCCTCCTTCACCGCCCGTTGGGCCTGCATACGAAATTTTCGTAGAAACTAATTAACTCCTTTAATTAATAATACCTAATTCGATAGTGAAATAAATTTACGGTTGCTCACCAGATCTACAAGTATCGCTGCGTGAGATCTTGATCCCCCCGTATGAAGGCCCGCGGCAGATCGGTTCACCTTCGCCTTCTTCGATTTTTCCTTGTACGCAGGATTATCCATCATGCCTAAGAGGTCCTCATAATACTCCTGCCGGATCCAATTCGGCCTCGTATGCCCCATTTTTAGGTCATGAATCATATCCTGTATCTTCTTCGAGCATGCGCTTCTGTAGGTCCTGTGGATCCCCTCCTCGCGATGGGGGGGCCACCAGTACGTTCTCTAACACAGAAAATCAATTATCACGTAATTTACAAAATGGTTAATTAAAGAATCACATAGACTTAACCAAAAAAATATAGATATATACCCTCAACTCGTCGAGCCAGACGTACTGCACGTTTGGGGGCACCGACGTAAAGTTGAGGTAGGGACCGTGGAAGTTAGCCCGAATAATTTCTCCAAGGGCCCTGCCAACATTAAACGGAAAAAACCTACAAAGAAGAAACGACTGGATTAACTTGAATAAATGAAAGAAATTTAATAAATTAACTTAAATTTACTTACGAGGTCCTCGCGGGCCATAGCTCTCGTCGGAACTCGCCTCTCGGCCTCTCTGGTGCCGTCGGAGGATCCGCGGGTCCGCGTATGTACTCCCCAGTAACCGGATGGAACCGAGTATGGGGATACTCCGGGGCCCACTGTGCAGTAACTGGGGCATCCCCTGGTGGATCCGTTGCTGGTGGTTCCGATAGCGGATCGGATCCGCTAGTAGATCCGGAATGATGCCTCGATGAAGTGGTCGATCGAGGGCGGGATGCGTCTGTGCCCGGAGTACTCTCCGGGTCGGGGTCGCTCGATGGGGTAACATCCCGGGAACTTTGAATGCGACCACGACCACCAGCACCAGTACGACCACGACCCGCACCACCACCACCACCACCACGACCAGCACCACGACCACGGCCAGCCATCATGACCTGTAAATAGAACACATAAACATAATTAACAATATGAAAGTGTAAATGGATATAAAAAACTAAACTAAAATATACATACCATCAGTAGGAAGACGAGTGCCACCGCGACGAAAAAGACTAGGAGTGCCATCTGCAATAAGTAAATAATCGAATGAAAAAAACATGAATTCACGTAATTGCTTTTATGAGGTCAAACTTAATTAACGTAATTGGAAGTGTTTTTACTATACAACAACATTTAACCTAATCATCGTCTTCGTTCTCATCCTCGGCCTCGTCTTCATCATCATCCTTCTCATCCTCATCCTCATCCTCATCCTTATCTTCATCGTCGATTTCATCTGTATCCTCATCCCCATCAAATTCTTCTTCTTCTTCTTCTTCTTCTTCTTCTTCTTCTTCTTCTTCTTCTTCTGCCTCAAAATTTGGGACAAGACGCCTCTTTCTCCCCTGGTTGACAGCTAAGTCTTGTGTATCAACCTCTTCCTCCCCTCTATTTTCCTCAACAATATCTTCAACATCCATTGTATCTGAGTGTTGTCCCAAGTATTGGGACTTTTCGATCTGGTCCTCTTGGTATGCTGGGTCTCCAACGTTGAATGTATTTCTAGATTTAATCTTGCATACTGCCCACCAGTCAAATCGATCTCTACGACGCCTTGGGTAGCTTGTATAGTAGACTTGAACAGCCCGATTTGCTATTGTAAATGTATCGGACCCTCTATACCTCCTGCGATGATTTATATCGACGAATCCAAATTGTTTATCGATTCTCCAACCGATATTTGGTGTCGTATCGAACCACTCACATTTGAACATCACAATATGCATATCATATGGGCCAGTATATTGTAAATCTACAATATCCCGAAGCACTCCATAATAGTCAAAGTCCGGCTCGTCGTCATAGACGGTGCCTCTTATGCAAACACCAAAATCCTTGGTATTGATGCCGTCATTGATAAATTCAACATTTATAGCATTCTGAGTTGACTTAAACCTGAAGCCATTAACGACATAGCCTGGCCAAGTCTTTATTTGCTTCTTCGGTCCCAGTGCCAGATAACGAACACTGTCATGAGTGAGTGTTATTTCAGGCAATAAAACCTGTAAACAAATATTTACAATTTAAATGTTTCAGATTATATATTAATAATCTCAATTATAATCACAGTTACTTACGTATTTGCGAAACCATGACAGAAATGTACAATCAACCTCTCTTTGAAGTCCCTCATCGGTAATATCGGGTCTACTCATTTTGATTTCATCTCTAAATACACTATTAGAGAAAATAAGAATATATAAGTGTAGTCACTTACTTCATCAAATTTGAGATTATAACGAGTGCAAGTGTACTGACTTACTTCTCCAAATCTCTCACTTCTTGTATGTCACAGTTTAACAAGACATATCGGTGAGCGGCATCATACTCGTCGTCTGTCAACTACCGTCTTTTACTAGCCCCAACAGGCTTGCCCCTTACATTGAATCTTCCTCCATCCTCAACGTCCTCGTCATTCCTTTGAGGTCTATTTCGATTTGTTTTAACATGAATATCGAAATAAATGGAGCAGAAGTTTGAAACCTCTTCGATAAGATATGCTTCGTATATCGAAGCCTCTATATGAGCTTTGTTGCCAACTTTCTTCTTTAGATGGTGTAGGTATCTAGAGAGACAAATTATCTTGAGAATTAAGAAAGAATTTTAAAATAAATGGAAATTCAGCTTAAATTATATCGATATTTATGAACCTTTCAAATGGGTACATCCATCGATAATGAACAGATGCACCGACACGGGCTTCGTATGCTAGATGAATCGGTAGATGTTTCATGCTGTCGAAGAAGCCAGGAGGAAATATTTTCTCCAACTTGCAAATTGTTAAGATAATCTTCTCCTCAAGTTCAACCATGTGTTGCACAGTCAACTTAGTTGAACAAATATCCCTAAAAAATATTGATAGTTCGGCCAACGGAACCCATACAGCAGAAGGCAACAACTCTTTCAAAGCAATGGGCAGTAATCTTTCCATAAACACGTGGCAATCATGACTCTTCATTCCCGTTAGCTTCCGTTCATTGAGGTCAACGCATCTAGACAAATTCGACACATAGCCGTCGAAAAATCTTAAAGTAGATACCCACTTGCAGATTATTAATCTATCTTCCTTGCTCAATGTGTATTGTGCTATCGGCTTACTTAATTGTCCAGCAGCTCCCCTTTGTATCAAGTTCAGATAAGGACGCTTGCATATCTCGGCAATATCTTGTCTTGCTTTTGGATTGTCCTTCGTCTTTCCTTTAATGTCCATGACGGTATTGAAGACATTATCGAACACATTCTTTTCGATATGTATAACATCAAGATTATGCCTTATAAGATTATCTTTCCAATAAGGCAAGTCCCAGAAGATACTCTGTTTGGTCCAATTATGGGTTTGTCCGAACCCATCGACACGATTGTTCGATGGATCTTCCATTACAGTGGGAAAATCCTTTACATCTTCCCAAATATCGTATCCCGATAATCTGGCAGGCGGATGAAAAAATTCTTGTTTTCCAGCTCTGAATGCGTCCTTGTTCTTTCTCCAAGGATGACTCGTGGGCAGAAATTGACGATGACAATCAAAGAAAGAAGTTTTTCCTCCATGCTTAAGGCGGAACGCCTTACTATTTTGCATGCATATCGGACAAGACAGGGTGCCGTGAGTACTCCATCCCGACAGCATACCGTATGCGGGAAAATTATTGATTGTCCACATCAGTGAAGCTCTCATCTGAAAGTTCTGTTTCCTGGAAATATCATACGTCGCGACGCCGATCTCCCACAGCTGTTTTAGCTCATCCACCAACGGCTGTAAATATATATCGATATTCTTCGTCGGATTTTTGGGACCCGGTATGATAGCTGTCAAGAACATATAAGGAGTCTTCATACACATCCATGGTGGCAGATTGTAAGGGGTCAGAATGACCGGCCAGCAGGAGTATTGAGATCCCGACTGCCCGAAAGGGGCGAATCCATCAGAACATAGCCCCATGCGTACATTTCTGGGCTCTGCAGCAAAATCTGGATGGCGAAAATCGAAATATTTCCACGCCTCTCCATCCGAAGGATGTGACAATTCTTCATCGTCCATTGTGCGTTCTTCGTTGTGCCACGTCATGTGTTCTGCTGTATTCTGAGACATATACATCCTCTGCAAGCGCTTCGTGATCGACAAGTAATGCATATACTTATAAGGACGTCGTTTTCTAGTTGACTTTCCTTTTCTCCTGACTTCCTTGTAACGATCCGTATTACAGAAGCGGCAACTTTCTACATCCTCGTTCTCCTTATAGTACAACATGCATCCGTTGCGACAACAATCTATCTTGTCGTACCCCAGTCCCAGTTGTCGGACCATCATCTTCGACTTATAGAAGTTTTTTGGAAGCTCTTTTGATTCCTTCGGTAACACCTCCTTCATTAGTTGTGTAATCCGATCATAGCAAGTTTGTGGCAAGTTAAAATCGGACTTTATGTTCAACAACCGCATCGTCACTGACAGTACGGAATGTGGATCACAACCAGGATATAAAGAAGTTTCAGCATCCTGAAACATATCATAGAACTCCTTCGCCTCGGGATTAGGATCCTCCGGATCAAAATTAGGCCCTGCCGCATCGTACACCATATCTCGTACAAGGTTCTGCACGTCTCCATAATCAACGGAGCATTCGTCGTCATCGACGACAAAATCTGCTGCAACATTATCATCAAAAGCATAAGTAGCAGCATTCGCAACCTGTCTTTCGGCATATAGTTCACCTTGCGATGACCACAGGCCGTAATCACGTACGAAACCCTTACGGGTCAAATGATCTCTTACACTCACCACTTCTTCGTAATGTCTATTGCGACAATTACGACATGGACACTTGATTTTGTTACCGTCCATAAACTGAGCTTTGCTCATGGCATACTTAAGAAACACTTCCACGCCTGCCTGAAAATCGTTACTCACACCTATTCTGCTCTCGTGTTGTCGTTTGTACATCCATGTACGATCAACGAAATAACGATCCATTACAGATTAGATGTCAAAATCTGTATAGTAAGACAAACTAAACAGAATTAGTATATAATCATGTAACTGGTGGATCCGCTAGTATTCTAGCTCGAGAAGAGAAAAATATAAATACAGTTGTTACTAATAGTTCGATACCGATAGTGCGATACCGATACCGATACCGATAGTGCGATACCGATACACAGGCCGATAGTTCGATACCGATAGTTCGATATCGATAGTGCGATACCGATACCGATACCGATAGTTCGATACCGATAGCATGGTTTAAAGTATCGGCCGATACCGATCCGATACGGCCGATACCGATACGGTTTGGCATGTTCCGATCCGATACCGACCGATACCAAATATTGACCGATACTGACTATGGGGGTCTTTGTTCCGATCAATTCGGCAAAACCAATCGGTAAGGGTGACTACTATTTCATATAATTTCAAAACTACTAAGAAATAACGCTGAAATACTTAAAATTATGCCTAAATGTATAAAATATATGTTTTTAAATATAAATAATTTATTAATAATTATTTGTTTTCCGATACCAAAGTCCGATACTCCGATACGAAACCGCCGATACTACCGATATCGCCGATACCAATACTCATAGGAATAGTCCGAAACCGATTCTGATACCGATTGTGAACCTTGACCAATAGCTACCGATACCGATACCGATAGTGCGATACCGATACCAAACTGAGTCAATCTATCTATTTCTAAATTGCAATAGTCCACTTCTAGGATATGGGAGCTATATCCTAAAATCTAGTCTAAAATTAACTTGGTTAGGATACTAGAGTGTCCTTATTATCTAGCAAGCACTACCTTAGTCTAGTCACACTAGCATTAATTACCTATAATTCCTACCATTTCTACAGTCACACATTACACCCCAAGCCGTCCTGCATGCTAATTATAATAGGCACATATATGTATATCACAGTTAGATGTATAGACCATGAACCCAAACACTGACTTATGCAGATGAAGAACTCGCACTGTCCTTGACACAGTGAACATATACACCATGAACCCAAACTCCATATTCACAATTACTAATCCAAACACCACCAAACTAATGGATAACACCCAATATGGATAACACATTATTTAGCCAATATATAAACTCAGATGAATTTGATAAGCAAAGCCCCCCGCTGCCCCCGACCAAAGCCCGCCGCAACAAGCCCGCCGCCCAGCCCCCGATCAAAGCCCGCCGCCCCAAGTCCGCCGCCCAGCCCCCGACCAAAGCCCGCCGCCCAGCCCCCGACGCCCCCGCCCCAAGCCCGCCGCCCAGGCCCAGACGCCCCCGCCTCAAGCCCGCCGCCCAGCCCCCGGCGCCCCTACCCCAAGCCCGCCGCCCAGGCCCCGACGCCCCGACGCCCCCGCCCCAAGCCAGCCCCCGACGCCCCCGCCCCAAGCCCGTCGCCCAGGCCCCGACGCCCCCCCCCCCCAAGCCAGCCGCCCAGCCCCCGACGCCCCCGTCCCAAGCCAGCCGCCCAGCCCCCAACGCCTCCGCCCCAAGCCCGAATGTCCCCAAGCCCGCCGGCCCCGCTGCCCCTACGTCGACACCGCGACACAGAGAGAGAGAGAGAGGAGAGAGGATTACCTTCGGGAGAGAGAGAGAGGAGAGGACGCCGTCGCCGTTCACCGAAGCCGCGCGAGAGAGAGAGAGACAGAGAAGAGAGACAAAGAGAGAGAGATTGAATTTGGGGGGAATGCCAAAAGTTTCCTCCGTATTTTCATTTAAGTCTGGAACATAAATGTAGCGACGGAATAGCGACTGCTAATAATCCATCGCCATGTAGTCGCTATTATTGATTATCTGACTGAATATCCGTCGCCACGTAGTCGAAGATATGTCCCGCCAATTCTCTACACAATTCCCGCCAAACAATCGACTGTGTAGCGACGACGGAAACTCCGTCGCTATAACACCGACACTCTAGCGACGGATGTGCGACCTTTCCTCCCCCTAAAATTAAAATAAAAATGGCAAAGGCTTGTAGTCGGTAATCAGTCGCTGAGCGGCCACGAAACCGTCGCTAATACCGACGGAATAATTCCGTCGCTAATAATCCGTCGCTAAATGAGCGTATTTTGGTAGTGTCCAGCATCTCCACACAGGATGCCAAACTCGCCAAGGGCCTATTCAATCAACGGCTCCTTGCACTTGCCTTTCCTCCCGGGCTTCGCCTTCTCCTTAGGCGATGCGAGTTGCTCCTAGTTGTGGACGATCTCGGACGAAGACATGAGGATTATCGACCTTTTCTCTGATACCACATGTCACAAACATAGTGTTTTTGCTAGTACTTTGTCTCGTGTGGCGCACTATCTTCCTTCTCGAAGACTCGTGCAAGCCTTTCCAACACGAGTTAGCTAGAACGCTAAGAAAATTAAGAAGAGTGGAGCAAATATGGGACACGTAAGAATTTTTTTATTGTTTGAAGAATGCTTACAAGTTTTGGTAGTGAAGAACAAATGAGACCTCCCTCTTATTTATAGTGCTCATAGAGCTTTACATGAAAACTTCTGGAAAGAAATATTCCAGGGTTTATTCTCTTACTAAATAAGGACAAAGGAAGCATCTAGTGCATCCAGAAAGATCATGACACACCTGGAAGGGTCCAGAGCCTTTTTGAAGACTCTCAGGTTCTCTGGAAGATTTTGGGACCTTCTAGAAAGTTCTACCATCTTCTAGAACGTTCTGGAAGCTTCGTATAACCTTGGTCCGTGGAAATGTTATGCAACTTTGCCTCAGACGGGATGCAACATTTTGGACGTTACATGAGGCTTGCTTGGCAATCACAATCTTACGCGTTCAGAGCCCATCCTAATAATTTGTTGTTAGCCACGTCAATATAAAGATTATTATTTTTTGAATAAACTCTGTCAAAGTTGTCGAGTCTTAATTCTTTAAATCAATATTAATATACAACTATTGTTTATTTTGTATTGAGAATTTGAGATAAAACATTTTTTTTAACGAGGATTCTTCCTTAAAACTTATAATAAAGCATCTTTATTAAGAAAAAAGGTTTACAATAAAATTTCTAGGCTCTATCCTTTGAAGACAGAAGGAATACACTTCCCTTGCTTGGAATGAAAGAAAGAAAGAAAAAAAAAGTTGTATCAATTATATTTTCAACTAAAAATACTCATTTAATAGGGTTAATTAGTTGTACCCCCCTATGGTTTGTACATATTTTGGTAACTGTCCCTGTTGTTTTAAAAATAAAGAACACCCCCCTGATTTATAAAGTTAATTAGTTGTACCCCCCTGGTGCATAGAAGAAAATGAGTGAAAAATTAAGCAGACAGGAGGGTGTTCTATATTTTTGAAACAACGAGGACAGTTACCAAAATATGTACAAACCATAGGGGGGTACAACTAATTAACCCCATTTATAATATTTGGCTTTATTGAATTTTTTAAATAATATAATTCATAGGAGATTAATTATAAATTAGGCCATATATATGACAAGATTTCATTTTCTTCCACTTTTTATTTTCCATTTTAGGGGTTGAATTTCTAAGGTTAGGATGGTAAATTTCAATTTTTCTTCTCATACCAAACAAGAAAGAAAAAACATCATTCCCCTCTTATTTTTACCTTCATTTTTGTCCCTTGTAGGTGTGTAAAAAAATTTAGTAATAGTTTATGAAATTTTTTTCTTTGAAAGATAATATTAATTTTAGGATAATTTTGACAACGTTTTTTTATTTTCTTGTCAAATTTTTATTTATGTTGTCACTTTGTGAAAAGTATCCACCACCATTTCATCTATGCCAGCTGCCATTCCTCCCATGAAGTCTCTTGTGGAAAAAAAAAGAGTTGAGACGATAAACGCTCCTAATTTCTTTCACAAATAAAAGAAATAATATGCCATCATGGAGCAATCTACCGATCTTCCATCACCCAACCAAAACTTTTATGTCTCTTTCTGCTACCCACAAGGGTCACTCACTCGGATTTGGCCCATTAAACAATAAAAACATTTGTAATTTGAAAGAACTTTTTGTGCACATTGCAAATAGATTACTTGTAACCTCATTTGTGAATTTATGACATTTGTGACTTCTTATAGTTTATAGTAAAAACATTTGTAATTTGGTTTGTTTTAAACAAAATTTTCAAAATATTGAATTCTTTTTGTGTGATCTATAATTAAAAGATGACGCTCTACTGGGGAAAAAGAAGAAGGTTAATTAGACTTTGGATCCCACACACATTCAAAAATTAGCATTTGAATCATAAGATGACGGTTGATTCGTGTTGACCATCCAAAATATGTTAATAAATTAATCTGATTTAGGGCCCGTAAATATTCTTGTCCTTCTTGATAGGGGCATCGAGCTGGATGGATACAGACAGTTCATTGTTCGAGTTCAGGCCAAAAATAAAAATGAGTTTGGACCGAACGAACACGGGCAATCCATTGTTCGAGTTTCGGTCGGATGAGCACGGGCATTCTTTGTTTGTTAATTCAATCGAACAATCCACGGATGTCACGCCCCAGAACCAGTATACTAATAACCAGGCACAGACCAGACCAGTTATGTATACCAGAGTACTCCAGTACCCCGAGTCATTGTCAAAGCTGTATAGATATGGGGGTTACTACTACGTACAAGCCAAAAGTCAATTCTAGGTCAATTAAAAATTATAATATATAGATGATCATAAAACTAATAGTACAAAATGAAGAACCAGCAAGAGAGTAAGTCATACATGATCAGCTCTAGTTACAGTCTAAGAAATATACAAATCATGTCTAAATCCGTAGGCCAAATGTCAAGTCCAAAACACGAGCTAAACACGTGCTCGGTAGCTAAACGCCGCAAAAGAGAATATATATATATATATATATATATATATATATATATATATATATATATAGTGGGTAAGAAAGAAAAAAATATATATATAATAGTGGGTAAGAGAAAGAACACACACTCAGGCACCTTGGTACTCCAGGTGGTCGCCATCGAGTAGAAGATCCGGTAGGTCATCGGGCTCCTCTACCAAATATGGTCCAACAAAACCAGTCGGATCAGACCTCCAAATAGCAAGTACCAAAAAGGAAGTCAAACTATGAACTAAAACCAATATACAAGCATAACAATACTAAAGCAACAAAATTGGACATGAATAATGTAAAGGTACCATGCACAGAGTATGTGAAACAAAACTGGAAACATGTGAAGGAATAAGCAGGAATGTGGGTAAAGCCGAGCATGTAAGACAAGTAGTGAAGCCGAACATGTAGCAGAAATAATAGCATGTACAGAAATCTAGATACTGAAATAATAAGTTGGAGCAAGACTAGACTAGACAAGACATGAATGGATCCTCAATCCATCAAACACGACCAAACAATAAGCACGGCTTGATACATTAGCTAACTAGGGTTATCACAATCCTAATTACTAACATATACAATTTAAGAAATTCAATGGTTGCCCGTTCTGCAGACTATCCAACTTATCCAGGCCACGGACGCAATCCAGGAGACGTGTATCCTAAGGTGGTAACCCCACTCGACGATGAGTTAATAGAAGTATAATATACTGGATATATTGGATTGCCTCACTCGACAGTGTGCTAGAAATGTGCCCCTCTCGACGGAGAGCTACAAGTCCATTGTATAGGCCGAAATAAAGGGCTTGCAAGCAACCAGAATTTTTTCCCTCCCGATGCATCTAGATAATCAAATTAGTTGTTTTAGTCTTTGACATTTTCATTCATGATTCCAGGTGTGGCATTCCGTAGAATTCATCCTAGACATGATACATGCAAGAATGGACAAGACAAGCAAGAGTGCACTAAATCAAGCCACAACATGAATACAAGTATCAAGACATGAGCGTTACGATGAGCCACTATATCAAGCAAGACGGGACAAGAATCAAGAGTGCGCCACGACGGGGCACTATCAGGTAAGCTAGACATGTGTTGGAATAACAGGATAGCAACTACGTGCTCAAGAAAATCATGATCAGGTTCAAACAATAACATAGTAATAGAAATCCAAGTAGGCATGGTGGTAGATAACAAGAAATATGGCATAGCATATACAAAAAATCAATAAGCAGGAAGAAATCAGAACAAAATCAAGAATACCAAACTTGGGTACCCTGGCGGTATACCGATAATGTACTATAGTATACCGGCAGTATGCCAGTCCGAGACAACCAAAACTTTATGTATAGAAAATTTAGTCGCACCAGTGTATCGTCAGTACAGACCATACACCTGGTATGTCGATGTTTGTCACAATAGTTTTTCGAACAAAAAAGGACAAAAAATCGGTATATCGGCGGTACTCCAGTATACCGACGGTATGTCATTTTTAGCCGAGAAACAAGATTAAGAGCATGAAACAAGTTCCGAAAATCAAAGCTTGTCCCGAGAGTTATACAAATCATGTATAACTATGAAAACAATACTAGAGGAATGTCAGATATAACATGTATACTAAGTCTAATGGCAACTTCGGTATCGTTCCCGATATAGATTTTTTCTACTAAAAAATATCATGACTTCGCTGGAAATCAAAACCTAGCTAAAACCAAATTTTCAAGAGAGACAAAATGACAATAATCACAAGAGAAGCATATTTAGTAAAGCAACTACTAGGCAATACTGGACTATCAAGGCAATAGAAAATAAAATAGCAGTAAAAATAATATTCGTCCATTAGTTCAACAAGATGTACTTTCCTAATATAACTCCAAGTCTAACTCTTCAACTCTACCACCAAGAGGGATTTAGAAATCACACTCTGAGGCATCGAGGTCAAGCTCCTAGCTCACGAGAAAAATGGAAAAAAAAAAACGAGAAGAGAAGAAGAGCGGAAAGAGATTGTAAAAAAATTGAAAAGAAATAAACTCGTATATGCAGAGAAGGTGAATTAATTGAGACCGTCCGATCACGATCTGCGACTCAATCTGAATCGATCTCGACCGTTCAGAAGAAAACCAAGAAACCAATGGATAATAGAATGTATCACTACTATTCATGAAAATATTTAAACACTATTCAAGAAAATATCAGAACATTCTGTTCGAAAATATCTGAAATAGAAAATATCTAAAAGTGAAAATATTTCTCCGATAGTATACCATCGGTACACACCGGTATACCCGCGATATGTCGATCAAGGAGTAAAGTCTTAAAAATCAAGTTTTTCTACTGTTCACAGGAAGTCAAGAAAATACATAATACAATATAAAATATGTATCCGTATATATATACCGATACTGTGAAACGAGTTTCACAGTAGACAAATTCGGACTGGACATCAATTATACCAAAGAAAAACAAAAATCCAAGATGGAGCTCCCCCTCCCTGGTAGGTCTGCCCCTGTTTCCAAGGTTGCATCAATAATACCAAAAGGATTTAATAGCATGCCTTTCTCATGACCATCATCAATTATGAGAAGTGCGCACTAGAAGTAACTTTGTTAACGGGAGTAAGATTATAGAGAAAGAAGTCATAGCACTCAAAATAAGATTTTTCACGTCCATTTGCCAAATTAAAATATTACCAGAAGCTATTATTTTAAGATATCTTGATAGTTGGTAAAAAAAAAAGTTGAAAGGAGATATGATTGAAGGTTATAGAGTACAATAAACAATGGTAAAAGGTTAACTAAAATCTAGACTGGGTAGTCAAAAATTGATGCAAAACCAAAAAGATATGGCATAATTGATACAAACCGAAAGGAGTCTCAACTATTGGTCCATAGACAAATTCGGACCGGACATGGATGTAACCATGTCCGGGTCCGATTTTTAAACGGATTAAAAAAATGTACAAGCCATGTTCATTAATTCAATCGGACAACCCACGATCGAACCATTTATTGAGCCGGACTTATACGGACAACGGATTGCTTTGTTCATTTTACAGTCCTACTTATTGAGTTCTTATATTAACAAATTTTGGATGGTCAACCCAGGTCAACCGATATCTCTTGAACCAAATTTTAAGTTGGACATCTTCATTATCGAAACATTAATTTTCGAATATTTCTGGATCCGGAGTATAATTAACCCCCTACTATTTTGGAAAATGGTATTTGATCCGCGATCTGTAACTGCAGATTGTGACCGCAGGTTACATAGCTGAATCTTATTGCCCCTCTATTTGCTTGCACACGTCACCAAAATTCTTGCCAATGGGACAGTCACATTCCACGAGCAAAATAGCAGCATCCTATTATTTTTGTAAAAATTTGATGCGAACCACGTTGGTCTTCGAAACATACATCCAATTTAGTTCAGTTTCCAAAAGTACAGTCTGGATTAATTGAATGTTCCCCCATAGGGGAGGGGGAGGGGGAGGGGGAGGGATGAACAAGATGTGGGACAAAATAGCCATTTTGAAGCTATTAATTAGAAGATCCCAATGATCTTTCACAAATGGATGGGACAAAATGGCCTTTTGAAGCTATAACTTGTTCTTTCTAATTTAATAGTTTTTTAAACAAATAGTAAGAGTCGGAGGACTTTTGTACGAATATTGTAGATATAAGGGCTTTATATGTAAAAGAGCCTTTTGCATTTGGATTATTTAGTAACGATTACTGCAAACAAATCTTGTAATATGTTCCCAACATGTTAGAAGGTTTTGTCACAACTTATTTGGGTAGGTTGTTGAAGTTTTTACATTGTAAAAAAATAACGCATTAGTGTTTTTTTTTTTTTTTTTTTTACAATGTTCTCTCTTTTACTATTCAAGTCCCTGGTGACTTTTTCTTATCCGTCCAAGTCCTCCCTAAGAGGATCATTAGTAAGGCCAATTCCATTTTCTACATTCTAGATTTAGAATGTATGAGCTTATTTTGTAGACTAGTTAAGTCTTAAGTCTTATTCCTAATTTCAATTTCGGTTCCAGCCCACCCATAGGTACTAAGGGTCGGACCTCCCAATTTCTAGAATCTAGATTGTAGGAACTCGTTTTGGAATAGTAAGTTTCAATTTGGAGCCCAACTTTCTAGATTTTAGATTTATATTATTTTTTTATATCAATTTTTGACCACACAATCTTTGGGAGCGGAGTTCACTTTATCATTTTCTACTATTTTCATAAAAATCCAACCCATTCTACTTTTACCTTATTTTTTTTTGAAATTTTGGACCCCAAATTGCATTTGAAAATCCCAACTACTAATGATGCTCTAACTACATGTCCTCGATCCACCCTCGTTGCCAACCATTCCAAACATTAACTTTCAAAATAATTTGAAACACTAGATAAATATTGCACGTGACGAATGATTCATATATTACATTATTTCTTCTAAGGGTTAACAAAAATGTCCCAACATCCACATTTAGGGACGAGTCCTTCCGGTTTATTTGGTTTCAACCGAAACAAAATAGTAAAAATTGAATAAATCAAAAAAATAAAAATTTAAAATCAAAACCGAACCAAATTACCTAAAATCGAAACTAAATAATCACGATTTATCCTGTTGATTCAGGTGGGCCATTTCTATGGTTAATGGTTCGGACGCAAAGTTAAAATTATGATTAAATTATATTTTCTATACACTCAATTGTTTAATTTTAAAGTTGTGCACATTGGACTAGTTAAATTATCAAAGTTTGACTTCAAAAACACAAACATAGAATTGTTATTTTTAAAATATATACATTTTTATGCATATAATTGAGCATATTTACATAATCTTACAAGTCTTATTCGATTTCGATTTTGGATCAAAATCGAAACGGAATAATTTTTCAGAACCAAAACTGGACCCATTTTTTTGAAACCGAACCGAATGTCTTATTCGGTACGATTTTCGGTCCAAAATATAATAATTCTCACCCGTGTCCATAACGGGGATACTCCAAAATATAATAATTCTCACCCCATACTCCAAAATTTTAGAATTTGTGTAAATCGTTACATTTTGAGTGTTCCCTTCGTATTGGTACACAATAATATACTCTAAATAACACAGCAAATTTATACTCCAAATTAACATCCCCATTTTCCTTCATTTTTTCGTTTTGGTTGGCTTAGTTAGATTATTGTTCACGAGCTAAGATACTCTCCAAATTTGAAAAGTCTTTTTGACTTTCTAGTATTTTTCCAATATGGACAAGATCACTCCAGCTCCCAAGTGCTATAAATTTTGACTGATTCAAATTATTTCCACTATGGATGCTCTTATATTGTATATGGGCACAGAACCAAAAATGATTTTGTTTCGGGTATTTCTAATTTTCTAAGACGTCTGCTTTTCGCAGAAAGAGGAAGTATTTTTCTATAGTATTTGTTCCTCTACATAAGCTATAAAGACTTTGGCAGTAGACCTATTTACGCAAGAATTTAACGGGAAGGATTTGAATTTACGGAAGTAATTACCAGTGATCATTATTTTGTTTGAGAAAACACAATTTTATTAGTAAGGAGCAAGGCATAACTGTCTAGCGCATATTTTAATCTGGAGAAAGTTTTGATATAATTTTTGCATAAATTCCAAATAATACATTCTGGAAAAATATATATATATATATATATATATATATATATATATATATATATATAAAACAAAATTTCAGGTATCAGCTGGAATTAGATAACAGCCATGCTAATTTGCACATGCACGAGGAGGAAATACCGGTCATTTAATGTCGAGAAGTCGAAATATAGTCCAAAACTCTAATGACAGTTAGGAATGGATGTTATGTATCCACAATATTATACCATGTCAACAAAGTTGGTTATTATTTGAACAGTGAGATTCATCCGCAATTGGCATGAGACTGGACAAACGCTAACCGAGCGCAATCAAGTTAGAGCTACGCTTCTGCTTAAATGTCAAGCCAGCGGGATGGGGTTAGGTCCGAATATTGAGCCAGTCGATAATAAGGGCCAGTTTTGGTCTATAACAAATGTTTAAAGGACTAACTGATACCAAGTAATAACTATAAATTCAGAGTAACGATATTATGCATCTCCAACTTAGTAACACGTACATAATATCTCAATTGCTTCAGTGACGTTTTAATTAACATTTTGATTCAGCCCAAGAATCATGCTGGCGCTTGAATTGCTAAAGGAAATTCAAAACATAATATAGGATGATTTCAGAAAAACAATGGTATAATGATCATATGCCATACCAATCAATGGTTCAACAACATTATTGAAATGTTCAAAGCTCTCGAGACACGGAAATTCTACTATGGAACTGACTTCCTAATGCTCGGAATGCTTCAGCTCGAACAATCCATCAGGACCTAAATGTCATAAGCAAACAAAGTGTTAGGACTCATCTTATTAAAGAGAAGACGATAAGAGAAATGAAAATAAAAATGAAAGGAAATCTAATGTAAATTTTGGAGTAATAGATTTTTCAAATGCAGCAAGTTGATGTATATAAACACAACAAATATGGCAATTATAAAAAAACAACAGTATACAAAGGATTAGCAAGAGTGCAACAAAAATGAAAATTTTAAAAAATCTGTTTCCCTAATCTTTGGGGATGCTACATGATCCATTTAACTGTACCAAGTCCCACACCCTCTTAAAGAATTAACATATTCGTTTTCCTACTGCATCCAATGTAAATTTTGTTTTGACCTACTCCCAAACTCTATTTTCTCGATTACACGTCCAAACAATCTCTAACAATTTCCCTCATCCGAAAATTGAAACCAACTCTTTATTTCCATGAACTCACTCATATCTTAATACATCCTTTCTTGTATTACTACCCATACATTCAGCATCCGCATTCCACCTGCAATTATTTGCACCTCAAGAGTCCAAAATGAAAACAGTGCCAAGATGGTGTTTTCAACTGTAAACAATAGTTGAACCAAGCAAATTAACAAATCATCTCCCTTAATTTGAGAGAAATTTTAGCAATGCAATAAAATGGGGGTATAATGCTTCTGATTAATATTGAAATTATAGGAAGTTGAACATAAAATAAAACAAAAGACTAGACTAGACTATAGAACAAGTTAAAGTGTACAGATCATCAAAAACCTTGTATCAGTAGATAAGCAAAAAAAAAGGGTAGATAAGCACAAAATGGGCCCCACTTCAGTTCAAGTTACCAGCAAATCATCAAGAACCTTGTCTACAATCTAAGTGCAAACCTCAGCTTAGGTACTTCCATTGCTTCTGCCCTAAATTCTGCCATTCCAGTACTATTGAATTTTGTTTGACATATCGGCCTTCTCATCAAGCCCACAGCTCTTTCAAAAGAAACTGGCAACATCTGCTAGACCGAACTAAACAAGGCCCCTCTGAATGGAAGGAAGAATACTCTCCAGAGGACTTACACTCGTCAACAGTGCATTCTACGCCAAGGCTCTCTACCACCCTATTAACTCCCCAACTGGCTTGTGTGATCCACAAAAGCTAACAGGGCCTTGCCGCCATCAACCTCTGCATGGCAGGTGACTTGTCCTCAAGCATGGACAATAAGTTCAGCCGCTAATTTCCCTTTCTGGAAAGACGGCCTCAAAGCTGTGCATGCCTGTAAACAATTAGGCACTCAGAGTTACATGTCTACTCGACAAGTCGCATATGAGTCAACTCTCCTCCCTAGTGGCGCCGATACCCAACCACACCACTGATCTGATTAACCAGACCAGCATACCTTCAATTGCCCTGTTCCAGGCTCTTCACTGTTCATTCACTCCATAGGAATCTTGGAGTTGGTGGCCACACACTGACCTGATTAGCCAGACCAGCACACCTTCAATTGCCTTGTTCCAGCCTCTTCACTGTTCATTCACTCCATATGAATCATTCAGTCACCACATGAGTCCGCTCAAGCCCACTTAAAGCTAACATCATCACGTGGTTTGCCTATCACAATAAATTGATTAGCACAAGGGAATCCATCTACTACAACCTATGCCCCTTCTATGACCATTTAGTCATCTCCTTCTAAACTACCCCTTTGTTGTTGTAATCTATAGGATAGTATTAGAGCATCTCCAACCCTATTGTGAGTTTAGAAAAAATGATTGCCACATAGGAATGACAAACTTTCATTCCAAAAATTCTTCTCCAATGCAAATGTAGAATAAAACATGAAGTTGACATGGCAATGACATGGCAAGGAGAATGTGAAGTTGGTTGTCTAGATCTAGACAATGCACTTCACAATGACTTTGTCTCCACATCATCAATTATGAATAGAAATATTTATAAAAAAGTTGAAGAAGTGGAGGAGTTGCCTTGGAAGTTGGAAAAAAATACTTTTTATTGTCTCCTCAATACTTTTGCATTGGAGAGAGTTTTTCTATCTCATTGTCTTTTGAGATATAATTTTGCCACATAAACAAGACATTGTCATGTGACTCATGCCACATAGGAGCCACCTAAGACTCACAACACTTAACAAGACAATAGGGTTGGAGATGCTCATAGCCTGTCATTGATATTGGCCCTTCGTACTTCTTAGGGACAACCCAACATCCCTCATTGTTCACAATCAAGGGCATGATAAGGTTGTGGCAGCTTCTGGTGTTCTTTAGAGAGAGAGAGAGAGAGAATCTTTCAAAATGTCTCTCAATATCATAACAGTCTTATCACGTGTCTTCCTTTTTGGAAAGGTCGCACTTCTCTGAGAAGCAAGATACGCTACGCCAAGCAGGTACCCTTAGATGGCAACTGACTAAGGATAGTTTAATGGGCCACAAAATGATGGTGTTCTGTCTAGACTTCTCTTCTCATATTGTTTTTTGGTGACAGCCTCTCCTTAGATGGCGACTTCTCTTTTCAGGATTTTTTTGTGTGGCAAAATGCCCTCTTTCTTCTCCTTTCATGTTTTCTATCATGTTTGTTCACTTGTAATACTATCATTATTTTTATAAATATATTTGGTGGCTGCTTTTGTTGCCTTACTATAAATAAAAAAAAAAACTGTTGCAAACTCTCTTCAAGGAAGCTGCAATTATTTTCTCACCTTAATACTATATGATTGTTGATGTTTCAATGTTCCCTTATATGTATATCTATTTTCTCACCTTAATACTATATGATTGTAGATGTTTCAATGTTTCCTTATACGTATATCTATTTGGTGGCGGCTTTTGTTGCCTTACTATCAAAAAACTGTTGCAAACTCTCTTCAAGGAAGCTGCAATTATGTTCTCACCTTACTACTATATGATTGTTGATGTTTCATTTTTTCCTTATACGTATATTTCTAGTAGGAATTTAATGTTTTGGTAACTAATCAGCTTCTAACAAGATGCTCGGTTCTGGTTAGAATGATGATTATCTCATAGAAAAGAGAAACTCGAATAATATTGGATTGAAATATGGGGGTGCCAAAACAGGAGATGCAAATGAACAATGAAGTTTCTGCCCGTACATGACAAAGGGTGGTACCGGCGGTAACCTATGTTGCATAATACATACCAAATGCAGATACAAACATTATTTTTATGCGTCCATGCAACATAGCACGGGAAGGATGGTAGATGAGAACCTATTCACATCTCCACATACTAAGCATGCCCCTAGCGCACCATGCATTATCTTGCTATTGCAAATTCGTTCCAATATCACATAGGGAAACTTACCATCAGCCGGTAACCATGGAACACTGACGGTTTAGAGAACCAGACCACCCTCCCCCGAAACTGGTTAGATGCAAGCCATCTCTCTTCTCCTAGTGTTCCAATGATTGATCCACTCCTGTGGATCTTGACCAAATCACCCCCCTCTAAGTTGTTTATATCATCGTGAGGAGAATCAATAAATATAGACACTAGGAGATCATTCACTAGTGTGGTTACTGGTTTGATTATATGAAGAATCTATTGACGGCAACATCATAATTTGGCACTAAAATGATATGCTAATAGCATCCCACTTCGCTTAGGATCCTGGATTACAGACTAATAGTGGCCGCATGTATTGGCATCCCGGATCCTCCCATCATCCAAGATTCAGATCTAAACTTTAATTTGTACCATTCTTGTTTGCTCCTACTACATGGTAGTACAAGAACTTGACGGCATTCGATTCTCCATTATGCTAATATAAGTTGTCCAACAGTTCTCCATTATGCTAATATAAGTTGTCCAACAGCTCGACTCGCTCAGCTCTTACTCTAATACCGAATTAAAAAATGAGAAAAGTTATTAACTCTTTCAAAAACCAGATCATAAAGTGTCAAAAAAAAAGTTGCTCATTATGCATTCTATTCAGAAAGTAAGCAAACATCTTCAGATTCATAAACAAAATAATAGCTAACTAGCAAAATTCACATACCATTTCGCACCAAAAGAATATCACTGCCAGACTAATTACATTTACATAAATTCCCTATCAACAACAACAACAAACCTTTATCCCAAACTTTCTAGCTTTATTAGGTGCCAAGTCTTCCATCAATAAAAAACATATCCTCCTTTACAACCTCAACCCAAGTCTTTTGATGCCTATCCCTAGTTCTAGCTACTAATTTAACTAATATCTTATCGCTCGTAACAATGACATTACAGGTCTACACAGGACATGTTGAAGACTATATATATATATATATATATATATATATATATATATATATATATATATATATATATATATATATATATGTTTTCGACCAAAAAAAATGTCTAATATGCAACTAAATGCCAAAAACATTTCCCGATTTGCAAATTGCTACCATAAACTATTAAGATCAGCAAGTTGATACACTAAAATATTATAATTTAGCAACAAAATTAAAAACTAAAAATAAGTTCTGGCGCAAAATAGAGTACAATCGACAATAATAAAAAGGATTTACCCCATGGGAACTCCTTGTTGCGGATGTGCAGATATGGGTAAGCCTGCCAAAAATAATAAGCCAAAAATCATACAAAAATGACAAAAATAAGCAGAAAAAAAAAAGAAAGAAAAAAGAAGTTTATTTACTGGAGGATCGTCGTGGTGGGGGTGGCCCTTGGAGAGATTGTAGGCGGCGAAGATCGTGCAGAAGACGATCCCGGCATAGGTTATCTTCTCCCATTTCGCGGTCTCGTCTGCATCGAAAACAAAAACGAGACCAAATCGAATCAGTCCAAAAGGAAACTAGTAAACCCTAACCCTAATTTTTTGGGGGAATGGAGAGGGAGATCGGGGGGAGATGTTCGCGCGTACAGGCGTCGTCGTGGTGAGCGGAGGCGGAGAAGCTCTTCTTGTTGAGGAGAGGGTTCGGTCCTCGGCGGAGGGATAGGGCTGCTCGCACACCGGATCTCGCCATAGCAGTCGCCATTGCTCTCTCTCTCTCTCTCTCTCTCTCTCTTCTCTTTCACTCTGTTTCTCTGGGTTTTGATGGATTTTACCAAAGAGCTAGGTCTACGAACGGGCCGGATCGGGTCAGGGTACTGCCAGCCCTGGACCCTTGCAGCCTTGCCGGTTAGGGTATGAATTCTAAGACCATCTCCAATGGGGGTTTCTATCTTCCCTATTTCTATGGAAGAAATCCATTTTAGAAAAAACTTCTCCCAATAGTAGTTTCTATCACCATTTCTATCTTAGGTGGCAATGATGTAGGATGGAAACTTTCTAGGAAGGTTTCTACATGTAGAAACTCTCATAGAAATTCTCCTATCTCTCATGACAATTATTATTGGGCCCCACACCATTAAATTAGTCATTTTACTATATGACACATAGGATAGAAATGGAGAACCATTGGAGAGCATTTTTTGTATGTGTATAATTTCTATGTAGAAACTCTTCCAACTATGATAGAAATTTCCTTAAAGTACAATGCCAAGTAGGATAAGAACTCAATTTTAGAAATCACCATTGGAGATGGTCTAATGCTTATTTGGTTCACGGAATCATGGAACTGGAAAGAAAGTGAGTACTTTTATATATTTTGGTGCTAAATAAATTGAGTAGGAAAGATAGTAATTTTTAATATATAAAAAATTAGGGAAAAAATAGTATCATACATCCAAACAATGATTCATATTCCACCTTTAAGAATTCACTTTTCTTATCAATTTTCTTGGCATTTCCAAGCACCAAAAAAAAATCGATAGAAATTGTAATTTCCTAAAGGAAATGACATGCCAAACAATTGATTTCCTTTCTTTTCATTTTCTTTCCTTTCCGCGAAACAAACCAACCCCCAAAACCTTGTAATTGGCAAGGGTAGGGGTGAGCATTCAGTTTATTTGATTTCAACCGAATTGAAATCGTCAAAATCGAATAAACCAAAATTTTAAAAATTCAAAACCAAACCAAAATTAGCTAAAAAGCGAAACTGAAACAAACCTAATAATCAATTATGTTTATTCGGTTTGTTCGTTTTGGCTATTTCTATTGTTTAATTGGTCATGTTCAAAGTTGGGACCGTGGTAAAATTATAATTTTTACACACACATTCGTTGTATTTAAAATTGTGTCCAAAGTTTGACTAATTGTTAAATTAACAAAGTCGAATTTCAAAACACATACATATATTATTGTTTTCAAAGTATGCACATTTCTAATCATAAAATATACATAGAATTGAGGTATTTGCATATTTTTATAAGTCTTATTCGGTTTTTGATTTGGAGCGAAACCGAAACTGAAATTCAAAATCGAAATTGAATAAACTTTTTAGTATTTTTAAAATCGAAACCGAATTGAATTTTTTTTTTCAAACCAAACCGAAACTTTTATTCGATTTTCGATTCAAAGCCGAATAATGATCACCCCTCGCCAAGGGTTTGGAAATAGTCTTGTTTGCACCTAAAGATCATATCAACTATTGGATCATTAACAAGTTGCTTCCTCCCCCCATAAGAGTATCCACAGTAGAGATACTTCAAACACATACTCAAAATTATTAAAAATTGTATACATTACTACTTTTGGAGTGTCTCCTTGATATTGGCACACAATAGTACACTCCAAACAAATACTCCAAATTAACCTCCTCTTTTTCCTCACTCTTTTCCCCTTTTATTTTCTTTTTCTGTTTGGTAAGATTTTTCCTCCCTCTTTATTTTTCTTCCGTTTGGTAAGAACTGTTAATGTTCGTGGGCCCGAGAATTAATGTAGAGGAGCTAGAGTACGCTCCAAATCTGGAGTATCTCTTAGCTTTCTAGCTATTTTTAAGTATGGACAAGTGTCCAGTGCAATCTTCTGTTGGAGCTTTTCCTTGACATGCAGAAAGAAATTGCTCTCAATACATGCCTAATATTTAGTCCCACATTGGAAAAGCATCATGAAGTGTATCTCAATATATACTTGGTGTGTTGTTGAGATATACACATGGGGGATGACCTTAAGGAGGGAACCATGTGGGTAATTTCACTAAGAGGTAAGGATAAGATCCATATTAAAGCATTAATGCTTTTTGTTCTTGGAATTTATTCCTTTGGAGCTAAGCCTCGTAGGGGCTTAGCGATTCAGACTCGGACTCGGGCTCATGAGGCTTAATATGGCATTTTGTTGGTGCACTTTGCACTTTGCACGTCAGCATCGTCGCTAGGCGCATAGTGCGCTTAAATTGCACTTGTTGTGCGAGCCTCTGTGCTGCCCGACGGCGTGCCAGTTGGCGCAGCGGTGCGCATGTGCACAATTGAGCTCGAGTGCGCGCGTTGTGCGCAATTGGCACAAATGGCGCACGATGTGTGCCATTTAGCGCAAGCGTGTCTATCCACGAACTGAACAGTTACGAAACGGTTCCTCATTTCACGGGCATGTCCCTACGTTTCACAGACTGGACGGTTACTGGATAGGCAGTATATATGTTCATCTGTTCTCTCATTAGAGTTGTTCATTCTACAAGTCATTTCTAAAATCTAGAGAGCAGAGAAGAGAGGAACATAGACAGAGAGTTCAGCGCTGTCCGAGGAGTCAGAAGAGCAGAGTGTTCCATAAGTTCTTCTCTGAACTTGTTGGTTCCTGAAAACTTTTCGTGTGGGGCGAATCAAGCTTTGAGCATCGGTGATCATTCACCCCAGTAGGTCGTTCTCTTATTTCGTCCTTTTTCTTTTGTTCATCCACTTGCAACTCTTTCTGAATGAATATAGTTCTGATCTAATCAGAAACTATTTGTGGAATTTTCATTGCTACTGCTACGAATTCATTTGTGCCTTCTTCGAAGTGCTACATAGGAGTTTGTCTCACAGAATCCTCCGAGATCTCTATCGTGCACCTTCTTCGAAGTATTTCTTAAATCAATTTTCCATCGAAAAATTATGCCCCTGGACTAACAATTTCAAAGCTTGATCTCACAAGATGGAGAACTTTCGTGCTTCACCCATCGATTCTAACTTTAACAAGTTAGAGAAATTTGATGGAGAGCACTACCAAGTCTTGAAGAGGAAGGTTAGCCTCAATCTTCAGCTTGCGAAAGTTGATCACGTGCTAACTGAAGAAGAACCTAATGTTCCAGAAACTGGGTCTGCAGCCGCAATTACTGCTGCTACTAAATATCAGACCAAATGGAGAAAGGAGAATAGCCTCTGTAGGCTTTTTATTTTAAATGCTATGGAGGACTCTATGGCGAAATCATATTCTAGGAAGACTACTGCCAGAGAGATATGAGAGTCTATAGAGAAACTGTACGAAAATGACAAAAAGCAGAAGCAAGATATTTGTGGTTGAAAAATACCACAAGTGGCTCTTTGAAGACGAAAAGAAGATACTGTCTCAGGTGAAGGAATTCCTGAAGCTACGTCAAAAGTTGGAAGATGAGAGGAACCCCCTCAACGAAAAGTTCGTTGTTGGAGGGATCGTCTCCAAGATTCCCGCTGATTGGAGCAAGTTCTATACAAACATGCATAGGAAGAAATTGAAGATCCGTCTAGAAGATCTCCTACAAAAAATTTACGTTTAGGACCAGATGAGGGATCAACTGAAGGTGGACACTCTGTCCAAACAGATGGCTAACGCCAATTTGGTCCACACCAAGGAATCCAAGGGAAAGCAGGCAACTTTTATTACCTTCATGTTTTTAAAATAGGTATATGACTGTATTTCTAAAATTCCAATGATTTTTAAATTTTGTATTTGATCAAATTTTATTTTATTTTTTTCTAATTTGGGATTGGCCTTGATTGTTTACTTCTGACAATTGGTTATTGCTGCTATTGAATTGTTATTAATATTATTTTAGTATTATTAGTAGAATTGATACGGTTAGCTTATTAATATTGTTCCAATTTTATTAGTATCATTATCATTATTATTATTTTTTATTTAATTTCCTATAAACTATCCCCTTTTTTCTAAACCCCAACCCAAACCCTAAATTCTAACCCACTCTCCCCTTCCCTCTACTCTTAGCCGACACACCCCCTCTCTCTTTCCTCACTCTCTCATTTCTCTCTCCCCTCTTCTCTCTCTCCCTTGCTGGAGAAGCCAACCCCCTCCCCTCTCTTCCCCGAGCTCTCCCTATCTCTATTACGAATCTCACCCTATCCTCCACTCGCCTCTCCCCGACTGCCCCATCTTTACTTCAGCCACCGCCCCCGCCATGGTCGCCTCCACCACCAGCACCACCTTCGCCACCACCATCATCGTCGTCGCCGACCGCCACCATCCCCGTGGCCAACACCACCATCTCCATCTCCCTCTCGTTTCTCTCTGTTGGCGGCCGACCCGCGTCCAAGCCCCTACGCCCGACCTGGCCGTGTCGTTGCAGGTTCTCCTCTGGCTTCCCCTTCTCTTTGTCTGTACTTCCTCCACCGTGAGACCGGGCCGACCTGGCCAGGGCTTCACCAGCAGCTCCTCCACCCCCGTCTTTCCACTTCTTTCTGACAGCCAGTGCCATCACCGTGCCTCAGCTGCGAGCACTGCGCCAGTCTCGAGTGGTGAGACACCCTTGGGCCCCGAACTGCTCGAGCAACACGCAGCCTCGAGCTTCGTGCCATCCTCGAATCGTGTGCTACCTTAAGCAGCGCACCCTCGTTTGGTGCGCTCTCCCATTCCCTGTGCCTCTCGGGATGCGTGCACTTCGGCATACGTGTCACTTTCAATTTTTGTGCTACCTCGGTTCACGTGCTGCCTTGGACAGTAGGACACCTCGAGCCCCGCGCTACCTCGGGCAACGTGCTACCTCGATTTGTGCCTTGTCTCGATTTTCGTGTCTTGGCCTTTATGCCTACCTCGTAACCTATGTCGCTTCGATTTGTGTGCCGCATTGATTTGCGTGCCACTTTGGACTACGTATCGCATTGATTTGTGCACACGCACTAATTTGCATATCGCATTGAATTGTGTGCTTTTTTGAGTCTTGTACCGTTTCAATTTACGTGTACGCACCGATTTGTGTGCCGTATTGATTTACGTGTCCTATTATATCTTGCATCATCTCGATTTACGTACATATTTTGATTTACGTGCCCGTATCGATCTACGTGTACGTCTCGATTTACGTGTACATCTCGATTTACGTGTACATTATGTCTCATGTTCATCCTGATCTTCGTGTCATCTCGATTCTCGTGCACGTCTCGATATACGTGCATGTCTCTGTTTATGTGTCCGTATCGATCGGCGTGCCTTAGTTTCCGTGCTAGATCCATGTACTGCTTGCGAGACCTATGCAGTATAGCCTCATGCCATCCTCTGTGACTTTTGTTATTATTTTATTATTTAATTATAATAATTGTTTATTTTGGGTTCTGAGGACCTCTATGGATGTGCTACCTGGATCCCGATTGCCGAAGACTTGCTTACCTAGCCGAGCTCTCTAGGCAAGTATCCCTTGCTCATCGACGACTCTTGCCCTCATCATGGAGTTAATTGTATTTAATTTATTTGTAAATGTAAATGTATAACCATGATTAGTGTAGCTTAGCAGTAGAACTGTCGTGATGATAACCTAGGATAGCTTGGTTCGATACCGATTTACGACTGTATCGGATAACTCGGACGTGTAATCTAAACCTCCGAGTACACGAGCATGACTCACATGTATGGATTATCCCCATATGTCCCGTGTCCGAATCGCAGACGGAGAACGGCTTGGCTAACTGTTTCTATGACCATGCTTATGGATTGGACATGACTCTGGGTCTGTGATGCGTCCTGCATGGCAGTTTTTTGTTGCATGTATTGGCTTGGTGCCCAGTACGCATCGTAGCGCTGCTGGAGGCCGAGACTTAGTATTATCGGCTACGGTTTGGTTTCCAGTGTGCATTGTAGTGCTGCTGGAACCCGAGACTTAGTGTTCTCGGTTTACGATTCTGCAGCGGGTTGTGCCAAGTGGATTTAGCCCCAATTTGCTGGGAGCTCCCGTCCAGAATACAAAGGAGACTCTGCCGAATTTTTTCAAAATTTTTGATCGAGAATTTGGTTCAAAGATTTGTGCAGAACCGTTCCATTGGTTTATTGAACCAGACGCATACACGTTTACCGTAGTATAGTATACATGATTCCAGTACCTGCTAGGTAGACTCATGACTAGATTAGTCGTCTAGCTACTTGACATGTCTTGTCCGTCGGATAACGTGAGGAGCGCAGTTCCACTCGGGGGACGGTCTGCAACCTTAGTCCTTGTTTGGTTTAAGGGTTGTGGATCTGGTCCAGAGCGGTTCATGCAATCCTTACCATTTTTTTAACGGCATTAATTAATATATTTTTGTCCCCTGACCATTCATTCTAGGAGTTATCCTAGTCTAGCTAGATAGGGCTGATAGTTGTCCTACGTATCGGGATTTGTGACTTTTGAATATATATAAGGATTGAGTATTATATGGAGTATGATTCCCGGGATATTGATTTGGTAGACTCACGTGGATTCTTGGATAGTGTTGCCATTTTCTTTTAGATGATGTTCATTTGGATCAGATATGACTGTAGATTCCTAGATTTTGATAATTGTGTGAGTGTTTCGCGGAACGAGGAGAATATTAAGGGTATCATTATGTGATTTTTTTACTCGATTTTCCAAGCGCCCAAAATCTGGTACGATTGCTATATCTTGGTAGTTGAGAGGCTTGTTTCTTGATAGCTTGTGATCATTGATTCAGAGGATTCTTGTGAGCCAGAGGGCCTAGCATTGATTATAGTGATTAGCTTAATATCTGGTGATCGTCCTTCTTGGCATGATATTTATTCCATCATAGATGGAAGACTCCTGATAGATTGATCTGGTGGATAGATCGACTTGATGATTAGAGCTGTAGGCTCCCATGTGTACTTGAGATGCTATATAGTAAAGATCTCGACCATGTACATGATTTGATATCCATGCCACGATGTTGGCAGATGACTTCATGTGATTGATTGATTTATTGTCCTTATTTCTGACATGATCACGTATATCCGTGCTATGATTCCAGCTTACCCTTTGTGGTACTAGCCCAGATTCTACTGGTACTTTGAGGTGCTACTTGTATACTGGCACTTTGAGGCTATCTTTTGATTATATTGCATAGCGATGCAATCTTGATTACCTATACGGGTACCTTGGTAGTTGGCATGTAGTCTTAGCATGGTCAGGATTGCTTGCTTGCTTTTTGCATAACGCTGAGAATGAATCACAACTAGGACTACAGGTGCCGAGGTTGATTCTTGCTTAGCATTCCCGTACTGAGGTACGACATCTAGGAGGATGATCATGTGACCACGGCATGTGATTTCGGATAAATGTATAGATAATCTAGGCAACTTAAACTAGTAGAAGCATTGGAAGGGAACGGAATCTCAAGGTCGTGCAGTACTAGTCCACTTTATTTTGGTTGTCGGCCACGGATATTGTTACCGTCTGCATTAGAGGATGGCAATATCTGGCTACTTTATGTATTATATACTACATGCTTGTCTTGCTCGTACGGTGGCCTTGCAAGGGACCGGTACTTATTTAGTCTTGTTATATTTGGCCCTGCTAACCAGGCTGGATCGACACGATTTGAGGATTCCTATATTTTGCATTGTTGGGGTAACCCAACCTCTACATAGAAAGCCGTAGACATTTCAGTGGCCGCTTATTCCCCTAAATTGTTTAGCTTGTTGCTTGCAAGGCTGGCTGATATCGAGTTCCAGTTGGCCATGCAGGTATTTTGGATGTTAGAAAGATTGTGCTGATTATTGGTTATTTTAGCTACATTAGTTATGGATTGTTAATCGTGCGTTGGTACCGCACGATTCTTACCCTCATTTACTGTTCATTTATGCTTTTCCTATCATATATTTTATCCTGCTAGCTTTTTTTTGTCCATCCTTGAGCCTTTCTTTCTGGTACTTGCTGCAGTTGGCCTGACCAACCTTGGATTGTTTCTATATTGCCTGTGACCAACCCTGTGGATCTTCCAGACTTGACTTGGAGGATATGCTTCAGTTCTAGACCATGCTAGGAACTTTAGGAAGGTACACTCGTCTACATTATTATCAGGTATTATAGATTTTCTGATTATCATATGAGTATTTTCTGCTTTCCATATGATTCTCTCTTTTGCTTATGATTTTATTGTTATTGCCTATGGATATGAGATCGTATTTAGGCCATAGATTGATTGCATGCTAGGATACCCAACAAAATTGATAGCCGTAATCGCCATATGACGTATTCGTACCTTATACGGTGTAGCTGGCCTATGTCCGTCTCTGTATTTCGGTACTGGGGTATGACAGCTTCCTACAACAAGAAGAAGGACCCCAATAATTTGAAAGTCAAGGGGACTTCTTTCAAGCAACAGAAGCCAAAGTTCCATTTTGGCTTGCTTCAAATGTGGCAAAAAAGGCCACTTCAAGAGTGAATGCAAATCCAAGCCCAAGCAATCAGAGCAAGGTAAGCCTAGTAAGGTTTCAATAATCGCTGACGTTATTGCCATGATTGTTCAGGTCACTGCAGTGGGGGCTGACTCTGACTGGTGGGTAGACACTGGTGCCACATGTCATGTCTACTAAAGCAAGGAATGGTTCACCACATACACACCAACTTTTGAAGTTGTTATGGTGGCGAACCAGACATAAGCTGAAGTGCAAGGGATCGGGACGGTGGTGTTGAAGTTGATTTCAGGGAAGTCTCTAACGCTTCAAGGTGTACATGCTATCGTAAAGAACTTGATCTCTGGAGGCCTACTCTGTAACGCAAGCCTAAGGATGGACATCAATGCTGGCCAAATAGTGATGTCCATAAAAGGAACATACTTTGAGAAAATGTTTTATGCCGAAGGAATGCTTAAAATTTAGCTTGTAAATCAGTCTAATATTATTAATGCAATCACTCATTCTGATTATACACTTGAGTTGTGGCATAATAGACTAGGACATGTTCATTGTAAAAGAATAAACAGAATGTCTAGTCTATGACTTATCTCCAAATGTGGGGGTAAGGTAGCAAAATGTGAAGTATGTGCTCAGACGAAGATCACAAGGAAACCCTTTCCTTGGGTTAATCGAAGCACAGATCTTCTGGAGTTGGTATACTATAATATCTGTGACTTCAAACAGTTCTGTACAAAAGCCGGGATAAAGTATTTCATAACCTTCATTGATGACTTCTCAAAATACGTGTTCGTCTACTTGCTCAAGGCTAAAGACGAAACATTCGAGAAGTTCAAGGAGTTCAAAGCCAAGGCTGGACGACAAACTGGACAATAACTCAAAAGAATAAGAAATGGTCGAGGCGGAGAGTATTGGTCTCATGAATTCGCATCGTTCTGCAAAGAACATGAAATTATCAACGAGACTACTGCTCCGTACTGTCCTCAATCTAACGGAGTAGCAGAAACGAAGAACAGAACGTTGACAAAAATGATAAACTCAAAGTTGTTGATTGCAGGTCTTCCAAAATGCTACTGGAGAGAAGCTGCATTGACGACCACTATTATTCTGAATATAGTGCCGCATGCAACTTCGGATGTTACTCCTCATGTACTTTGGTTCAAAGTCAGACCTAAATTGAATGTCATTCGAGTGTGGGAGTGTCTGGCATATGTGAATCTCCCAGATCTGAAGATTCAGAAACTCAGGACAAGGACTACAAAGACAATCTTCTTGGGTTATGCCGAGAAGAGTAATGCTCAGAGATTTCTTGATATTGAATCAAATCATATCATTGAATCTCGTAACGCATAATATTTTGAAGATAAATTTGCAAGGCACAAGAAAAATGTTCTTGCAGATATTCCGAAGGATAATGAGGGTGCGCAGGAAACCGAAGTTTCCAATGAGAACATAGTCCAAGAAGAAGTTATTGTCGAAACAACTGTTGAACCAGATTTCGCTGAGCGATCAACTAAGTGAGTGAGGAGGCCGAAGGACTTCGAAAATGGCTTTGTCACATGTGGAAGCAGATCCGCTTACCTATGATGAGGCGATAAAGACAGAGACGGTATTTTCTGGAAAGAGGCGATAGACAATGAAATTGATTTTCGGAAAGAGGCGATAGACAATGAAATTGATTTTTGGAAAGAGGCGATAGAAAATGAAATTGATTCAATCACCTCCAATAACACTTGGGTGTTGGTTGATCTTCCTGAAGGAGCAAAATCCATCGGATGCAAATGGATCTTCAAGAAAAAGATGAAAGCAGATGGAACTATTGACAAATTCAAGGGTAGGCTAGTACCAAGGGGTTTTCTCAGAAGCAGGGGATCGGCTACTTTGATACATATGCTCCAGTAGCCCGGATGACCACCATCAGAATGTTAATTGCTCTTGCAGCAATACATAAGTTGGTGATACATCAGATGGATGTAAAAACAACTTTACTGAATGGCGAGCTGACCGAAGAGATTTACATGCAACAACCAGAGAGATTTGTCGTCAAAGATCTTTAAGACAAAGTCTGCAAGTTGGTGAATTCCTTGTACGGTCTTAAACATGATCCCAAGATGTGGCATGAGAAGTTTGACAAGGTTATAAGGTCAAATGGCTACAGGGTAATCGAGACGGACAAGTGTGTTTGTACAAAGTTCGCTGATAGAAGAGGTGTAATCATTTGTCTTTACGTAGACGACATATTGATCCTAGATACAAATATGGGCTGTATCACGGAGACAAAGAAGTGGACAGTACGGAGTAGCTGATGTGATCTTGGGGATTAAGATCATCCAGACAGAAATTGGACTGGCGTTGTCACAGTCTCATTATATTGAGAAGATGAATACATGCTACAGGTATCAGGATCTTCCAGTGATCAATACGTCTTACAGGTGTGATCTAAAGCTGAAGCCTAATTTGAGGGAAATCGTCAGGCAGCTGGAGTATGCAAGCGTCATTGGAAGTTTGAAGTATGCTACTACTGCCACAAGGCCTAACATAGCTTTCGTCGTGGGAATGCTGAGTCGGTTTACGAGCAACCCAGGCATTGAGAACTGGAAAGCTGTGAAACGGGTAATAAGATATCTCAAGAAGACTCAAACATATGTACTGTACTACAGTGGAGATCAGTCGGTAGTATAAGACTTCAGTGATGCCAGCTGGTGCTCAGAGTTGGAGAGCGAGAGTTCCACAGGTGAATTTATTTTTACAATGGGTGGAGCGGCTATATCGTAGAAGTCGAAGAAATAGACTATGCTCTTTCGTTTCTCCATAGAATCTAGATTTTTTGCACTTGATATCGCAGCGAAAGAAGCATAATGCTTCGGGAGCTCATGTATGATCTTCCAGTGGTTGGGGCACAAAAATCGACGATTTCGATATACTATGACGACTAGGCGACTGCGACGGTGGCATCAAATGATCTCTTCAATGGGAAGAAGAGAACTGTGCGGTTAATACACAGGGCAGTGTACGATCTCATCAAGAGAGGTATCATTGTAGTGATTGATATTCGAAGTCATGAGAACCTGGCGGATCCATTCACAAAAGACCTCAAACACCAGCTGGTCGAGGACACAGCTTGTAAAATGGGCTTGAAGACATTCTGATATTGTGTTATTATAATTCTACCATAAAGTTTTATGCTATTAGTTCAAAGAGAAATCTACTAGGCATCTAGCATTTGGTTCAAGGGAGTGCACTAACTGGGAAAATATCAGGAATAGTGGTTACATGTCCTCTGTGGCATGAAAAAGATACGGACCTACAACCACTGTTGTCTACTATATGTTTTCTGCGGAGAACAGATCTTGTGGTAAAGATGGCTTAAACGCCTTAATAAGTTCTCAGATAGAGTGAATGTCTGGTGTACTTTACAGAAAACACGGCAGCACAACACTACAAGGAGTGCAACGCCATGCTACAGGGGGATGACTCCACCATGAGGTTTCCAGATAGGGGTAATGCCTCGGCTTTACGAGCCAAGTCACAGCCGCATAGCACCGCAAATAGGCGGGTATCCTAATAATATATGATAAAATTAAAGAGTTGTAGACAGCACTATAAAGGGGACGATGTTCTCATGTTACATTGGCATGACACCACGATGAGTTACCCAGATAGGGATATACCTCGGCCTCGCAAGCCATATCAATGTGACGTAACACCGCAAGGAAGCGTAAGGCTTCATGTTGGGTAGTTTGGCACTACAAAGAGGCTTGTGACCTCATGCTACAGTAGTATGACACTACGATGAGGTTCTCGGGTAGGGGTAATACCTTGGCTTTAAGTCATGTCATAGTGGAGTAGCACCGCAAAGAAAGCGCAAGGCTTCATGCCATGTCTCTTTAATAAAGAACTCACCTATAGTGTATGGACAGAGATAGCAGGCCATTTCTTAAGGGTAAACTAGTAGACGTCCAAAATAATATATTGAAACCAGGCTGGCATAGGGCCTTTAACGTGCAGCCAGAAGCACATGTGACTATATTATATGAGTGGGAAGAATTGTGGCTATGGTGCAGAATTCAAGGCTTAGTTCATTCTTGTATTATAGTCTCTTATTTGACCTATGCGGGAAGATTCAAGTTGTCAGCGACATCTATCCTAATACATGATGGACAGTTACTGTGGGAAACACTCAAACCTATATATTGAGATATGTAGAGGATTGTTGGAGTTTTTTTTGACATGTAGAGAGAGCTTGCTCTCAATACATGCCTAGTATTTCGTCCTACGTTAGAAAAGCATCATGAAGTGTATCTTAATATATACTTGGTGTGTTATTGAGATATGCACATGGTATGGTGACCCTAATGAGGGAACCATATGGATAATTTTACTAGGAGGTAAGGATAAGACTCCATATTAAAGCATTAATGCTTTTTGCTATTAGAATTTATTCCTTTGGAGCTAAGTCCCGTAGGGGCTTAGCGACTCGGACTCGGGCTCATGAGGCATAATATGGTATTTTGTTGGTGCACTTTGTACTTAGCACGTCAGCATCGTCGCTAGGCGCGTAATGTGCTTAAGTTACGCTCGTTGTGCGAGCCTCTACGCAGCCGATCACGTGCCCTTTCGCGTGGCTCGATCGTACGGCCAGATGGCACGACCAATTAGCGCATCCAGGTGGCACTGTCCGATGGCGTGCCAGTTGGCACGGCCTGATGGCGCTTCCACTTGGCGTGCGGTTGGTGCATAGTGTGCGATGTGCGCAGTTGGCACAACAGTGCGCGTATGCGCGATTGAGCTCGAGTGCGTACGCTGTGCGCAGTTGGCGCAAATGGTGCACGTTGTGCGCCAATTAGCGCGAACGTGTCTATCCACGAACTGAACAGTTATGAAACGGTTCCTTATTTCACGGTGTCATGCCCAGTTCCAAAATATATAGGAACTTGAGGTGAGCATGCCAACTAATACGATCTAGGATAAGTTTCCAATTTAATAGACTTATCCCTAGATGTACTACGCTGTCAAGGGTACTAAAAGTAACTAATCATCTACATCTCAATCCACAGTAATGAAGTGAATATCAAGAATGAACATAATATATTAAAGTTGGCCACCCAGTAATATACATGTTCGAGCAAGCTCGAGGAAAGAATAAGCTTGTAATAATAGGCTATATTGCAGCATAAAACAATAAGGATGAAATGTATACAGGGAAGAGTAAATGGAAATATCAAGAACACACACACACACATATATATACCTGAAACATCGGTGCATCATGCAGCACCTGCCCAACTACTCTATACTAACTGCTTAGCAAATACCTGGAGAGATCACCAGGTCCTCAGCGGGACGTAGCAAGATACAGAAATACATGCCAGAATATGAACTGAATAAAAATGAATAATCCAAATCATAACATGGTCTAATATCCAGTCATCAATCAGCAAACTATATCTCTGACCAATCATGATCAATAGATAGCATAACAGTCCATGGTAAGACACTGTCCCATGATACGGTCCGACATAGGTACACGAACTAACCAGTCTATGTGAATGCATGTTGAAGATAACTTTTGAGCGTATAGGTAAATAGGGATTTGTATCGAAACACGGTCCGACGTCGGATCACGAGCCGAAGGATTTGCGTCGATACATGGGCCAACTTCGAATCACGAGCCGATGTAAACATACAACACTAGTATACTTTCCGACCGTACCTAGTGCGCAGCTAGTGGCCAATGCCGGACATATCCTCTAGTGTATGTATACCCCTTAATCGGGTATCATGCCCATAATCGGGTCCCCACCGAGGCTAGAATAATGTAACTGTCTGTGCCATATGCCTACTGATTATCTTCCTCGCCCCAGGAAATGTACAAGTCATATCCATGACTCAGACAATCCATATCTCAATGTGAGTATCTAACCTAGATATTATCTAACTCTATATGTACAGACACACGAACCGCTCGCACCGATGATCAGTCGGATGCGTAAGTTCATGCCAACACAATGACCCTCACTCAAGGTGCCGTGTAATATCTTATGTCATATCAAAGAAGTTATTGGGGTAACTTCACAGTTTTTGGGTACGTCTACTAACTCTAAGTAACACACGCATGCACCCATAACATTGATGCCATCATCGATAAAACCTAAGTCATCCTTGGATACACACTACCAGTGTCACAAACTAACAATTCAAGAATATATATTTATAATATAAACAGAACAAGTATGGCAAGGTATCTTGCCTGGGGTGAAGCAGTGAGCCGATGATGTCTTGCAAACAAATCGTCAAGTCCAAGAAAGGTAGCAACATAGGAGTCTCCATGAACATCGTCGGATGCTGAAACAAACATCACAACATTCCTAGAATAAGGAAAATATCTAGGATAGACTATCCATAAGTCCAGTTCTAGACACAGGGGTAAAATAGTCATTTTGGGTTAAAATACAGTCTACCATCGGACCCACTTTGTACCGAAAAATGTGTCAGAATCAAAGTCATTAAAATCTAGCAAAGTAAATGTCTATGAGTCTAGAATGACGATATGAACCCAATGGTATATCCGGAAGTGGATTCCGATGAGTCGATCTCAAAAGGGTCCGTTGACCCGGACATTGAAATTCGGTTTGCACGAAAATGCGTGCCGGAGTTCGAGTCCACTAAATCTAGAAAAGTATATGTCAACGAGTCCAGAATGAAGATATGAACCCAAAGGTATATCCGAAAGTGGATTCCGATGAGTCGATCTCAAAATGGTCCATTGACCCAGACATTAGAATTCGGTTTGCATGAAAATACGTGCCGGAGTCCAAGTCCACTAAATCTAGCAAAGTATATGTCAACAAGTCCAGAATAACGATACGAATCCAACGGTATATCCGGAAGTGGATTCCGATGAGTCAATCTCAAAATGGTCCGTTGACTCGGATTATGGGGCCCAATTTGCACCGAAATACGGGTCTACGTCCTCCAAATCTAGCAAATTATATATAAATTTATGTCAGAATGATGTCACGAGTCCACTAGTGGTGTCAGAATTAGAATCCGGAGTCCTGGGTCCAAAATTTGAATTTTATATGTTGGAAATTACGAATTCGGATGACTAACTTTGGCGTCAAATTCAACCAATCAAACGAGCTCACAATGAAATGAAACTTTAATGACAAGAAGTTGGTTATACCAGCTTTACATAGGAACTAGGAGTGCATCAAATGGAGCTGTGATAATGGATATATAAATCCATGAAGTTGGCTCCATAAAACTGCCAAAATTAAATACAATTCTTCGGACAACTTGGTAGCCAATTTTGACTTTCAAATGAATGAATTAACATCTGAAACTTTAGTTGGAGGCAGAGCCATATACCAAGATTACAATGAAGAAAAGAGTTCGATGATCCAATGGTCGGATTATCCAAAAAATGGGTCCAAATTTGCTGCGATGAAGCACAAATTCTGAGTTCAAAAACTTGTGCGTCGGACGGGGTCTCATTCAAAATGCACGAATATCCTACATCGTACGACAGAGGCGACGCATCCACCGTGGGGGTGGCCTGGGCGGTTTTCCGGAGCTATGTGGGCCTCATGGAGGTCTCGGGCGGTGGTGTGCAACCGTCACCGCGCTACTGCAGTGCTTCGTTTGTGTGCTGGTCGCGAGCGCGTGGGTCTGTATGGCTGTACGCGCCACTGCGCGGTGGCCCACCGAATTTTGGACGGCCAGGCTGTGGTGGTGCACGGCTGTCGTCGACTGAGATGGCCGTCCGTTAGGGAGCTCTAAAATTATTGCAACAGCAACAACAGTCCTTGCTATCGACAGTAGCGACAACAGCAACATGTTGTCCCGCTGGCCGACTGGCCTTACGACGGCCGCCGGAGGTAGGGCCCACCTGGGTGGTCGTCGAGGTATGGAAGGGGGCTGCGATGGCGGCTAGGGTGGCGCAGCAGCACAATGAGATGAAGAAGAAGATGGTGAATGAGGATGGAGTGTGGAGAATAAGAATGAGAATATGAGGGTGAGTAAAGAATGAGAATATAAATGAGAAGATGAAGAAGAATGTGGAGATGAGTGTGTGGAGAATGAGAAGATAGGGTTGAGGGGGAGATGATGTGGTCGGCTAAAGGGGGTTGGAGCTGTTGTTGTATGAAGAAAAAGAGATGTAAGTTGATATGTTAAAGAAGAGTGGTTGGTTGTGTGTATAGAAAGTAGAGAGAGAGTAAACTATAGGATTTTCTACAAAAGTAGAGAGAGAAAGTGTGTGGGGATTAGGGCCGAATACCATAGGAGTGTGTGTGGGTTGTCATGAAGAGATGAGTGGCTGGAAATAAGTAGGAGTTTGAATGAAGGGCTAGGATTGAGTGTGTGCTTGGTTAGGTCATATTTTAGGAATTTGATCAATGGAGTTGTCCTTTGAATATTTTTTAGTAGGTACACTAGGTGTTCGGTGTTTTGTAGGAATGGAATGGTGTTATGTGTGTAGATATTCATGAGGGGATGATATAAAGCTTGGGTTTGGTTCATTTGTGTCGGGTTGGGTCAAGTTAGGTTAAGTATGGTCATATGACTACAAATTTAGTCATTTATAATCATTGATGGAATAGGAACATGCGGGAGCTCAATTGGACGACACGCAAGTGGAATGCACGTAGCAGACTAAAAATAGATCAAAACCATATATTGGGTCGATTAGGTTGGATCGATGTCGAGCCCCAAAATTAAATTGGAAGTTATGTCGGGTTTTTCGGTAGCTGGTTAAATGGCCTAAATTGACCCGAAAGTTGTGCGATACAAAAGTGTACATGGAGACGAGTTTGAGTGGGACATAATATATCAAAATAAAGATAAACTTGTCTAAATCAAAATCTATGAAGGACGTTTCGAGAGATTGACATCACTGGCGCTCCAAAAATTAAAGTCACAAAAAAGTATATTTAATGATCAAAACTAATTATAATAAAATATTTATTAAAAATAATTCTTTTAATAAAATCTAAAATAATCCCTAAAATCTAAGGGCTTACAACCTACCCACCTTAGAGAATTTCATCCTCAAAATTACAATAAGACATAATATAAGAAGATAGAATTAATATCCTAAAGGAGTCAAATACGACTAGTTGTACATGGTTCATGTGGGATGCTGATGCCACTAATATCTAGGGTGCATATCCTACTAAATTCTAAATGCACCTCAACTTTATAAGTGCAAAAACAAGGCCATGGTCGTGATTCTACTAGCATTTTTTGGAAAGGAATACAATAATTTAATTATTACAGTCTGCAATAATCCTGGGTACTATCATGGTACTATTGGTTAATAACTCTATAAGGGAATTACTATCAATTCAGTACTAATCCTATATGAGTCAGAGTTTCAACAGGCAAAGAGGAATTGTCTTGGTTGGGCATATCTGGAGCGAAGTGGAATAGAGGGATCCATAAGGTCATAGCGATGAGGCAAGTTTAGGATAATTGCGAACAAAGGAGTTACATATCATGGTACGAATAGTTTTGAAAAGTTCCAAAAGAGATGTTCCACAAGAATGAGGTACGACTAGGTAGATACTTGATCAGAAATTTGGAAGGAATGGAGTCTAAGGTAATATAATAATTAGGAAGAAGATGTATGATCAAGGTTTTGGTTTAAAATCAATGCGTGGCTAGGGAAGAATATGATCTTCTTAATCGTAATTTTAGAATGATAGAAATGGCTAAATCACGCAACCATAATTTACGAGCTTAGAAATAGGAAAGAAAGAATATGGATACGTCTAAAACAATTACTGGAAGTCACTTAGAATAATTTGAAAATCAAGCAGGCTAAGCTAATTGCACACAAATTCATACTATGGTTCCGCCAATCTATCAGGTTCCTAGGATAACATATGATCCATCAGATTTGGCTAACCAATCTTAATCCAAAATCAAACTCATAGCATTCGAAAGTCCTTGATGTCATCCACTTTCTGTTAGTATACTCTATTTCTTCTCGATTGTAATTCTCGCTAACTCAATATCAAGATGCTCGTAATATCCTCTATCCTTGAAAATACACAACATTTAATGTATCATCCACTATGTACAACTCTACTCTAGATCCCATTTATCAATCTATTAGGGTAACTCTACCTCTCTATCTTGAAATCCTTTCTTCTCATCTCATGCCTTAATCTCGTTCAAGTGCTTACAATTTTCCATATCAACATCCTCGTATTTTATTATTATTTTTCTAAGCTTACCTCTATGTATCATAAATTTGTATCGTCTATCTCCTCGAGATAATCTCCTTGTTCTCTATTGGATCTCAATTTCAAGATCCTGCTTAAGGTATAGTTCTAACTGTAATTATCGTTATTTCATCTTAGGTAATCATGGTCATAAACCTCATCTTGATAACTTTTTCTGAAATTTCAATCTTATTCATCTATATTTATTCAGCCCAAACGTAATGTTCCTTATAATTCTCTCTTCATGTATACCCACTACATATCCTCAAACCAACACAATATTCCAGTTGTCATTCCTCTATAGTCTCTAACTATTTAATAAAGAGTTTACTAGCCTGCCTCCTGAGGTACAGTTCCAACTCTATTCTTAGATCATTGGCTATAATTAATCATCGAAAATCATGATCAATTCTTAAACTTAATCAACCCTAGAACTCCAAGCTATACTTTTACAAGCCTTAAGGCATGTCCAATAACAGCCTAACCAATGTTCTAACTTATCTATCCATAAGCAATTATACGTTTTTCACAAGCATGCCTAACTCTCTACTAGGGAAAAAAAATGAGACTTGGTCAAATAAGTACTTATATCTAATACCTCTATCATAGTCTAACTGTATTGGTCATTCTTCTAGTTCCTATCTCTGATAGTTCATTCAAGATTGACTCAACCAGTATAGAGATGGTTGACTAGTCTAACTCGATCTTATCTATTCCTAGATCACACTTCTTTGTGATACTTAATCTTCCTAGGATAGTTCCTCATTATCCAATAAAATTTCTTTTTTACTACCAGAATATCGCAAATTAGCGACGCCTGGAAACATTGCTAAAATATAGAAAAACGTCGATAATCCTGGTAAGCGACGTTTTCTGTGATGTTTTCTCGCATGTCACATTTCAACAAGTCGTTGACAATAAAAACGTCGCCAAACGTCGTTGCTGCATCGTTTTCCAGCGACGTTTACACGTCGCCAATTTAGCGACGTTTACACGTCGCCAATTTAGCGACGTTTACTGACTACCAGTTCGAAAGTTAGCGACGTATTGGTAGTCATTAAACGTTTCGAGATTTAGCAAAATTTAGCGACGTTTTGTTTTCGACTACCGACGTTTATCGACTTCATATTTGTAGGTAATATTCTGCAAATTTAGCGGCGTTTAGCGACGATTAGCGACGTCGTCGTAGTCGCTACACAGCGTCACTAAACGTCGCTAAATTTGCAAAAAAAGGGAAACATAATAAACAATTAATAATGTGTGGTATCCCTACAGTTTAATAATGAACAATTATTATGAATAGATCTGGAGCAACCCTCTGTTGAATTTTCTGGGTTCGCCGACCCCTTCGGTGGAACACTCAACACCGATAAATTCACATACAGTTAAAACGAATAATAAAATAAAATATGATAAAAATAGCACATTAGTCTCAAAGTCTACACACAACCAATATCCAATGACTACACAACCAATATCCAATGTCTACACATAAACATCCACGCAGATAAGTCTACACAACCAATCAAATGCATAATATTCAAACCCAATATCATGGGTCTACACATAAACAAACAATCTACACAAACAATCAATAAACAGTCCTAACTAGGACTACTTCGGATCTGGAGCAGGAGGGGCACCGCCGCACATCAGGGATAAAAATAGCTTATACTATTCCCGTGTAATCGATACCGATGAAGGTGGAGTCAATGACGATAAAGAAGGCAGTGACGTCGGTGGAGTCGGTGACGATGAAGGTGCACCCGAAGGACGTATCTGCTCCAACGCTGCTAGTCGCTGGTTGTATGAATCCATGGTAGATAACAGCCTCGTACTGCTATCAACCATCGAATCCTGCATCAACATCAGCCTCTGGCCCATGGACAGATGTGATGCTTGGAGTTCCATCACGCTGCGCTATATCGATGCACTAAGATCAGTAATACCACGGTCTGTCCTCTCAGTCATATCCCTGAGCTCCATGATACTGCGCTCGAGCGTATCAAATCGTGCGAGGAGCGTGGCATCGTCCGTATACGGCTGAGACTGGGGCTGCTCATGGATCCGTCGCAACATCTCATCACGGAGAGACTGAATCTGACGTTCAACCATCTCCTGGACTCGGGCAGACTCCTGCGAGGGCTGTGGGCCATGCACACTAGCAGCGGAGGCCCTAGAGGACCGTATCGCAACTAGGGCATCATAGGATCCCGTACCGTAGTATGTACCCCTATGGAGACCACAAGCGGCGGTCACCCACAGCTCATCCTCCGACGGAGCTGGAGCGGGCTGCGAGAAAGTACCGACCTCTCCTGCTGTAGGTGCACTAGCAGCCGTCCGCTCGCGAAGCTTAAGATGCTCGGCCTAGAAAGTATGGATACTCTATAATTTCTAATGTCTAATGTACTTATAATTACTAACTACATGAATATTTATTTGCATATTTACTAAGTTATATTAAAATTAACATAAAGTATTAAAATTAACTCTACGTATTGTAATACTTACATAGATCTGCTCAGTCCTCTCGTCAATAAGCTTCCCGTCCTTCCGATGGGTGGCCAGGAAGACGGTCACCATGTTGGCGTCATCACCCCTCTTTACCTGTTAGAAATATATTATTTAGTACTATTTATGAAATTTATTGAACTTACATTAAAATAATATTTCTGAAATTAAAAAACATACCAAACGATGGAAATGTTTCGTCATCGGGATCGATCCACCGAACCACTTTGATGCCTTCTGCCTAGCCGCCTTGGCCTTCTCAGACCTTTTTTGTATCAAGGCGTGTCGAACCTAGCCTTCATCGCAGTCCACTGATTAATGGTGATCCAACCTTGGATCGGCTTTTCGGCGCTATCACGAGCCTTCTGGTCATTAATAGCATCACAGATCAGCTTGGCGGCGACGGCAGGAAACATCCCCTCGATCAACTCGGCTTGGTACGGTGGATAGAAATATGTTTGCTAGAAGAAACAATTTAGTCAGTTATATAATATACATAAATAAGATAATTCAAATTATAACCATATATACTTTTACCTTGAACTGCACAAACCAGAAGTTTTTCATATCGTCCGGTGCATCAGAGTAGTTTATCCAAGGGCCACCATAATTGTACCTCAGAAAATGGCCCAGGCGTCTCTGTACCGACAAGGGACGATACTATACAAAGGTAATTATATTCATGAGAAAATGAATTTATTAAGAATAAATAAATAAACGATATATATGATAAACCAAAACACTTATTTTGTACCGTCGGCCCAGATCTCCGTCCTCGTCTCCTCCGGAGGTACGCACGTAGAATCTCGCTGATACTGATCCGACGTCGGCTCAGCCTCCTCCATCTGCCCATCTGTCTCCATCATTGTATCGGCTGGAGGAACGCTAGACGATGGGGGATCAGGTCTGGAACTACTCGTCCCAAGAGAGCTGCCATGTAACGTCATGGCAGTCGGAGGTATGGCTGGTCGATACACTGGAGTACTCAACGACGAGGGTCCAAAACTAGTACCAGCAGTAGGTAGTACCGGAGGAGAACCCCGTCCCCCACGTTGGGACCTGCCGAACGATCTGCGTCGTCCTGTCATACCTGATAAAAACATATGATAATACAACAAATAACAGATATATATATAGTACATTCTATAGTCAGAAATATGAAAGTACATTCTACAAGAAACATCTAAATCCAGATAGTACATTCTACAAAAATATCAAACTCCAGATAATAACCAAGACTAGATAATAATTAAGTTTACAAAATAACCAAGTCTACATAATAAGAAAATGAAAGTATATCTCTCTCAATCATCTTCAAAATATTCATCTTGTTCGTCTTCCTCGACCTCCTCTTCCTCTTCCTCCTCATCTTCACTTTCATCTTCGCCTTCGTCTTCACCTTCTTCTTCGGATAATTCTACCTCTTCTATATTATGAGTCGTGTAATGAGTAACTTCTGTGACGTCAACATCTACAATATTTGTTATAAGAGGTAGCTCGTCCTCCTGATAAGCTTTTTCGTAAACGTTAAAGGTATTTCTAGCTCTAGTCTTGCATACTGCCCACCAGTCATACCTCGTTGTTCCCGTCTCGGATAAGTTGTGAAGTACACGAGCTGATCCTGACTTGATATGACAAATGGTTCGTAGCCTTGATATCTACGCTTGTAGTTTATATCCACAAGATCATGCTTGTCAATTTTTCAACCTTGATTTTCAATCGGATCGAACCATTCACACTTGAATAACACAATCTTAGCAAGTTTTCTGCCATAATTATATGTCAAATCCACAATCTCCTGCAAGATGCCAAAGAAATCATTATCTAGTTCGACGTCTTTGTAGTTCGAAGATTTGATACACAAACAACTATTTTTTGTGGAATCAAGATCCAGGAAGCTGTCTCTGATCGGAGCATTTGTCGACTTGAACCTAAAACCATTCACATAGTAACTTGGCCATATTTTAACAGTATTAATTGGTCCCTTGGCAAGAGTTCTAATTGATTCAGTCTCGGGTGAAATTAGATGATCAACCTGAATACCAAAGAAGCGATAGTAAGTTATTTATTGCGTAGTTGAATTAGAAGAGAGTAATTATCGAGCTGATTACATATGCGCTCAACCAGAAAGGAAAATAACGTCTCATTTTTTGTTCTAATACTTCGTCTGTTATGTAGGGTCTAATCGACCTCAACTCATCATTATATGTGCTAAAAAATAATGAAGCAACCGCCGATTAGTACTATAATATTAGCTTATACTATTACATTGAGATGACGTAAACCAGCTCATCATTAATTACTTATCCCTCTAGCTTCTCCACTTCATCCTTGTCATAATTGAGTAATATATACAACTGAGCAGCTCTTAGCTCTTTGTCATTCAAGTATCTCTTTTTCATTTTTCCCGAAGGCTTTCTGGACGCATTGACTACTTTCAGTATTCCATCATTAGATTCTTGATATCCGTTATCATTTTTCGGAGCTCTCTTTCTATTAGTAGCAACATGAGGTTTAAAATACGTCGAACAGAAGTTTGTAATCTCCTCGAGAACATAGGCTTCACAAATAGAACCCTCGACCCGAGCCTTAATTTTCACCTTTCTCTTTAGGTGGTTCAAATGCCACTTAAATGGGTACATCCATCGATAACCGACGGGCCCACCAACACGTGCCTCGTAGGAAAGATAAATTAGCAAATGCTCCATGGAGTCGAAGAATCCAGGAGGAAACACCTTTTCAAGCTTGTACAGTGTTACCACAATATCGTTCTCTTGCTTTTCTAGACGATCGATAAGCAACTTAGTAGAACAAAGATCTCTGAAGAATATGCTAAGCTCAGTTAATGGATCCCAAACAACCTGGGGTAAGAATTCCCAAAATACAATCGGAATTAACCTCTCCATGAATACGTGACAATCATGGCTCTTCATACACGTCAGATTGTTCTCCTTGAGGTCGACGCATCTTCTCAAGTTCGAAACGTACCCGTCTGGAAATTTTAGGCCTTGAATCTACCTACAAAGTCTCACTTTATCCTCCTTCTCCAGTGAAAAAATTGTCTTAGGCTGCTTCAACTTTCTATTCCCCTCCTCTATCAAATATAACGCAGGACATCTACATATTTCTTCCAAGTTCAATCTGGCCTTTGGATTGTCTTTTGTCTTCCCTTTTACGTCCATTACAATATTAATTATGTTGTCAAACACATTCTTCTCGATATACATGACATCAAGGTCATGTCTGATCAGATTGGTGCTCTAATATGGCAGATCCCAGAATATACTCCTCTTCGTCCAGTTATAAGTGCGGCCAAATCCGTCACACTTGTAGCCCTTAGCAGGCTCTTCAATAGCTCTTGGTAAATCTTTTACCTCTTTCCTTATCGTGTATCCGGGCTACCTTGGCGGTGGATTAGCCTTCTCCACAAGGTCGACACGAAAAGCATTCATGTTCCTCTGGTACGGATGATCCTTCGACAGGAATTGTCGATGACAATCAAAAAAACATGGTTTGGCTCCGTGTTTCAAACGGAAAGCCTTAGTACAGTCCATGCAATACGGACATGAAAGACGACCATGCTTGCTCCATCCCGATAATATTACATAGGCCAGAAAGTCGTTGATGGTCCACATAAGTGATGTCCGTATCTGAAAATTCTGCTTTCTAGAAACATCGTACGTGTTGGAACCTACTTCCCATAACTGATTCAACTCATCTATCAATGGCTGTAAATACACATCGATATTCCTCTTCGAATTTTTTGGACCTGGGATAATAACGGTGAGGAATATATACGGAGTCTTCATGCACATCCAAGGCGGTAGATTGTACGGAGTGACGATCACAGGCCAACACGAATACTGGAAGCCCGAAAGTCTGAATGGGGTAAAACCGTCGGAACAGAGCCCCAATCTGACATTACGCAGATCCGAAGCAAAATCTGGATACTCTCGATTAAAGTGCTTCCATACTTCTCCATCAGATGGGTGATCCAACACTCCTTCAACCTGTTCCCGTCTACGCCAACTCATGTTTTCTGCAGTCTTCTTCACTATAAACAACCGCTACAACTGCGACGTCAATGGCAAGTAGTGTATCGAATCGGTAGGCTTCCTTTCACTAACAGACCTTCCTCTAACACTGCCCTTGTAGCGATCAGGACCACAAAATCTGTAGGCGTCTTCATCCTTGTCGTCTTTGTAGTACAACATGCACCCGTTGCGACATGCATCGATTTTCTCGTATCCCATCCAGAGCGATCTCACCATCCTCTTAAACCGGTAGAAGTCTTTAGGCAACTTAGCACCCTCATGCAAGATCTCTATAATCAACTCCATAAGTCGGTTGTAGCAATCTTGCGATATGTTAAAATTGAACTTGATGCTCAACAATCTTGTAACCACCTCCAACGGTAAATGATCCTCACAACCAGGATATAATAGAGTCCTTGCATTCTCCAGCAACTCCATGAACTTTGCAGCATCGGCATTCGGTGCCTTCTCGGCTGTATCATGATTGTCCGGATCGAAACTAGGCCCCGTCGCATCAAAAACCATGTTCACCCACCCATCGTCGTAAGCAACGTAGTTGTGGACATCCACATAAGGCTCCGACTCCGATGCTAAAAAACAAGTTCTCCGTGCGCGGTCCAATGATAGTAATTCGACGTGAAACCCTTCGAGTATAAATGATATATGACTTTCATTTTTGGATGATATTTCAAGTTGCAACATCTAACACACGGACACTTAATTTTGGTATCATCCATGTACTGAGGGAACGCCTTGGTGAACAGCAGGAACTGTTGTACACCCTCAATGAATTCATCCCGCATACCGCACATGTCATCAGGATGACGGTTGTACATCCACGAACGATATCGCAGATAGTAATTCATATCCATTTGACAAAAATTCTGCAAAGATAGATACACATTATTCGAGTATATTCCAAATGGATGCATAGACACATGTTCAACAAGAAGGCCCCCTCTCTGGCCCCTCTACTTCTTTTCTTCTTATTCGGCTCTCTCAGCCTCCTATTTCGCATCATATAATATCCAAGGTTCATAGTATCAGTATCAGTATCAGAAGTAAAAAGTTTTCGATTGGTGGTGGGCGAGCCAAAATCCTTTGACGGAGGCTTCTCCGTCAAAGGATTGGTGGTGGGGCGACCCATGATTCTCCGTCAAAGGATTCTGGCTCGTCCCACCAACAATCGAAATCTTTTTACTTCTAGGATACTCTATACACTCTTGATTTCAAGCTAACACGGACACTTAACATAAGAGATAATGATATCTCTGTCGTCATGTGTTCCTTGCGATCTCACAAGAAAAACTTGACCTCAGAGTGTCCAAGCTAGCACTTACCATGAAATACTTGGTGATACTTAGCTAACACTTAGCTACACACCTAGTATCTTGACATATGTCTTGATACTATACCAATCATACCTACACCTCTAGGATACTCTATACACTCTAGTTACTAGGATACTCTTGACATAACCAAGTAGGATCGGGCCGGGCTAACTCATCTAATAAACAAACCCCTAATTTCGAAGAATTTTTGCCGAATATAGACTAAGACTTTAATGACATATCCATTGTCAAATCCCTATTTTGGAAATAGGTATATGACTGTATTTATGTATTTGGAGAATTTTGAATTTTTGGGTATTCTAAAAAAAATTTATTGTTTATTTATTGAAGGAGAGTGTTATCCCATTATTAATATTGCTACTACTATTATTATTATTAATATCATTGTTATTATTATTAATTTTATTAATCTAACCTACCCCTCCCCTTACCTACCCAAACCCTCACTCTCTCATCACTCACCCACTCACAGTCGCACAGCCCCCTCCCCCAATTCCTTTCTCTCTCTCTCTCTCTCTTTATCAGCTCTTCTCTTTCTCACTCTCCCACTCAGCTCTCATCTCCCTCACTCTCCCGCTCAACTCTCTCTCTTCCTCACTCTCTTTCAAGCCCCCTCTCCCACTCGTGCACTCTTTTCCGATCTTCCTCTCTTCTTCCGGCCACTCCCCGACCTCCGGCCGCCCCGAACGCCACCACCATTTTCCACCACTATCATCGTCGCCATCTCCTCTACCACCCACCACCGTAGCTTCCACCGCCATCGGCCGGCACCTCCACCACCACTACTTCTACAGCCACCGCCATCGACCTCCAGCCCTGCCGCCCGTCACCCCCGCGACCGCCACCGCCTTTGCCGCCATCACCCACGGGCGCAGCCGCCACTACCATCATCGTCGCCTCCCCTTCCTCCGTAGCCGCCGCGAGCCCCGGCCGCTGTTGCTGTCCGTTCTCCTCCGCCAGCGGCCGACCGCCTGGCTGAGCACCCCGTCGAACTTCCCCGACGGCCTTCCCCAGCTCCTTCGCCCCTCTCTCCCTCTCCACTCCGACGGCCAGCGCCTCTGCTGTGTTGCATCGGGCTGTGCACTCCTCGGGGAGCGAGCCCCTTGTTCTGTGCGCCTCGGAGCACGTGTTGTCTCGAGCGTACTGCTTTGTGCAGTATGCTGCCTCGAGCAGTATGCCCTCTGCAGCGTACTCTTCTTCGATTTGCATGCTGCATTAGGGTACGAACCCCTCGGGATATGTGTACCTCGGTGTACGTGTCACCTTGTACTCCGTACCCCCCTTGATTTTTGTGTCGTCTCGGGTTGTGTGTACCTTGGTGTGCGTGCTGTCCTAGTTTTCGTACACCCCGATCCACGTGCTGCCTTAGGCAACGGGACGTCTCGAGCCCCGCGCTGCCTCGAGCAGCGTGCTATCTCGATTTGTGCACCGCCTCAATTTTCGTGTCTCGGCCTTTGTGCCTACCTCGTGACCCATGTCGCCTCGATTTACGTACACGTACCAATTTGCGTGCCGTATCGCTTTGCGTATCACATTGTATCTTGTGTTGCCTCGGTTCGCATGTACGTCTCAAATTGCATGTCGCATGATTCGTGTGCCATCTTGATATTCGTGATTTCCTCGATCTACGTGTACGTCTCGATTTACGTGCACGTTGTCTCATGTTCATGTCGATCTTCGAGTCATCTCGATTCTCGTGCATATTTTGATATACGTACACGTCTTGGTTTGCGTGTCTATATCGATCCGCGTGCCTCGATTTTCGTGCTAGATCCCTGTACTACTTGCGGGACCCGTACGGTATAGCCTCGTGCCATTCTTCGTGATTGTTGTCATTATTTTATTATTTAATTCTAATGATTGTTCATTGTGTGTTCTGAGGACCTCGATGGACGTGCTAGCCTGGATCCTGATCGTCGAAGACTTGCTTACCTAGCCGAGCCCTCTAGGCAAGTACCCCTTGCTCATCGACGGCTCTTGCCCTCTCTCCTGGATTTATTGTATTTAATTAATTATAATTGTAAATGTATAACCATGAGTAGTGTAGCATGTTAGTAGAACTGCCATGAGGATAACTTAGGATAGCTGGGTTCGATACCGGTTTACGATCGTATCGAACAACTCGGACGGGTCATCCACACCTCCGAGGACACGAGCACGACTCACGAGTATGGATTGTTCCCAGATGCCCCGTGTCCGACTCACGGTCGGGTAACAACTTGGCTAACTGTTTCTATGACTCTGCTTGTGGCTTGGATTGTGACTGTGGGTCTTGGTGCACCCTGTGTGGCGATTCTTGTTGCATGTATTGGATTGGCGTCCAGTACGTATCGTAGTGCTGCTGGAGGCCGAGACTTAGTGTTCTCGGCTATGGTTTGGTTTCCAGTACACATGGTAGCGCTGCTGGAAGCTGAGACTTAGTTTTCTCAGCCTGTAATTCTGCGGCGGGTTGTGCCGAGTGAATTTAGCCCCAATTCGCTGGGAGCTCCCATCCAGAATACGAAGGAGACTCTGCCGAATTTTTCCAGAATTCCCGGTCGGGAATTTGGTTCGAAGAATTAGGCAGAACCATTCCTTTGGTTTGCTAATCTAGACTCGTGCTTACTTATTTCGGATATAGTGGCCTGATTCCAGTACTTGCTAGGTAGACTCTTGACTAGATTAGTCGCCTAGTTCTTGACCTGTCTTGTCTGTCGGATAGCGTAAGGAGCGCAGTTCCACCCGGGAGACGGTCTGTAACCCTGGTCCTTGTTTGGTTTAAGGGTTGTGGATCTGCTCCAGAGCGTTCCACGCAATCCTTGCCACTTTTCCGGCGGCATTTAATTATATACTCTTATCCCCTGACTATTCATTCTAGGAGTTATCCTAGTCTAGCCAGCTAGGACTGATAGTTGACCTATGTGTCGGGATTTGTGATTTTGGATATATCTAAGGATTGAGTACTAGGGAGAGTATGATCTCGAGAATATTGATTGATAGAATCACGTAGACTCTTGGATAGTATTGCTATTCCTTTTGAGGATGTTCAAATTTGATCGGACATGACTGTAGATTTTTGAATTTTGATGATCGCGAATACTTCGCAGAACGAGAAGAATATCGAGGGTATTATTATATGATTTTTACTCGACTTCCCAAGCGCCCAAAACCTGGTTTGTTTGCTATATCTTGGTGGTGGTGAAGACTTATTTGCTGATAGCTTGTGATCATCGATTCAAAGGATTCTTGTGAGCCAGAGGGCCTAGCATTGTTATGGTGATGAGCTTGGTATTTGGTGGTTGTCTTTCTTGACGTGATATTCACTCCATCATGGATGGGAGACTCTTGCTAGATTGATCTGGTGGATGGACCGACTTGATGATTGGAGCTGTAGGCTCCCATATATGTTTGAGATGATATTGTGGTAGAGATTTTGATTTTGTACTTGACCTGATATCCATGCCACGATGTGGGCAGATGATTTTATGTGGTTGACAGATTTGTCCTTGTTCTTGACATGACTACTTGTACCCGTACTATAAGTCCAGCTTACCCTTTGAGGTACTGGTCCCGATTTTGTACTACGGTGCCCCTTGTCTACTGGCACTTTGAGGTGCTACTTCCATGATTATATGGCATTGCGATGCCATTCTGATATTCTAGCTATATTATATGATTACCTGCACGGGTACCCTGGCTGTTGGCCTGTAGCCTTACGTGGTCAGGATTGATTGATTGCTTGTGCATTACACTACAGATGAATCACAATTGTGACTATAGGTGTCGAGGTTGATTCTTACTTAGCGTTTTCGTACTGAGGTACGACATCTAGGAGGATGATCGTGTGACCACGGCATGTGATTTCGAATAAATGTATGGATAATCTAGGCAACTTAAAATGGTAGAAGCATTGAAAGGGAACGAAATCTCGAGATCGTGCAATACTAGCCTTAATACAGACATTAGTCATGATTTGCAGGCTGGCCGCCACGGATGTAGTTACCGTTCGCACTAGCGGACGGCTAGATCCGGCTACTACTTATGTACTATGTACTTCTCTTGCTCACACGGTGGCCTTACGAGGGATCGGTGCTTATCTTGTCTAGCTATACTAGGCCTCGCTAGCCCTCCTGGGACGGCACAATCTGAGGATTCCCATACTTACATTGTTGGGGTAACCCAACCTCCACATAGCGAGCGATAGGCATTTTGAGTGGTCGTTTATTCTTCTAAATTGTTTGGCTTATTGCTTGCCCAGTCAAATAAATTTGGGGGTAAACCTACCCATATACAATCAACGTCCACTTTCAACAACCATTCAAACAACCGAACTTATTTTTTTTTCTCTACTTCAATAATAATTCAAATAACGAATTTTTTTCTCACTTTCATATCTTTCAATTCCACCAACCAAACAATATTTTGAAAGTCAAAATTATACGTACACATTGCGTACGCAAATTTTGTCTTTTCAGTTACACACTTTCGTGCAATCAAATAGTCCCTTACACTTTTTATTTAGGTGCACAGTTTCCTTAATAAAATGTTAAAGGCCACCCACAAATTACTAAGGGCCACCAACTTAAAATTTTTTAAAAAATTACAAGTTTGTCATTTTCAAAACACTAAGGGCCATCATCTTCTTCCTTTGTCTTCTTCCTCTTTTCTCAATCCCCAAACCACTTCTCTCAATCCCCACCTCCATTGTTGTCTCCATCTGTTGTCCCCACCTCCACCATTGGTGTCCCCTCCTTCATTGTTGTTGTCCCCACCTCTATTGAAGTTGTCTATCTTCGGTAGTGGACAACACTGAAGCCTGCCTTGTTCTCCTCTCTCTCTCTCTCTCTCTCACACACACACACACACACACAAGTGGACAACACTGAAGCACTTTGTCCAGGAAACATTGGCTTATTATGAGGGGTTATACAATCAACAACATTATCCGAATGTTTCCCTCTGATAGTTCCTAGAAGATTGATTAGTTGATTTGCAAACCAGTTATTGCTTCAGGATATTAGTCAGGAATAAGTCAAGGTGGTTATAGATGAGGCAGACATCAACAGAGCACGTCGACCAGATGGTTTTACTGGAAAGTTCTTTAAACTCAGTTGAAAGATGACATCATGGAGGTTGTTACCAATTTCTTCCAATGGTTTTTATCCTCTCTTTCTATAAACCCCCCAACATATTCGTGTAAAGAAAGTAGCCGACCAATCCAAAATATGAACTTGCAGTAAATAACTAACACAGAGCCAGCACACCTAATATATTGTTTCGATATCCATTCAACACAAAACAGCATTTTTTCACGCAGCAACACCAGAAAGGTTTGAACCTAGGAGGCTACAGCGACTGCAGGCTTAGCCTGTAGTCCTATGTGCATTGAGGACTGCAGGCTAGGCTGCAATCCTAGTTGTCGATGCAGGTGATTTTGAGGTGGAGGGGGCTGTCGGAAAGGGAGAGGGGACTTCGTGGAGGATGGGGGAAGGAGGGGCTGTCGGAGGGGGAGGGAATTTCGTGGAGGAGGGGGGAAGGGGGGGCTATCGGAGGAGGAAGGGACTTCGTGGAGGAGGGGGAGGGGACTTCGTGGAGGAGGGGGGAAAGGGGGGTTGTCGGAGGGGGAGAGGACTTCGTGGAGGAGGGGGAAAAGGGGGGGGGGGGGCTGTCGGAGGGGGGAAGGGGAGGGGGCCGTTGGGTTTTTTTTTGTGGTAGCCCTTAGTAAAATATTTGTCTTTCAATTATAAGGAATAATGAATCAATCAATCAATCAAATCTTTCCCTTTCATGTAATACTTTGCTTCAGCTGACACCTGACATTGATTTCATACACAAGTAACACAACCCAACCATTAAAGCTGGCTATCACATATAGGGGCTGTTTGGTTAGGGGAGAGTGGCGAGGGAAGTGGCACTTTCAGTGAAAGTGCTCATCCACTTTCGCACTTTCGGTGTTTGATTGGACACAGCAAGTGAGCGGTAAGTGTCCAATCACTGCAAGTGAGCGGTAACTCCTCTGTGTTTTTTTCTAACACACAGTTACACCAAAAAATTGAAGGAGGTGGGCTGCAAGTGACCCCCCGCCCCTCAAGATCGTCCAGACCGGCGCCGCCGAACTCGAACGAGCCACCGACGGAGTGGAGGAGCTCCTGCGAGTCGGACGAGGGCTTCGCCGCGGAGGCGGAGGAGGAGAGGATGTAGTGCACGGGGCTCGCCGGGACGAGCTCGAGCCACCCGCGGCGACCTCGACGAGCCACCGGCGACGAGCTCGAGCCACCGACCTCGACCTCGATGAGCCACCGAGGACGACCTCGACGAGCCACCGACGACCTCGATGAGCCACCGCCGAACTCGATGAGCCACCGGCGACGACCTCGACGACCTCGACGAGCTCGCGCCACCCGCGGCGACCTTGACGAGCCTCGTCCTCGTCGAATCCGGACGGTGGAGGGCGGAGGGGGACTCGTCTTCTTCCTCGAGGCGCTTGTGCTGCCGATGAGGGGAAGGGTTGGAGGATTTTCTGGGTTTTTTTAGGAAACGTTTTTTTTTGCAGCAGAGCACATTTTTTTGGGAGAGAGGAATAAGAAGAGTTGGTGAGAGAAGAGTCCAGAATAGTAATTAATGTATAATTAGTAGGTAATTAATATATTGTATAATTAGTAGGTAATTGTGACAGATTAATAGCTAATTAATGAAAAGACAACAGATTAATAGCTAATTAATGTATAATTAGTAGGTAATTAATATATTGTAGTAATTAACAGCTAATTGTGATAGCTAATTAATAGTAATTAATTTAATTATCGTAGTTAATATATATTTTGTTTAATTGTTGTAATCAAATTAATTATAATAGTTAATGCATTTTTTAATTAAGGTAATTAGTTTAATAGATAATTAATTATGATAATTATGGTATTTAGTTTAATTATGATAGTTACTATATTTTTCGTCTAATTATGATAATTAATTTAATTATAATAGTTAATGCATTTTTTTAATTATGGTAATTAATTTAATTATTGATTATCATATTTTCAACTCAAATCTCCACTTTCAACAACCATCCAAACACCAACCCCAATTTTCTTCCACTTTCACCAGACAAAAAGTACTACATCCAAACACATTTTGGAAAGTGACACTTGCTGCAAGTGCACGGAAACTCAACTTGCTGCAAGTGCCACTTTCACACTTTCAAAGAGTTACATCTATCCAAACAGCCCCATACTGTATATCTGCTTTTTCTATCATATTTCATTTGTATATCCAAACTGCAGGCTTTTGATATCACATTGACATGACATCTCAGAGAAATTCTGAAGGTTTTCAAAGTTTATTCGGGAAATAAAATCTTATTTGCATTTGTATACATTGAGATGTTCAGTTTTTAATGAAAAGTATTTTACTACTTCAATATAAGTTAAGGTCTCGTTTGGTTCGCGGAATGGAAGGAAAAGGAAATCAATTCCTCGTCATTTTCTTTCCTTTGAAAAACTTTAATTTCCATTGATTTTTCTTTTCGATGTTTGACAATGCCAAAAAATTTGGAAAGGAAAGTGAATACTTCAATATGAAAAAGTGATTCCTTACTTGGATGGATGGAATCACTTTCCCCCCTAATTTTTCTTCCATTGGAAATCACTTTCCTTTCCTCCTCAATTTCTTGGACACCCAAACATAGGAAAGTAATCACTTTCCTTTCCCAATCCGGAGATTCCGCGAACCAAACGAGGCCTTAAAGGGACATTTAATATTAGGGTCTAGATATAAGACTTTGGATGTCAAAATTATCCAACGTTAAAATTTGGATTCGAAATCACTGTTCACTTAGACTAATAAACAGTGATTTCGAGACTCAAATCTAAGATTGAATAAGTTCGAGACCCAAATTCTAATATCGACTATTATGTGAGTCCCTAATCTATTCTATTATATAATATAAAAACTTGATGGTGAAACTTTTGAATTCCTGAAATACCCTCGAGTATTTTATAAGGACTTGCATGTCATTTATGTTTAACAGTTAAAACAATAAAGTTTACATGCTATGAAATTTTTTTTTTCCATACAACTTTTCATGTTCCAATGGTAATAATTTTTTATGTCTTTACTATTTTTCAAAAGTTATTATTCTCAATAGAAAATTTAAAAAATTCGTACCTCAAATCTCTTGGCATTGTAAAAAGAAAGCACACACATAAATAGTCACATGAAAAAGACAGAAAGATGATAGTTAACCTTATGATATTCTAATTAAAATACGTACAAAATACGTACATGTAGACTAGTACTAAATAACCATATTCTAAATGGGTGTAGTTATTGACATTTCTAAAATGTCATCTTGCACCCTTCCTCTAATTTTATTCATTCAAATTTTAAATTTGTCCCTACATTAAATCTAATATTATGTTTTAACACTCCTAAAATGTTATCATACATTCCTTTTCTAAATTTTAAATTTATGTCAGATTTAATGCAGAAACAGATTTAGATTTTGAATGAATAAAATTATAAGATTTAGAATTCGAATGAATAAAATTATAAAAAAAGTGGAGGATGACATTTTAAAAGTACCAATAACACACCATTCTAAATTCTTATTTTGTACTTAAATATGAAAATAGACAAAAAAATAAAAAAGTAAATTACAAGGTGGTGATAGTAATTTTCTTTTTAGACGATGACAGTAACAGTAAGGATATTTAAGCAAAAAATATGTATAATTTGTTGGTGTTTTTTGTCTTTAGACTAGGAAAGATAGTCCCACATCGGCTACACCAAATGGTAAGTATCTCAATATAATACATTGTTTGTGTTGAGGTGTGTACATGAGGTGTGGTAGGGCACAAGTATGTGCCATATGAGAGTATTTTTTTAGAAGGAAAAATGATTAATTCCAACAAGGAGGAAAGTTAATTTTTGTTGTGCGGACTCGGACACGGACTCCAGTATGTCTCGTGCATGCACGGGAGTGTTCGGGGGGTAGGCGTGGACTGGTACACTTCTATGCTGATTGTGGAATAATCTAAAATATCAAACTCTATTTTTGAGTATTGGTATTTTAGTCCCACATCGGATAGGAGAAGAGGTGAAGTCTCACTTCACTCTATAAATAGAGTTCCTTGGTCTCCTTTGAAAGATGCACCAAAGAAGAGAGTTAAGGGAGTCCGTAACTTTCAGGAAGTCCGTTCAAGTCTCAAAAATTGACTGACGAGCGTTCCAGAAGTTCTCTTAGAACTTGTTGGTTGCTGGAAGCGGATCGTATATAGGCGAATCTTGCTTTGAGCAACGGTGATCTGATTATCCCAACAAAGCTGCTTTTCTCTTTCTTCTTTCATTCTGTTCTTCTCTGACCTAATCAGAAATCTCTTGTGGGCTTTCGTCGTTACTGCTGCAAGCAACTCGATTTGTACCTTCCTAAAAGAAGCTCTACATTCGTTTGCTGTTGTAACAAAATCTTTTTAGATTTTCGTTACCCAGAATCCTCCAAGGATCTCTATAGTGCTCATTCTTTGAAGTGTTGCTACGAAACGTTGTTGCTATTTTAACAACTGTTTCGATTTTCTGTTTTTCATCGAAAATTCAGCCTCAGGAATAACATAATTCAGAATATTGAAATACTATTTTTCACTGATGTATATATATATATATATATATATATATATATATATATATATATATATATATATATATATTTTTCACTGATGTATATACACATGCTTAATTGTGTTTAAGTAAAAGCATTTATTTCAACAAAATCTCAAATTAATCCCAGAAATAATTGTGAAGTATCCCAGCATAATAAGAAGAATATATAAAAGCATTTACTTTAAATTCCACTTCCTCGTCCACAAAACAAGAGGAAGAAGCAGCTCCTTAAGGAGCATATTTACATAATTAATTACTAATTAGTAGCAAAGGAAAAAAGAAAAAGCAGCAGCAGCAGCAAATTAACCACCGCCAAATATGAAGTAGACATGAACAAAGTTCAAAATTTAAATAGCTTGCTTCATAAGTATAGTGTATATACATCAACAATTCAAAAGAGCTAGCTGGCTGGTCTTGATAGTCAAGGATTCAGGATGGTGTCCCCGCACTTGCACTTCCAGTCCATGGGCTTGTAGTTGGAAGTGTCAGCAGCTCTGGACATTGTGAGCGCGCTCGATTGATCCCTCCTCTCCAGTGGGAGCAAAGGCACCTGGACTGCCTCGCAGTGGCCACAGGATGTGCACATCCCCTCGCACCTCGGCGGCCTCGACCCAATCACTGCTTCCACCATTACAGTCTCCTCACCGCCTCCTCTTGCATCATCCTGATCACAAGTTTCAGAATTATTAAAGAGAAAAGGAACTATATAGTTCAATTAGTAGTCTAACCCTATTTTGATGGGAGAAGACTCGACAAGAAACGAAGAAGGAAGTGAAATTGTGGTATGTCACCTTGCCAAGCACAGGCAGCAGCCTGCTAGCTTCAGCTGGGTGGTTGATCAAGAGGAGGAGCAACGAGAGGAGAAGGATTAGTTCATATGTCGAGCAGGGAAAGTGACACATTTCCATTTGAATGAGTGAATGAATGACTGCTAAGTTGCAGTACTCCCGGGGGGTTGAAGCAAAGGCTCTCTCAAGTTGGAGACTTGGGAATTTATAATGAGAAAGAAAGGAGAAGAGAGAGAGAGAGAGAGAGACCGGAACAGAGTACTTGGCTGGCTACACAAGGCTCTGCTATAAAGATAGGGAGAGAGACCGAGAGAGCAGTTGGAGCAGAGAGATGCAGAAGAAAGAAACAAAAAGAAAAGGACCAAAAATTTCGAAAGCTAGCTAGCTGGCTACGCTACACCACCGGCCTCGGTTTAGAAGTTGGAGAGGACGGAACAGAGGACAGAGCAGAAGATGGGAATAGGAAAATTGACAGTCCCAGAAGTGAGCAGAAGAGAGGATTGTGTAGAATCTATACTACTACTAGAAAGAAAAATAAAATAAAAAAGGAAACTCAATGACATCTGGAGATCATAACAGCTGTGCTGTGTGGGCTTCACTTCACCATTCTGATTGATCACCAGCCAGCCAGCTGTGATCTTCCATTCTAACACGATAACTTCCTCTGTTCATCTCCTTGTTAAGAAAGATTGCAGTACCAAGTGTCTGGTGAACATATCTGTTGTCCCAGCTCTCACCAACCTTGTTTCTGATGGGAAAGAAACGCGGAAAACCTTTCCCCAAACCGGAGAGTACCTGCGAGAGGACCGAGCAAACAACGCACGAACCAAAAACGAACACACAAAGCAAACCACGCAGACACAGAGAATTTTTGACGTGGAAACCCTTGCGGGAAAAACCACGGGACGATCGGAGTCCAACCCTGAGAAGCCTCCACTAATGGAATAGAAAAATTACACCCTCTACAAACTCCTCCCGATCCAAATCGGATCCCCACAACACTCAGAGACAAGAACAATGATTACAGGGCTACGAAGAACGAGAACGACGAGTAGAGATTACCCGAAACACGATCTCCTTCGAAAACGACCTTCAATCCTCCGTCTTCTTCTCCGAAGTTGCAATGGCACTCTTGCCTCCTTCTCTCTCAAACTTTGTGTTGTCCAATACTTGCGATTATAAATTAGGGTTGAGAAAACTCAATATAACTCCCCAATCCCGCAACCAACCTGGACCGTTGGATTAGATCCAATGATGAAAACTCATCCATAATCCCGCTTCAGCCCCCGACAACACAGAGTTCGGCCAGAACTCTGTGTGGGGCAGCCAGCACCTACTGGCCAAACGCTGGAACAGCCAGACCGAGTTCGGCCAGAACTCGGCCTGGGACCGAGTTCGGGCCGAACTCGGATCCTCTGCTCCCAGAAGCTCCAGCAGCAGCAGCAGCAGCAACGTCGCCTACTTCCCGAGCTTCTCCGACTTCGGACGGCGCTCGTCGCACTCCGGGGTCTTCTCCACATAGGTTGGGAACCCCACCCACTCCAACAAATCTCCCCCTTCACAACTATGGGGAGGACGTCGTCATCCCGACGATCTGCCTGCAGTACTCGAACTTCCCCCTTGGTAGAATCTTCGTAAACATATCAGCTCCGTTGTCGTCTGTATGCACCTTCTCAAGCGCCGCGTCCTTCTTCTCAACCACATCCCGTATCCAATGATACCGGGTCTCGATGTGCTTGGACCGGCTATGAAACGTCTGATTCTTCACAAGGTGGATCGCACTCTGACTGTCGCAAAGCAAAGTATACTGCTCTTGCTTCAGTCCCATTTCCTGCAACAGCTTCTTCATCCACAACAGCTCCTTGCAAGCCTCCGTCGCCGCAATGTATTCCGCCTCCGTCGTCGACAAGGCAACACACTTCTGCAACCGCGACTGCCACGACACTGCTCCTCCTGCAAACATCATCACGTAGCCCGAAGTCGATCGTCTCGTGTCTACATCTCCAGCCATATCAGCGTCGGTATATCCGACCAGCTTCGGCTCGTCACCACCAAAAGAAAGTCTCCAACCGGCAGTGCCCTGAAGGTATCGTAGAATCCACTTGACCGCACTCCAGTGTACCCTTCCAGGATTTGAAAGATACCTGCTAACCGTACCAACTGCGTGAGCAATATCTGGCCTCGTACACACCATAGCATACATCAGGCTTCCCACAGCTGAGGCATATGGAACCCGCTCCATATCTTCCTTTTCGTCCTCGGTAGATGGACACTGCTCCTCAGTGAACTTAAAGTGAGCCGCGAGGGGGGAACTCACTTTCTTCGATCCGTCCATCCCGAAACGCTGAAGTACCCGATGAATGTACTTCTTTTGGGACAAGTGTAGCAGCTTGGACTCTCTCTCTCGGCTGATCTCCATCCCAAGAATAGTCTTCGCTGCGCCCAAATCCTTCATAGAGAAGGCCGCGCCCAGTTGGCGCTTCAACTCCGCTATCCTAGTGGCATTCCGACCCACTAATAGCATATCATCTACATAGAGCAATAAAATGATAAAATCATCATCGGCAAAATACCTCACAAATGCACAATGATCCGACGTCGTCCGTGCATAACCATGCTCCCCCATAAACGACTCGAACTTTCTGTACCACTGCCTCGGAGCCTGCTTCAGACCATACAAGCTCTTCCTCAACCGGCAGACCAAATGTGACTTGCCCTTCTCACAGAATCCCTCCGGCTGCTCCATGTACAACTCCTCCTCAAGGTCACCGTGGAGGAACGCCGTCTTCACATCCATCTGCTCGACCTCCAAGTCGAAACTGGCTGCTAACGCTAGCACCACCCGAATAGACGAATGCTTGACGACAGGCGAAAAGATCTCATCATAATCCACGCCTTTCCGCTGACCGTAGCCCTTGACTACCAGCCTCGCTTTGTATCGAGGGCGAGTAGCATCATCCGTCTGCTTCACTCTGAACACCCATCGATTCTTCAAAGCCTTCTTGCCCTTTGGCAACCGCACCAGATCATAAGTGGAATTGGTGTGCAAGGAACTCATCTCCTCCTGCATAGCCACCATCCACTCCTGCCTGTGTTCGTCTTCCATAGCCTCTGCGAAACTTTCGGGCTCTCCCCCGTCAGTCAATAGCACATACTCATTCGGCGAGTATCTCGTAGATGGTCGACGATCCCTGTTGCTCCTTCTCAGTGGAGCCACTGGTGCTGGCTGTATACCGACAGCCTCCTCCCCTTCAGAAACTGCCTCCCCGGCATGCTCATCCTCCTGAGGGACACCCTGACCACCATCAGCAGGCTGATGATCAAGGTTGGGAGCAACTCCATGTACCGGCTCCCCCATAACTGGATCCTCCGCGATGTCCTCTGGAAACTGCTCGAAGCGAAATGACTCTAACTCAGGCAATTCCTCAGCCTCAGAAGGCGTCTCGGAATCCTGAGTGTTGGTCATGGTCTGATCCTCGACGAACACCACGTCCCTGCTTCTGTAGAGCTTTCCTTCCACTGGGTCGTAGAGTCTATAGCCAAACTCATCCCGACCGTAGCCGACAAAGACGCATCGCCTCGTCTTCGGCTCAAGTTTGGTCCTCTCGTCCTTCGGTACATGCACGAAGGCCTTACAACCAAACGCCCGCAGGTGACTGTATGACGGCTCTTTGCCGTACCATACTTTGTCAGGCACATCACCCTGCAAAGGAGCACTAGGAGACAAATTAATAATATAAGCAGCTGTGAGAAAAGCCTCACCCCAATAACTGCCCGACAAGTTTGCTTCTGACAGCAAACACCGCACCCTCTCCATCAGTGTCCTGTTCATGCGCTCCGCTACACCATTGAGCTGAGGTGTCTTTGGCGGAGTCTTCTGGTGTCGTATCCCTTGCTCTCTGCAATACGCATCAAAGGGACCGATGTATTCGCCGCCATTGTCGGACCGAACACACAACAACTTCTTGCCCGTCTCCCTTTCAACGGAGGCCTGAAACTCCTTGAAAGTAGGCAGCACCTGATCCTTGGTCTTTAAGGCATAGACCCAAACCTTCCTGGAACAGTCATCAATAAAAGTCACAAAGTAAGAAGCACCACCAAGAGATTTTACCTTCATAGGACCGCAGACATCCGAGTGAATCAACTCGAGCAACGCCGGCTTCCTCGAACTTGGGTGACTCTGGAAAGACACCCTATTTTGCTTCCCAGCCAAACAGTGCGTGCACTTCTCCAACTTTGTAGACTTGAGCCCCGGAATCACCTTCCTGTTCACCAAGTAGCTCATCCCCTTCTCGCTGATATGGCCGAGCCGCCTGTGCCACAACTCGGTAGACGCATCACTGACTGCGTTCACCTCCTGTGCCCCCTGTGCGCTCCCCTCCATATAGTAGAGACCGGACTTCTTGCTTCCTCTGGCAATCACCAACGAACCTCTGGAAAGCTTCCACTGACTATTCCCGAAGAGACTGAAGAATCCCTCGTCATCCAACCTTCCAACCGACACCAGGTTGAAACGGATATCAGGGACATGACGAACATCCTTGAGAACAAGAACCGCACCCGTCTTCGTTCTCAAATGCACATCTCCAATGGCAACCGCCTTCGACACATCTCCGTTGCCCATCTTCAACACGCCACAGTCGCCTGTCGTGTAAGTGGCAAACAGTGCCCTATTGTGAGATACATGTGCTGAAGCCCCTGAGTCCACCAGCCAAGAATTGTCATCGCAGGCGAGGTTAGTAATGACCTCATCACCTACGACGATCACATCGCCTCCATGCGTCGAGGCCGCCGCTGTAGTGTTCTCTTCTTGCTTCCCCTTGTCGCCCTTCTTCTCTCTCTTCCAAGCGAAACAGTTCCGCTTGATATGGCCCTTCTTACCGCAATGATAACACTCTGAGTCCTCGTACCGACCCTTGGACTTTCCCCTGCTCTTGTCTCTGCCACCACCTGGACCCCTGCTTTTGCCCCTTCCGCGGCTCTCTGAAACCAATGCCTCTGAGTGGTGGGATGTGGATGAAGTGCCCTGAGAACGTCTCCGCATCTCTTCATTCAATACCCCGCTCTTGGCAAACTCCAGACTGACCACGCCCTCTGGAGCAGAAGCGATCATAGATACTCGTACGGTCTCCCACGAGTCTGGCAAGGTACACAGCAGCCACAGTCCCTGAACTTCGTCGTCGAACTTGACTCCCATAGAAGACAGCTGGTCAACCACGCCCTGGAACTCACTCAAGTGATCCGTAATAGATGCCCCATCCTTGTACCGTAGACCCATCATCGTTCGGATCAGGAACAACTTGTTTACCCCGGTCTTCTTCGCATACAAGGATTCCAGCTTATCCCACAACGTCTTCGCGTGCTCAATATTGGCAACGTGATTGTACACGTTCTCATCAACAAACTGCCGTATGTACCCACACACCTGTATGTGCTCGAACTTCCAGTCCTCCTCGGATTTATCACTGGGCCTCTCGGTTGCAAACACAGGTAGATGCAGCTTCTTGACAAATAGCAAATCTTTCATCTTGCTCCGCCAATAATGATAGTTTGTGCCATTAAGATTCACCATGCGCACCGGCTTCGCGTCCATCTCTCCTCTCTGGTTCCTCTGTCAACTCCTGACACCCTTTGAACCCAAAGCTCTGATACCACTCTGATGGGAAAGAAACGCGGAAAACCTTTCCCCAAACCGGAGAGTACCTGCGAGAGGACCGAGCAAACAACGCACGAACCAAAAACGAACACACAAAGCAAACCACGCAGACACAGAGAATTTTTGACGTGGAAACCCTTGCGGGAAAAACCACGGGACGATCGGAGTCCAACCCTGAGAAGCCTCCACTAATGGAATAGAAGAATTACACCCTCTACAAACTCCTCCCGATCCAAATCGGATCCCCACAACACTCAGAGACAAGAACAATGATTACAGGGCTACGAAGAACGAGAACGACGAGTAGAGATTACCCGAAACACGATCTCCTTCGAAAACGACCTTCAATCCTCCGTCTTCTTCTCCGAAGTTGCAATGGCACTCTTGCCTCCTTCTCTCTCAAACTTTGTGTTGTCCAATACTTGCGATTATAAATTAGGGTTGAGAAAACTCAATATAACTCCCCAATCCCGCAACCAACCTGGACCGTTGGATTAGATCCAATGATGAAAACTCATCCATAATCCCGCTTCAGCCCCCGACAACACAGAGTTCGGCCAGAACTCTGTGTGGGGCAGCCAGCACCTACTGGCCAAACGCTGGAACAGCCAGACCGAGTTCGGCCAGAACTCGGCCTGGGACCGAGTTCGGGCCGAACTCGGATCCTCTGCTCCCAGAAGCTCCAGCAGCAGCAGCAGCAGCAACATCCCGCTTCATCCCCGGTAGGATAAGTTGTATAATTATAGTTGAGGTATCAAATTGTCAGTTTATTGATAAGTTGAAAAATTAGAATACCTAAGGGTATCTCGTTGAAATTTAGCTTTTATTTTTTCTCCATTTTGTTATAATTACAAATTACCAAGAATTAGAAAATTAAAGAAAGAAATGTGTAGGTGGGTAAGCTCGTCCATTTTCAAAGTGGAAAATTATATCGCTTTTCTACTATAACTTCGTTACAACATCCAAACATAGCAACTATAAAAACATATACTTTCAAGTTCACTTCTGCAAGCAAGACAACAAAACTATGAACTACCCACTTCCAACTTATATATTTTTCAACCTACGCAAAAGTAGAAAAAGGAACTATATTATGGTCAACAAATACATACTTAAAATCTAACAATTTAATATCGATCATTCTATTATTAATTAAGAACCTCTTTAGTGAATAGAAATTGATATTTGTATATATTTTTTTGGGCAGAAAAACGAATTGGTATACACAAAAGAATAACGAATGAAGAGGCAATCCAGTAGTTGATCGGAAGTTATAATTAAATCACTCAATAACACATTTGGACTTATAAAAATAATATTACATTTGAACCTCCAAAGAATTTGCCAAATTCATGATACTAAGAGAGATTTGGCAAAATATGGAATTAACCAACCAAACATAAATAATTTTCATACCCTAAAATAAAAGCTCTCTTTGACATATAAAAAGCCATACAGGAATGTAGAACAACATATGGCATATGCAGGGAAATGTCCCTTTGAAGAAATTGGATGAAAGATATTGCACAATGCCTATTCAAAAGAAATACTAATCTTGAACATGAACCGGAGGATTCCATATTTTCAGGACTGTGTTATGAGCGAGTGCAATAGGTACGACCGAAGATGGCCCCAAAAATTAGGAAGTTTCAAAAATTTTAAGTCACGGTGAAATCTTCAATTTTTCGACTGATTAAAAATATATTTTTTAGTATTTGTACAGTGTCCCAAAAATCGGAATGGCCAATTTTTTGACATTCATATATATTATTAATGTAAACTTTTTATTTAAAAAAAATTAAAAAAAATATTTCTAGTATTTGAATAGGGCCCTTAGAATGTTAGAAAGGGTCCTCCCACCTCCTTTCCCTTTATAAAACATGCATGCATATCATGAAAAAGAAATAGGTACCACCGAGAACAAGAAACATAGACAAGCACTTGAATATAAATTTTTCATAGATGGAACAAACCAATATTAGTGAATAATCGGTTGCCCTCCAGGGCCGGCCCAAAAGTTGGTCGAATTAGACGACTATCCTAGGCCCCTCAATAGGCAAGGCCCTCCAAATTGCCTCCAATGTTACTTATTAGTTCAACCAACCCTTGCAATAGGAAGATCAAATTACATGCTCTAAAACACTTAAGTAGTAGTACGTAATAAGGACTTTTATAGGAAGGCAATCCAAAGAGGGCCTACACCCACTTATACATAGTAAGCTTTAGTAACAAAAATGACAATAACATAATTCTAATCATAGATCAAGAAATTCATTTTCGAAACTCATTACCGTGAGACCAACTAATTTACTTATTATATTTTAAATATCTTTTATAAATATAACAATTATTTTATCATTTTGTCTCCAAAGGATCTTATTTTTATTTGTCTTGTCTATATGTTAAAAAAATGTTAGTAAGATTACTCACTTGTTACTTTTTATCATCTTTTTATTTGTTAAACTGATTGATAATACCATTGGTATCCGAGAAAAAAATATCTATAAATTAGTTTAGGAAAACAAAATGTTTTCTATTTACCCATTCAAGGGTCTCATTTTCAATCCCCGCCCTAGGTCGCAAGAATTCTCGGATCGGGCCCTGGTTGCCTTGCAACAACAAGTTTCGAAAATTCTTCCTGAAGTGCATGTGCAATAATCCCATCATTCTCTACACAAGTTTGGTATATGCCAAAGTTACATTCTCTTTGTATAGCCTCCATCATAATTTTGGGCAGCGTCTTGATTGGTATAGTTCCAATAAGGACTGATTACTGTTTATACTATAGATTTTATATCAGTTTAGAGTTTAAATCAAAACATGTTCAGACTCTAATTAAAATATTTGGACTCTGAATTTTTATTTTAGGTTTTTTTGTGCTAATTAGTGTTTAGTCCTGGATTTCATACCGGCTTATAGTTTAAGAACCCTGAGAGCATCATTAGTAGTTGGGACTCTCAAATACAATTTGGGGTCCAAAATTTCAAAAAAAAAAAAAGATAAATGTAGAATGGGTTGTATTTGTATAAAAATAATAGGAAATGATAAAGTGAGCTCCGGTTTCAATGATTGTGTGGTCAAAAATTGATATAGAAAAAAAAATAATGTAAATTTAGAATCTAGAAAGTTGGACTCTAAGACCATCTCCAATGGGGGTTTCTATCTTCCCTATTTCTATGGAAGAAATCCACTTTAGACACTACTAAAATAACCCATTTTAGCGACGTCAGAAGACGTCGCTAAATAAGGAAAATACGTCGCTAAAATCTATTTGCGACGTATTTAGCGACGAAACTTTGACGTCGCTTATAGACAAGTCGCAGATGACACTTTAGTCGCAAAACGTCGCTATTTGCGACGCTACGTCCAGTGTCGCTATACGTCGCAAATTTGGCGACAGATAGCGACGTAACGTTACGTCGCCAAAATTGCGACGTCAAGCGACCACTTTGCGACGCTGTGAACTTTATATATGATGACATGTCATGGCAGCCACGTGGACAATTTAGCGACGCCTAGCGACATCGTTAGCGACCTACGCCCTCAGCCCACGTCAGCAGTTTTGCGACGTCTAGCGACGTTACGTCACTATTTAGCGACGTATAGCGACGAGTACGTTTCGTCGCTGTCCGTCGCAGAACATCGCTATACGTCGCAGATATTATAAAAAAAATTTTAAAAAATATAATTGGTATTTTTGTTATGCTGTGTGTCTGTGTTTACAGTGTGTGTGAAGTGCAGTGTTCGAACCATCGACAGTTTCGCTTACTGTTCTATGTTTTATCTTGGATAGAAAGAGCAACAGTTTAGGGTGCACTTCTCAGAGCTTCCTCTTCACGTCCTTCACCTTCTCGGGAACCTTTACGACGTCCGGAGAAAGTGAAGGACGTGAAAATGAAGCTCTCAGAAGTACACCCTGAACTGTTGCTCTTTCTATCCAAGATAAAACATACAACAGTAATCGAAACTGTCGATGGTTCCGAACACTGCATTTCACATTCACTGTAAACACAGACACACATCATCACAAAAATACACATTATATTTTTTTAAAATTTCGGCAGCACCTCCTTTGTATATCAGATCATCGCTTATAACCCAACGTAGGTATATTTGTCATCCCCGTCGCAGATATCACAAAGTAAATATCACAATAAAAATAAGAGGCAGTGCAAAGTAAATATCACAGACACACATCCTCACAAACAACCAATAGAGTCAAATAAAAATGGAAGATGATAAAAAGTCTCCCACCAAGTGTATAAACGAAAGTGTACAAATAAACAATTTGCCCATAGGGTCAATACATAAAAGTCATAAAAAAATAATAAAATCACTGCGTACCCCTGCCGCACAACTGGGATAGAATGTAGTCATACTTCTCCTGGGTGAGCTGTACCGTAGGGGCAGTAGGAGGCAGTGCAATGTCTGGAGTCGGCGCCGGAGGCAGTGCAGTGTCTGGAGTCGGCACCATCGATGGACCGGGAGGACGTATCTGCTCCAGCTCTCGCAGTCACTCACCATACACAGCAAGGGTACTCACCACCCTCTAAGTACTCGCCTCAAGCGAAGCTGAAACATGAGTGAGTGAGGCAGACATGCTCCTCTGCGATCCCTCCAGCTCGACCTGTCTAAGCTCTGTGCGCTGCGTAGACTCGGTGAGCGTGTGCAAGCTGACAGCTGTAGCCTGATGCAGACTCATCAGCTCCTGTATACTGCGCTCGACCGCATCAAATCGTCCGGTGACGATCGGAGGGTCGGATCGTCGCTCGACCGCATCAGAAATCTGCTGCTGCAACTCGCGACGCAGCTCCTCGATCTGACGACGAATATCCTCAGCTCGTGACGACGCCTGCGAACCCGGAGACTGCGCACTGACAGTGGGGGCCCGGGATGACTCCGAAGCCAAATACGCGTCGTAGGATCCCGTACCGTAGTACGTACCCTTCTGAAGACCGCCAACGGCGATCATCCAGAGCTCGTCCTGCGATGGAGCTGTAAGCGGCTGGAAGGAACTACCCGCCCCTCCCTCTGCTAGCGCACTAGCAACAGCAGCCGCCTCCTGCTGTAGCCGAACAAACTCGACTTAGAACATGTTTGCTAACGTGTAAGTGTTTGCTAAAGTATATATTGATAACTATTTTTATGTTTTTTAAGTTATAGTAAATTAATATAAAGAATAGAACGTACATATGCCTGCGTCGCCCTCTCATCAATGAACTCCCCAGCCCTTCGATGGGTGACCAGGAAGACGGTCACCATGTTCGGGTCCTCACCCTTTTTTACCTGTTAAAATATATTATCTATTATTAGTATTAAATATTCTATCGAACTATATATAAATTAATGTCCGTCATAGGAAATGTACCAGACGACGAAAATGCTCCGTCATCGGAATGGAGCCACCACACCACTTACCGGCGCTCGACCGTGCCACCTTGGCCTTCCTAAACCGCTCCTGGTACTTGGTTGGGCACGCTGAATCTAGCCTTCATCGTAGCCCACTGATCTGGCGTGATCCAACCATGGATCGGCTGTCCGGCGCGATCACGACGCTTCTGGTCGTCGATCGCATCACGGATGAGCTTGGCTGCGACGGAAGAAAATTGGCCCTCGATCCTCGCCGCCCGGTGTGGTGGATAGAAATAGGTCCTCTACAAGAAGTAAAATACAAAAGTTGTATAATATACACAAATGATTATTAAAATTTAAAAATAAACAAATTTTTTACCTTGAAGTGGGCGAACCAAAAGGTCTTCCTATCTGCGGGAGCATCTGAGTAGTTAATCCAAGGCCCACCATAGTTCTGCCTCAGAAATGTCCCCAGCTGTCTCTGTACTGCAGAAGGCCGATATCTATACAATAATAATTTTTCATGAATATATATGTACATATAATCATTTGAGAAATATATATTAATTAATTAACTTACTTCGTAGGCCCGTCCGTCCAAATCTCCATACGCGTCTCGCCCGGGGGAGCGCATAGAGGGTCGCTCTCACGTCCTTCCTGGCAGGATCAGTCTGATCGCCGTCCTCCATATGCTCGGCGTCGGCTCCCCCCATAGAGCCGTCGACAGGAGGAATGCTGAACGGGAGATCAGGGATGCTAGACGCGGGATCAGGAAGGCTGGACGACGAGGGAGGTGTCGGCAACCTGCTGGACGCAGGATCAGGAAGGCTGGACGACGAGGGAGGAGTCGGCAACCTGCTGGAACTGCCATGTCCCGGTAATGGACCAGGAACAGAACGGTACACTGGCGTACTCGGAGATGAGGATGAGGGTACGGAACTGCCCTCTCCATCCCCAGGCCGAGGCTGACGGGACTGCCTAATGTAAAATCCTCTGCGTCGTCCTCCTGGTCTAGTCATACCTGATAATAACATATGACAAAAAAACAAAAAAACATATTTATATGATAGACAGCATATATTTTTGAAAAATATTATGGTCACAGATAAAAGTGTCACTAAAGTGTCACAGATTTATTATTACAAAAATACATATTTATATGATAGACATCACAGATTTTAATCCTCTTCTGAAAATTCATCTAGTTCGTTTAGCTCATCTTCTTCCTCCTCTACATCTTCACTTTCATCTGCATCTTCCTCTTCAGATAATTCTACTTCTTCTACACAATTAGATGTGTAATGAGGAACTTCCGTCGTGTCCACTTCTATAATATTTGTTACAAGAGGTAGTTCATCCTGTTGATAAGCTATATCGTCAACCTCAAAGGTATTTCTAGCTTTGGTCTTGCATACTGTCCACCAGTCCGACCTTGTTGTTCTCCGTTTAGGATAACTTGTGAAGTACACGAGCTGAGCCTGACTTGATAGGACAAATGGTTCATAGGCTTGATATCGATACCGATAGTTTATATCAACAAGACCGTGCTTGTCTACTTTCCAACCTTGACCTTCAATCGGATCGAACCAATCACACCTGAATAACACAATCTTAGCAGGCTCTATTCCATAACTATATGTCAGCTCCACGATCTTCCGTAGCAAGCCATAGAAATCGTTGCCCGCATCAACATCTTTGTAGTTCGAAGATCTGATACACAAACAACTATTTTTGGTGGAGTCGAGATCCACAAAGTTGTCTCTGATCGGGCAAGTTGTTGACTTGAACCTAAATCCATTAACACAGTAGCTTGGCCATATTTTTGTAGCATAAATTGGTCCCTTGGCTAGCGTTCTAATAGACTCATTCTCAAGTCTTGCGTATGGACGATCGACCTAAATACCACGAAAGAAGCAATTAAGCTCATTCTCAATCAAGTGCATATACAGAAAGGTAATTACAGAGTTCTGAAGTCTTATATATGCACTCAACTATGATGGAAAATAATACCTTATTTCTTGTTCTAGTTCTTCTTCTGTTATGTGTGGCCTACCTGACCTCACATCATCATTAAATATGCTGAAAACAACATCGTACAATTAATATAATAGTATAATAATCAACACTATTAAAATAATGTAGACGTATTATTTACTTACCCCTCCAGTTTCTCTACTTCCTCCTCGTCGCAGTTGAGTAATACATACACCTGAGCAGCCCTTAGCTCATCATCGTTCAGATATCTCTTCTTCATTTTACCCGATGGCTTTCCTGGAGCATTGAATACCTTCAGTATTGTATCATTACTTTCATGATCTCCGTCGTCGTTTCTGGAAGCTCTCGTTCTATTAGTTGCAACATGAGACTTAAAATACATCGAACAAAAGTTTGTAATCTCCTCGAGAACATAGGCTTCACAAATAGAACCCTCGACCCGTGTCTTATTTTTTACCTTTCTTTTTAGGTGATTCAAATGTCGCTCGAACGGGTACATCCATCGATATTCGACGGGTCCACTAACACGTGCCTCATAGGATAGATGAATCGGCAAATGCTCCATAGAGTCGAAGAATCCAGGAGGAAACACCCTCTCTAGCTTGCATAGTATTACCGCAATGTCATTCTCTTGCTTTTCTAGACGATCAACGAGCAATTTCTTAGAACAAAGATCCCTGAAGAATATGCTAAGCTCCGTCAATGGATCCCAAACTGCCTGCGGTAAGAATTCCCGAAATGCAATCGAAATTAATCTCTCCATGAATACGTGACAGTCGTGGCTCTTCATACCCGTCAATTTGTTTTCCTTCGGATCGACACATCTTCTCAGATTTGACACATATCCGTCTGGAAATTTTAGGCCCTGGATCTACCGAAAAAATCTCACTTTATTCTCCTTGTCCAGCGAGAAAATTGACTTCGGCAGGAACTGTTTTCCATTCTGCTGTATCAAATGCAATGCAGGACGTTTGCATATTTCTTCCAAGTCCAACCTGGCCTTGGAATTGTCTTTCATTTTTTCCTTTACGTCCATCACAGTATTAATTATGTTATCAAACACATTCTTCTCAATATGCATGACATCAAGATTATGTCTGATCAGATTGGTACTCCAGTATGGCAGATCCCAGAATATGCTCCTCTTTGTCCAGTTATGATCTCTACCAAATTCATCGCACTTGTACCCAGTTGTAGGATCTTCGATAGCACTTAGAAAATCTTTAACCTCCTTCCATATCGTGGCTCCGCACCACCTTGGTGGTGGATCACCCTTCTCTACAACGCCGGCACGAAATGCATTCCTGTTCCTTCTGAACGGATGATCTTTTGGCAGAAATTGCCGATGACAATCAAAGAAGCACGGTTTTCCTCCGTATTTAAAGCGGAAAGCATTACTACGGTCCATGCAATACGGACATGAGAGACGGCCAAGAGTGCTCCATCCAGATAACATTCCATAGGCCGGAAAGTCGTTGATGGTCCACATAAGGGTTGCCTTCATCTGAAAATTCTGCTTCCTCGAAACATCGTACGTGTTAGCGCCTACTTCCCATAACTGATTCAACTCATCTATCAAAGGCTGTAAGTACACGTCAATGTTCCTCTTGGGATTGTTCGGACCAGAAGTTATAACGGTTAGAAACATGTACTGAGTCTTCATGCACATCCAAGGCGGTAGGTTATACGGAGTGACAATCACAGGTCATCACGAATACTGGGATTCCGAAAGACCAAAAGGAGTAAAACCGTTAGAAGATAGTCCCAACCTGACATTACGCGGATCTGAAGCAAAATCAGGATACACTCGATCAAAGTGCTTCCACGCTTCTCCCTCGGATGGGTGATCCAACACTCTTTCAGTCTGTTCTCGCATGTGCCAACTCATATTTTCGGCCGTCTCTTTCACCATAAATAATCTTTGCAACCGCGGTGTTAAAGGCAAGTAGTGCATTAAATCGGTCGGTCTTCTTGCACCGGTAGACCTTCCTGTACTAGTTGTCTTATAGAGATCAGCACCACAAAATCTGCACACATCTTCGTCCTTGTCGTCTTTGTAGTACAGCATGCACCCATTGCGACAGGAATCGATTTTCTCGTATCCCATCCAGAGCGATCTCACCATCCTCTTAGACCAGTAGAAGTCTTTAGGCAACTTAGCACCCGCTGGCAAGATCTCTATAATCAACTCCAACACTCGGTTGTAGCATTCTTACGACATGTTAAAATCTGACTTAATGCTCAACAGTCATGTAACCACCTCCAACGGTGAATGATCCTCACAACCAGGATACAATGGAGTCCTTGTATTCTCCAGCAACTTCATGAACTGTGCATCATCGGCGTTCGGTGCTTCCTCAGGTGCATCATGAACGAAACTAGGCCCCGCAGCGTCGAAAACTATGTTGACGCACCCGTCGTCATATGCATGATTATCTGAAACAAAATTAGGTCCCGCATGCATATACGGCTCAACGTAAGGCTCCGGCTCTGATGCTAAAGACACAAGTTCTCCGTGTGCGGTCCACTGATAGTAATTAGGCATGAAATTTCCCTTCGAGTACAAATGATATGTCACTTCCACTTCTGGATAATATTTCACGTTATGACATTTCACACACGGACACTTAATTTTGGTGCCGTCCATGTACTGAGGGAACGCCTTAGCAAACTGCAGGAACTGCTCTACTCCCGCTATGTATTCATTTCGCACACCACACATATCATCAGGACTACAATTGTACATCTATGAACGATTCCGCAAGTAGTAATTCATATCCATTTAGAAATAATTCTGCAAAGATGGACACACATTATCCAACAGGCACAAATATCCAATTTCTAGTCATTACCTACCAAGGTACCCTTTACCTTATCGCTATTGGTATTCCAATACCAATACCTTAAGTTGGTACCCTTTACCTTATCGCTATTGGTACCCTTTACCTTATCGCTATTGGTATCCAAATACCAATACCGCGGTAACATGGTTGGTACATTAAGGGTCTTTGACAAGATGACATGTTGCAAAAAAATATATCCTTATATATAGTTCTCCTACGGATTTTCTTTAACATTACGTAGGAGAACTATAAGGATATATCTTTTCACAACATGTCACCTCCTCAAAGACCCTTAATGTGACAACCATGGTTTAAAGTATCGGCCGATACCGATCCGATACGGCCGATACCGATACGGTTTGGCATGTTTCGATCCGATACCGACCGATACCAAATATTGACCGATACCGACATTGGGGGTCTTTGTTCCGGTCAATTCGGCAAAACCAATCGGTAAGGGTGACTACTATTTCATATAATTTCAAAACTACTAAGAAATAATGCTAAAATACTTAAAATTATGCCTAAATATATAAAATATATGTTTTTAAATGTAAATAATTTATTAATAATTATTTGTTTTCCGATACCAAAGTCCGATACTCCGATACGATACCGCCGATACTATCGATATCGCCGATACCAATACTCATAGGAATAGTCCGATACCGATTCCGATACCGATATTATGAACCTTGGGTATATATCGTCAACATTTCAGATTCTTAAAATGAATTTCAAATAGATTTTTGATTGTATATATATGTGTATTTGTGTGTATATACATTGTATACATATATATTTATTTGTGTGTATGTAAGTGTGTGAGTATATATATACATGTATATATGTAGATATGTGTATATATAGGTATATATGTATGTAATGTGTGTGTCCTGTGTCCTGTGTTACAGAGTCGTGTCCGAAATAGGGTTAGGGTCCTGTCCCCTGCCCCCTCCCCCCTACCCCTGCCCTCCCCCCTATAGGGTATCCTATTACCATAGACTAATTTAGGACACTCTTAAGATACTAGGATATCTAACTATCCTAGGATACCAAATTCTAGCCAAGATACTAACTTAGGGTACTAACTTAGGGTACTAACTTCTAGCCCATATCCTAAAATCCTATTATCTTGATACCCTCAAGATACTAGCATAATCTAACTACCCTAAGATATCTAACTTAGGATACTAACTTATCTAGGATAAATAGGATACTAACTAACCTATCCAAGACACTAACTAACCTATCTAGGATACTAACTTCTAGTATCCTAAGATATTAACTCACCTATCTAACTCTAGGATACTAACATCCTAAACAAGATATTAAATTAGTGCCTAGGATACTATCCTAAATATCTAACTTAGGATACTAACTTATGGATACATATCTAAATCCCTCTCACCTTTCTCACTCTCAAACACACACACACACACACACACACACACACACACACACACACATACACACACACAATCTAACACTTATCTCAATATCACTCTTCACTCACACTCACACTACCATACTACCACACTACCACATCTAAACAAGCCATCAATCACACAACTACCTATATATTTACTATATATATATATATATATATATATATATATATATATATATATATATATATATAGGCATACATATATAGGTTAAGATATTTACATATACTAGGCTATAACCAAGGGGACACAATATATACATTCAACAATTTATGCATTTATATACTAGAGAGATAGAGAGTGTATAGTGTCAAGTGTGCATATACAAGTGTCATGTGTGTACGTGTCTTCCAAACCAAACTCGTGTCCAAATACTTGACACAATGTGTCCAAAAACAAACAAAACTCTTTGGGGACACGATGTGTGTCCGTGTGTGTGTGTGTCCGTGGGAGAGGAGGAGGAGGAAGGAGAGGAGTTAGGTTAGGGTTTACCTGAGGAAGAGGAGGAGAAGCTCGGATTGGGGGAGGATGAGCTCGAGGAGGAGGATCTCGAGGAGGAGGAGCTCACCGGAGGGGCAGGGAGTCGCCGGGGGGAGGGGGTCGTCGGGGGGGGGGGGAGGGCACTGACAGAGGGGGAGGGAGTCGCCGGGGGGTTGGGGGGAAAATTAAAATTTTCGAGAGTTTTCGAGTGAGAGTGAGGGGGAAAGAAGGAAGCGGCGTGCCCGAAGTAAAATAACTTAGCGACGTCACGTGTTGACGTCGCTAAACGTCGCAAAAATGGCGACATATACTAATAATATGTCGCTGAACGTCGCTATTCAGCGACGTAGTAAACTCCTGTCGTAGAACGTCGCTAGGCAGCGACGTTTTGCGACGTGTTTATAAAGCTGTCGCTAATAGCGACGTCATTTCTTGCCGTCGCTATTAGATGATATTTTAGTAGTGAGAAAAAAACTTCTCCCAATGGTAGTTTCTATCACCATTTCTATCCTAGGTGGCAATGATGTAGGATGGAAACTTTCTAGGAGGGTTTCTACATGTAGAAACTCTCATAGAAATTCTCCTATCTCTCATGACAATTATTATTGGGCCCCACACCATTAATTGGTCCTTTTACTATGTGACACATAGGATAGAAATGGAGAACCATTGGAGAGCATTTTTTGTATGTGTACAATTTCTATGTAGAAACTCTTCCAACTAGGATAGAAATTTTCTTAAAGTACAATGCCAAGTAGGATAAGAACTCAATTTTAGAAATCACCATTGGACTTTAAGGAGATTTCTATCCAATGGTGATTTCTAAAATTGAGTTCTTATCCTACTTGGCAATGTACTTTAAGGAGATTTTTATCCTAGTTGGAAGAGTTTCTATATAGAAATTCTAGACATACAAAAATGCTCTCCAATGGTTCTCCATTTCTATCCTATGTGTCACATAGTAAAAGGACTAATTTAATGGTGTGGGGCCCAATAATAATTGTCATGAGAGATAGGAGAATTTCTATGAGGGTTTCTACATGTAGAAACCCTCATTAGAAAGTTTCTATCCTACATCATTGCCACCTAGGATAGAAATGGTGATAGAAACTACCATTGGGAGAAGTTTTTTCTAAAATGGATTTCTTCCATAGAAATAGGGAAGATAGAAACCCCCATTGGAGGTGGTCTAAGAGCATCTCCAACCTTATTGTCTTGTTAAGTGTTGTGAGTCTTAGGTGGCTCCTATGTGGTATGAGCCACAAGACAATGTCTTGTTTATGTGGCAAAATTATACCTCAAAAGACAATGAGATAGAAAAACTCTCTCCAATGCAAAAGCATTGAGAAGACAATAAAAAGTATTTTTTCCAACTTCCAAGGCAACTTTTAAGACAACTACTCATCTTCTTTCTTTTTTCTAATATTTTTTATTCATAATTGATGACATGGAAGAGAAGACATTGTCAAGTGCATTGTCTAGAATAAGACAATCAACTTCACAATGTCTTCTTTAATTTTTGCCACATAAGCTTCATAATTGACTTGACAATTGCATTGGAGAAGAACTTTTGAATAAAATTTTGTCATTCCTATGTGGCATTAACTTTTTTCCAAAGTCACAATAGGGTTGGAGATGCTCTAAATTGGGACTTACTATTCTACAAAATGAGTTCCTACAATCTAGAATCTAGAAATTGGGAGACCCAACCTTTAGCACCCATGGATGGGATGAGACCGAAATTGTAGAAATTAGGACTAAGGATGGTACTTACTATTCTACAAAATGAGCTCCTACATCCTAAATCTAGAATCAAGAAAATGGGATGGACCTTACTTATGATGTTCTGACATGTCCAATTAAAAAGTTTGGATTCTGAATTTTTATTTTTTGTGTTTTATTTTCCTATTATACCCTCATTTCCATCATTGTTGGTTCTTGCCCTTGTACTAATGTTCAGGGTATAATGGAAAATAGTAAACCAAAAATAAAAATTCAAGGTTCAAATTTTTTAATTTAACATGTCAGGACTTAAACTCTAAACTGATATAAAATTCAGGGTCTGAATGCTAATTTGACCTCTTTTTTATTATTATATCATGAGCATGAGTACAATGATAACAACCAATAAAAGCTGAAAATGAGGGTATAATAAAACAAAAGAACAAAAAAAACAAAACACAAAATTCAGATTCAGAATTTTTAGTTGGACATATCAAGACTTTAACTCTAAGCTGATATAAAATCTAGGGTCTAAAAACTAATTAGTGGTTCCAATAAAACAGAACTTGAAAAGTGTTTAACACGAAGTAGCCGGTTTATCTGAATATTCCTTCCGATAAAGCTATCAACTTTGAATTGTTAAATACAAAGGCAAATGACCAATTACAAACTAAATCAAATTCATGTCGGGGCTTATAGATGTATATCCATACCATTGATAACAATATGCATAAGTTACATAAATAAGTCAGGTAAAGCATATATTTTGAGGATATTGGACACATACACTACATCAATCTAATAAATTCCCACTATTATATCTTAATTATATTTTTTGTAAAAAAATTACTATCGAAGAAGAGAAACACAATAAATTTCTCATTGAAGTGCACCTAGAAATTTCCTAGATTTGATGAGTCAGAATAGTATTCAGTAATTGTTGTATTATAAGCATCCTCTTATTTACAAGCTTGCAAAATTCAATTTTCTCCTCATGCGTTGTCAAAGAAATACTAATCTCAACCAGCTCCTTTGCATCAATCCATAATTTCCACATCAGAATAAACTTTGCAAGTAATTTTTTTTTTAAAAAAAAGCAATAAAACAAAGTTATAAAACAATTACTTATGTGAGTCATCAAAATAATGTGGTGTTAATGCCGGGAACGCCGGGACACGCTATTCGATGGAAAATACAGAAACTGAAACAGTTGTAAAGACAACGTTTCAAATGCAATTCCTTAAAGAAGGTTTTGCAACAGAGATCCAGAAGAATTCTGCAAATTACGAGATCTAAAAAGATATCGTAATACACGAATAATCTAAAGAGATTTTCGTGATCGTAGCAAACTGGCAGTAGTGCCTTCTAAAAAGAAGATACTGACAGAACTGCTAAAGGCAACAGAAGGATGACAGGCGAGAGATGGAAATGCTGGGGTGAATTATCACCGTTGCTCAAAGCTTTATTCGTCCTCTGCGAACAGCTTGCAGGAACCAGCAAGGTTGACGGAAAACCTTGGAACACTCCTGCTCTTCTGACTCCTCGGAAGATGGCGAACTCCTCTGGCAATGGCTCTACTCTTCTCTCTCTGTTTGAAGTAACAGAACCCACGCGTACTAAAAAGTACTAGTGTTTGTGTTAAAGAACACGCTCACTACTCTGTTGTGTTAAAGAACACTTAGAGTTTTTCTCCATGGAATTCTGATTACTACCACCCTCAGAGAGAGGAGAGAACCTGCATATATAGCCCACGGGACGGACATGCTAAGTGCAAAGTGCGCCAACAAAACGCCTCATGAGTCCGAGCCCGAGTCCGAGTCGCGGAGCTTAGCTCCATGGAAATAAATTTCCAAGAGCAAAAAGCTTACAGCTTCTTAATTGTTGATTAAGCCTTTATACCATTAATACTTAATCCCACATGGCACACACCCATGTGCACTACATGTGCATCTCCATAAAGAGAAAAGACTCATATATGTGGAGATACACATTCCTTTTTAGCCGATGTGGGACTAAAAACCAAAACAAAAGGCTACAAACCCAATATGTGGGAACTTGAAGATGGTAGCAATATTCACAAAGATTATGTGTCAATAATATACCATGAACTGAATGTAGGGAGTCAATTGTCAACATGTTTTGAGGATGTAAGACAATTTAGTAGTATCCTTTCTTCATGAGATGACAAGGGGTCGATGATCAAACGTTATGATGGAGCCTCCATGATAGTACGTAGTACATAACTAAATATTTAATGAAAATAGGAAAACAAGTTAAGCAAAAGTTTATGCAACCAGGATGGAGCCTCCATGATAGTAGTACATAACCAAATATTTCAAGGATAATTGTATATTCCTAAACAGGACTAAATGTTTAAACAAGCAACACCACCACCATAGTCTTAAACAAAAATTAGCTTAAAAAGCCTTGCCAAACCAACGGAGATGGCCATCCAATACCAAATATTGTATCAAAATTCATGTATCAAATAAGCTTAGAATCCACACAGGTAGAGGGAAAAACACATAGAATCCATCTAAAAACAAATAATGCTTACGTTACTAAAATAAAATTTAGCGACGCATAAAAACATCGCTAATGCCTAAACATTCAGCGATGTATATTTATCAACGTATTTGGTGAGTCGCATAACAACTAGTCATTCAATCACCAAACGTCGCACTTGCAACCTATTGAGCGACGTATAGACGTCACTAGATTTTCCAGGATTAGCAACATAGGATGACATCTAAGAGCACGCGTCGCTAATATAGCAACTTAGGCTTAGTAGTTGTTTGTCGCCAACCTTGAAAAATCTAGCGACTTGAAAAAGGAGGTTAGCGACGTAAGGAGGGAGGTTAGCAACATATGTAGCTGACATGACCTAGTCTGCCATGTCAGCAGCGACGTACTGATACTTATAGCGACGTTCTGATACATTTTAGCGACGTATTTCTGGCGTTGTTAAAAGTCGCTAAACGTTGATGAGTTTCAAAAAAAAAATACAACTCACAATATCAAAAAGCCATTCTGCAACGGAGGGATCCATTCCAAATAATTTCAGGAACGCATATATTCCACGTGTATTTATGGGCTACCAAATTTTTTGGAACATAAATAAACCATTCCAAACAAACATTTATTGGAATGGTTTAAATGCGTTCCAAATTTGGAACACCAATCAAGCATACCTAACAAAGCAGTTTAGATTAATTTTTACGTCACTTACTGGAACAACCACTACAAAATAAGTCAAGTTAGCGACTCCGAGATACATCGCTAAAATGAAAAAAAATACGTCGCTAAAATTAATTAGCGACGAATTTGTAATGTCGCATAATCAGTGGTCGCTGACACGAAAAATGTCGCTATTCATCGCTATAGCGACGTTATGTCGTCGCTGATTTTTTTTGAATTTATCGACGTTTACCGACGTGGAGTTGTTGAATGGCGACGAACTTATTCGTTGCTAAACGTCACAGATGTAGCGACGTCCATAACGATGTTTATGAAAAGTGTTCCAGTTTTGGAACACCAGCAAAGAGTTCCTAATAAAGCGTTTCAGATTAATTTTTGTCCCATTTACTAGAATGACTAAAAAGTGTTTCTGTTTTGGAAGAAATGCGTTCCTAGTTGGTTGCTGAGAATTGAAATTGCAAACATGTATCTTGAAATAATATATAAACAATATATTACAACATAAGTACTTGTGCTATGGACTATAAGACATAAGCGTTCCAAGAAAATAAGTAACAAAATTGTATTTGACATCTTGTAATCATCTTGAGATCTTATGAAAGTAAAACACATTAAATATAAATTGTAGTAAACAAACTAGTAAACAAACTTCCATAGCACAAGTACAAGCATAATATATCAAGTTAAAGCTACATGCATAGATTAATAAAGTCAATATGTCTTACATAAACATTTTATGTTTAATACAACTTTACTAAACTAACTTTCATGCTAAAAAATGTCCGAGAGTTGTGAAAATAATTTGAGCAACGGAGACTGATATCTACTCTCGCGCTTTGGCACTTGACATTCTTGTTACTAGAGCAATGATTACCGAGGAAAGAAAAAATGCGACGACCTATAGACATTTCAAAGATTGTTTAAAACCAGGACAAAATAATTTGACCACAATAACTTGTTCATTGAATGAGACTACAGTTGTCTCAGGGCCGACCCTAAGATTCAGAGGGCCCTGTGCAGAAACTGAATATGCTAATGACGGTAAGTTTAATTTAATTCTCCTTAAAAATGGCAATGTGTATAAGTAAAATTAATAAGAAAATATCATTTATCTTTCTTGTATTGAGAAGAATTGTATTGATCGAACGATTATAACATCGAAATATTTGAAAAATACTACTATTTGAGTGGGTGAGGTTCCCAACCTATGTGAAAAATATTCCGGAATCGGATTGGGTATATTAAAAATATTCCAATAAATTTGGATTGAGTATTTCAATATATAGTAGGAATATTCCAATGGATTTGGATTGAGTATTCCTATATATAATAGGAATACATCAATGGTTTAGATTGAGTATTCCTACATATAATAGAATACCTCAATTAATTGTGGGTTTGAGGCTATATATACTAGGTATTTCCTCACCATAATATATATCTCAAAAAAAGAGAAAGGAGCAATAGTGCTTTACAACTTTTGAGAGAAAGAAAGGATTGAAGACTATTATGAAGGAGAGATCGCTTCAAATAATTTTTCGACATCTTTTGTTCTTCGGAGTCTACAATCAAATTTTCTTCTTTCAAGTGAGTTGTGGTGATCCATTTGGATCAGGAGGAGCTTGTACATGGTGTATTCTCTTTATTCCATTAGTGGAGGTTCTTCAGGGCTGGACACCGATCGTTCCTTGATTTTTTTTATCTGGATTTTCCACGTCAAAAATCTCTGTATCTGCGATTTGTGTTTGGTATTTTTGGTTTGTGTGCTTTTGCTCGGTTCTCTCGCAGGATTCTCTGGTTTGGGGGGAACAATTTTCGTGCTTCGTTTTCAATATAGTGATATCGGAGCTTTGGGTTCAGTGAAGTGTCAGGAGCTGACAATCAAACCAGGAAGCACAGATGGAAGCGAAGCCGGTGCGCATGGTAAACCTGAACGGTACCAACTATCACTACTAGAGGAGCAAGAGGAAGGATTTGTTATTTGTCAAGAAGTTGCATCTTCCAGTATTTGCTTCCGAGAGGCCTAGTGGTAAATTCGAAGATGACTGAAATTTCGAGCATATACAGGTTTTTGGGTACATAAGGCAGTTCGTTGACGAGAACGTGTATAATCACGTTGCCAGTATTGGCCATGCGAGGACACTGTGGGATAAGCTGGAATCTTTGTATGCGAAGAAGGCGGGTAAATAAATTGTTCATGATCCGGATGATGATGGGTCTGCGATACAAAGATGGTGCGTCCATTACGGATCACTTGAGTGAGTTCCAGGGCATGGTTAACCAGCTATCCTCGATAGGAGTCAAGTTTGATGACGAGGTTCAAGGACTTTGGTTGTTGTGTACATTGTCAGACTCGTGGGAGATCGTATGAGTATCAATGATCGCTTCTACTCAGGAAGACATGGTTAGTCTGGAGTTTGTCAAAAGCGGGGTACTGAATGAAGGGATGTGGAGACGTTCTCACGCCACTTCAACTACATCTACAAAATCTGTAAAAAATTATTTGCAGAAGAAACCTGTTATCAAAGAGAGAACGCATGTTAATCAAAATGTTCAATATACATACTAGCAAGAATTTTTTTGATTCAGATGCATTTTGGTTTGAATCATCTTTTATTTTTCAAAAACTCGTATTTTACTTGTTATGACTATGTTCCAAATTATACCAAGTTATTTTTAACAAGTTCCAACTTTATATTTATTTTCTGCATAGGCTACAGGTTTCTGGCATGTAAAAGCTATTTAACAAAACAAATTCAAATAATACTCATCGAAAAAAATTTAAAAACACATTTATCCCAAATTTGTGTGTGTTTTATTTGCTATTAAAATTTTGTTCAACAATATATCAAATTATTTATTGAAACATGTATTCTTTTCTAGTAGAGGCTAGAGGTTTTTGGATATAAATGCTATCTAAAAAATATTAAAAAAATAGAGATGTAAGGGATTGAAGCTTGTAACTCACACATGTAAGACAAACATTTGCCACTTGGGCTACATTACTACATTGTAAAATTTAATTATGACGATTTTTTAAAACTAAGGGCCCTCTATATTATAGGGACCTGTCCGATCGATCGATCTAGATGAACATGCTAGCCGACCCTGAGTCGAGAAGCCCTTACTTGTTGCACCTTCTATCACCGGTACCAATGAAAGGAAATCATACAGTTGTTGAAAGGGAGCAAATAAAATTGTGTAAATTTGCTAGAACCGATCATGTCCATAACCTTATACTTAATATAATATTTTGACATCTATCGTGCACTAGGGGTTGAATGGCATTTGCTGCTAACAGGAAAGACCATGACCTCGTATTAGTAGCATAAAAATATATCATATATCATATATCAAGAGGAAAAGAAAATACAGTATTTTATTACATTTTTGTCCATAGGATATAATCAAGTTGCTCAACTGATGCAAATATGTCATGGATCAGCCATGATTAAGTAATTATTATTCCCGAAACAGATCTTAGATGGAAGAATGTGAATCAACAGAGTGATTGACAATACTTCGAGGAAGGTGCACAACTGAGATCCCGGAGGATTCAGAGAGACGAAATCAAATGTAACACTTCAAAGAAGGCACAAATAAATTTCGTAACAACATCGACGAAAGCCCACAAGTGACATCTGATTAGATCAGAGAAGCATAAGAGGTTTCTGATTAGATCAGATGAGAAGAGAAGGAAAGAAGAAAGAGAAAGACAGCTCTACACCAAAAGAGGGATTTACCAACACATTTTTTTTTTTTCAATTACTAACACTGTTTTGCCGTTACTAATTACTAACGGTAAAAAATCGTTAGTAACACAAAAAACTGTTAGTATAAATAGAAAAAAAATAAAGCTTAATATAAATAACACATATTACATATATTATAACAGTTGAAAACCGTTAGCAAAAATAAAAAATTGGATTATAAAAATATGCATCCCATGTTCCTTTTCATCGAAAGGAAAAGTGTTATGGGGGGAAACACTTTTCCCTTTCGCCCATTTTTTTCCCGTGTGCCATTTCTTCTCAGGACGTCTCTCGCTGGAGAAGCCTTTTCTTCTCAGGACTTCTTCGCTACTTCGAGGGCGTCTTTCTCTGAAGGTAAACCTCTCTCTCTCTCTCTCTCTCTCTCTCTCTCCTTCTCCTCCTTATTTTCTTCCTCCTCCTACTACAACTACAATAATTTCGGGCAAATTTTAGGGCAAATATAATTTAGGGATTTTGTACTTCAACATGGCAAATTTTGGGGAAAAAGTTTAGGGATTTTGTACTTCAACATATGCCATGTGTTCAATTTGGCTTTTCTTTGTGAACAGTACTGCCAACAAGTTTTTCAATTTTGAATGATATTATTTTATGAACCAGTGATGCAGACCCAAGATGTTTTCTTGCTTCAGTGATCAGTTTAAACCACAGTTGACCTAATCGAAAGTTTTGTCGCTCTTTCTTTGTGTATTTTCTACTTGGACATACTTCTAGTGCAGGTTCTAGTGTTAGTTTTTTTAAAGTTATAGAATACACTTTCAACTAGAATGTACTTTTGTTTTTGAAGGAATGATTTTTATTTTTCTACTTAAAATTAAAAGATGGTACCCTTCCTTTTGGTGTATGAAAGCAATTCCAACAAAGCAAAAAAAGGAAAAATAATTAAAGAAATAGAAGTTTACTGGATGTGTCAGCAAATATGTCCTTTGATTTGAAGGTGGACTTGGACCTCGGAAACTATGAGTGATTTTTGGACATTAAATTAACCCATGACAACAACATTACTAATGGAAAGATATATCTGGTAGTAGATTGATTTCTTCTCTTTTAAATGTAATAAATAGTTTATTTCAAAGTTTTTATGACATATTTATTAAATTTAAGTTTATAAATGACTTAACTTTATTTTTTGCAAATGCCACTTACGTAAATCATTATGATCCTTTAAGAGGACCATGCATGGATATACAAGTTGCACAAGTTGCAGGGGATATTGAATCTATGCCATTAATTTTCTGATCCTAGCCTACTCCTATTTTTTTTTCTCTTTAAGGTGGTTATGCACATATAGATGCCATTCAAGAGTGGATTGAACAAATTACACAAGTTGCAGGGGATATTGAATCTATGCCACTAATTGAAGCACTATGGCAATTCTCTTACCGTGTTGGTGAGAAATGTTCGCATGGGCTCATTTTACTGTTGGTTATTTCCTAATCTCTTAATTATCTCTCTTGTATTCTATAGTAATTATTTTCTTATTGTCCGTGTTTCAGATCCTAGCAACTTCTGCTTGGTTCATGTCAGTCTTGTGCCAGTTTTAAATATAGTTTGCGAGCAGGTATGCATATATAATACAAGATATTTTCTGCACTTCTTTGTGGTTATTCTCTGGTAACAGTTTGAAAGAAATATATGCTATTAAGCATCAATTTCTCCATCTGCAAGAATTGTAAGTTAATACTTTGGCCATGTAGAAAATTGAGCCAACCAGCATAGTGTATGTGCTTATCCCTAAGTTTTTTATTTGCGTCTATATTTTCCTACTTCATAACTTATTTGATATTGACTTATTTGAATGCTGTGAACAACCATTGGACGAAAATGTAAAAGAAAAACTCTTGCAATTTTGCCATGCTCCTATATTGTAAATAGATAATTAAAGGCTTGTTCTTTTATTTTTGTCTTCTTTCAAGGAAAGGGCAACTAAAAATAATTTTTGATACTAAATTGGGTGTGGAATTCATTATGCAGGTTTCAAATATTGTTACCCTTTATAATGTAATAAATATCTGGCACATTCCTTTACTATTGAGGGTACTATACTTTCACTTGTAACTTTCATGAAGGAATCTAACTAATTGTCAGATTATGGACATTTTCTATCCCAATATCTTATCTAAACAATCGTTTGTTTTTGTTCATATAGGCAGGAACGAACGACACACAACGCTATACTGAAAGAAATTAATCTTTAATAGTTTGTCCAAGGAATTTGACCAGTCTGATACGGTCAGTTATAATATTCCAATTAGCTAGTTTGGACATTTCTTTATCACGTGATAATTCTAATTTGCTAGCCTTTCTTATATGTAGTGTTCTAATTTGGCATCCGATGTTGGATGAATGGATTGGTAGAGCTAAACTCTGTGACACTTTGCATGATTTGGTGGGTTCTACTTGTATATCTCTTGAAGCTCTATATTCTGACAATTTACAATATGTTATTCATTGACACTTATATACTTCTCAGATAAGGATTGATGTGGTTGGAAAATATACTACTCTTTTTGATGCTTACCTCTCTCTATATTAAAGAACCTTGTGAATCATCATTCTATCTATGTCTACTTTCAACATATCGAGATAGTTTTTTCATCATGTTTGTTTTTTATTTGGTGTGAGAAGCTTTGTTGAAATCATTAGTTAGCTTAGATACAAAGCGTATAAGCAATCCTCTTTTCTTGCCTCCCCCACTCCCTTCAAGTCAGTAATGGTTGACATCCATCCATTAAGGACATAACATAATGTGCATTACCTTTCTTTTGTGTTTGTCTGTACTTAAAATTCTTAAAGGACAATCTTTTTTCTGCTTCTTCATATTATTATGAGACTTCTGCCACCTCATTCTGCTGATGTTTTTCTAATACAAAATTAGCAAGTAGCAATAATAACAAGCCTATTTGTAAATATTGGATCATTTTGGCAAAATAACGAGTGCGAATAGTGGTCTAATTCTTTTGGCAAAATATCATATTACCAATTGTATAAATTGGATCTTTAGGCAAAGCAAGTGCCCATTTGCATCTTTTGGCAACATGTACAAATATTCAGTTTAATAGTTTAGTCATCAATTATTTCCAGTAATTAATGTGTAGTTTTTTTTATCAAATCAGTTTAATAATTAGGCTTAAGTATTGTTTGAATTTAGTCTAGTAGAACAGTAATAAACTTAAATGGTGCTACCAAGAAAGCCCAACTAGTTTTTATATTTGAATTGATCTAAATCAAGGATCTTTGTACATAATCCTGATCCTCCACAAATTCTAATTGCTAATTAATGGCAAGAAGGCCTCAATATTTGTTACTTTCTTGTCCATCTGGGCTTTGTCATGGAATTTGACAATAATTTGTAGAGGTTATTGTCAGACGAGTAACTAGCCACATAAATTTGCTTATATTTCTTGCGAGCCTTTTTAACTAATATTTGTTGCGAACACACATAAGAGAGAAAGCATCATGGAGGGTTTTTCGCGAAAACCAAGTACATACTCGTGATGTTGCTTTGTAAGGTCTTGTTTCTTATTGTCTATCAGTTTTACGTGTGTAGCTATGTTTTTATTTACGTTTGAAAATGTTGTTCAAGATTTTCTCCTGGCAGCAATAGTTCTCATTTTTCTATATTCTCATGGAATTGATATTCGACTGTTTTTATGTGTACTTTTGTATTGAAATCTTGATTGCAGATAAATGACCGCTATTATTTCTCTGTGCAATTAGACCTTGACAGAGATAATGGAAAATATCTTTCTCCTGATGCCGATAGGACAGTTCAGAACGTCTATACGTTTCAAAGGTAATATACATTTTGCTTGCTAAGTTCTTTGTTTAAATTCACTATAATTTTGTATGGATGCGTGGATTGGTAATGCGGACATCAGTTAAATTTTAATTTCTTATAAACTTGACGTGCCTTTGTTTTCCTGTACCCAATTTTTGTAGACATGTTCAGTTTGCCAATTTGTCTTCTAAACTATAAAATTAAAGCAGTCACCACAAAGCCTTTATTCCAAATTTTAGGATCGGCTACATGAACCCTCACCTTCATTGTCCATTCTGCTCTGTTTAGGGCCATCTCTCTTAACATTCACTTCTGAGAAACTCCCCAGCATTTGATATATAATACTAGAATATAAAACTATTTTCCTTTTATCTTACCTGCATAGGTCTATGATTTGAAAGGAGACTTAGTGAATGGATGTTTGCTTGTAGTAAAATTTTTAATTGACGCTTCTCAAAAATATGGATAATGTTTTAATACATTATTGTCTGACTGCACAGTCAATACTGTAGAAGCATGAAATTTTAGAACCAAAAAGTCTATGCGCCAGACTACATGCGCCAGAGCTTGGACAAAGTACTTCACAGCAAAAGCAACAAATATAGACATTGAAAGAGGACTTTTTATTTAACATATAAAAGTCTATTACATGTCTAAGAAAGAATGTACAAAGAAAAATTTCTACAAAGAAAAGATCCTAAGTCTACAGCCAGCAGCCAACATGCGCCCTCAAGTAGGCGCAGCAATCAACATGCGCCCTCAGCTAGGCGCATCCCACTGCGCCCTCAGCAGGGCGCATCCTTTTCAGCAGCTCAGTTATGTGCATCCCAATTATGTGCATCCCTTCAGCAGCCCAGTTATGTGCCGCTCTTCCAGCCAGGCTCACCGCCGTCAAAATGCTTCGACTAATAAAACATTTATTGAGCAGAACGAGGGTGGCAGTCAACCCTCTAACCGAGGAAGTGAAGAGCACCGCAAGCCAACCTGTGGCCAGGGGAGGCTTCGAAAGAGCCTCCAAAGGCCAAGGAAGACCGTAATCGAAACTGCGGCTAAATGAGCAGCTTTCAACACAACCAGAGTGGGCAACACCCACTTTGAAGGAAGAAAGAGCCTCCAAAACCGCAGCACCGCCATTCTGATCTGCGGCTCTTCCTGCACAACGAAGACGAGGTCCGAGCATCCCTATCTTTGGATGCAACAGGCACCTTCCGCCTGCCTCGGAAGCCCTCGACTCCGACTTTTGGATGTAACAGTCACCTTCAAGTGTATCAACGAAGACATGGCGTCGCATCTTCACCCTCGGGAGCATCTCGTCAACAGAATTCATTCGTGTACACAAGTTCATGTCGGAAAGATGTGAGAGAACGAGAAGCAAACCCTCTCTCCATGCTACTATTTATAGGCCGGGCAAATCAAACCCATGCGCCAAGTGGATGGCTCTCCAAATTCCGTGCAATAAATTTGCATTTAATGGATGAACCGGACGCTTTGAATTCAGCCAAGTCAAAAAGGCTATTTAAAAGCACTCGAAGAACGTAACAGTCGCATCATTAAAAGACGTGTCACGAAGCGGATGCGTCGGCCAGACCGCGAATCACACAGACGCACCCTTCAATGTCAAGCGCATCACACAGACGCACCTTTTAGCACCAAGCGCATCACAGGGGATGCGCCCTCATGCGCCCCCATATGCTTAGTGGAACGCCAATCGACGCGTCCACTCGGCTGTCCATCGAATGTCGCAAACATTAAATGCTGAACTGACAGAGTTGGCAGCATGCCTCCCGAGGTCTGAACAGTCGACAGCTTTTTCAGAAGACGAAGCATCACCAACGTCAGCGTCATCATTACTTCCCTCCGACGGCTACTGCCACGTGGCCACCCAGCCATCTCGCATGCGCCTCCGTAGCCATGCGCCCAAATCCGTATGCGCCTCAAAAGCCATGCGCCCCAGACTTCTCCCCGATCCCAAAAGACAGGAGTAAAGTCACTACTGAAGCTCTACATGCGGCTCAAAAGCTATGCGCCCAGAATAGTTCGTGACTCCTAAAGGTTATGAGCCAAAGTCTCCTCATGTGCCCAATCCTAGGCGCATCTTACCAGTTCATTCCCCCATCAAATCCGAGATCTCCGAGCCATGAGTTGACGATACGTGTCCTTTGACTCAACTCATCCAAGATCTCAGCAACAGAAAGATCCTCTTCTCTGCTACGTGCCGGCTCACAAAAGCACCATGAAGAAGTCAACCCCTCGATCAGGGCGCATCGTCCATGCGCCTCCATCAACAATCACCACGTGGCGTCCCCGCATACAGGCGCATCCTACATGCACGCATGAGCAGCCAGCCTGCAAAACTATAAATAGAGGGATTATTTCCTTCTCTCACACACAACTAACACACAGAGACTTTGCACCACCCGAGAGGTAGATACAGACACTCAACGTCTTCCTTCTCTCAGCAAGCTCCAGTACCCAGAGCAATCCAGAACTTTAGAGAACCGATAACCGTCGTCAGTTCGTCAACGGAGTCAACATATTACCACTCACTCCATTGGCACAAGGAACCCAGATAAACCAAAGTGTACTCCTAGGACTACATCTAAGTCCTATATTGTAACACTGTTCTGTTTGTATTGAAATTGCAATAAAAAAATTTAATAGCAAACAAGCTAGCGACTCTGCTGGGGACCTCTTTCTCCTCCATCGAGAAAGCTGTGTCGTAATCAGACGACGTGAAGGTGGGCTCCTCCCACAAGATGCTGGTCGTACGCCTCAATCAACAGGCGTATGAGGAGTTCATCTCTGAAGAAAGTGCGAGTCCTTCGAAGCGGCTGCCGAAGCCGAAGAAGACCCGCCGAGTCTGGGTGCGCAAGGTCGACGCCTCGAGCACCACCAATGAAGGGGATGCGCCAATCCAGCCTTCCCTTCCTGCTGACGTCCTTAACAACCAAGATGCGCCCGCTGGTGCAGCGCATCTCTCGGAGAAACTTTCGGCTAACCACATTCCCCAGCCATCTCCCTCTCAGGCGAGGAAGATGCGTCGACGGAGCAGGGGCGCAGCCGATGCCCCGCGCATCACTTCTGATGCGCCACAGAAGGTCTCTGTCTTTGACAGACTCACTCGCTGTAAAGGCGAGGAGAATTTGGATTCTGAGTACTATGCGCCCCAGCGGACTGGTACAAAGAAATCTAAGACAGCACGGGCCATACGCCCCAAACGTGCTATGCCAGCAGCAAGCCAGAAGCATGCGCTCACAATCATGCGCGCTGTTGATGGTAAGCTGTACAAGGTCGACTCGAGTGCTGCGGCGCCAAAAATGACACAAGTGTCATATAGTCCTGCTCCATAATATGTAGTCACCCATGCCTCATCCTCATCCTCTGTAATATTTTCAACAGGTCCAGTCAGGACAGGAACGAGCACAATACATCTCACACAGTTCATATCAGGTTAGGAAATACGATACAGGCAGTAGAGTAAGATACAGGAAGTGCTGAAAGGAAATATACGCTGTAAAAGAGATAGCTGTAAAGGAAATATCTACTGTATATAGAGAACTGTAAGTGACTAGTGATGTAGAGTACAAGATAGGCATATGAATTGCTAGAATTTATACATGATTACACTACAGAGTTTGTACATAATTACACTACTTTAGAATTATTGACATGTCTACTTCTACTCCCCCATTTCCCCAATCAATACACAAGGATCTAGACAGGTTACGTTATTATACATTACTTCACATGAGGCTCATAAATGAGTATACGTGAAGTTATACATGAGGGCTTAGTGAACATGAGAGTACATGCATGATGGAAGCATAGGAGTACATGATGAAAGTGAAACACACGTAACATGAAGTACCCGATGCTCCCGAGGGGGATAACATCTCATGTAAAGATCCATATAGTACCAATCCGTGTTACCAACGTGACAGCATCAAGTAAAGTAATCTAGAGCGAGAAGTAAAGCCTGAACAAGTATGAAACGGTCAGAGAATGTACTCGCCTGCTGTATGAATGTCTGTAGAGAATATACTGTCTGAGGAGAGGTGTCTGGCTCCTGATCAGAGCAACACAAGTCACAATATATTCTAAATAGTAAAAATGAAGTCTACTATGCATACTACATGATTCTAGGTCGATCTGGTCAAAAGTCAACTCTTGGTCAACTCTGGTCAACTCTAAAGTCAAACTAGTCAAAGTTAGGTCAACACTAGTCAAACTAGTTAAACTAGTTATTTTAGGTCATTCCTAGTCAATTCTAGGTTAACTAGGTCAAATTTGACCTAAGGTTGACTTTGGTTAACCCTTAGTCAACAAGGGTCAACTAGTTAGTGTTTAGTCATTAGGTCAATTTGTTAGCCTCTATGCCATAGGCTAGATAACTCATAGGTTTCCATATAAACCTATACTTAGTAAATTATATATGTATATATATATATATATATATATATATATATATATATATATATACCCAAGTGTATCTACTACCTATATATATATATATCAATATATGCATAACTATATACAATACAATCACCCACATATATATACAATGACACTACATAATCTAATAGAAAATGTATATATATATATATATATATATACATATATATATATATATATATATATATATATATATATATATATATATATATATATATATATATATATATATATATATAAAACTTATATATATATTACATATATATAGAGAGGGAAGAAAGTGAGAGAGAGAGAGAGAGACTGAACACAGCAAAGGGAGGGGGGTTCCAGATTTCTGGAAACTGAAAACAGTCCCCACACCACACAGAAATGCACTCACATACCTACATATACACATACATGTATATACACATGTATATACATGTATACACCCTAAAATCTCACCTACACACACACACATACATATATACTACGTATACATACACTAAAAATACACATATACATGTATAAATCATAACAAAATAGGTTTTGAAATTTGAATTTGAAAACTGGAAATTATCCCAATTTCTGGAAAATGTGGACTGTGTACTCGATAACAGGGTAAACCCATAAACACACACCTAACCGAGCTAAGACTCGAACCCAAGGGTTGGTAAGTGATGCCCCAAGTGTCCTCTAGTGTCCTAGGTGCCTGACACGACACCACGACACGATTTGAAGTGTCCACACTCGCAGAACCCAAATCGGGTAACACAGATACACACACACACACACGCGTACACAGCGTCGTGCACGCGGTCGAGCTCCTCGTGCTCGTGACACAGGACACAACACATCTCGTGCTCATGTCCTCGTGTACGCCACATGATGGACTACACGCTCGTGTCACCACGAGGTGCCCAAGTGTCGTGTCCGTACGACACGACACGTGCGAAGTTGGCCCCCGCGCGCGTGTGCACAGTCAGTGCGTGTCCAGTACGAGTGAGATTTCTCACTCGACACGACATGGTGCGACACAAAACTCTGGAGGCATGCTCGCAGACATTGCCCCCGTGTCCAAGTCAAATTTCACGTGTCCTAGTGCTCTGTGCAGTGGGCACGAGGAGCGTGGTAGCAGGGCACGCACGCGAGCCTCGTGCAGCGGGTTTGTGTCTATTTTGGACACGGACACAGCACGAAAACGTGCTCAGTCAAGTGTAGTTGTAACCTACTAGTCTAGGGCTACACAAAAATGTAATTTGTTTTACAAAAGCACAAAAACCATTTCTTTGAGGCATTTCACCAAACAATGCTTTATAGTCTAGGATACGTGTCCGATACGGACACCAAACCAACTCTAAATTTCACCAAACTTGACCCACAGTTAGGGTAGACCTATATGCATGCATTTATAAAGAAAAAATAGAATATTAGCAAGGTTTATGGGTATTTACCTATTTGTACAATTCCAAGGAAAAATTAATAAAGAGGGGGTGTGCTTCATTCCACTTGGTGATGTCCAAATCTCATGAAATCTGGATTGCTAGCCTCCCTTAGCACCCTTGATGTTGTAGGGTCCCAATGCAAAGGACTAGAGGTGATTTGGATCAAAAATGATCAAGTTGTGTAGGTTTGAAGGAAATGGGATTTTGTAGGATTAAAATTCATGTAAAATGTTCATGAATGATTTGATGAGGTTATATAGAATGGTATGGCTGCTAGGGGGTGTCCTTGGCCGGCCATGGCAAGGGGGGGTGTCCTTGACCTTCCTTCAAGGAGAAAGCAAGAACTTTGGTGCCAAGGTTGAGATATTTTGAGGATTTCATGGAAAATACCTAATAAAGTAATCTAAGATATTTCCACCCATTGACTAAAAGTAATATCTATCCCCTTAGCATTCTAGGTTAGTAACTAATCTCTAGATTAGGGTAAGATAGGTTAGGGACTAATCATGGTACTTAACAATAATTAAATAATATTAAAAATACATAATCTCAAATAAAATCTAGTAAATTACCAAAATACCCTTTTAGGCTAAAATCACTAATTTGATGTTCTAAGCCTATGGCTAGGCTCACATGGTCATGGTAACTCATAGTTTAAGGAATAACTAGGGTTTACACTAGGGTTATACTAGTAAGATCACAAAGTCATAAGTCGTGACTTAGAAATAGTTTTAATTACACTAGAAATCACCAAAAATCATATCATGCCTAAAACACCATTAATAAATAATAAAATAATAAATTTTCAAAAATATCCCAATTTCAGAAAACTGGGTGTTACAAGTCTACCCTCCTTAAAATAATTTCGTCCTCGAAATTTAAAGACGAAACTGAAACTGATGAGAAGGATAGAAAATCATACCTCAAGGTACAAATAGATAAGGGTATCGCTCGCGCATCTCATCCTCTCGCTCCCAGGTGGACTCTCCTGGAGAATGATGCCTCCATGCGACATGAACCAATGGTATCGTCTGGTTCCTCAATGCCTTCTCCCGTCGATCCAGAATCTCAATAGGCTGCTCTGGATAACGAAAAGTAGGACCCACCTCGATCTCGAAATGATCAAGTACATGGCTAGGATCTGCCACGTACCGTCTCAACTACGACACGTGAAATACGTTGTGGACTTCTACCAATGCTGGTGGTAAGTCTAGCCTGTAAGACACGTCACCGACTCTCCCGCTGATAACGAAAGGGCCGATGAAATACGGGCTAAGCTTCCCACCTCCACCAAAACGTATCGTACCACGTGTCGGAGATATCCTCAAGAATATCTGGTCTCCAACCTAATCACAAACAAGGTCTCAATTTAATTATGATAATCAAACATGGTTAACAAAACACAAACAAGACAACCTAATTCTAATCCTATCTCTAAACTGTACCTCAAACTCCAAAGGTCTGCGGTGGCTGTCGGCCCAACGCCGATGTCTGTCCTGTGCCACGCGAAGCCGATCTCTGATGAGCTTCACCTTCTCTGCTGCATCTACAACCATCTCAGGCCCCAATAAAACTCGCTCCCCAACATCATCCCAAGACAAGGGTGTACGACATCTACGCCCGTACAGTGCCTCGAAAGGGAACATCTCAATGCTGGCCTGAAAGCTGTTGTTATATGCAAACTCTACCAAGTGCCGGTGACTCTCCCAAGATCCTCCAAAGTCCAGGACACAAGTCCGCAACATATCCTCCAGTGTCTGAATGGTCCGCTCTGACTGTCCGTCTGTCTGAGGGTGGTATGCAGTACTAAACTTGAGCTGAGTGCCCAAGCTAATATGCAAGCTCCTCCAGAAATGCGAAGTGAAATGACTGTCCCGGTCCGATACAATGCTCACTGGAACTCCATGAAGTCTGACTATCTGCCTCATATACATCTCTGATAGCTTCTCGGTAGACAGACCCACTTTGAATGGCAAGAAGTGGGCCGATTTGGTCAACCTGTCGACGATGACCCAAATCGCATCCTTCCCTCCTGGAGTACGCGGCAATCCCGAAACAAAGTCCATCGTGATGTGCTCCCACTTCTACTCCGGAATAGGCAATGGCTGCAACAGTCCTCCTGGCCTCTGCCTCTCTGCCTTGACCTGCTGGCAGATCAAACACCTGGTTATGAAGTGTGCTACCTCGCGCTTCATCCTACTCCACCATACATGCTCTCTCAGATCCCTATACATCTTGTTGGCTCCCGGATGTATCGAGTACTGAGAACGGTGGGCCTCCTGCATAACCTGCTCCCGAAAGTCTCTACTGGGCACACACAGTCTGGAACCGTACCTCAATGCGCCATCCCCTGCAAGAGTGAACTCATCGTCCGCAAATCCTGCTATGACCTGCTCCCTGATGTATCATAGGGAAATGTCATCGAACTGAGCCGACTTGATCCTATCAATCAAGTCCGACTGAATCTGGAGGCCCCACATCTGCATCTGCACTCCCGGCACAATCACCTCGATCCCAAGGCTCTCCAAGTCCGCTAACAAGTGACGATCCATCGTCAAACACATAGCTGACGAATATCTGCTCAACGCATCGACAACTACGTTGGCCTTCCCTGGGTGATACTGCAGCAGAATATCAAAGTCCTTTATCAGCTCCAACCATCTGCGCTGCCTCATGTTCAGCTCCTTCTGCGTAAACACGTATTTTAAGCTCTTGTGGTCTGTAAATATCTCCATGCGCTCTCCATACAAATAGTGTTTCCACAGCTTCAGAGCAAAGATAACTGCCGCCAACTCCAAATCATGGGTAGGGTAGTTCTTCTCATGGGGACGTAACTGCCTGGAAGCATAGGCAATCACCTTCCCATGCTACTGCAAGACACAACCCAAACCCTTCCCCGAGGCGTCACTGTAGATAGTGAACCCGTCTGATCCTGATGGCAATGTCAGAATCGGGGCTGTCGTCAACCGCTTCTTCAACTCATCGAAAGCGGCCTGACACTCCTCTGACCAGAGAAACTCTGCGTCCTTCCGGGTCAGCCTAGACAACGGCTCTGCAACCCGGGAGAAATCCTGGACGAACCTCCTGTAGTAGCCTGCCAATCCTAGGAAGCTCCTGATCTCTGCCACTGACGTCGGTGCTGCCCAAGCCTCAACTGCTGATATCTTTCTTGGGTCGACTGAGATCCCATCTCCAGTCACTACATGACCCAGGAAGTCAATTCTGTCCAGGAAGAACTCGCACTTCGAGAGCTTGCCGTAAAGCTGCTTCTGCCTGAGAGTCTCCAGGACCACTCTCAAGTGCTCCTCATGCTCCTCCTCTGTCTTCGAGTACACCAGGATGTCGTCGATGAACACCACTACGAACTTATCTAAGTACTGGTGGAACACCTTGTTCATCAAGTTCATGAACACCGCCGGAGCATTAGTCAACCCAAACGGCATCACCATAAACTCGAACTGGCCGTACCGCATCCTGAACGCCGTCTTCGGGATATCCTCCCTCTTCACCTTTACCTGATGGTAGCCTGACCTCAGATCAATCTTCGAGAATACCCGAGCTCCGCTCAACTGATCGAAGAGATCGTCGATCCACGGCAGTGGATATCTGTTCTTGATCGTCAGACTGTTGAGTGCCCTGTAGTCGATACACATCCGTACCGACCCATCCTTCTTCGGTACAAAGAGTACCGGTGCACCCCATGATGAAGAACTAGAGCGGATGAAGCCCTTGTCCTGCAACTCATCCACCTGCTTCTTTAATTCCACCAGCTCGCTGTTGTTCACTCGATAGACGTGCTGAGAAATAGGTTCCGCACCTGGAACCAAGTCTATCGAGAACTCAACGTCTCTGTCTGGTGGAAGCCCAGGCAATTCCTCTGGAAATACATCCATGAACTCAGCTATCAAAGGATGTGGAGCTGGCTGCTCCTCAACTGAAGCTCCACAGAAAACTTCGCAAGTCTGCTCTGCCTGCCGTCGGGAATATACAAACTCTGGCTCTCCTGGCGCTCTGAACAGAACTCTACCCCCGCGGCAATCTATGCTGGCATGGTGCATGCTCAACCAATCCATACCGAGTACAATATCGTAGTTCGGTAGTGGCATTACGAGCAAACACACATCCAACTCTCGGCCTCCCAAAACTACTCTCCGTCCCTTGCAAACATCACGAACGAGGATAATGCCACCCCCGATCGTGATCTTGCAAGTCCTAGGCAACGATTCAGATATAACATGATGTCGAATAGCAAAAGATAATGATACAAAGCTATGGGAAGCCCCAGAATCGAACAATGCATAAGCTGGAATAGAGTCGAGAAGAATAGAACCTGCTATCAGCTCTCCAGTAACCTCAGCATCCTCTGCTGCCATGGCATAGGCTCGCCCCTGCTGACCACCCCTGGCCTGATGCTGGTGCTGGGTGAACCTCTGCTGCTGAGTCGGCAAAGGTCCCTTCTGCTGCCCTACCGGAGCCTTGGCTCCACCTCCCTGAACTGGTCGTCCCGAAGACATGGGACACTCTCTCAGCTGGTGGCCTCCGGAACCACATAATAGACACCTGCCAAGCCTCTTTCTGCAGTCATTTCATCCATGACCCTGCTTCTTGCAGAAAGTGCAACTGACGACCTGCTGCCTGGGTGCCTGCTGCTGGTGCCTGCTGCTGGTGCCTCGGCTGCTGCACCTGCTGGAACGGCCTCTGCTGCTGGAATGGCCTCTGCTGCTGGTGCTTAAAATGAGGCCTCTTGTCCTGTCCTCCACTGCTGCCAGCTCCCTGGGTGTCGCGGCCCCTCTTGAGCTTCAGCTCAAGATCATCCTCAGCCGCCATCGCTCCTGATAGGATCTCCTCAAAAGTGGCATTCCTGTCACTCTTGGTCAAGGACTTGACCTCCTTGACCAAGCCCTTCCTAAACCTCCTCGCCTTCGCTGTCTCGCTAAGGCCCTCCACGAATCTGCTCAACCGGCAAAACTCACCGGAATACTCCTCTACAGTCTGGTTCCCCTGAACCAGGTTCTCGAACTGGGTCTCCAAAGCACCGACTGCCTGATCCGGAAAAAACTTCCCCTTGAAGAGCTCCTTGAAAGCTCTCCATGTCTGCCCTGGAGTGCCTACTCTCGGGTCCGTCTGATACCAGGTACGGGCAAGATCCTGCATCTGGCTGGCTGTTGCCTCTATCTAGAGTCCGGCTGGTATCTCTGCCAGTCGGAAGATCTCCTCAATGTGCTCAATCCAGTCATCAGCATAAAGAATCCCCTCTGTCCCCAAGAAGTCCCTGGGGTTCATCTTCTTGAAGTCCTAAATGCCCGGAATCCTCTGCTGCCGTGGCTGTCCCAATCCTCCCTGTGGCTGGACAGCCAACCTCTCCACCGTCGCTCTAGCCAGCTGATGGGCCTCATCTATGCCCCTGGTAAACTCTGCTGTCTGACGCTGCTGTTGGGCCTGCTACGTCTCTAGGAAATGCTGGAAGTATGAAAACATCTGTGCAGCATCCACTAATCCAGATGGCATCGGCGGCTGGAACTGCGGCTGGTGCTGCTGAAACTGTGGCTGACGAAACTGCGGGGGAGGTATGTCTGGGGTAGCTGGGATGGTCCCCCGAATACGTAGAGGTGCACCCCCAAATGTGGCAGAAGCTTCCACATGAGCTGGAGTAAGGGGAGCTGTGGTCCCCGGGTCCTGGTGAGCTGGACGAGAGGTGGCAGACCTCTCAGTGGTGTCACCTGGACCGAGACGCTACGATCGTGTCTCCACCATCCTGAAGACAGATCAACAAGAAAATCAATACGGAGAAGAAATGATATAGTCAAAGGGGACAGTTTATTTCAAAAGAAAGACAATATCAGCAAGAATTTAGATAGCAGGAATTTAGATAAGAGTTTTTCCTAATGTGATTGAGTACCTCGAAACTACATCCTATTTCCAACTGCAGGCTGTGGCGATACTCTAGTTCGAATACCACCACATAAACACGACCTGCATGGGCCACCACTAAAAACGTGTCACGACCCGCACCCTAGAGTAAGGGCACGAGACGTGGGTACGTCCAGCCTACGCCGCAGTGTCGACGGTAGAACACTGTCCTAGGTTAATCATCTAACAATATAAAGGTACCTGTACAGTTTATACTCTCCGAATGGAGGTAACATCACAATATACAGTCTCAATCACATCTAAGGTAGAAGAATGAAAGACAGATAGATAGATAGTAACTCAAGAGAACAGTAGCATAGATGAAATAAGTCTAAGTGTCTAGGATACATAACATCCAGAATGTCAACTCATAATATAATAAGTCTAAAGGTCTATACATCTCAACATCTCAAATACAACTCAGAATGTGAGACAAAATAATAAGTAGAAGTGACTGTCTAGCTAAACTGGTCTAGACTATTGGAGGAACATCCTTAGCTGCAGGTGGATCCTGCTGAGGGTCCTCAACACAAGTGTCATCTAGTCCTGCTCCATAATATGTAGTCACCCATGCCTCATCCTCATCCTCTGTAATATTTTCAACAGGTCCAGTCAGGACAGGAACGAGCATAATACATCTCACATAGTTCATATCAGGTTAGGAAATACGATACAGGCAATAGAGTAAGATACAGAAAGTGCTGAAAGGAAATATACGCTGTAAAAGAGATAGATGTAAAGGAAATATCTATTGTATATAGAGAACTGTAAGTGACTAGTGATGTAGAGTACAAGATAGGCATGTGAATGGCTAGAATTTATACATGATTACACTACAGAGTTTGTACATGATTACACTACTTTGGAATTATTCACATGTCTACTTCTACTCCCCCATTTCCCCAATCAATACACAAGGATCTAGACAGGTTACGTTATTATACATTACTTCATATGAGGCTTATAAATGAGTATACGTGAAGTTATACATGAGGGCTCAGTGAACATGAGAGTACATGATCACATGAGTGCACATGCATGATGGAAGCATAGGAGTACATGATGAAAGTGAAACACAGTTAACATGAAGTACCCGATGCTTCCGAGGGGGATAACATCTCATGTAAAGATCTATATAGTACCAATCCGTGTTACCAACGTGACAGCATCAAGTAAAGTAATCTAGAGCGAGAAGTAAAGCCTGAACAAGTATGAAACGGTCAGAGAATGTACTCGCCTGCTGTATGAATGTCTGTAGAGAATATTCTGTCTGAGGAGAGGTGTCTGGCTTCTGATCAGAGCAACACAAGTCACAATATATTCTAAATAGTAAAAATGAAGTCTACTATGCATACTACATGATTCTAGGTCGATCTGGTCAAAAGTCAACTCTTGGTCAACTCTGGTCAACTCTAAAGTCAAACTAGTCAAAGTTAGGTCAACACTAGTCAAACTAGTTAAACTAGTTATTTTAGGTCATTCCTAGTCAATTCTAGGTTAACTAGGTCAAATTTGACCTAAGGTTGACTTTGGTCAACCCTTAGTCAACAAGGGTCAACTAGTTAGTGTTTAGTCATTAGGTCAATTTGTTAGCCTCTATGACATAGGCTAGATAACTCATAGGTTTCCATATAAACCTATACTTAGTAAATTATATATGTATATATATATATATCTATATATATAGATATACCCAAGTGAATCTACTACCTATATATATATATATATCAATATATGCATAACTATATACAATACAATCACCCACATATATATACAATGACACTACATAATCTAATACAAAATGTATATATATCATATATATATATATATATATATATATATATATATATATATATATATATATATATATATATATTTTGTATATATATCATATATATATATATATATATACATATATATATATATATATATATATATATATATATATATATATATATTACATATATATAGAGAGGGAAGAAAGTGAGAGAGAGAGAGAGAGACTGAACACAGCAAGGGGAGGGGGGTTCCAGATTTCTGGAAACTGAAAACAGTCCCCACACCACACAGAAATGCACTCACATACCTACATATACACATACATGTATATACACATGTATATACATATATACACCCTAAAATCTCACCTACACACACACATACATATATACTACGTATACATACACTAAAAATACACATATACATGTATAAATCATAACAAAATAGGTTTTGAAATTCGAATTTGAAAACTGGGAATTATCCCAATTTCTGGAAAATGTGGACTGTGTACTCGATAATAGGGTAAACCCATAAACACACACCTAACCGAGCTAAGACTTGAACCCAAGGGTTGGTAAGTGATGCCCCAAGTGTCCTCTAGTGTCCTAGGTGCCTGACACGACACCACGACACGATTTGAAGTGTCCACACTCGCAGAACCCAAATCGGGTAACACAGATACACACACACGCGTACACAGCGTCGTGCACGCGGACGAGCGCCTCGTGCTCGTGACACAGGACACGACACATCTCGTGCTCGTGTCCTCGTGTATGCCACATGATGGGCTACATGCTCGTGTCACCACGAGGTGCCCAAGTATCGTGTCCGTACGACACGACACGCGCGAAGTTGGCCCCCGCGCGCGTGTGCACAGTCAGTGCGTGTCCAGTGCGAGTGAGATTTCTCACTCGACACGACACGGTGCGACACGAAACTCTGGGGGCATGCTCGCAGACATTGCCCCCGTGTCCAAGTCAAATTTCACGTGTCCTATTGCTCTATGCAGTGAGCACGAGGAGCGTGGTAGCAGGGCACGCACGCGAGCCTCGTGCAACGGGTTCGTGTCCATTTTGGACACGGACACAGCACGAAAACATGCTCAGTCAAGTGTAGTTGTAACCTACAAGTCTAGGGCTACACAAAAATGTAATTTGTTTTACAAAAGCACAAAAACCATTTCTTTGAGGCATTTCACCAAACAAGGCTTTATAGCCTAGGATACGTGTCCGATACGGACACCAAACCAACTCTAAATTTCACCAAACTTGACCCACAGTTAGGGTAGACCTATATGCATGCATTTATGAAGAAAAAATAGAATATTAGCAAGGTTTATGGGTATTTACCTATTTATGCAATTCCAAAGAAAAATCAATAAAGAGGGGGTGTGCTTCCTTCCACTTGGTGATGTCCAAAGCTCATGAAATCTGGATTGCTAGCCTCCTTTAGCACCCTTGATGTTGTAGGGTCCCAATGCAAAAGACTAGAGGTGATTTGGATCAAAAATGATCAAGTTGTGTAGGTTTGAAGGAAATGGGATTTTGTAGGATTAAAATTCATGTAAAATGTTCATGAATGATTTGATGAGGTTATATAGAATGGTATGGCTGCTAGGGGGTGTCCTTGGCCGACCATGGCAAGGGGGGGTGTCCTTGACCTTCCTTCAAGGAGAAAGCAAGGACTTTGGTGCCAAGGTTGAGATATTTTAAGGATTTCATGGAAAATACCTAATAAAGTAATCTAAGATATTTCCACCCATTGACTAAAAGTAATATCTATCCCCTTAGCATTCTAGGTTAGTAACTAATCTCTAGATTAGGGTAAGATAGGTTAGGGACTAATCATGGTACTTAACAATAATTAAATAATATTAAAAACACATAATCTCAAATAAAATCTAGTAAATTACCAAAATACCCTTTTAGGCTAAAATCACTAATTTGATGTTCTAAGCCTATGGCTAGGCTCACATGGTCATGGCAACTCCTAGTTTAAGGAATAACTAGGGTTTACACTAGGGTTATACTAGTAAGATCACAAAGTCATAAGTCATGACTTAGAAATAGTTTTAATTACACTAGAAATCACCAAAAATCATATCATGCCTAAAACACCATTAATAAATAATAAAAATAATAAATTTTCAAAAATACCCCAATTTCAGAAAACTGGGTGTTACATGCAGGCTTGTTGGGCACAGTCATGTAACCCAACAATATACTCTGACCTGCATGGGCCACCACAAAAACATGAAACGCCCCAGTCCCATAATACATAGGACCAAAAACGTGAACATGCCAGCTGCACACATATGAAGAATACTCCAATATATGAAATCCTCATATATGTACATAAGCTGTAAATAAAATAATCACAGGCCAGAATTACATAATCTAATCTCATCACAGCTCAACACAGAAAAATATAGAGTCCAAATAATAAATAAGAGTATCAAAAGATAGCCGGGGGAACATGCTCACTCCAAACAGCTATGAAAAATAGTCTCACAAGATCGGAATCCAACCTCCGCAGAATAGAAAGAAAAAAGATGTAAAAAAATAATGTCCACTAATGTCTCCAACAAAGAATAGACTAGAAATTAGTAGGAACTGACTCGGTATCAATGTAAGCTAGATCCAGAGCTGCTCCGTACTCCTGTGGGAATTCGTCTAATCCTGGAGAGATAACCAGGTCCTCAGAGGGACGTAATAAGATACAAGAAAACACCATGCCATAATAACTGTGATATATAATATAAAGAAAGAAATATGCAAGCAATCAGGTGCTTAACCAGTCTACAGTGATAATGCATTAAGAAAAAACCTTTTACGCATAGGCAGGATCAGGGATATCAGAAATCAGGACCGTATCTCTCACTGGAGATAACCGGCAATCAGGACCGTACCTCCCACTGGAGATAACTGGCTATCAGGACCGTACCTCCCATTGGAGATAACCGGCAATCAGGACAGTGCATATATGACCCATACGTTAAGGAACTGTTCTTCCCACCCAATGCCTATTAGAGTCACATCCATGACTCATATGTACCTCTAGTAACTGCCAAGTCTACTAGCATGCAATCTATTGGCAGTTACTCCTATCCATCGCACGTCTCATACGTATCGGTGGCCGGCCGACTACGCGAGTACGTATCCTACATGAGACTCACAATACGTGGTAAAGTATGTGTCAAGGCCGTATGAGATATACCAATACCTCACCATCAATGGGTAGTCACAAAGCTAAGTCAATGCAAAAATAATGTAAAAGCAAATAAAACGACCGATATGGCCGCTTGCTCCCAAGTGTGACTTAGACGCACAGTGATGTAAAACATAGAGCAATATATATGAAACTAAAAATAAATAACGGAAAAATAAAGTAAAATAATCACAGAGTAAGGTGGCAAGGTATCTTGCCTAATGGTGCAAAATGGCAAGTCCAGGAAATTACAATGTCATCCAAGCAACGTCACAATCTCCAAACAACTCCGAACGCTGAAACAAACATCAAAAATACACTCGGTGTAAAGGATATACCAAGGAAACGCCTGTCCAAAAGTCTAATACTGGAACAGGGGCAAAATCATAATTTTGGGTCAAAATGATATCCGCCGTTGGACCCGCTTTGCACCGAAATGCACATCAAAGTCTATGGTCTCTAAAGTCGTCAAACTACATGTCTACAAATTCAGTTTGAGGAGAGGAACTCAATGGTATGTCCAATTTTAGATTCCGATGAGCCGTGTACAAAATCGCCCGTTTGAGTGGGTCGTGGGCCCGCCAAAAAGAGGTTCCGATTTGACCTTCTCAGAATCGAGCCAAACTTGGCACACAGGACCAGAATTTTGATTCGGACCAGTTGGCGTAAGTTTCATCTCGAATCGACGACTGTACACGAAGTTAGGGCAAAGTTTGTAAATTGGCGATACGGGGGTATCTCGACGGATACGGACTATTTTTGTCGTGCACATACGACGGAACTGAGTTCCGTCAGTTCCCACACGTCGACAACGTCCATACGCGCCTTTTGATGCGTATAGCGTGCGACCACGTCGCCCAGTTTGTCGGGACATACGTCGTATCGGGCAAAATTCTAAAATTTTAAGGTTTTAAAAACAGTTTTTCTCCTAAGTTCATCGATTCGTAACTTCCTGTACATTACATGAAAATTTAATCTAACAGATGGGTTTCCATCTCATATAGGTTAACTAGGACAGTCTAAATTAGTTCTTATAAATTCTTAATATCTAGGCCGAAATCGCCCTTCCAAGTCAGGGGTTTGGGGGTTTCTCGGGTTCTGTTTTTCGAGAAATTTTTCTTAACATTCCCGAATCTTTTCTGGGATTTTCTAAGAATTAGAAATTTTTCTAATTGCTAGGTTTTGGAGATGGTTATGTCGTCTACGCACAGAAGTCGATAGATCGAATTTTCGTCGAACAGATTCAAAGAAATCAGAATCGAAAGATGGGTACGTGAGTTCTGAACAAAAATAGGGTGTTCTCTATTTTTCCGATCGGCTCCGCGGTTGTCCGGCGATCCAGTCGTCGGCGACGGCGAGCAGGTGGCCGACGTCGAGCGCGGGGGTGTGGGGGAGGTCCTGGAGTCGAAGCTTGGGCTGGGGTTGAGGTTCGACAGATGATTTCTCCAAGAATTCTATTTTCGGCTGATTTATATAGGGTGTTTAAATTTTCCTATTTAAATTCGGATTTTTGGTTTGGATGGGGTTGAATCCGAGTTTATCTAGAAGAGAATCTCGTGGGGGATATCTAGGGATTTATTTGAAATTTACCAAGTTAGATTTGGTGTAGATCAATTCTAAAAAAAATTTAATTAAGTAGCAGCTGCTTGCTGCGTTCGGGAAGAAGGGACACGGTTTTGTCCTATTACGGGGATGGGATAGTACTGTAGCCCACGGGCTACAGTAGCTGATTGTTTTAACTCTTTTTTTTACGCAATGACTTTCACGCAAACTTAAGCTCTCAGCAGCTCAGCCTTGGCCCGCCCCTTTGCTGGGGTGTGGGCCAGGCCCCTCTTATATTTTTTTTTCCTAAACATATGGCTAAGCTCTACGTAGCCTGCCAGCAACCAAGCCTGGTCGCCCCTTTGCTGGGGTTGGACCGGGCCCCACTCATTTATTATTATTATTATTTTTACACAAACATTTATATATATATATATATATATATATATATATATATATATATATATATATATATATATATATTTATATCTTTTAAGCTACCAAAAAATGTCTCAAAAAATCACAATAAATTCCTAAAAATCCTAGATTCTGTCATATTCCTTATTTAATAGGAATACGCACATGCACACATATAATAATATATATATACACACATACATTAATTATACTAATAAACTAGTAGCATATAAATTCATAACTTATGAAATACGAAATAAAAATTTAATTAAATTATAAAAATCAAATATAAATTTCGGGGGTTTACACTATTGTCTACACAGTTCAGTATTTAATACTTGTAATGGACGAAAGTCCGTCGGAAAGTAGTCGCTCATGCTTCGTATTGTGAAGTCGAAAAGCCGTCGCTATTCCGTCGCTTGACGACTACGTAGCGACGGACCTTTATTAGCGACGAGCTGATTGCCGACGGATTATTTTGGCCAAGAACCGTCCGTGATCGGTCGCTAATATAAATTCCCGTCGGACGGGCGACGGATCTGGCCGTCGCTAAATCAAAAAATTTTGGTAGTGAATGCATCATACTGTGTGTATGTGAGGTATGCTATCTGGTAATCATGGAATATTTTGCTTATGCAGCCATTTATAAGAATTTTAACATTTGCTATTTTCAGGGACCTTTGGCCTTCTACAGGGGGTTCATTCCAAATTTTGGTCGGCTAGGATCATGGAATGTGATTATGTTTTTGACCTTGGAGCCGGTAACAGGGGATCTTGAACTTAAATCAGACTGTTGCATACTGTTGTTGTTATAGGTGAAATTGTGTCAAGGACAAATTAGGCTTATTATAAGTAATACTGGGTTCAATCTTGTTGTGAAGGAAATAAGGAAGGCCACTTAATTTAAGGGAAAAATGGCATTTAGGGACGTCGGAAAGGCAATAATGTTCATTTAGTTTAATGTAATCTGGAAGGCAATACTGCTCACTTAGATAGGTGATCACAAATATTCATTCCCCCAAACCTCCCACTTCTTTGAAGTTCGAGAGTTCCTAAATTAGGAATACTCTTCTGAAATTTGCCCCTTGTGCATTTTGTGGGGCTAGTTTTGGCATGAGATATAGCTTGAAATTCTTATTGAATTATTGAAATTTAAGAACTAAGCAAGAGATGATGAGATGGTGGTAACGACAAGATTCATCTTCAAAAGAAAATCATTTGATTGTTGTGCTAATATAGATGGACATGATAACTAACTACAGGATGCTGAATCGCTGATGTACTTAGTGAAGTTAAATTCATTTTCCTTGTATAGGGGACTACCGTACGTTGACAGATTATATGAGGCTAATTAGTCTTCTGAAATTTGGCTCTTCTGCATTTTGTGGGACTTGTTTTGGCATGAGATATCTTGAAATTCTTATTGATAGCTAAAGTACAAATATTGTATTCCCCCCTACAGGATGCTAAATCACTGATGTTCTTAGTGAAGTTAAATTCCTTTTCCTTGTATAGAGGACTACCGTATATTGACAAATAATATGAGGCTAATTAGTCTTCTGAAATTTGGCCCTTCTGTATTTTGTGGGGCTAGTTTTGGCATGAGATAGCTTGAAATTCTTATTGATAGCTAAAGTACAAATGTTGTATCCCCCCCTTTTTCTTTTGTTCTTTTGACCTCTTTCACCTGAGTTATCTTACACTTCTGTTGTTTTACTTCCATGAAAGACTCATTATGATAGTTATTGGCCTATTGTATCAGCTCTTTGGGAAGTGCTTCTACAATCTGCTTTGTTGCTACCTTTTATGTAACTCATATATATTTCTTGATTGCTTAGCATGTGTATCTTGTGTTTTAGATTTATTAAAGGTTAAAAATTTGACGTCTCCAAATTGGACCCAATGGTTGCTGTACAGTTATCTTCTTTTCAGTAACTTTTCTTTTTTGACTAATAAAATTGCAATCAAGATCCAAAATATGTGTTTTCCTTGTGGTTATACTAACCCCTCCAATTCTTTTCATAATATTTTAGCCACACTCTCCTGATAATCGAGCATTAGCAAGAGAATGCAAAGATGTGAAAATTGACAGAGTATACATAGGTTCAATATTTAAATTCATAAGTTATTTTCATGATATCAGTGATTCTGCAAAATGAGATAATATCATTTTGCTTCTCATGAACATGCTTGGTTCATCTAAGAAATAGCTCGATTAATGATAGGATATTTTATGTTTAAGTTGTTTAGTTTTTGTATTAATTTGTTCAAAGATTATTTCATTGGTTGTTCTATTTCAGGATAGTTGGGCACTTTATCTTGTTCTAATTTTTTGTTACAAGTTTATATGAATATGCATCTTAATGTCACTTGTATCTTAATAGCTTGATTAATTTTCAGGAACGCACATTGGCTAACCTGGAGTCCCTATTTGACACTAGTATGCACAAGACTGGCCATATACCTCCTTTGTAAAGAGAATGTTCAACTGTGGATTGACACAGGTATTCTTCTTCTGTCAAATGTAAGTACATGACAAGATTTGGAATCACTTTATATTTGGTTAACTTTCCTTTATGATTACTTTAGTGTCAAATTTATATTTGGTGGCGAATGGCCAGATTAGCATTCCTTTGAGCCGTTAACTTTAGTGTGTAAAACCCCTATTTTTTAAATTATTATTTTTATTATTTTATTATACTTAAAAAATGAATTTATATAATTTAAGGTTTTTATTAATTATTAAAAATGACCTTAGCCATTGTTGAGTTTTGGAGCACAATACGACCATGAATTTTAGCACGGAAGTTGTAGCAGTGTGCCTTGAGTAGTATATTAACCATGCCAGGGGAAGCCTAGCCATGGTGATGTCCAAACTAGGAAAACCAGGCCAAGTTGTGAATGGACTTATTTAATTATTTTAATTAAATATTATTTTATATGTTAGTTTTTTTAGATGAACATTGTCCAATTCAGCCCAAACTGGGCCCGAACCAAATTTAAGCCCATGTAGACATGTGATAGGACCAAGATGGCCATGTAGACATATTTTATGTACGTAGAAATAAATCCTAAATTATTTTAGAATTTTACGTATAATTTCTAATTATTTAATTTTTTGTGCAATTATTAGTATTTTATTATTTAAATAATGTTTTACAATATTCGTAAAAATTTTGGACCGGATAAGAGGTATAATATATGTCCACCAAAAAAAATTATCATTTGATTATTTTATTACTTCAATTTATTATCAATGTATTTTGAGAACTAATTCAATATATACTTTGTTAGTTAATTATGATTTTTGCCAACTAAATATATATAGATATGTAAATATGTTTAAATACACTATATATATGGTTAGATAAGATTAAGGTTTTAATTTGAATTTGTTGAGATTTTTGAAGTGAATATATATATATATATAAGAGATAAGAAAAAAAGTTAAAGGTTTAAAAAAAATATATGATATGTGGTCGGCCCCACTATGTGGGAACCGACCACAACACAATAGCAAAAGTAGCAGCAGCATGGGTGGCCACCCACACCCAAGTAACAGTAGCCAACTTAGTGTGGCCGACCCTTTTCCCCTTAATATATACACACTTTTGTTTTAACGTAAACTTAAACTCTAATCTTTCCAACTCTCTCCTAATCTCTTCATCCTTCTTTCTCTCTCCTCCGCTCACCCGTACTCCCTTCCCGGCAAGCACCTCTGTGCCCAGCCACAGCAGCCCCGCCTCACGGTCGCCACGGCAACACCACCACCAACAACAAACGACAACAACAACAGAATTTAAAATCAAGGTACCTAACTGCTCCATGCGATTTCTCCATCAATTTAAATCCGTTTTTAGATCCTTAAATTCATGTAGAAAGTCCACATGACCCTCTTCGAGATCCCCCAGGTGGATTTCGACATGGCCATCCAACTTGCTTGAAAAATCGAGACGAAGTTGGAGAAAAACTACTTTTCTGAAATATTAAAAATTATTTTAAAATACCAACTTGTCGGCCAAATTTCGTTCTGTACTTTAAGATTTGGTAGAAACTACTTGAAGAAAGTCGAAGACAACATAACCGAGATTGTAACGCACCTTCCGAATTCACTTTTCATCTAGTGTGTAAAAAGTTACACGTAGTTAAAGTTCTCAAAAAAATGTAAAATTCTATTTTCAAAAAGTAAAAATACCCCGATACGGCGTGCATCTCGACAAACCGGGCGACGTGGTCGCGCACTATACCCATCGAAAGGCGCGTATGGATGTTGTCGACGTGTGGAAACTGACGGAACCCGATTTTGTTGCATATGTGCGATGAAATCAGTACGTATCCGTCGAGATACCCCCGTATCGACCCTTTGCAAATTAAGTCACAACTTCGTGTACACTCATCAAATCGTGACAAAACTTGTGCCATTGTACTCGAAATATTTTTTTGGTCATGTGAGCCAAGTTTGGTTCAATTCTGAGAAAGTTGACTGGGACGCCATTTTGGCGGGCCCACAATCCCACTCAACGGGCAATTTTGTGCACGGTCCACCAAAATCCAAAATTAGATATACTGTTGGATTTGTTTCATCAAAATAAATTCGTAGACATGTAGTTTGATGACTTTAGAGACCGTAGGTTCTAGCATGTATTTCGGTGCAAAGCAGGTCCAACGGCGGACATCATTTTGACCCGAAATTATAATTTTGTCCCTGTTCCAGAATTTAACTTTTGGAGAGGCATTTCCTAGGCATATCTTTTTATTCCAAACTCGTTCGTAATGTTTGTTGTAGCATCCGAAGTCATCTGTAGGATTTAGCTTTTCTTGCTTCGTTTATTTGTTTGTTCGAGCTACTGGATTATTCTCTCTTGCACATAACCTCAGGCAAGATACCTTGCCATCTTTATTGCTTACATTTAGTTGCATTTTATTTTTTTATTATATCTATATTTCTTGTTTATTATTTTCTTTTGCTTGTGGACCTAGAGTTAAGAGACTTTCGTCAATAGAATGCATGTCATTGACTTTGTCACGATTGTATCACGAGATGTGTGTGAGCTGTGAGTAACATGTAGAGGTCACTTACGTGTTGGCTGATCCTCCATACGCATGTGTAGGAATAACTGTCAATAGATGCATGTTAGAAGACTTGACAGTTATCTATTATAAAACCGTGTTGTGGAAACAACACGTGTTGGTGTGTCGTGGTTACGATACATGTACAGTATCATTGGGGGGAGGGGACAGCTACTAGCGTAGGGGCTATATTTACTTTTTGCACATTTGTGGGCCGATAGTGACTCTTATGAGCACTAACTTTTGTCCCGGGGCCAATAGCGACTCTGATGAGCGCTACTTACTGCCCATGGTCGATAGTGACTCGGATGAGCGCTACCTACTGCCACTCTTTATTTACTCTGCTGATCCTACAGCCCCTGCATAGAACGTTGTCCTCAAAATGCATATCACATAGATGGTTAAGAACCCTGTTGTGTCGTAGTTTATAGTATTATATTTGCAGTTATAATGACATGTTCTTCCTGTATCTTGTTACGTCCCTCTGAGGACCTGGTTATCTCGCTAGGTGTGTGCTCTTGTCTTTCGCAGGTGTTCTAGCAGTAGCTATGATCATCACTATTTCTCCGAGGATGATTGCACTTTGATCGTCTTCCCTTCGTTCGCCAAACTCATTTCATTCTCCATGTATTTTTCTCTTATTTGTTGGTAGTGGATTTGTCTCCGCCCAACATATTGTATAAGACAATTTATTATCATTATATGATATCCTTTATTCATTTATTTTGTGTGGATGAGATTAGTTATGGTTCTACTGTATTTTACAGCTTACGTATATTTATTAATATACAGCTGGCATGATACGTATCTAGTCCTAAGTATTTTGGGACTGGGGCGTTACATAGTGTCAATTGTAAGTCGCTAACTCTTCAAGTTCAAGCTTCAATACAGTTTACATGTTTCTCCATTTTCTTTAAGTTTTGGTCTTTTTTTTTCTTATGTTCATAATACGATCACAGTGTTACTCCATCTCTGTCAAGCTAATAGACCAAAAGAATCCCTGTTTATGAATTGGAATTGAGTACTTAGCATTCTGTTGTAGATTATCTATAGTGTATTGTAAAACAGAATTGGATGAAATTTTCCTCTTTTGCCCTTAATTGGAAGTTCTATTATGGATTATATCAGCAAAATCATTAGGAAAAGAATTCAATGATTTATACAGATCTCTTTGGACTATAATAATTTCTTTCTTGTTGGATTATAACTGATAACAAAATAAAATGACAACAAGGCCTACAAGTCAACACAGTGAACAAATTCTAGTCTCAAATTGCTCACGAAAAATTATAGAGAAATTTTGAGTTGCACCCCACATTATTTAACCATATTCAAGGTGCACCCTACTGCTTTACCATAATGTATAATACCCCCCACTTTCGTCAAAAAGTAACGGTCAACTCCGTTGACCGTTAATTTTTGACCGAAATACCCCTAACAAATCACCATTATTACTAGTTCCACATCGTCAGCTTGGAAAAAGGGAAGGGGTATTTCGGTCAAAACTTAACGGTCAACGGAGTTGACTGTCAGTTTTTGACGGAAGTGGGAGGTATTATACATTATGGTAAAACTGCGGGGTGCACCTTGAATATGGTTAAACAATGTGGGGTGCAACTCAAAATTTTTCAAAATTATATAATGTATGATAGTGGTTAGTTTTTGATGATGGATTATTTCGGCCATTGCCTTGGCTTTGAGTGGCAGCTTGCAGGCCTGTTTGGGCTTGCATTGCATTGCAATGCAAGCAGCGATAGTAGCCTAAGCAGCAGCAACTTGCCAAGGCAATTGTTTACCTTGGTGTTGTAGCAAGCATTGGCTTGCCTGTTTTTGCATTAGCAGAGCAGTAGCATGCAGCAGCAGGCTCTTTGAGCATTTGTAATAGCAAATGCAACAGCAGTAGCTTGCAGTAGCAGTAGGAGCAATGCAGGGCAGTTGGCCATTGGTTTTGGGCTTAGGATATCTAAAGAGGGGTTTGAGTTTCAGAGTTTGGCTTTAGGGTTCTATTGTACGTATCAAAGAAACAGTTGTATATCATAGATGTGAGGTTAGTATCAGATTTATTAGATGTTAGTTTGTACCAGAGTTTGGGGTTAGCTTTCGATGTTAGAGTGTTAGCTTGAGGTATCAATAGATTAGTTGTATAGTTAATTTCATATGAAGGTATATATATTGATATGTTAGTTAGGATGATTTCTGATTTGAATGTTAGAGTAGATATCTGATATCCTAAACTATTTCAGAGGCTTTAGGTCTTGGGTTTATGTATCAGTTTTGGTCTTTTGGGTTGAGTATGTGATAGGTATAGTGGTATCAGGGATTTGGGGGTCTTTTGGATTGAGTATCAATCCTCATGGAGGCAAGTAAGGTGAGCACTCGTACTTGTTAAATAACTTATCTGAATTTTAGTTACTGGCCTCCAATATGAATGCTCAAAGGGATTTTTTTCCAAATAAATGACTTCATGCCCTTTGGGGTTAAGTAGGTGATATAAGGGTCCCAGATATCACACAAACTGAACAACTATAGGATTATGCAAGTATTGTTGCTAGTCTGTAAGGAAGAAATTATTTTTTTTCATTAAGTCAAACTAAATATTCTAATGCTTCAAAAAATTTCTTGTTTGGTCAATCAAAGTGCTTGTTGAATGGAAACCACCAGTCAAATAAGGATATCTTAGTGCATCTTAGAAGTTTTTGTGAGCTATTTCTTTCTAACTTTTACACTTTTTCAATATAGCTAGCCTTCAGATTCTATAATACTGAGTTGATACTTTATGTTCTTGTTCTCTCAGAAACTTGCTGAAAAATGAAGGTGCATGCATACTGTGAATAGGGGAATGCTGTGGATATGGCTAGGGATGTGCTCCGATATGGTTTGCTACTTTTTTGTTTTATTTTTGTAGTGTTGGTGGGTTTTGTTTTGTGGTGACAAGTGATGGATGTTTGTGGTTTGGATATTTAAGTGGTATGGAAACAACAGATATGTGATGTGTACTTTATGGTTGGATTATGTTGTGGTTGGACAAGTGAAGAATACATGTGCTGGTATGTGTGTTGGAAGTTTTTGTTGTATGAACAATACAGTTTGTTAATATAAAATTTGGATTTTATAGTAATTTGATGTGTGTAGCTTCTGGATTGATATTATGTGTGGTTGATTGATATTATATAATTCTTAACGAAATTTTGGCATGCTTCTCTTGACGGTACTTTGGATAGCTTCTCTTGACGGTTGTCAAACGTCAACTTTAATTCATATCATGCTGTATAATAGCCGTGAATTACTGCTTTTCATGACAGATTTTGTTCGTCAAAACAAATGCTTTTCTTGACGGCTAAATGCCGTCATCTAGGCCGGAGTCAAAATTTTTTTTTGCCTACGTTGACGGTTTCTAAAAACTGCTATCTTGACGGCTAAAAACAGTAAAAAAAAAACTACTTAATATGACGGCCAAATACCGTCAAGAAAAGCCATGTCAGCGACCGTCAAGAAAAGGAGGGCTTTTCTTGACTCCGACCTAGTTGACGGATCTGCAACCGTCAAGATACCCATTTCTTGACAGGGAATCACCGTCAAGAAAAGCCCTTATTCTTGCAGTGCGGGGAGAGGAGGGTCTTCTTTGCTCGGCCTAGCCGAAGAGTTTTCCGAGGTTATCGACTCCGTGACATCGGGGACGGTGTCTTCACCACTTTCGGGCTCAACTGCTGTGCTGAAAGCATCAGCTGGTTCTTCTGTACCATGGGAGTCCTCTGTGGCCTCTACGTCGAGTACATCGAATTTGTTGGCAAAATTGATGTCTGGGGGATTGTATGGGACGATGTCTCTGCCATAGGGAGCTTGCTAAGGGGAATGGGCATTATCCATATATATATATATATATATATATATATATATATATATATATATATATATATATATATGAACAAAGCTTGACATTTCATTTAGTGGGATGAAATATTTATAAGGCTGTGTTTGATTGCAAGGTGGAAAATATGTGGAAAAGAAATTAATTCCATGGAATTATTTTTCTAGGAAAAAAATTCCATGGAATTTTAAAAAAATTCCACGGAAAACTTAATTTAGATGTTTGATTGTCATTATTTTCCACGAAAAATAGTTATTTTTCATGGAAAATGATATTTTCCTATCGGTTGGACAAGTTTCATTTTCCACCATTTTAGAAGAAAATATGGAAAATGATAGTTTTTGGAAAATAATTCCATGGAAAATATAAGCTATCAAACACTACAATTGGTGGAAAATTTGTGATGGAAATATTTTTCATGAAAAAAAAAAGACTAATCAAACACAGCCTAAATATAAATTTGTCCTCATTTTAGGTCCGATCCTTTTTTTTTAGGGTTGTGGTGATAGATCTTAAGATTAATTTAAAAAAAATAGATATAAATTAATTTTAATAATTAAAAAATGTGGGAACGGTAGACCCGCTATATGTATCTCCGCCTTGTATACATGCGGGGTACAATAAAGCTAATTTGATCTTTTCACATATTCGATCTATAATCAACTTTGACACGTTACATGTTCTTATACTTTCATAAGATTCTTAGTTTTGATACACCTTCATCTACAATTATGATTGTGGTTGTCATTTATATAATAATAATCAGTTCCACTTGCATTACGCTAAAAGTATGTCATGTATTATGCATTTTTTATATGACACATTTTTTATCGTAAGTTTTGAAACATAATTCTTGGAACTCTAATGAACTCTAGTGGGACTATGTTTTTCTTATGTACAATACTTGATCAAGAGATTTGAAGCATGCTTAATCCAACCAATCCATGGGTTGATCATATTTAGTAAAACTCTTTTGAACATCAATTGGAGAGAGAACTAATTAACCAACAAAGAGCTGGGGTAAGGGGACTTGATGCAATTTCTTTTTCCCTAACAAGCAGCAGAATGAGTTAAGGGGGTTAAAGAAGTGCGGCCTCGGCGCTGCCACGACGAACGGCCCCGCACCGTTGCCGCCTTCTGCCCGGCCGCATCTCCTACTCCACCGGCTGTCACCCTGTCGCAGGACGAACACATCGCGAGTGTTGCCGCAGGGAGCTGCATGTAGAGCGGCGCGGCCGCCAACTTCATCGCCTTCAGCTCGTTGACCTCCCTCTGCAGCCTCCGGTTCTCGTCGGCGAGCGTCTCGCAGCACCTCTTCAGGAACTCGCAGTCCACTTCAGTCTGTTTCACCTTTGTCCTGACCAATCGATATGATACAATAAAAATAAAAAATCTGTCATGTTAAGAGATGGATTCATATAGCAGATAACTTTTTATTATTATATAAAACTATCTTAAAATGCACACTATATTAGATTTTAATCTGGATGATTTTGATATCATGTTAGAAATTAGGGTTATTTAGTTTTAGGATATAAGTATAAAAGAGGAATTGGGTCAAGACTGGTGGACTTGGGATGACCATTCAAAATTAAGTCCTAAATACAATTTTTTAATATTATACAAGATCCTAAAACTAATTATAAATTTTGAATAATATGAAAACCTAAACAAAATTAATCTAGCGGTCACCAGGAGTCAACCATCAAGGCAAGACCTACACCGATTTATGAACAATATAAACATCTAAGCACAAGTTTTGAATATTACACAGATCCCTAAAACTAAATAACCCTAAAATTTAAACCACTGCTGCAACAAAAACTCCAAAAAGGAAAAAAAAATAGTTGGGTTGGGTATTGGCGCATGCATACCTTGCTCTTCTGTTCTGGAACCAGACTTCGACTTGCCGGGGCCGGAGGTTCAATTCCTTCGCTAAGGCTTGCTTCTGTTTCTGATCATCATCAAGAGAATTAATATAGTACTAAAGCCAGCTCCAACTGAATTATGTAGATATTTGGATGTAAATATGTAACTTACTGGATTAGGAGTACTGTGCTCTTTGAACCTATCCTCCAAAAGAGCAGACTGCTCCTTTGTAAGCCTAAGCTTCTTTCTCGCGATGCCATCCTCCTCTTCATCACTTATTGCTCGACTCGAAGGGCCTCTCTCCACTTCAACCTCCACGTACTCGTCCTTCTCCCTCTTCACGGTCGAGAAGGAAGACACCGTGCTGTGCGACGACGACAAGGGAGCCCAGCTGCTGGGTGTCATTGGCTCGTTATTGTTTGTGATCTCGGAGTTGACGGCGGTTAGGGCGAGCGACGCGTCGAAGGATATCGGGTTTTGTGTTCGGCGGTGGCTTCGGATGGTCGGAGGAACGCATGAGCCTAAACTAAGAGTAAGGGTGGTGTCTTCTTCATGACCCATGTTGTCCATGCTTCCTTGCTACTTACTTCTCAAGGGGACTTTCGCTTGGTATATATTGGTGAGGAGGGAGAGATGGCTATGATTGTTGGCAAGGAAAAAGGGGGGGGGGGGGGGGGGGGGGGGGGAGGAGGTGCCTATTAGTGTTGTCAAAGGAAAGGAAGGAATGAGTAGGGAGTTATTGAAAGAAATGGAATATTTGGAACATTAAGGCTACCAAGGTTGACAAATGAGAACATAGGCTGTACTTGTCCTCAAAAGTAGTACATGTAAAAAAGGAAGAGGAAGAGGAAGAGGGGGCGGAGTTACAAGGATTTCACATGGAGATTGGATGGTCCAAATTCCATTATGCAAACACATCAAGGGAATGATTTGTGCCTCTCTCTACCCACCCACCAAACATTTGGCTCATTAACTCGGTGTGGTAGTACCTTCCTCTCTTTCCATTGGCTTTTCCATCCTTCTTTTGCCTTTACACATGAGCATTGTTAGGGGAAAGAAAGAGGCAGGCTTTTATCATGGGGAGGACTTTACTATTTCCTTGAACTACAACTTAGCTTATGTAAGCAATCTTATTTTTCTAACATGCATACATACTTACAATGTAACAAGTGATCACTACTCACTACTAATCATGCTTAACCACCAAATTAAAGAGAACAAAAGTGAAAAAAGTACTTAGTTTTTGATAAGCTTAATGGTCAATAATCATTATGATTTTCTTTATGGACATTAGTCAATACTACTTCTCGCTCTTCTTTCAAATGTGAATTCCTAGATACATGTTTTTATTATATAAGACTCAAGGTTATCATCAAAAGAAAACCAATCTCCTCATCAATACCACAGTTATGACTTGTGTTTAACTTGAAAGTCAGCATGATATAATTTTTTAAATGCCTACAACTCCCTAGAGCTCAGCGAGATTGTTTATATTTATAGTTGATGCAAGGAAGGGTGTAGTACTTATACGCAACTAGTAATGTGCACGTGCATGTAAAAAAGTTAAAAATAAATAAATGTAAATTTATTATTAAAAAATGTTATTTCTAGAAATTGAACTCAAGCAACCAAGAAAAATATCTTACACCTTAACCATTTGAGTTATATTTATTTAGTTAAAAATAAATCATATTAGATAGTTAAATACTTAGTTAATTTTTTTCAAATAATTAATAGAGTATTTAAGTAGTTGTTTAGTTTTTTTAAATTATTTTTAGTTTATTTAAATAGATGATGATATACATACGGCTTAGACGGCTCACTTTTGAGCCGTTTCTAAACCACATTATATACTAGAAGATAGGGGTGCAACGTGGATGGGTTGGGTAAGGCTTGAGCTCAATCCTATGAATCATAAATTTAGCTCGAGTTTAGGTCCAATCCGACCTCGGGTTCAACATATGAAGTCCAAGACCGAGTCCGGATGAATAGAAAAGGAACACAGGTTCTTGGGTTGCGTCAGATCCATTGGCTTTATAGAACTCTAATATAATTTTTAAAATAATTTTAGTTAAGATTAATACTAAACAGATAATATAATATAATATTTGACATAATTTTAAACAAGATTAATATTAAACACATAATAATCTAATATAATATTTGACATAATTTTAAACACGATTAATATTAAACAGATAATAATTTTCATTTTTTTTTTTTTTTTGCTTTTTGTTTTTCGTATCATTCAGCTCATACCTAATCCACCTTAGCCTATTCCAGCTGGAATTTTTAGTTCCGTCCTTGCTTATAAGATTGGTAATTGCTATCTTAATTAGACATTATACTTGTAACTATAAATTTCCTTGATATTTTTGAGCTTGAAAGCATGGATAGTTGCACATGTTAGGCTTCTCCTCCCCCTCAACTCTTCATAAAGACAACACACATGAGGTGTTTGTTCTCTGCATGGAGTGATTGTCCTCTCCAACAGTGGTGGATATGGGGCTCATGTTGCATTGCCTTCTCCTGGCAGGTGAATCACACTCGAGAGACTTATGTCAAAGGTGCAATGGCATCTTGGCCTCCCGTGCATGTCTCGTTTGGAAATGTGAAAAATGAAGCTCAAGTGGAGTGGGTCCTGCCTAGCTAGCAAGCTAAGAATCAAGATCCCAAACAAAGACCACATGCATATGGATCATCCCTTTGTTTGTTTCTTCTCCCCTAGAGTAGAAAATTTGTGCACAATAATTTGCTTTCTCATCCCCTCCTTGCCACCATAAGCTTAGGGCAGGCCCTCTATATACGGTGAGCTGATCGCACATGTTATTTTACTCGGAGAAATTTTGACTTGTCTTTTACTTTATTTATCATATTTAAGAATGCACTCTATTGTTTAGTTGAAATGAATAGCATTTTTCAGATAATTTTATTGATGGGCTCCTGCCACTACTTATAAAGAGTACACCTCCTCTTCACAATACAACTTCCGATGTGGGACTAAAGTCCCTTATTAGTTCTCAACACTCCCCCTCAAGATGGACGATAGATATTAATCATCCCCATCTTGTTACATAGCTTTGACAGACTCAATGAACTAAGACCCTTAGCCAGACAGTCTGCAACTTGTTCTTCTGAGCGAACATGGTCAATCTTCAGTATCCCTTGTTCCAGCTTCTCCTTGATGAAAAATCGATCGATCTCGATGTGCTTCGTTCTGTCGTGCTGAACTGGATTGTTAGCTATACTTATTGCAGCTTGACTATCGCTCAGAAGACGTAATGGTGCTCCCTTGTCCAGCTTCAACTCTGTCAGCAGTGCTCTTACCCATAGCAACTCTGACACTCCCAGAGCTATTGTCCTGTATTCTGCTTCAGCTGTCGACTGTGCTACCACTGGCTGTTTCTTGCTTCTCCATGAGACTAGGTTTCCTCCTACAAAAATACAGTACCACGTGGTAGACCTTCTGTCGTCTATGCAGCTTGTCTAGTCTGCATCGCAGTATCACTCAACTTCTATGTGTTCATTCTTCTTGAACCATAGTCCTTTTTTCGGCGTCCCTCTCAGATATCTCAAGATCTGAAACACTGCTTCCATATGATCCGTTCTTGGATCATGCATGTAGCGGCTCACTACACTCACCGCAAATGGGATATCCGGGCGAGTGTACCCCAGATAAATCAATCTCCCTACAAGTCTTTGATACCTTTCACGATCAACAGGATCTCCTGCTTCTGCTCCCAACTTGCACTTCTGGTCAATTGGAGTTACTGCTGCTTTGCATCCCAGCATCCCTGTCTCCTTTAGCAGATCTAGTGTATATTTTTTCTGTGAGAGAACAATTTCCTGTTCGCCGTCACACACCTCGATACCAAGAAAATAGCTCATCGCTCCTAAATCTTTCACCTCAAACTCCTTCGCGAGTTTTGACTTCAGCTTAGTAATCTCGACTTCATCATCACCAGTGATTATTATATCATCCACATATACAGCAAGTATAGTAATATGGCCTCTTGTATGCTGGAGAAAGATCGTATGATCTGCATTTGTTTGATGGTACCCCATGCCTGTAACAGCCTTTCTGAATCTGTCAAACCAGGATCGAGGAGATTGCGTGAGTCCGTATAGTGACTTCTTTAGTTTACACACTTTACCATGCCACGTCCCTCCGTCTGATTCTGTCGCATAGCATCCTGGCGGGGGTTCCATGTATACTTCTTCTTGTAGATCTCCATGGAGAAAGGTATTTTTTACATCTAACTGGTATAGCTTCCACCCATAGTTTACTGCAATGGAGACCAGAGTTCTTGTCACTACCACATTTTAGATTGAGGGTATTTTGGTCATTTGTGAATTTATTTTAATTTATTTAATTGGTGATTGTGATTTTTGACTTTGGCCATTTGTGACTTTGTGGACAAACCTAGGTGTTGACCCTAGTTATAGTGACTTGGTTAGCATGGTGTGACCCTAGTCTAACTTACGTTAATCTAAGTTAGTCATTTAGAAATCAAGACTTGAATAGGAGGACTAGTGATTTGGTGCATGAATCATGACTTAGAATTGATTTCATGACTAGTTCTAGTAGGCCCGTAGCCCATAAACTAAACCCTAACCCGATCCTACACACATGGCCGGCCACTTAGGCTCCCCCTTCCCTATAAATAGTCTCTTAATTTCACTACCAAAATACGCTCATTTAGCGACGGATTATTAGCGACGGAATTATTCCGTCGGTATTAGCGACGGTTTCGTGGCCGCTCAGCGACTGATTACCGACTACAAGCCTTTGCCATTTTTATTTTAATTTTAGGGGGAGGAAAGGTCGCACATCCGTCGCTAGAGTGTCGGTGTTATAGCGACGGAGTTTCCGTCGTCGCTACACAGTCGATTATTTGGCGGGAATTGTGTAGAGAATTGGCGGGACATATCTTCGACTACGTAGCGACGGATATTCAGTCGGATAATCAATAATAGCGACTACATGGCGACGGATTATTAGCAGTCGCTATTCCGTCGCTACATTTACGTTCCAGACTTAAATAAAAAGGTGGGGGGAACTTTTGGCATTCCCCCCAAATTCAATCTCTTTCCTCTCTCTCTCTTTCTCTGTCTCTCTCTCTCTCTCGCGCGGCTTCGGTGAACGGCGACGGCGTCCTCTCCTCTCTCTCTCCCGAAGGTAATCCTCTCTCTCTCTCTATCTCTCTCTCTCTGTGTCGCGGTGTCGACGTAGGGGCAGCGGGGCCGACGGACTTGGGGACATTCGGGCTTGGGGCGGGGGCGTCGGGGGCTGGGCGGCTGGCTTGGGGCGGGGGCGTCGGGGGCTGGGCGGCTGGCTTGGGGCGGGGGCGTCGGGGCCTGGGCGGCGGGCTTGGGGCGGGGGCGTCGGGGGCTGGACGGCTGGCTTGGGGCGGGGGCGCCGGGGCCTGGGCGGCGGGGCCTGGGCGGCGGGCTTGGGGCAGGGACGTCGGGGGCTGGGCGGTTGGCTTGGGGCGGGGGCGTCGGGGCCTGGGCGGCGGGCTTGGGGCGGGGACGTCGGGGGCTGGGCGGCGGGCTTGGGGCGGCGGGCTTTGGTCGGGGGCTGGGCGGCGGGCTTGGGGCGGCGGGCTTTGGTCGGGGGCTGGGCGGCGGGCTTGTTGCGGCGGGCTTTGGTCGGAGGCGGCGGGGGGCTTTGCTTATCAAATTCGTCTGAGTTTATATATTGGCTAAATAATGTGTTATCCATATTGGGTGTTATCCATTAGTTTGGTGGTGTTTGGATTAGTAAATATGAATATGGAGTTTGGGTTCATGGTGTATATGTTCACTGTGTCAAGGACAGTACGAGTTCTTCATCTGCATAAGTCAGTGTTTGGGTTCATGGTCTATACATCTAACTGTGATATACATATATATGTGCCTATTATAATTAGCATGCAGGACGGCTTGGGGTGTAATGTGTGATTGTAGAAATGGTAGGAATTATAGGTAATTAATGCTAGTGTGAATAGACTAAGGTAGTGCTTGCTAGATAATAAGGACACTCTAGTATCCTAACCAAGTTAATTTTAGACTAGATATTTAGGATATAGCTCCCATATCCTAGAAGTGGACTCTTGCAATTTAGAAATAGATAGATTGACTCAGTTTGGTATCGGTATCGCACTATCGGTATCGGTAGCTATCGTTCAAGGTTCACAATCGGTATCGGAATCGGTTTCGGACTATTCCTATGAGTATTGGTATCGGCGATATCGGTAGTATCGGCGGTTTCGTATCGGAGTATCGGACTTTGGTATCGGAAAACAAATAATTATTAATAAATTATTTACATTTAAAAACATATATTTTATACATTTAGGCATAATTTTAAGTATTTCAGCGTTATTTCTTAGTAGTTTTGAAATTATATGAAATAGTAGTCACCCTTACCGATTGGTTTTGCCGAATTGACCGGAACAAAGACCCCCATAGTCGGTATCGGTCAATATTTGGTATCGGTCGGTATCGGATCGGAACATGCCAAACCGTATCGGTATCGGCCGTATCGGATCGGTATCGGCCGATACTTTAAACCATGCTATCGGTATCGAACTATCGGTATCGGTATCGGTATCGCACTATCGATATCGGTATCGCACTATCGGTATCGAACTATCGGTATCGAACTATCGGCCTGTGTATCGGTATCGCACTATCGGTATCGGTATCGGTATCGCACTATCGGTATCGAACTATTAGTAACAACTGCATTTATATTTTTCTCTTCTCGAGCTAGAATACTAGCGGATCCACCAGTTACATGATTATATACTAATTCTATTTAGTTTGTCTTACTATACAGATTTTTACATCTAATCTGTGATGGATCATTATTTCGTTGATCGTACATGGATGTACAAACGACAACACGAGAGCAGAATAGGTGTGAGTGACAATTTTCAGGCAGGCGTGAAAGTGTTTCTTAAGTATGCCATGAGTAAAGCTCAGTTTATGGACGGTAACAAAATCAAGTGTTCATGTCGTAATTGTCGCAATGGACGTTACGAAGAAGTGGTGAGTGTAAGAGATCATTTGACCCGTAAGGGTTTCGTACGTGATTACGGCCATCGCAAGGTGAACTATATGCCGAAAGACAGGTTGCGAATGCTGCTACTTATGCTTTTGATGATAATGCTGCAGCGGATTTTGTCGTCGATGACGACGAATGCTCCGTTGATTATGGAGACGTACAGAACCGTGCACGAGATATGGTGTACGATGCGGCAGGGCCTAATTTTGATCTGGAGGATCCTAATCCCGAGGCGAAGGAGTTCTATGATATGTTTCAGGATGCTGAAACTTCTTTATATCCTGGTTGTGAGCCACATTTCGTACTGTCAGTGACGATGCGGTTGTTGAACATAAAGTCCGATTTTAACTTGCCACAAACTTGCTATGATCGGATTACACAACTAATGAATGAGGTGTTACCGAAGGAATCAAAAGAGCTTCCAAAAAACTTCTACAAGTCGAAGATGATGGTCCGACAACTGGGACTGGGTTACGACAAGATAGATTGTTGTCGCAACGGATGCATGTTGTACTATAAGGAGAACGAGCATGTAGAAAGTTGTCGCTTCTGTAATGCGAATCGTTACAAGGAAGTCATGGGAAAAGGAAAGTCAACTAGAAAATGACGTCCTTACAAGTATATGCATTACTTGTCGATCACGAAGCGCTTGCAGAGGATGTATATGTCTCAGAATACAGCAGAACACATGACGTGGCACAACGAAGAACGCACAAAGGACGATGGAGAATTGTCACATCCTTCGGATGGAGAGGCGTGGAAATATTTCGATTTTCGCCATCCAGATTTTGCTGTAGAGCCCAGAAATGTACGCATGGGGCTATGTTATGATGGATTCGCCCCTTTCGGGCAATCGGGATCTCAATACTCCTGTTGGCCGGTCATTCTGACCCCTTACAATCTGCCACCATGGATGTGTATGAAGACTCCTTATATGTTCTTGACAGCTATCATACCGGGTCCCAAAAATCCGACGAAGAATATCGATATATATTACAGCCGTTGGTGGATGAGCTAAAACAGCTGTGGGAGATCGGCGTCGCGACGTATGATATTTCCAGGAAACAGAACTTTCAGATGAGAGCTTCACTGATGTGGACAATCAATAATTTTCCCGCATACGGTATGCTGTCGGGATGGAGTACTCATGGCACCCTGTCTTGTCCGATATGCATGCAAAATAGTAAGGCGTTCCGCCTTAAGCATGGAGGAAAAACTTCTTTCTTTGATTGTCATCGTCAATTTCTGCCCGCGAGTCATCCTTGGAGAAAGAACAAGGACGCATTCAGAGCTGAAAAATAAAAATTTTCTCATCCGCCTACCAGATTATCGGGATACGATATTTGGGAAGATGTAAAGGATTTTCCCACTGTAATGGAAGATCCATCGAACAATCGTGTCGATGGGTTCGGACAAACCCATAACTGGACCAAACGAAGTATCTTCTGGGACTTGCCTTTTTGGAAAGATAATCTTATAAGGCATAATCTTGATGTTATGCATATCAAAAAGAATGTGTTCGATAATGTCTTCAATACCGTCATGGACATTAAAGGAAAGACGAAGGACAATCCAAAAGCAAGACAAGACATTGCCGAGATATACAAGCGTCCTTATCTGAACTTGATACAAAGGGGAGTTGCTGGACAATTAAGTAAGCCGATAGCACAATACACATTGAGCAAGGAAGATAGATTAATAATCTGCAAGTGGGTATCTACTTTAAGATTTCCCGACGGCTATGTGTCAAATTTGTCTAGATGCGTTGACCTCAATGAACGCAAGCTAACGGAAATGAAGAGTCATGATTGCCACGTATTTATGGAAAGATTACTGTCTATTGCTTTGAAAGAGTTGTTGCCTTCTGCTGTATGGGTTCCGTTGGCCGAATTATCAATATTTTTTAGGGATATTTGTTCAACTAAGTTGACTGTGCAACACATGGTTGAACTTGAGGAGAAGATTATCTTAACAATTTGCAAGTTGGAGAAAATATTTCCTTCTGGCTTCTTCGACAGCATGGAACATCTACCGATTCATCTAGCATACGAAGCCCGTGTCGGTGCATCTGTTCATTATCGATGGATGTACCCATTTGAAAGGTACATAAATATCGATATAATTTAAGCTGAATTTCTATTTATTTTAAAATTTTTTCTTAATTCTCAAGATAATTTGTCTCTCTAGATACCTACACCATCTAAAGAAGAAAGTTGGCAACAAAGCTCATATAGAGGCTTCGATATGCGAAGCATATCTTATCGAAGAGGTTTCAAACTTCTGCTCCATTTATTTCGATACTCATGTTAAAACAAATCGAAATAGACCTCAAAGGAATGACGAGGACGTTGAGGATGGAGGAAGATTCAATGTAAGGGACAAGCCTGTTGGGGCTAGTAAAAGACGGTGGTTGACAGACGACGAGTATGATGCCGCTCACCGATATGTCTTGTTAAACTGTGACATACAAGAAGTGAGAGATTTGGAGAAGTAAGTCAGTACATTTGCACTCGTTATAATCTCGAATTTGATGAAGTAAGTGACTACACTTATATATTCTTATTTTCTCTAATAGTGTATTTAGAGATGAGATCAAAATAAGGAGACCCGATATTACCGATGAGGGACTTCAAAGAGAGGTTGATTGTACATTTCTGTCATGGTTTTGCAAATACGTAAGTAACTGTGATTATAATTGAGATTATTAATATATAATCTGAAACATTTAAATTGTAAATATTTGTTTACAGGTTTTATTGCCTGAAACAACACTCACTCATGACAGTGTTCGTTATCTGGCACTGGGACCGAAGAAGCAAATAAAGACTTGGCCAGGCTATGTCGTTAATGGCTTCAGGTTTAAGTCAACTCAGAATGCTATAAATGTCGAATTTATCAATGACGGCATCAATACCAAGGATTCCAGTGTTTGCATAAGAGGCACCGTCTATGACGACGAGCCGGACTTTGACTATTATGGAGCGCTTCGGGATATTGTAGATTTACAATATACTGGCCCATATGATATGCATATTGTGATGTTCAAATGTGAGTGGTTCGATACGACACCAAATATCGGTTGGAGAATCGATAAACAATTTGGATTCGTCGATATAAATCATCGCAGGAGGTATAGAGGGTCCGATACATTTGCAATAGCAAATCAGGTTGTTCAAGTCTACTATACAAGCTACCCAAGGCGTCGTAGAGATCGATTTGACTGGTGGACAGTATGCAAGATTAAATCTAGAAATACATTCAACGTTGGAGACCCAGCATACCAAGAGGACCAGATCGAAAAGTCCCAATACTTGGGACAACACTCAGATACAATGGATGTTGAAGATATTGTTGAGGAAAATAGAGGGGAGAAAGAGGTTGATACACAAGACTTAGCTGTCAACCAGGAGAGAAAGAGGCGTCTTGTCCCAAATTTTGAGACAGAAGAAGAAGAAGAAGAAGAAGAAGAAGAAGAAGAAGAATTTGATGGGGATAAGGATACAGATGAAATCGACGATGAAGATAAGGATGAGGATGAGGATGAGGATGGGGATGAGGAGGATGATGATGAAGACGAGGCCGAGGATGAGAACGAAGACGATGATTAGGTTAAATATTGTTGTATAGTAAAAACACTTCCAATTACGTGAATTAAGTTTGACCTCATAAAAGCAATTACGTGAATTCATGTTTTTTTCATTCGATTATTTACTTATTGCAGATGGCACTCCTAGTCTTTTTCGTCGCGGCGGCACTCGTCTCCCTACTGGTGGTATGTATATTTTAGTTTAGTTTTTTATATCCATTTACACTTTCATATTGTTAATTATGTTTATGTGTTCTATTTACAGGTCATGATGGCTGGCCGTGGTGGTGGTGGTGGTGGTGGTGGTGCGGGTCGTGGTCATACTGGTGCTGGTGGTCGTGGTCGCATTCAAAGTTCCCGGGATGTGACCCCATCGAGCGAGCCCGACCCGGAGAGTACCCCGGGCACAGACGCATCCCGCCCTCGATCGACCACTTCATCGAGGCATCAGTCCGGATCTGCTAGCGGATCCGATCCGCTATCGGAACCACCAGCAGCGGATCCACTAGGGGATGCCCCAGTTACTGCACAGTGGGCCCCGGAGTACTCCCATACTCGATTCCATCCGGTTACTGGGGAGTACATACGCGGACCCGCGGATCCTCCGACGGTACCAAAGAGGTCGAGAGGTGAGTTCCGACGAGAGCTATGGCCCGCGGGGACCTCGTAAGTAAATTTAAGTTAATTTATTAAATTTCTTTCATTTATTCAAGTTAATCCAGTCGTTTCTTCTTTGTAGGTTTTTTTCATTTAATGTTGGCAGGGCCCTTGGAGAAATTATTCGGGGTAACTTCCACGGTCCCTACCTCAACTTTACGTCGGTGCCCCCAAACGTGCAGTACGTCGGGCTCGACGAGTTGAGGTTATATATCTATATTTTTTTGGTTAAGTCTATGTGATTCTTTAATCAACCATTTTGAAAATTATGTGATAATTGATTTTCTGTGTTAGAGAACGTACTGGTGCCCCCCCATCGCGAGGAGGGGATCCGCAGGACCTACAGAAGCGCATGCTCGAAAAAGATACGGGATATGATTCATGACCTAAAAATGGGGCATACGAGGCCGAATTGGATCCGGCAGGAGTATTATGAGGACCTCTTAGGCATGATGGATAACCCTGCGTACAAGGAGAAATCGGAGAAGGCAAAGGTGAACGGATCTGCCGCGGGCCTTCATACGGGGGGATCAAGGTCTCACGCAGCGATACTTGCAGATCTGGTGAGCAACCGTAAATTTATTTCACTATCGAATTAGGTATTATTAATTAAAGGAGTTAATTAGTTTCTACGAAAATTTCGTATGCAGGCCCAACGGACGGTGAAGGAGGAAAGGGTGCCAGAATCGGTCACCATGCACGACGTGTTCCAGCATACGCACAAAACACAGAAGGACGGGAGCTTCATCGATGAGAGGGCCAAGGAGACTGATGTAAGTCCTTATGTTTATGAGATTAACGTTAGAATTAAAAGTATTCGGACTATAACATAGGTAAACTTAGGATTCACACTTAACTTAGTGAACCATAGGATTTAGATTACAACTTAGGTAAATCTTATAATATAAACACATTCATTTGATAGGCTGCGTATCGTGAGGCCCTTAGTCGGGCTCAGTTAACTGACATCGAGGATGTCGGTGAAACGACGCCCTTCCGGACGCCCTCTTCTTTGGCCGCTCGGAACGACCTGTTCGTAGATACCGTCGGCGGCTTTAAGAAAGGGTTCCTGTACGGAGTCGGCTCCCTAGGGCCATTGCATATGGCGACGTAGAGATTTCTACCGACACCGCCTCCTCCCGTGGCCCGGGCAGACGATGATGTTAGGTCGCAGCTTACGCAGCTGCACGAGGAGGTGTCGTCCTTGCGGGAGCAATTTGCCACGTACTTTCCGCCTGCGTCTGCTGCTGCCGTTCCGTCTGCTGCTGTCGGTACGTCTGCTGATGGTGCTCGTCCGACTTCTACTGGTCCGTCGACTACAGGTGTCGGTCCGTCTTCCGTAGGCCATCTTTCTTTCAACCCTGAAGCCCCTGTGGTACCGCCTACGGCTGTGACGGCACTCCTGGATCTCATGTCCGCAGAGCAGCTTCGCCGACTTCCGAGCACTGTCTACGATGCCTTGCCTCCGTACCTTGTGGAGGAGTATATTCGTCGGTCGAATGCGGGAACGGACAATCGACCTCCTCCTTAAAATGTTGTATTAAGAAAATTTGGATTATTTGTGAGAGCTTTGAACTAATTGTGCTATAATCGGCTTATAGCACCGGATATTATGTTACTCTTTAGGATAATTGATATTTATTTTATATTAATTTGGTTTGGTCTGTGATTCTTGGATAATTGGTGTGCATTAAATTCGTATGTGCATATTTGGTCTATGTGATTCTTGGATAATTGGTGTGCATTATATATTTGGTCTGTGTGATTGTTGGATAATTGGTGTGCATTATATATTGGTTTGGTTTATGCATATATTTGTGAACAGGGAAAGTGCTGCAATTTTTTTCCAAAAAACTCAGTTAGCGATGGACTAGTGACCGTTTAGCGACGGATAATCCCAGTTACCGATGGGTTTTCAACGGATAAGCCATCGCTATCTGGAGTTTTTAAACTGTTTCCAGGTAGCGACGGGTGATCGACGGATTATCCGTCGACAAGGTTCTGGTGGTATAAACTTCGACGGAATAGCGACGGCAATCCGTCTCCAGGGCGATTGATAATCAGCCGCTAATCCGTCGCTCTATATGGCGACCGCGTAGCGACGGAACATCCGTCGATATGGTTCTGGAAATGCATGAATTTTCAGAATCATGGCGACGGATAATCAGTCAGCAACCCGTCGCTGTAGCGACGCGGTCGCGACATATTAGCGACTACTCTTCCGTCGCCATGGTGCTGGAAATGCCAAACATTTCCAGAATCTGATCGACGGATAGTCCGTCAGAATACCGTCGCTAATCCGTCGTTAGCTACCGACGAATACCGACGGATTAGCGACGGAATGATACGATCTGATACGCTGTTACGACGGGTTACCGACGGAATTTTATGTCGCTATTGCCTACACATTTCAGTACTTAATAGTTGAAATGGACGAAAGTCCGTCGGAAATGCGTCGCTAATGCTTCGTATTGTGACGTCGAAAATCCGTCGCTATTCAGTCATGTGACGACAACTTAGCGACGGAACGTTATTAGCGACGAGCTGATTGCCGACGGAATTTTTTGGCCAAAATCCGTCGGTTATCGGTCGCTAATAGTAATTACCGTCGGTTTAGCGACGGATGTGGCCGTCGCTAAAACGATAAATTTTGGTAGTGTTTGTTCTTGCCTCTTTTGTATTGAAGGAGCACATAGAGAAAAAAGGTTTGTCCATTCTTTCCCAATCCATAGATTAGTCATTTTAAATCCTTTTCCACTCTAGTTTCTTGTATTAAAGCCTAATACTCTCCTATTTTCTGATTGTGGAGTTTAATCCCAAACTTGAACTCTAAGTACAATCGTGTTTCTGGAAAAAGTATGATGATGGAGATCGAACACTACTATTGATTCATTTACTCAGTTGATGATTCGATGAGGCGAAAGAGGATTGCAAGTCTCTGCGCATTGGCAAAAAGAACATCAATTCGGCTCTCTCAATTTTATGCCAGATCTCTTCGTGTGTAGGAAGAAAGACTCCTCCCATTTATTGTAATCTGGAAAAATACATCCATGTGCTTATAAGCAATACGTGAATGGAATATTACGCTCAGGAGCGTTGCGCCCATGGTTCTTGAACAGAATACGGTTGCAACTATGCGCATATGGCATAGCCGACTGCCACGTGGCCATAGTTGGGATATGGTGGTTGCTGAGATCTTGGGGCTATTGACACCCGTCATAGGCATGACTGAGTCGTTTGACATGTGGCATGTGTTGATAACTCGAAGATCTCGTTTTGTTGGAAGAGAAAGATCTCGATGTGTTGTTGTTTCTGCACATGAGATGCACTTGGCTCATGGCTTTAGGGACGCATAGCAAGTCTGTACGCATGGCTCCAGGGGCACATGCGAAGATTTATCCTTGTCATCCACGTGGCATAGCACAGTTGTAATCGACAAAAAGCAGTCATGATTGTTTACGACGTAAGCGCTGACGCATGCTGTCAGTTTGCTCTTCAAGGCGACTTTGTTTTTAGTAAAAAAAGGCTTCGCTACGCCTGTATTCCTCTACACTATGTACTACCATTGTACAAGGCATATTAGCTTTTTGGAAGAATGCCCCTTCGATTGTCATGTAGTCATTGTCCATGTAGAGCTCGAGACACACGCTACACTTCGTTCGAAGCGTAAGCTAACTGTCATGCCCCAGTACCGGAATACTGAGACGGACTAGGCCAGCTATTCCGTATGAGGTATATAAACGTCATACAGCGATCGTGGCTATCAAGAGACAAGGGGTGCATGCTACAATCAGGTCTCCTATGGTCCCACAGAGCATCTATGTCTCAATCAATCAAAACAAGAAGCAGTAAATAATGATCATATAAGACAAAGCAGTAAGGCATCCCCGACGCTTCATCAAAATGATTCATGAGCCTAGCTTTTATAAAAAAATAAGCTAGTACCGAGAGTCAATAGTACATAACCGTAGTCAGCTACAGTCTGATTTAATTACAATTATGTAAAAGGAAACTAATGTCCAGAACTGCCGGCTAAACAGGTACCGGTGGCTAAACGCTAAGTACAATATAGAAGATATCAGAGCAGTGAAGAAGAAACCCACTCATGGTCCCTGGCGCCCATACTCCTGGTGTGCACCATTGTTCGAGTGGAAGGTTGGATCCTCTGGAGCTGCTACGAGATCTGGCCAAACAAAACCAGCGGGGTCAGGCCCCGAATAGCAAGTACCACAAGGGAGCACAAAAGAGTGAGATAAAACCCAATGAGTAAAATATAATCTGATTCACGAGTTATAGGCTTATACCATATCATCGAGACAATATGACACGCTTACAACCAAACAAGGACAAACGGTGCCAATATCGTGCCGAGATAAGATATATCCTATAGCCATGGGCAGTTGAAGGGCTTCTAGTCGCGACTTCGGTCCATAGTCTATCGCAGCACAATAGCCCAACCTAACAACCAAACAAGGACATGGGTTAGACCACGCACCACGATAGTTCATGTTCCTCAGTTGCTAACAGAAGAAAACATATCACAAACAAGTCAGCTTACAAGCGGCCATTCAATCCTCCGGCTTTCTATGATTTATCTAGATTATCTCAGTAATATAAATTATAGGAATCCTCAGATCGTGTCAACCCAGCAGGGCTAGCCAAACCATATAATATACATATACACATAGCACTTTGATTATGCACCGGTCCCCCGCAAGGCCACCGTGCTAAAACATTTAACACATAGCACGTAGGAGTCAGATATAGTCATCCACTATAGGCGGATGAAACTGTATCCGTGGCGGCCAACCCAACACGTCAGGACAAGACCTGGGGTGGCCAGTATGGCACGATCTTAGAATTCTTCCTACCTAATGCATCTACCAATTTGAGTTTCTTAGATTAACCCTATCTTGATATAGAATTACATATCGTGGTCACATGGTCATCCTCCTATATGTCGTACCATAGTACGCGTACCCTAAGTATGAATCCACATCGGCCCGATCTAGATCCATTCTTAGTGTAATGCTTTAAACAACAATCAACATACCACGACACTATTACTGACCAATTACCATGACTGTACTAGAAGGTACACATGTATTGACATATAACACGAATAATCACTTAGCACGTAGAGTCACACCTCAGTGTACTCATTAAATGGTACCGCAGTACATACTAATATTGTATTTCAATACACACTTAGAACATGTACCAGCACGTATACAAGTAATCAGGTTAGGAACATGGTCAAGTCAGAAAGTCACTCGGACTCCTCGTGACATAAAAGTCACATATAAATTCTAGTTAAAGTGAGACATGAGGGCCCTTGAAGCCAATACAAAGATTTACAACTTTCATGTTGGAAGTTGAGAGAAATTCTGGCCATAAATCAGTCAAATAGGGCATGAAACAGCCAAAAACAGCAAAAATAGGCACTATGCGGCACTATTCAAGCCATGTGGCACTATTCATCCTGTGGTACTATTCATCTCATGCGGTACTATGCAAGCCTGCGGTACTATTCATCTCATGCGGCTGCAGCACTATTCATTCCAAGTGGCTGCGGCACTATTCATTCCATGCGTCTGCGGTACTATCCATCTCATGCTGGTGCGATACTATTCATTCCTGCGGTATTATTTATCTCATGCGGCTGCGGCACTATTCATTCCTGTGGCACTATTCATCTCATGCGGTTGCGGCACTATTCATTTTTACGGCACTATTTATCTCATGCGGCTGCAGTACTATTCATCTCATGTGGCTGCGGCGCTATTCATTCCTGCGGCTGCGGCACTATTCATCTCATGCGGCTGCGGCACTATTCATTTCTGCGGCTGCGGCACTGTTCATTCCTACTGCTGCAGCACTATTTATCTCATGCGGCTGCGATACTATTCATGCGGCACTATTCATCGTCCCTGCCAAAACCAGGGCAGATGACATAGAAAATGTCCAAATATTGTTTTGGCCATAACTTCCTCAAAACAAGTCGAAATCTAACTTTTCAAAGGTCAAAATTGGGTAGAATCAAATTTTCTACAACTTAGGACCATTATTTTTCGAGAACAACCAAGTTTGATAGATCAAAACCATGAAAATCTATAAAACTTTAGTTATAGAAACTTAGATCTACACCAAACTAGCCATTAAAATCAAAAATTTCAAGAACTAAACTTGTAGAGAATGAAGAGAAGAGCAATATAGACAAATAATATCTAAGAAAAATCATGAAATAAAAAATGCAAGAATCTCTCCATTTGGTGCAAGATGTAGTTGCCTAAATGTTGTTTGAGCAAAATAAATAAAAGAGTGAATGAGGAGAGAGAGAGAGTGTGGAAGAGAATATAAATAGGGGTTGGGTTGGCTCAAAAAACTCTAAACTTAAGCATGCTCTTAACCATATGACTAATGACATGTTAAATGCTACATGATACAACTAATTAAATTAATTAAATAAAATCCTAACCACAACACGGTTCAGAAATCCTATCATCGAAACAGTGAACCACGCCTACAACCAGACAAGGACAAGGGGTGGCACACTAATCCGCAATGAGATACTGTTCTATGCCATTGCCAGTTACAAATACAAGATACATGCAATAAAGATACAGGTGCCAGATACCATATACAGAAAAATAAAAAAATTACGTATTCCGGGAACGGGGAGTGACATCTCTACCCTCCTTAGAAAAATTCTGTCCTCGGAATTTCGATAAGGCTAGTCGAGCGCGCTCTCAGATCAGGAAATACACTTATGACATATAGCAAGCACAATTATCAAACAACACATGGCACATAAACAGTTTAAGAAAGCAAGAATAATTAAGTAAGAGCACAAACAATAATCATACCTTAGAAGGAAATGATCGGAGACATACGAATAAAATGTGCCTCTCAAGTCAGGTAGGAATCCGTCCTCGAGGTCCTACACTGACTCCCAGAGTGGACAAGGGTCAACGCTTGAGATAATTCGATATTAATGACTAAATCAAGAACGAGACTCTGCCCAGGACGTACACTCGTAATCAAGACACATGATAAATATCACGTATCACATGATACGAGAGCAGATGAGTGAGACGAGAAAGTCGCCTTCAATCTTCGAATATAGAACTCAAGGAATTATGAATAATGCTCAAAACTTACCCACAATTTGACCGCCTTCGGCCAACCACTGCTCTAATATTCCAAATTCTACATGCCTCTGCCCCTGCTGGACTCTCTGCTGCTGCCTTTCCTGGCCCTGCTGTTGTGGCCTCTGCTGTCCAACCTAATGCGGTCCTACCTGATGTTGCATTTGTCGGTACATCTGAGCTTGCGTCAATAATGGGTGTTGGGCTAGTGGCCTCACTGCTAGTGCTGGCCCTTCATACGGTCCTACCTCTGGAGCTGGTAATGCCGAAAACTGTTAAGCTGGCCCTCCTAGCCTCTGTATCTGTGGGCATGTAGCTGTACGATGGTCTGAACCCCCACATCTCAAGCACTGCCCATTCACTAACCGTCACACTTCCCGAGTGTGCCCTCCCTTACCACAATAAGTGCAACCCACTGGTGCATCCTGACATTGCTGGTGCCTCGATTGCTGCAGTCGAACTGGTGTCATCACAACTGTCGTGATCGGTGCTGCATCACGAATACGAACGCCAGGCGCTGGTGCTGACGTCCGAGGTACTGCTCCTCCCACTACCAAAAAACCAGCTTTAGCGACGGCAAGATCCGTCGCTTATCCGTCGGTAACATTTTTTACCGACGTAGTGGCGACGAATATTTGTTGAAAATGACCGTCGGGAAAAACGTCGTCGCTAAAAAATGTCCGTCGCTAAGCCGTCGGACAAATAATTATCCGACGGACTAGCGACTGGTTAGCGACGGTTGTCTTTCACCTACTTAGCGACGGATTAGCGACATGTTCCCGTCGTTTTACATGCCATACAATATTAAAATATCCGTCGCTAATCCGTCGTCAATAGGTCGGTAAAAGCGTATCAGAGAGGTTCCTGATACGCAAAATCAGTCGCTATTCCGTCGCCATTCCGTCGTTAACCGCGACGTTATAGCGACGTATTAGCGACGGGTAGGTCGTCGGCCTGGTTCTGGAAAGCTTCCATATTTCCAGAACCATGTCGACGGATAATTGGTCGCTCATCCGTCGCTAGTCCGTCGTCATCCTCGACAGATTAGCGACGGATTAGCGACCACCTATCCGTCGCTAAGTCTCTGGAAACCTACCATATTTCCAGAACCATGTCGACGGATTCGCCGTCGCTAGGTAGTCGCTCTTCCGTCGGTAACTGCAAAATATTTTATATCACCCAGGTAGCGACGGATATTCCGTCGCTCTTCCGTCGGTACCTGTAAAATATTTTATATCACCCAGTTAGCGACGGATATTCCGTCGCCCTTCCGTCGGTAACTGCAAATATTTATATAATCCGTCGCTAGTTAGTCGCTAGTCCGTCGCTAAATGTAACATCAATTAAAAAAAATTACAGAAACATTCTATTTCCTTTTCGTAAATATTACACATTCATAATATCCAATATCCAAACATCCATTTACGATCAACAAATATCCAAATATCTATCCAAACATTACATGATCAACAAATATCCAAATTCATGATATCCAATATCAAATATCCAATAACAAATATCTAAATTCATAATATCCAAATTCATAATATCAAAAAACAGTACAAATATCATTTTCCCGGAGATGGATCGCGTGGTCGTCTCGACGCCGCCTCGGCTCTGCGGATGTACTCTTCCACCATGTACGCCGGCACCTGGGACAACACATGCTCTGGAAGGTTGCGGAGCTGCTCTGGCGACATCATGTCCATGAGCCCAATGAGCGCAGTATCCGGTACCAGGCGGACCTCGGCAGAACGGTCAAATGAATAACGTCCAGGGTCGGAAGGACCGGCAACCGCAGTAGACGGACCGGGAGCAGACGGATCTGGACCGGGAGCAGAAGAAGGACGCGGAAGGCGCTCCAGCACATCCGACATAAGACTCCGTATTTCCGACATATCGGAGGTGAGAGTCGCAAGCTGCGTCCTCATATCGTCCGACGGGGGCGCGGGAGGAGGCGGGGGCGGTGGATATCTCGGAGTCGCGCCCTGCAACGACGCCGCCAGGGAACCTACGCCGTAGACGCGCCCTTTATTAAAGCCGCCGACAGACTCTACGAACACGTCGTCGTAGCGAGCGGCCATAGAAGAGGGCGTCTGGGTGGGCGTCGTTTCGCCGACAACCTCGGCAGGGGGCTCAATCTGACTAAGGGCCTCACGATATGCAGCCTATCCAATGAATGTGTTTATACTATAAGTTTTCCTAAGTTATAATCTAAATCCTATGTTTCCCTAAGTTATAATTTGAATCCTACGTTCACCTAATTAAGTTAACAATAATTATATTTCTAATATAAATCTCATAAACGTAATTACTTATATCAGTCGCCCTGGCCCTCGCGTCGACGAAGCTCCCGTCTGCCCGCCTCTTGTGTGTATGCAGGAATACATCGTAGGCGGTGACCGACTCCGGCTCTCTCCCCTCCTTTACCGCCCGTTTTGCCTGCATACGAAATATACGTCGAATTTAATTAACTACGTATATTAATAGTACCGAATTTAATAGTGAAATGAATTTGCGGTATCTCACCAAATCTGCACGCGTCGCTGCGTGGGGCTTTGAACCTCCCGTATGCAGACCAGCGGCCTGTCTGCTCGCCTTCGCTTTCTCTGATTTTTCCCTGTACTGAGCAGTATTCATCTTATCCAACATCTGCTCGTAGTACTCCTCCCGGAGCCACTTCTTCCTCGAATGCGCCGTACGAACGTCGTACACCGCATCCCGTATCTTCTTTCCGGCGGCGGCTTTGTAGGCCTTGCGAATCAACTCATCGCGATGGGGGGGCCACCAGAACGTCGTCTGACATACAAATTAAATTATCACGTAATTAAAAAATTAGTGGATTAAAGAATAATTAATAATTAACCAAAAGATATATATATACCTTCATCTCCTCGAGCCAGACGTACTGCATGTTCTGAGGCACCTCAGAAAAATTGAGGTAGGGGCCATGGTAGTTTTCCCGGATAATTTGCCCGAGTATCCGGGCAGCATCATACGGGAAAAACCTACAAAGAAGCAAAGACTGGATTATTAACTTGAATAAATGAAACAAATTTAATAAATTAACTTAAATTTACTTACGTATCACCCGCGGTCCATAGCTCTCGTCGGTTCTCGCCTATCGGCCTCTCTGGAGGCGTCGGAGGATCCGCGGGTCCGCGGATGTACTCACCGGTAGCAGGATGAAGCTGAATCCGGGGGTACTCCGGAGCCCACCCTGCAGTAACTGATGGTGTACCCGCTGGTGCATCCGGGGGCGGAACGGAACCGCTAGCGGATGGAGTCTCAGGCCTCGATGAAGATGAAGGATGGGTCGCAGAGATAGATCGACGGCGGGAAGAGTCTGTGGCCGGGCTCTCCAGGTCGGGATCGGAGGACTCTATATCCGGGGTATGTGGAAGGCGACCACGACCGCTACCACCACGACCGCTACCATCACGTCCACGGCCGCTACCATCACGTCCACGGCCACCGCTACCACCACGCCCACCACGGCCAGTACCGCCACCACCAGTACCGCCACGGCTACCAGCAGCACGAGTGGTAGTGACCATAACCTGTAAATAGAACACATAAATATAATTAACAATATAGAAGTATAAATGAATATAAAACTGAACTAAAATATATATACCAGCAGCAGGGCGGCGAGTGCCGTCAAGACAATGAGAACTAAGAGTGCCATCTGTAAAAAGAAAATCATACAATAAGTAGATGATCGAACGACAAAAACATAAACTGAAATAAGAATGTGTCCGTCTAAACTGAATTCACTAAGTTAGTTGTAAGTGCTTCTAATATATACCGATATTTAATCTAATCATCGTTATCGTCCTCGTCCTCATCGTCATCGTCATCGTTCTCATCCTCATTCTCATCGTCGACTTCATCTATATCATCATCCTCATCGTCGACTTCATCTGTATCATCATCCTCATCCTCATCCTCATCCTCATCCTCTTCTTCTTCTTCTTCTTCTTCTTCTTCTTCTTCTTCTTCTTCTTCTTCTTCTTCTTCAGGCTCAATACTTGGGACAAGACGCCTCTTTCTCCCCTGGTTGACAGCTAAGTCTTGTATATCAACCTCTTCCTCCCCTCTATTTTCCTCAGCATGAGGTATATCGACATCTTCCACGTCCATGGTATCCGACTGTTGTCCCATGTATTGGGGCTTCTCGATCTGGTCCTCTTGGTATGCTGGGTCTCCAACGTTAAATGTATTTCTAGATTTAATCTTGCATACTGCCCACCAGTCAAATCGATCTCTACGACGCCTTGGGTAGCTTGTATAGTAGACTTGAACAGCCTGACTTGCTATCGCAAACGTGTCGGACCCTCTATACCTCCTGCGATGATTTATATCGACGAATCCAAATTGTTTATCGATTCTCCAACCGATATTTGGTCTCGTATCGAACCACTCACATTTGAACATCACAATATGCATATCATATGGGCCACTATATTGTAAATCTACAATCTCCCGAAGCACTCCATAATAGTCAAAGTCCGGCTCGTCGTCATAGATGGTGCCTCTTATGCAAACACCAGAATTCTTGGTATCGAAGCCGTCATTGAGAAATTCGGCATTTATAGCATGCTGAGTTGACTTAAACTTGAAGCCATTAACGACATAGCCTGACAAAGTCTTTGCATGCTTCTTCGGTCCCAATGCCAAATAACGAATGCTCTCATTTATGAGTGTTGTTTCAGGCAATAAAACCTGTAAACATGTATTGATAATTTAAATATTTTAGCTGCATATATTTTAATGGTAGCCGCATAACATATTATCTCAGTTACTTACGTATTTACGAAACCAGGACGGAAAGGTACAATCAACCTCTCTTTGAAGTCCCTCATCTGTAATATATGGTGTCCTCATTTTGACTTCACCTCTAAATACACTGTTAGAGAGAATAAAAATAAGTGTAGTCACTTAATTCACCAAATTAGAGATTATAACGAGGCGTAGTCACTTACTTCTCCAAATCTCTCACTTCTTGTATGTCACAATTTAACACGACATATCGGTGAGCGGTATCATACTCATCGTCGGTCAACCACCGTTTCTTACTAGCCCCAATAGGCTTGCCCCTTAAATTGAATATACCTCCATCCTCAACGTCTTCTTCATTCCTTTGAGGTCTATTTCGATTTGTCTCGACATGAGTATCGAAATAAATGGAGCAGAAATTTGACACCTCCTCGATAAGATATGATTCGCATATCGAAGCCTCTATATGAGCCTTGTTGCCAACTTTCTTCTTTAGATGGTGTAGGTACCTAAAGAGATAAATTATCTTGAGAATTAACAATGAATTGACGGTGAGGACGCTTGCATATCTCGGCTATGTCTTGTCTTGCTTTTGGATTGTCCTTCGTCTTTCCTTTAATATCCATTACGGTATTGAAGACATTATCGAACACGTTCTTTTCGATATGCATGACATCAAGATTATGCCTTATAAGATTATCTTTCCAATAAGGCAAGTCCCAGAAGATACTCCGTTTGGTCCAGTTATGGCTTTGTCCGAACCCCTCGACACGATGGTTCGATGGATCTTCCATTGCGGTGGGCAATTCCTTTACAGCTTCCCAAATATCGTATCCCGAAAATCTGGCAGGAGGTTGAGAAAATTCTTGTTTTCCATATCTGAACGCGTCCTTATTCTTTCTCCAAGGATGGGCCGCGGGCAGAAATTGACGGTGACAGTCAAAGAAAGATGTTTTTCCTCTATGCCTAAGGCGGAACGCCTTACTATTTTCCATGCATATCGGACAAGACATGTGTTCTGCTGTATTTAGAGACATATACATCCTCTGCAAGCGCTTCGTGATCGACAAGTAATGCATATACTTGTAAGGACGTCATTTTCTAGTCGACTTTCCTTTTCCCTGTACTGGCTTGTAACGATCCGCATTACAGAAGCTGCAACTTTCTGATACACAATTCTCTTTGTAGTACAACATGCATCCGTTGCGACAACAATCTATCTTCTCGTACCCCAGTCCCAGTTGTCGGACCATCATCTTTGACTTGTAGAAGTTTCTTGGTAGCTCTTTTGATTCCTTCGGTAACACCTCCTTGATTACTTCTGTGATCCGATTATAGCAAGCTTGTGGCAAGTTAAAATCTGACTTTATGTTCAACAACCGCATCGTCACTGACAGTGCGGAATGAGTCTCACAACCAGGATATAGAGAAGTATCTGCGTCCTGAAACATGTCATAGAACTCCTTCGCCTCGGGATTAGGATCCTCCGGATCAAAATTAGGCCCTGCCGCATCATACACCATATCTCGTGCAAGGTTCTGCAGATCTCCATAATCAACAGAGCATCCGTGGTCTTCGATGACATCCGTTGCAGCATTATCATCAAAAGCATAAGTAGCAGCTTCCGCAGCCTGTCTTTCCGAATATAGTTCACCTTGCGATGACCACAGGCCGTAATTACGTACGAAACCCTTACGGGTCAAATGATCTCTCACAGTCACCACTTCTTCGTAACGTCTATTGTGACATTTAACACATGGACACTTAATTTTGTTACCGTCCATGTACTGAGCTTTGCTCATTGCATAATTAAGAAATACTTCCACGCCTGCCTGAAAATCGTCACTCACACCAATTCTACTCTCGTGTTGCCGTTTGTACATCCATGTACGATCAACAAAATAACGACTCATCCTCAATTTGGATGTGAAAATCTGTATCGTAAGACAAACTAAACATAAGAATAGCCCGATACCGATACTCATAAATTTGGATTAGGGTTAGGATGTTAGATATAAGTGAACTAGGTGATGTAGAGTACAATATAGGGAACTGTGAATGGACTGAAAGTTGCACATGAGAAGGTTCAATGAAGGGCCCATAAATGGGTTCACATGATAAGTTAGTAAGAATCCACATCACTATACATACTCCCCCGTCTCAGGAGTGTGTCTGGCTCCTATTTAGAACAGCACAGGTCACAACATGTCCAGAATAGCAAAACAGAGCTCTACAATGTATATCGGTATCGGACTATTCCTACGAGTATTGGTATCGGCGATATCAATACTCGTGTGAATAGGAGATTGCAATATAAGTCTAAGCTATCTAGCTAACATGTATACTTGCATTTACATTGTATCATAACTTGTATCTAGTTATCTTGCTAATCATGTATATACGCTTAACATATATGTGAAGACACTATACTAACATGTATTTAAATCAAGGTTCAAAGTATCGGTATCGGAATCGGTAGTATCGGCGGTATCGGTAGTATCGGCGATATCGGTAGTATCGGTAGTATCAGCGCGCGATATCGGTAGTATCGGCGGTATCGGTAGTATCGGCGATATCGGTAGTATTGGTATCGGCAATATCGGTAGTATCGGCGGTATCAGATCGAAGTATCGGTAGTATCTCTCGGACTATTCCTACGAGTATTGGTATCGGCGATATCAATACTCGTGTGAATAGGAGATTGCAATATAAGTCTAAGCTATCTAGCTAACATGTATACTTGCATTTACATTGTATCATAACTTGTATCTAGTTACCTTGCTAATCATGTATATACTCTTAACATATATGTGAAGACACTATACTAACATGTATTTAAATCAAGGTTCAAAGTATCGGTATCGAAATCGGTAGTATCGGCGGTATCGGTAGTATCGGCGATATCGGTAGTATCGGTAGTATCGGCGCGCGATATCGGTAGTATCGGCGGTATCGGTAGTATCGGCGATATCGGTAGTATTGGTATCGGCGATATCGGTAGTATCGGCGGTATCGGATCGAAGTATCGGATGTTTAGTGCAGGGTACGTGACATTGTGAAAGCAATACAAAGTAGCAGTAGGTCTAATAAGTCTCAGTAGGCCTAACCAAGCCTAGTCTAGCAATCACACACACCATCACAAGCCATAGAGAACACATATTACATATATATACATGTTGACATTACATTCTCATATTATCCAACATTGCATTTATAACTTGCATATATATACCACTCATTAACTTACACTATCACATGCATTGTACACTACATTATATTTTATATCATTGCCTACCTACATGCATTCCTATATACTAGCATATATATACATGGCCTATATTTCATAATCTCATGCTTGCCTACACATATATATGTATAGACATGGGTTAAAAATCAATTAGATACATTATACATACATGTCAATATTCTACATTACCAACGTGTATTCCTACATTACATATATTCAGATTTTGTGTGTTTGTGTGACAGTGTGTGTGTATGTGCAGATACCTAGGACAGTGTGTCAAAGGAAATTCAACACCCCCCTCCCCCCCCGACGCCCCTGCCCTCTCCACCCCCCACCCCCCGACCCCCCTGCCCCCATTCAACACCCCCCCCCGACCCCCCTGCCCTCTCCACCCCCCCACCCCCCGACCCCCCTGCCCCCATTCCCCACCCCCCCGACCCCCCCGACCCTCATTCCCCACCACCCCCCCCACCCCCTGCCCCCATTCCCCACACCCCCCCGACCCCCTGCCCCCATTCAACACCCCCCCCCCGACCCCCCTGCCCTCTCCACCCCCCACCCCCCGACCCCCCTGCCCCCATTCCCCACCCCCCCGACCCCCCGACCCTCATTCCCCACCACCCCCCCCACCCCCTGCCCCCATTCAACACCCCCCCGACCCCCCTGCCCTCTCCATCCCCCACCCCCCCGACCCCCCTGCCCCCATTCCCCACCCCCCCGACCCCCCGACCCTCATTCCCCACCACCCCCCCACCCCCTGCCCCCATTCCCCACACCCCCCGACCCCCTGACCCCATTCACCACCCCCCCCCCGCCCTCTCCACCCCCCGCGAAGCCGACCCCCCCCCCCCACTCCCAAAACACAAAATTAGAGAAAATTAGAGAGAGAGAGAGAGAGAGAGAGAGAGAGAGAGAGAGAGAGACCTGGTATAGAGAGAGAGAGAGCCGAGAGAGAGAGCCGCGCGCGAGAGAGGGAGAGCCGCGAGAGAGAGAGAGAGTTTTGGGGGGAATGAAAAATTCCCCCCTATCGGTTCAATTTAAGTTAGGTCACAGAATCTAGCGACGGAATAGCGACGGAAAAAAGTGGTCGCTAGACCGTCGCTAATTGAAAGGTATTTTCCGACGGCTATATCCGTCGCTAGGTAGTCGCCAAAGTTCCCGCCAATGTTGTAAAGATTTTGCCGCCAACATTTGCGACGGATAAGCGACGAAAAATAATCCGTCGCTACTATTCGTCGACGTAGCGACGGAAACCCGACAAATTTTTACATTTAAAATTGAAAAAAATTATGTTGTGTTGTCTGTCGCTAATCCGTCGCTAAGACGTCGGAAATTGGTCGCTATTAGCGACGGAATCCGTTCGTCGCTAAACGTCCGTCGGTAAAGTTGGGTATTTTAGTAGTGTCCTCCTTTCGTACTCTGCGTATGAGACCTCTTCTGGCCTACAGTCCTTGCTGATAACCTTTGAATTGTAAGCTCGTGCCTCCGAGCCACCATCAATACTGCATCGAATGTCTGGTAGTCGTGCCCCTCGACCAGCTGCAAAATCTCTAAGTGAAGTCCCTGCTGGAACCTCATAGCCTTCTCTGGCTCCGTCGCCATCATCGCCTGAGCAAACCTACTTAACCTGCAGAACTCCGCTGCATAACCATCCACCGTCCTACCAGCCTGCTTGAGGCTGATAAATCTCTGCTGAAGCTCATACCGAGCTACCACGCCAAAGTACTTGGCCTTGAATCTGGTACTGAAGCTATCCCAAGGAACAAGACGCCTCATTCCAACCTCTTCTGATGCCCACCAGTCGCGGGCGAGATCCTGAAGCAATAATCTGACTTGGTCAACCTTCTCTCCTGCTGGAACCTTTGTTGCCGTTAATATGGCCTCTGTATCCTGAAGCCAAGCATCCACCGTGATGGCATCCTCCGTGCCGTCAAAATATCTCGATTTAAGTCGACAAAACCTTCTGACGCTCCTGAATCATTCCTGACACTTCTCTCAAGGGCTAATTGTAACCCCTGATTCTGTAGCACATTCTGTTCTTGCTGTCGGGTTTGTTGTTGCTGTTGGGCTGCCGTCTGGCGTTGCTGGGTCTCCAATAACCCTCTGATAATCTGCAATAGTGCCGGTGCATCTAGTGCTACTGGTACTACCGGCATCACTGGAGGTAGGGGAACCTCTGGCCTCTATGGCTCAACTGGCTCATGCTCGGTAACGTTCTCGATGTGAATCTGTCCAGGTAGAGGGGCTACCCCTTGGTGATCTCCAACTGGTCCCTGAACTACTGGATTCTCTCCCATGCCGGCTCCTCCAATAGCCGAGAACGATGTGACCCTAAAGGAAAGGATGGAAGATATCAAAAGACAGGATGGGAAAGAATCGAGGATGATAATCAAGTTAGCAATTAAGGTGAGAGAAGGAGAAGACGAATCAGGAGATCAAAGGGGACATATTTTGATTGAGACTCCTATAATCGTAACACCCCATAAGTCTGAAAAACAGACCTGCATGGGCTACCAATAAAACTTTGTCACATCCCAGTACCGGAATACTGAGATGGACTAGGCCAGCTACTCCATATGAGGTATATAAACGTCATACGACGATGTGGCTGTCAAGAGATAAGGGGGTGCATGCTACAATCAGGTCTCCTATGGTCCCACAGAGCATCTATGTCTCAATCAATCAAAACAAGAAGCAGTAAATAATGATCATATAAGACAAAGCAGTAAGGCGTCCCCGACGCTTCATCAAAATGATTCATGAGCCTAGCTTTTACAAAAAGATGAGCTAGTACCGAGAGTCAATAGTACATAACCGTAGTCAGCTGCAGTCTGATTTAATTACAATTATGTAAAAGGAAACTAATGTCCAGAACTGTCGGCTAAACAGGTGCCGGTGGCTAAACGACAAGTACAATATAGAAGATATCAGAGCAGTGAAGAAGAAACCCACTCATGGTCCCTGGCGCCCATACTCCTGGTGTGCACCATTGTTCGGGTGGAAGGCTGGATCCTCTGGAGCTGCTACTGTAGGAGCGTAAAAAAATGTGTGCTTCATAGACTAAGTCAAAGAGATAGAGTATTCCACTCAAAATGATTTATTTTACGCCAAGGACAGACTAATCACTTTACGCCAGGGTCAAGCCAGTGGTTTTACGCCAGAGATAAGCTAACCACTTTACGCTGGTGTTTGCCATAAAATATAAAAGAACAGAACAATTATCGGAGGACCGAACTTTTACTTCACGTTACAAACTCGCTTGTACAAAGAAAGCCTAGGGACAAAAACCTAGGTACAGCAGTCTAAGTACAATTATTTATTTTAGATTCTGGGGGGTGACGATAGAGGCTTGGGAAGGCGACGGCAGTCCTGCCTTACTCTTTGGACGATCGGTATGCAGCCTCAGCTCCCTGTGAAAAGATGGTAGGCGTTGACGAAGAAATGCTCTTCTTGCTCCTCTGTTGCTCTTCTAGCTTCTCTCTCTCTGTGTGTATTCTTTTTTTTTGATTATTGGGGGGGTCTCTCTGTATATACGTATTTTTCTCTCTGAAATTGTAAATCTTACAAGGGAATGGTACCTTGCTATTTATAATAGTGGGATGTGATCATTAGGGTTGCCAATGATTAGCTTTTGGAGATGGCAACGGCTTGGAGATTGGTCCATCTTTGCCTTATACTGATCTTCTGATATCTGCGAATAAATCAGATCTATTCTTCTGCCACGTGTCCCAGATCTATTGGGATCTGACCCAATCTTTAATGGCAGCCAATCTGAGGAATTAATCGGTTTAGGACACGTGTCCTAGGAGCTGCTGGGGGGAATCTGGACCGTATGAATAGTGAGCCGTATATGAATGTGAGCCCACGTGTCAGGGCTGCGTAGAAAGTGGCCCTCACCTGAGTCCTCTAACCACAGAGGAGTAATCCTTGTGGGCCGCATAGGTATATATCCGCCTGGGCCGCATGGATATGATCTTCTTGAACCGCATGAGAAGTCCTCGCTCGAGCCGCATGAGGCTTTCATGGCCTGAACCTCATAGGATGGATTTACTTCTGAGCCGCATGGGAAGTCCTTTGCTCGAGCCGCATGAGGCTCCTATGGCCTGAGCCACATAGGATTTATTCTGAGCCGCATGAGAAGCGAGCCGCATACGAATGCCCATGCGGCAAGGCCACGTGGCATTTTTATGGCTCTCGGAGGATTTGTGTCAGAGATTTTTTTCCTCTTCCCTAGAGATTCATCATTATGGGAGAGCCATAATCACCTGCCTTTGGTGTCATGGCTGTCAACTTTTCGGAAGGGTCAGCCGTCATAGCAATTAATGCAGCGTGGGTGGAGGGGAGCACTATCGGGCCACGTGTCTTCTGAGCCGTATAGAATTCCCTCGGCCGCATAGCTTCCTATGCCGCATGACTCTCTGAGCTGCATGCATTTTCTGAGCCGCATGGATCTTTCCTGGCCGCATGAATCATTTTCTTTAGTATTTTCCATGCTTCTACAGCTGGACAAAGCTGTCAAGTCATGCATTTAATGCAAAGTCTGACATGAGGATTTACTGATAGCGTACAACACAGAATTCGAAGGGATTTGCCGTTGACGGGCAACATGAGCAAGTCTCCATTTTGTTTTGCGAGACGGTAAGCACCGTTGGAGAATACTGTCTCTATGATAAATGGACCTTCCCACTTTGGCTGGAACTTGCCGGCGGTCTTGTGAGTCATGACCATCGGCCTCCGGACTGCTAGAACAAGATCACCCACTCGGAATGTTCTGATTTTGACCTTCTTGTTGAAGGCTCTTGAGATGCGTGCTTGGTATAGCTCGATCCTTTGCTGAGCTAGGAGGCGCTTTTCATCTAAGGCCTCTAACTCTTGCAGTCGACGTTGGTAGTTGTCATCCGTTGTCAATTGATAAGTGAGGGCGACGCGGAGTGAGGGTATTTGAGTCTCTAATGGAAGAACCGCTTCACTCCCGTACACCAGGGAGAATGGTGTATTCCCGGTGGCTGTTCGAACTGTGGTACGATAAGCCCTTAAGCATTCACCGAGCTTCTCGTTCCAGTCGCACTTGTTGGAGGAGACGAACTTCTTGAAGAGTTTGATGATCGTTTTGTTGAACGCCTCTGCTAACCTGTTTGTTGTTGGGTTGTACGGCATCGAAGCGATATTCTGAATACGGTGTTTATCGCAAAACTGATAGAATGCGTGGCTTACAAACTGTGGGCCATTATCATGGATGATCCTTCGGGGCAGTCCAAAGCGGTAGATGACGTGATGCTTAAGGAAGCTGATTACGTTTGAAGTCTTGACTTCTGCGAGTGGGGCAGCTTCCGCCCACTTGGAGAAGTAATTCGTGATCGCAAGTATGAAGCGATGTCCTCGGAAGGAAGGTGGGGTGATTGGACCAATGATATCCATTCCCCATGCTTCGAATGGCCAGGACGCCATCGTCGGATGTAGAAATTTGGATGGTTGATGAATGAAGTCCGTGTGGACTTGGCAAGCTTTGCACTTTCTAGCATAATCGATCGTATCTGCCACCATTAGGCCAATAGTAGCCCATTCGGCGAAGACGATCTTGTAGTTTTGGACCGGGTTGGTGGGCCCCGCAGACATCGTCATGTGCTTCTCGTACTGCTTCTTTGGCTTCTGTGTTTGACAGACACCGAAGTAATAATCCGTCGTAAGAGCGGCGATACAACATCTTCGTCTCTGTATCGTAGAAGAATCTGAGAGAACGCATTCTGATGGAAGTGGCTTCCTTTGGGTTCTCGGGCAGGATGTCGTAGACGACGAAGTCGATGGATGGTTGTCTCCAATCAGGGGCGTCATCGATCGTCTGTGCAGAATAACTTGCCACTAATTGCATATTGTTTTTAGGACAGACCAGTTCATGGCCTATCACTTCCACTGATTGGCGATCATAATTCGGAACTGCTAGGGAAGCGGCGAGACCGGCTAAGGCATCTGCTTCGATGTTTCGGAGTCTGGGGACATGTTCGATGAAGAACCCCTCAAACGACGAGATGATATCGATCGTTATTTGGTGATAAGGGATCATGTCTTCGTGACGGACTTCGTACGAACCCCGGATCTGATTGACGATTAGTTGGAAATTGCCGTATGCTTCAAGGTATTCTACCCCCAGCTCTCTTGCAAGTTGGAGGCCAATGACCAGAGCATTGTACTCGGCCATATTGTTAGAGCAGGGTTCTGTGAGGGAATAGGCGCGGTTGATCCCCAATCCGGAAGGGGAGACCAGCACTACCCCGACTCCGACGACTATGTTGCCTTTAGGTCCGGTCCTTGAAGCACCGTCAAAGAACATTCGCCATATAGCCTCGTGAGAGGTTGCATGCGAGTTGGCGACCTTGTCTGGGATCTCTTCGTATATTCTGGAGGACTCCGAGCCTGGGTGGGCTGCTAAAAAGTCTGCCATGGCTTGACCTTTGACTGCCTTTTATGGGACAAAGATCATATGATAAGGGGATAGCAATATTGCCCATGTAGCGAGTCGAGAGCTAAGTGCCCCTGGTTTGGTCATAAGGACTCTGAGAGGGTTGACCCGTGAGATCACATGTATCATTTGTCCGGTGACATAGTGTCGCGTCTTCTGAATGACGAACACCAAGGCGAGGCATTCCTTCTCAACTGCGGTGTATCGGTGCTCGGGTCCCACCATCATTTGGCTGAGATATTATATGGCTTATTTGTGGCCTGCATCGTTGTTTTGTGCCAATAGGGCACCGAGGGAGTGTTCCATTGCTCGTACATAGAGCAGGAATGGTTTTCCAGGGACTGGGGCCACCAAGACCGGAGGATTTGACAAATATTCTTTGATGCTGTCGAAAGCGCGCTGGTATTCTTCGTCCCGTACGAATGAGACTCTTTTCTTCATGAGGTACGTGAATGGCCGACATCGCCCGGAGAGGTTGGAAATGAACCTTCTGATGTAAGCTAGCCTTCCTTGAAGGCCTCTGAGTTCGCAGAGATTTCTCGGGGGACCCATCTCCATGATTGCTTTTGTCTTTTCAGGGTCTACATGGATATTCTTTGCAGTGATGATGAAGCCTAAGAACTTTTCGCTGGATATGCCCATGAAGGACTTCGTAGGGTTCATTTTCAAATTGTACGTTCGCATTAGGTCGAATACCGTCCTTAGATCCTGCGGATGGTCTCCCTTGCTACGGCTCTTGACGGCTATATCGTCAACATAGCACTCTACCGTCTTACGTAAGTGGTCTCTGAAGATGATGCTCATGGTTCTCTGATATGTAGCGCCAGCATTCTTTAAACCGAAAGGCATGACTGTGTAGCTGTACGTGCCAATCGGTGTTCGGAATGATGTATGATTTTCGTCGTCAGGAGATATTTTGATTTGGTTGTACCCCGAGAAGCCATCCATGAATGACATGCGTTCGAAGCCGCAGGTATTGTCGATCATGATGTCTGTGATAGGAAGGGGGAACTCATCTTTCGGGTATGCCTCGTTCAGGTTGCGGAAGTCGATGTAGATTCGAATCTTCCCATTCTTCTTGAGGACGGGTACTATATTGGCGACCCAATCGGGATGTTGCTCCTCACGAATGAAGCCGCTGGCTATCAGTTTGTTGACTTCAGCTTCGATCGCGTCCATGATGCCTGGGCAGAAGCGTCGCTGTTGTTGCTTGACTGGCTTCGCATCTGGTCGAATATTGAGTTTGTGAAGAGCGATGTCAGGATTTAACCCAGGCATGTCTTCATAGCTCCAGGCGAACACATCAATGTACTCTCTGACAAGTTGTAACAGCGACTCCCATTCTTCGTCGGTTAGGCTTTTACTGATGAAGATCGATTTTGGAGAAGATTCGCTGCCGAGATCCACTTGTATGACCTCATCTTCAGTAGGAGGTTCTCTCAGTTCGAACCGCTTTTCCCATTGCGCGTCTAATTGCTGGGCCCATGGCTCTAGCTCGAGGATTTTGGGGATGTCTTCGTCTTCCTCGTAAGCGTCGGTGAACGCCATGTTGACTGACATGACTTGTCTGAAGACATCTCCGATGTTGGTAACTGAGTCGAAAGTTGGTGATCCGGTTGAATGTGACTGCTAGTCGCATTCTTCATCTGAACTCTCAGGGGTCGCTGTAGGCGTTATATACACTAACCCACATCGATTTTTGTTGTAGTAGTTCCGTAGTTTGCCTGTCGGGACTGGCGGCTTCAAAGGTAATCGTCGCCCAGTGCCGTAGTTCAACCCTGGCGTCGCCTCTAGATCATACCCCTGTTTCTGCATGAGATATTTGGATTAAGGGCTATAGAGATACAGAGGCAGTCTCCCGGCATCTGACCCGAGGTCGACTTCTTCTATGGTACGGGGATGCGGGTTGTTTGTCCGGCCAAAGATGATCGGATGATCTCCTCCTTTGAATATTCGGTAAGTGTCTTCTACTGGAGTAAGCTGGATCGCGTTGTACACATTTGTCACCTGTGTGTGTAGGTGAGCGCCTATACCGTGTTCCATAGTATACATTGTACATAGCTTATTGAGCTCGATGTAGTTCAAAGATAACCCTTTATTGATGAAGTAAGGTATCTTTTCTAGGGGGATTACATCATCAGCAGAGGGGACATTGGTGTGGGTAGCCATATACTTGGCTAGCTCCGGTTCCTCTTCGGCTACCCCCTGTGTGAACGAAGACTGAGAGGACGTCCTAGGAAGCTTGATTGTCAGTGGTTCAGTTGATGGCACAGAGCGGGGAGTTGTTGGCAGACTAGCGACCCCCAGTTTGGCATTTGATGTGGAACGAGGAGTGGCTGGTTCGCTGGAAGTGTCAGACCTTGCATCGGGGTGACGACCCTTCCTGGGAAGGCGTATCGTCATGGGCCTGTCCGAGGGGTTGAGCTTCCCTGCTTGTGGTTGGCTGACTCTTGGTAACCTGATTGTTAGTGGCTCCGTTGTGGGTCTTGGCACTTGGTCGGACCTTGGCAGCCGGATTATCATCTGCTCCTCTTGCGCCGAAAGGCTGATCGCGTCCTTCCGTAGAGTGGCGGTGAGGGGTGAGGACTTGCCCGATTTACGAGCTTGGAGGTGGATTGTCAGGGGTCCTTCTGATCCCGTGGCTGTCTCAGTATGAGCTTGTGCGTCTCCTTCATCAAGGTGCCTCTTCGATTTTTCGTATAGGCAGGAGTCTGAGTAGTAGGATTCGACCCCTTTGAAGGGATCAATATCAGCAAATTCTGTCTTCACGAAGCCGTATTTGTCGACGTATTTGAAGCACTGGTGTAGCGTGGAAGGCACGATCATATAATCGTGTATCCATGGGCGCCCCAAAAGGATGTTGTAAGAAGTGTCTGCATCTATGACGTAGCAGGTGACTTCGGATTGGAGGTTGCCAATTTGACACTTCAGACGAATCTTTGCAATAGGGTAGCTCCTGCCCGAATTGAAACCGCTGATGGCGGTGCTTGTAGGTGTCAGGCGAAGTATTGGGATACGGAGATGATGTAGCAGACCCTTCGGGATGATGCTTATGGAAGAGCCAGGATCAATGTGCATCCGATCCACCTTCACGTCGTCGATGTATCCCGTGTAGTATAGCCGACGATCATGTAAGTTGGTTTTGATGAGCATGTCCTGCAGAGTGAAGACGATGTTGGGCATTGCTCCCGTGCAGGCACTGTCTTAGAGATCCACGAGTGAGTCTTCCCCAGTGAGGTTGGATTGAGCGAGATAGGCATCGGCATTTTGGAGTGCTTCGCTCAATGCAATACGAACGTCCTTGGAGAGCCTTAGGAGTTTGTATAGTAACAATTTGGCCGGAGTGTTAGCCAATTGTGCTAAGATGTCAAAGTTATAGGGCCTCTCTAGCCCTTGGGCTGCGTCCTTTCGGAGGGATTTGTCGAAGCGAGTCTCCTTCGGCCTAGGCTTGTCGGTCGTCGAAGGCTGAGCCGGTCCCAGAGCATCAGTTGTAGTGGGTTGATGATTTTCGGCTGGGTTGTCAACCACAGGTTGGGATTGCGCTCCGGACTGCGTGACGACGGCTGTAGCTTTCTCGTTGTTTGCTGAGATTGTGTGGCAGGTCCTGATTTTTCCACTCTTCCTTTTGCTGGTGGGAGATGGTATGGGTCGAGTTACTTCTGATACCAAGTCTGGATGGACCCACATGACCTTCCCCCGTGAGGTGGTGAGAGGTACTAGACCGGCAGCCTGATCTCGAAGAGGGGGAAGATTGGTAATCTCCATTGTTGCCAGAGGGACGGGGATCACCCCGTCTTGAGTCTCCGTCGGAGGGAAGCTGCCGAATTGTACGGACACCATATTGGCTGCTACGGTTACCTCTTCGAAGTCGATGGCCAGAGCGTTCGAATCGATGAGGCTTTGGATGTACCTTTTTAGTTGGTAGCAGTCGTGTGTAGCGTGGTGTACATAACGGTGATAATGGCAGAACTTTGGGTTCTCTAGATCAGCCGGCCGAGGATCCCGTCTTGGTGGAGGAAGCTGAATTCTCCCCCCTTGTATGAGCATGTCCAAGATAGGCTTGACGTGGCCGTCTTCGAAGGAGTAATCGATTTACGGCCATTGTTTGTCTGCTGGTTGTGACTCGGGCTTTTGTGCCGTGTCAGCCACCATAGCCTGCTTTCTCTTGCTGTCCAGATTGTTGGAGGGATTACCCCCATTATCGTTGTTGGGACACTTGCCCTTGTTTTCTCCTTCCGAGATGTGCAACCCCAGTTGGCGAGCCTTCTTTAGTCGTTCTTCGGTGCTTGTAGCGCTAATGATGAATGCCTTCCAATCTTTGAATTGACTTTTGCCCATCCAGAGACTGATCGTAGGAAGCAGTCTCTTTTGGCAGATCTCAATCAAAGAGGAATCTAGATTTCTGGAGGGCAGCTTCATGGCGGTCTGGCGGAACTGCTCGATGTAGTTCCTTGTCAACTCCTTCTCCCCTTGGACGACGTCCATGAGAGTGGACATAGTGATGTCCTGTCCTACTTCATAGAATCGCTCCAAGAACAGGCGCTTGAAGCCGGCGAAGGAATGGATGCAGTTGTCCGATAGATTACGGTACCAATCGAAGGCGACCCCTTTTAACGCCCCAATGAATAACCGTACGAGGATGGCATCATCATGGGGCAGATGGTCGGTGGTAACCTCGAAGTAAGTGATGTACCGACTTGCTGAGGTTTTGCCATCATACGGGTTGATATTGAACGGCTTATATCTTGGTGGGAATGGAACATCCCTCCATTCAGCAGGGTATGGTTGTCGTATTCTGAGATCTTGAGCGTTTTCTCGGGCATGGAACATGGCTCGGAGCTCCTGGACCTCTCTCCTTACTTCTCGGGTCTCATCTGTCGTGGTAGGGGCTGTTATTTTGGAAGGATTATTGCCCGGGTTTGGTGCCGCTGAGTTTGAATCTATATTGACCGCGGGGCCCGTGCTTGTTTGACCAAGCGTTCCTCCTTGTAGAGTGGGCAGGACCGCTTTAATCTCGTCTACAGATTTGACCAAAGCAAGTAATATGGCTCCGAGACTGTCAATGCGCTGGCGATCACTGGAACCACCTTGATTGCTGTCCGTTATGAACACCGTCCTTACGTGAGGAGTGATGGAAGGAACGGTGGAGGATGTGCCCTCCGAGTCGTACCCGTGTACCGAGAAGTCATCAGGATATGTGGGAATATTGTCTTCTGGTTCGGACTCGGAGGGAGCAGTACCCCCAGCCTCAGAGTTTACTTCGTCTTGAGAATCACGGGTGTCCTCGGGGACATCGGTGTATGTCGTTCCTAATGGGAGAATCGTTTCCCCGGGCTCGGCTCCTTGAAACATTGGATTGTTGTGGATGTTCGGATGAGTGCTATCCCCAACCCCCAGCGATGCGGATTATGAATTTCCCACTACAGCAGATTTCGTCTTTGAACGGATGTGTTGGAATACTCCGGTAGAAGACAACTGTTTAGACGACAGTTTCGTAGCTGTAGTGGTTGATATCTTGGGATTGGAGATGCTTGTCTTTTTTCCCCTCCTTTCGGTGGGGACCTTTTGAGCGAAATTGTAGGAGACAACAAGGGGTGCCTCATCTTCTGAGCTCGGGTGCTGTAGTCTTTGGAAGACGGATGGCCGATTTTCCGTTACTGCCGCGTTATTGCAGCAGCAATTGATGATGATTTCGGTGCAGCGATGTCCAAGCGAGGACTCTTTGCACGCCGACACTCCTTCTCTTTCCTTGCGTTTGTGGAGGATCGTCTCCCGCAGGTCAGAGGAACCACTCTGTCCATTTGCCGCCGGGGGCTGGACTCGAGCGGTTGCATAAAACTTCCCATCCGAGGCCCGTGTGATAGTCAACGGGACACCCCGATAGTCAGAGGTTGGGACAGCTGACTGGACCCGATGAGTCCGTGCTGTCATAGACTTCCTCCTTTTAGCACCTGCGGGTGCGTAATAGGAGGAGTCCAAGTTGAATAACAGAGAGTCTGGCTTATCATCCAGAGAAGTATCAGGGTCAGGACCGCATGAGAGACGGTCGAAGACTGATCTAGAGAAGCGTAAAATGGATGCTATGCGGCTAGGGTTGGGTACCGTGCAGGCTGTCTGCATGCGGTTGTCTTCTGCCGTCGGATGAATTGTTTTTGTGTTGCTAGGAGTCACGACCGTACAGGCTGGTCGCATGCGATTGGCAATTATGGCCGCATGGGTTTTCTGCAAGCGGTTGACTCCCATAGCCGCATGAGTTTCATCCGTGTGATTGGCAACTGTAGCCGCATAAGCTATGCGGCTGACAGATATGGCCGCATGAGTTTTCTTCATGCGGCTGGAGGATATAGCCGCATGAGCTTTCTCCCTGCGACTGATACCCTTATGCGGCTCGGATCTCATAGAGTTCCTCTTTGCCCCTGCAAGTCTAGCATCATAGTGTTTTCTTCTGCCAGACTTGGGGACAGCAGAGTTGTCTATGATCTGAAGTGGGGCCGCAGGGGAATCTTGCTCGCCGTCTTGAACAACAGAGGATGTCTCTGCAAGAGCTTCAGCAGGAACGAAGGATCGGGGTCTCCACTCCTTACGGGCCTTCTTTGTGTGGGCTCGCTTCTGGACCGGGCCAGTGCTCTTGTCGGAGAGCATCTCTTCGAACGCCTGTTGGTCGAACCGGGCGACCATCTTTTGTTGAGTGGAGCCAAGCTTGGCTGCATTCGATTGCGTCACCAACTCCTCAGCCGTGGAGAAGTTTGTCCTAGCAGAGTTGCCATCGTGTTTGCCATGAAATATAAAAGAACAGAACAATTATCGGAGGACCAAACTTTTACTTCACGTTACAAACTCGCTTGTACAAAGAAAGCCTAGGGACGAAAACCTAGGTACAGCAGTCTAAGTACAATTATTTATTTTAGATTCTGGGGGGTGACGACAGAGGCTCGGGAAGGCGACGGCAGTCCTGCCTTACTCCTTGGACGATCGGTATGCAGCCTTGGCTCCCTGTGAAAAGATGGTAGGCGTTGACGAAGAAATGCTCTTCTTGCTCCTCTGTTGCTCTTCTAGCTTCTCTCTCTCTCTTTGTATTCTTTTTTTTCTGACTATTAGGGGGGGGGGTCTCTCTGTATATACGTATTTTTCTCTCTGAAATTGTATATCTTACAAGGGAATGGCACCTTGCTATTTATAATAGTGGGATGTGATCATTAGGGTTGCCAATGATTAGCTTTTGGAGATGGCAGCGGCTTGGAGATTGGTCCATCTTGGCCATTCGTTTTAATTATGATAAATTTGGGCCATTAGGTGTAGATTGCACCAAATCCCATGAGCAATTAATGCTGATTGGAATAAATCTTCCTTATACTGATCTTCTGATATCTGCGAATAAATCAGATCTATTCTTCTGCCACGTGTCCCAGATCTATTGGGATCTGACCCAATCTTTAATGGCAGCCAATCTGAGGAATTAATCGGTTTAGGACACGTGTCCTAGGAGCTGCTGGAGGGAATCTGGACCGCATGAATAGTGAGCCGTATATGAATGTGAGCCGCATATGAATATGAGCCGCATATGAATGTGAGCCCACGTGTCAGGGCCGCGTGGGCAGTGGCCCTCACCTGAGTCCTCTAACCACAGAGGAGTAATCCTTGTGGGCTGCATAGGTATATATCCGCCTGGGCCGCATGGATATGAACTTCTTGAACCGTATGAGAAGTCCTCGCTCGAGCCGCATGAGGCTTTCATGGCCTGAGCCGCATAGGATGGATTTACTTCTGAGCCGCATGGGAAGTCCTTTGCTCGAGCCGCATGAGGCTCCTATGGCCTGAGCCACATAGGATTTATTCTGAGCCGCATGAGAAGCGAGCCGCATACGAATGCCCACGCGGCAAGGCCACGTGGCATTTTTATGGCTCTCGGAGGATTTGTGTCAGAGATTTCTTTCCTCTTCCCTAGAGATTCATCATTATGGGAGAGCCATAATCACCTGCCTTTGGTGTCAGGACTGTCAACTTTTCAGAAGGGTCAGCCATCATAACAATTAATGCAGTGTGGGTGGAGGGGAACACTATCGGGCCACGTGTCTTCTGAGCCGCATAGAATTCCCTGGGCCGCATAGCTTCCTATGCCGCATGACTCCCTGAGCTGCATGCGTTTTCTGAGCCGTATGGATCTTTCCTGGCCGCATGAATCATTTTCTTTAGTATTTTCCATGCTTCTACAGCTGGACAAAGCTGTCAAGTCATGCATTTAATGCAAAGTCTGACATGAGGATTTACTGATAGCATACAACACAGAATTCGAAGGGATTTGTTTTACACAGAGACCAAAGTTGTCGTTTAGTATGTGGATAGAGCTATTTTACGCTCACAATATGATTTCTTTTACGCATGGAGACTATATGAGTTTTTACGCTCAAAAGTTGACGTGTGCATAAAGTTTATTTGGGCTACGTTTTACGCTTAAGGCTATTTTTTAGCCACTTTACACGGGAAGTCCATGTCAGGGCTATTTTACGCCTAGTCTACTACTTTACGCTCAGAGTATATTTAGGTTGTTATTTACGCCCTATCCTTCCTGGCTACGTTGGAACGTGGTTTGCTTACATGGCTTTCATACCACACATCTCGAAGAACATGTGTACGTGCATCCTATTCTTATTGAAATAATGGGACACGTGTCAACGTATGCAGAGGATGACTTCAGTCATGGGTGGCAGTTATTAGCGTAAAGACAGAACTTTTGCTGAGTTTTACGCATAGAAGGCCAAGTCTATAAATAGACTGAGTTTTTCTCATATAGGAGACACAGAGACGGAGAGAGAGAGACAAGAAGAGAATACATAGAGATCAGAATCCAGAGATTTTGATTCTCCGGAGCATTCTTCTTCAACTTTTCTTCCAGAATAGAGTGAAGCAAAGCATGAAAGCATTCGGCCTCGCCATTAGTGCCCAAGTGCGTCGATACCTTTCTGGTGACTTAGTTCTTCCGGTTGTTCATCTTCTAGCAGTGATCTTCATCATCATCGTATGGTCCAAGGAACAAAGTGATCGACTTCAGATCAGACTTCCATAGCAATACTTCCCAGAACAATTTGCACTATTTGTACTTTTTCTCGTTTTATTTTCAAAAGCCAATTTCAGGCCTTTTGTTAAGTGAAATAAAATGGCGACTCTGCTGGGGACGACCTTCTCCCCTGACGAGGAGGCAATTTCTCAATACGATGATGTGTCGATTGGATCGACAAAGAAGACTCTGGTTGTGCACTTCGACCAGACTGCTTATGAAAAAATGCTCCGAACTAGGGGTGGTTCTCGCTGCTCCAATGTTCAAAAGTCTCGCAAAGCACGAAAAGTTTGGGTTCCTAAATCCAAAGTAGCTTCTGATCTCTCTGTTGCTTCTAATGGCAAGGGAATTCTTTCCACTCCTGTCGTAGGGGCTCCCGTTCGTAACGAGGCAGTCCTTACTTCAGCGTCGCACTCTAAGTGTGACAATTCATCTTCCGTCTGTGACGGTAAAGATAATCAGGTTTCACGCCCACTGCGTAAGAACCAAGTTTTACGCCCAGTGCGTAAAAATGATGTTTACGCCCAGTGGGTAAAAACCAAATTTTACGCTCAGTGCATAAGAACGAGTCTCCCATTTGTAATGAGGCATACTCTAATGTTTGTGCTTCTGAGTGTAAGAATAAGTCTCCCGTCTGTGACGTGGTAGACACACAAAAATTATGCTCTTCGCGTAAAGAAAAATCTTCCGTGTGTGACGTGGCAGATACACTTGTTTTGCGCTCTATGCATAAAGGTAAATCTCCTGTCTGTGACAGTGTAGATAAAATTCACAAAGATGCTTCTGTATCTAAAGTGATGGTACCTGCACGTATGAAGCATAAAAACATAGTTGGTAAAACTTATGTTTTCAACCAACAACCTTCTGTACGCAAGGTACCAAACTTACAAATTACATGCAATAAAGATGGAGTCCTTCGTGCTCAAAAATCTTACGATTTATGCACGCAACTCCAAGCACGTAAAAATGTACAGTTTGGTTCTGCGAATGCAGCCAGTAATCTTCTTTATACACAAGGGACTAAACGTTTTGCTACCCCAAATGTAATAAAGAAGACTACTCCTTCTGTAACGCCCCAGTCCCAAAATACGGAGGACTAGGAACGTAGACATGCCAGCTGTATTCATACGAAGTACACTCCAATATATGGAAATCTCGTACGAATACATAAGCTGTAAAATACAGTAGAACCATAACTAATCTCATCCACGCAAAATAAATGAATAAAAGACATCATATAAAGATAATGAATTGTCTTGATACAATATGTTGAGCGGAGACAAATTCACTACCAACAAGTAAAGAAAAATTACAAAAGAAAAGATATGAATTTGGCGAGCGAAGCGAAGACGATCCAAGTGCAATCATCCTCGTAGAAATAGGAAGGACCACGGCTACAGCTAGAACACCTGCGAAAGACAATAGCACACACCTGGAGAGATAACCAGGTCCTCAGAGGGACGTAACAAGACACATAATATCATGCCATATAAACTGAATAAATATAGCTCAAATAAATAAGTCAATCGAATTATAACATGGTCCAATACGCACCTACGGAACGAGCGTACCATCCCCCCAACCAAACAAGGACAGGAGATGGTAAACTAATTCACGGTGACGTATCTTTCCATGCTAATAATCCAATATGATATCCGGACCCCAACAACGTTCAATACCTTCTCATCGAAGTAGTAAGTTACACCTACAAACCAAACAAGGACAATATGTGACAAAATAATCCGCGACAAGTTATGTTCCAAGCCACGGTCACATACAAGTACCCAAACCAAAAGTACTCGTACCTAACGGATAACAGTGCCTAACCATTCTAAGTGAAATGTTGTTAAGAACAATCCTTCTTACGCATGGGCCCTGGCTAAATAGGATCGGCGTAGTCCTCCTTGGACACCAGAGGCCCATCAGTAAGAGCATGACGTTCTACAGAATCGTCAGTGGCCGTTAGTAATCATGGGTCATCAATCCCGTATCTCCAGCGGAGAGTCCGGGTCACAAGGGAAAGTGCATCGAAGTCCATACGCTAAGGAATTGTCCTCCCCGTCCAATGCCTACTGTGTTGTATCCACAACACAAACCACTATAACCGCTAAGTCAAACTAGCATGCAATCTCTATTAGCGGTTATTCCTATCGCACGACTTGTACGTACTGGTGGCCAGCCAATCACGCACTTCCGTGTTCTACATGCGACACACATCTTCGTGGTACAACGTGACAAGGCCAATAAATGCAACACACAAGGTGGTCCCTTAAATCTAGGTTTAATGTGAGAAAAATAATACATAGCAGGAAATATAAATGAACAGTAAGTTCTAACAGGTTATGCCATGTATCACGGTTTATTTTGCATAAAGAAAATAAATAATGCATAAAATAAGAGCTAAAATAAATAAACAGCAAATGGCAAGGTGTCTTGCCTGGTAATACGCCTGGTGTGCTGTGATAATCAATGGTGGCAAGAACTGCGACTTCGGTGCAACAACTACACAAGGGAACCTCTTTTGGTGGTACAGACCGGTGCATCGGGTCCAGAACGGTCAATTTAGTTAGGGTGGACATAGGGTAGTCTAGAATTGGTGAGGGAATAAGAGGATTGGTACGGACAAGAGAAAATCAAAGAAATATTGGATAAATATTATGTACACGAATTTTATAAAATATTTATAATTCCTAAAAATTAGTTTTATGAGGTCTAAATATTTATATAGAAAAATACTTAAAATACTTAAAGTCAAGAAATTTGTTTTTTGGCAAGAACCCTAATTTTGTAAAAATATGACTTTTTAGGGGGAGAATTATATTTTTAGTAGTCACAATAAATATTTTTAAAGACGAGGACATCATCGTATATAAAATATAAAATCTAGTATAGTATTTTTAGGGCTAAAACTAATTTCTACTAATAACAAATTTAACCAGAATTCTTAGTCAATAATAAAAATATATATAAAATAATATTACTAATATTGACAATAATAATACATACATGTACATATAATATTAGTCAGTAAAAATACTATTACTATTACTGTAAAATCAGAAATAACATAACAAGATAATAGCAATAATAATAGTAATACTTAATACTAATAATAATGAATGATAATGATAATGATAATAATAATAATAATAGAGATAATAATAATAATAATAATAATAATAATAATAATAATAATAATAATAATAATAATAATAATAATGATAATAGTGATTTAGGCAATTAAATGAAACACAACAACAGTGACCACAAAAAAAAAACATTATCAACCGAGTCCCATTACTCAAAGAGGGGGGGCTGTAAAGAACGTAGGAGAGAGAATGGAAAGAAATGGGACGAGCGGTGGAGGTTTCCGGTGTTCCGGCGACGGCGCGCGCGCTTCAACGGTCTCTGCGCGGGGCGGACGGCTCGGCGCGCGGAGGAGGGTTCAGCGAGGCGGAGGGGAACTCGGCGGAAGGGTTCTTCGGAGGAGAGGGAGAGGAACGGAGGGTTGGCGGTCGACGGCCAGAGGCGAGGCGGAGGGAGATCGAAGAAGAGGGAAGAAGAGCGGGAGGTGGATTCACGGATGGGTGCGGCGGAGCAAGCCGGAGGGGTGGAGTTAGGGCGGACGACGTCGACGGGGACTCTGATGGTCGGGCGACGCTCGCGGCGTGGCGGCGCGCTGGTGGCAGCGAGGTGCACCTCATCGGAGAGGCCTGTGCGACCTCGGCGGTCGTCGGCGCGATGGATGTGGCTCGCCATCCTACTCGGCCGAGACGGGGTTTCGCCAGATCTCGATGGCGGCAGAGGTAAGGTTGGTGGTGATGTTTACTTTTGTAGATATTTTGGATTTTTGTTTTGGGTACGGCTAGCGACGAGGCCGTGACGGTGATGATGGTGGTTTTGGTGGGGTGTTCTGTTATCGACGGGGATCCGGGGGTTATGGAGGTGGACCGCCGGAGGTGGAGAGCCGGTCGCGGTGGCGGGTTTGTTGGCATCGGGTGGCGGTGTGTGTCGATGGTTGGGCGAGGGTGCTGTGTCGGTCGGGGAGGAGAATGGAGACGGGTTGGCCGGAGGTACTCCATGGTGGAGGACAGGCAGGGTCGGTGTCGTGGTTTCGACCAAATTAGGGTTAGGGTTAGGGTTAGAGTTAGGGTTTTGGGAATTGTGTCCTGCGAGACAGGGTGGAGTCGAAGTCGTGTCGGGGATGTGTTCGACACGACGGGGACGGAGGTTCGAATCAGTCGGACCCGGGGTGGAGGAATGTATTTGTACAATGAAACACATAGTGGATGGGACAGGACACGGTCATGGACACGATGCATTCACTTTTGTGGTGAAAATTTTTGGAGAAATAATGAATGATGAAAATTGGAGGAGTACCTGCCTATTTATAGGATGTGGGAATTCTCAATTGGATAGGAATTAGGAATATTTAAAATCCAAAGTAGATAATTCTTACTTAATTTAAAACAATGAAATCAAATCCAAATCCAATACAAATCCAATTTAAATCTAATTAAATTCTTTGGTTTAAAAATCAAATCAATTTCAAATATAGATATTAGTTTACTATTTAAATGTATACATGGAATCAAATCAAAATTTAAATCTTCACAATAATTTTGAATATATTTTCCAAAATTATTAATAATAATAATTTTGAAAATTACATTAATATTTTTAAATATCTTTGAATAATAAATCATTAATATTAATAAATCTCAAAAATTATATTTTATTTAAAATAATCTAGCAAAATATTTATGAAATATGTGCATGCACTAAGAATATTATTATTCTAGATAAAAGGCTTTTCATAAATAAAATCATAAATTTAGCAAATTTTGATATCTAAATTAAATATTACATATATTATTTTGAAACTATAAAAATAAGAAAAAAATATTTTTCTAAAATATGTACGCTCGCACATATTCGCATCATCAAGCAATTATGAAAATAAAATTTCGTGCGCGACGTACAATACGACTACGCGACGTACAATACAAAAATTTAAATCAGTACCAAATTTAATAAAAATATAGTAGAAATTTAGGGATTTTACATCCTACCCAACTTAAAAGAATTTCGTCCTCGAAATTAAAAATTAGTAGGGGGTGAGAAGACACAAGGGGGTATCGATGGGATCAAACGATGACAATCATGTCGTAAGAAATTGCGATCTAGTCATAGAAAAATAACGGTATGGTCACGTTGGTCGCGAGTTAAGGCACGAATTGAAGATTAAGGTTTAAAGTTTAATTCAAGAGTATCATGAAATAGAGAATGATATGGTATCAAGAGAAATAAGTTAGAGACCTTGTAGGTTGAGGCACGAATAAGAGATCGATTAGGTTCATGCCTAAATCAAGTGACTTGGAAGGTTCATGATAGCAAATATAGGGCCAAGAAAAGGACGAGTGGTTTAGGGTGAGATATAGCAACATCGAGTGAGAATGGTCATAGTCGATAGGAAGGCTAGAGGAAGTTCTAGTATAACACATTCGCCCTCCTAAAATAGGTGAAGGCAAAAGCAATAGAGTCGAAGGAGGCGTTATCGAATACGAATACGTGATTCAAAGACGATCGAATAATTTCAAAAGAATTGTTAAGGCAGTCGTAGATGAGACTCTAGAGGACAAGTTTATCTATGTCCCATCCACGTAGAACGATAGATAAAAGCGAACCAAAGTGCACTCGGTTGATCAGACCATCATGCACCGGTTCTAAGTAGACAGTACGTTAGTAGATGCATCCAATAACATATGTCATGAACAAGCTTGATGAAGAATTAAGCTTGCAAAAACTAGGCTATATTAGCATCATTAGTCTAGATAGTAAAAATATAGGCACGATGGTAGATGAAAATAAGAACAAATATGAATAGCCTAAGAGTTATAAGAATCTAAGTCTTGTTATTCCTATACAATCATTCTACGGTTTTATTGACCAAGGCTTGGTTGACCAAATGGGTTAAATTTCTCTAGTCTCTATGGTCTAGATAATACTATTTATATTCTCCTTAATGGTCAAGGGTGTGTCATATCGTAGGGTATTCTACCCAACTTCAAGATTTAAGCTAAGGGTGTTTGGGACATCTAACTAGTAGGGTCAATCTCTAGCAAGCACGAAGGGAAGATAAGAATAATGATAGAAGGAATCAAGCAAGATGGAATCGATGAGTCGAACGGTAGTTCGAATATAGAATTGAAGAAGTCAAGTATGTGGATGAGATCCTAAACTTCTAATCCTATACGCAGGCTTGCTTGGCACGGTAAAGTAACCAAACAATTTATCTTGACCTTCATGGGCCACCACAAAAACATGTAACGCCCCAGTCCCAAAATACGGAGGACTAGGAACGTAGACATGCCAGCTGTACTCATACGAAGTACACTCCAATATATGAAAATCTCGTACGAATACATAAGCTGTAAAATGCAGTAGAACCATAACTAATCTCATCCACGCAAAATAAATGAATAAAAGACATCATATAAAGATAATGAATTATCTTGATACAATATGTTGAGCGGAGACAAATCTACTACCAACAAGTAAAGAAAATTATAAAAAAAAGATATGAATTTGGTGAGCGAAGCGAAGACGATCCAAGTGCAATCATCCTCGTAGAAATAGGAAGGACCACGGCTAGAGCTAGAATACCTGCGAAAGACAATAGCACACACCTGGAGAGATAACCAGGTCCTCAGAGGGACGTAACAAGACACATAATATCATGCCATATAAACTGAATAAATATAGCTCAAATAAATAAGTCAATCGAATTATAACATGGTCCAATACGTACCTACTGAACGAGCGTACCATCCCCCCAACCAAACAAAGACAAGAGATGGTAAACTAATTCACGGTGACGTATCTTTCTATGCTAATAATCCAATATGGTATCCGGACCCCAACAAGGTTCAACACCTTCTCATCGAAGTAGTAAGTCACACCTATAACCAAACAAGGACAAGATGTGACGAACTAATCCGCGACAAGTTATTGTTCCAAGCCACGGTCAGATACAAGTACCCAAACCAAAAGTACTCGTACCTAACGGATAACGGTGCTTAAACCATTCTAAGTGAAATATTGTTAAGAACAATCCTTCCTACGCATGGGCCCTGGCTAAATAGGTTCGGCGTAGTCCCCCTTGGGCACCAGAGGCCCCATCAGTAAGAGCATGACATTCCGCAGAATCGTTAGTGGCCGTCAGTAATCATGGGTCATCAACTCCGTATCTCCAGCGGAGAGTCCGGGTCACAAGGGAAAGTGCATCGAAGCCCATACGCTAAGAAATTGTCCTCCCTGCCCAATGCCTACTGTGTTGTATCCACAACACAAACCACTATAACCGCTAAGTCAAACTAGCATACAATCTCTATTAGCGGTTATTCCTATCGCACGGCTTGTACGTACTGGTGGCCAGCCAATCACGCACTTCCGTGTTCTACATACGACATACATCTTCGTGGTACAACGTGTCAAGGCCAATGAATGCAACACACAAGGTGGTCCCTTAAATCTAGATTTAATGTGAGAAAAAATAATACATAGCAGAAAATATAAATGAACAGTAAGTTCTAACAGGTTATGCCATGTATCACGGTTTATTTTGCATAAAGAAAATAAATAATGCATAAAATATGAGCTAAAATAAATAAATAGCAAATTGCAAGGTGTCTTGCCTGGTAATACGCCTGGTGTGCTGTGATAATCAATGGTGGCATGAACTGCGACTTCGGTGCAACAACTACACAAGGGAACCTCTTTTGGTGGTACAGACCGGTGAATCGGGTCCAGAACGGTCAATTTAGTTAGGGTGGACATAGGGTAGTCTAGAATTGGTGAGGGAATAAGAGGATTGGTTACGGACAAGAAAAAATCAAAGAAATATTGGATAAATATTATGTACACGAATTTATAAAATATTTATAATTCCTAAAATTTAGTTTTTATGAGTCTAAATATTTATATAGAAAAATACTTAAAATACTTAAAGTCAAGAAATTCGTTTTTAGGCAAGAACCCTAATTTTGTAAAATATGAATTTTTAGGGAGAGAATTATATTTTTAGTAGTCACAATAAATATTTTTAAAGACGAGGACATCATCGTATATAAAACATAAAATCTAGTATAGTATTTTTAGGGCTAAAACAAATTTCTACTAATAACAAATTTTACCATAATTCTTAGTCAATACTAAAAATATATATAAAATAATAGTAATAATATTGACAATAATAATACATACATGTACATATAATATTAGTCAGTAAAATACTATTACTATTAATGTAAAATCAGAAATAACATACCAAGAGAATAGCAATAATAATAGTAATACTTAATACTAATAATAATGAATGATAATGAAAATAATAACAATAATAATAATAATAATAATAGAGGTAATTAAAATAAAACAGAATATTAATATTAATAATAATAATAATGATAATAGTGATTTAGGCAATTAAATGAAACACAACAACTGTAACCACAACAACAAAAAATAAAAAAACATTATCAACCGAGCCCATTACTCAAAGGGGGGGGCTGTAAAGAACGAAGGAGAGAGAGAGAGAGAGAGAGGAAAGAAATGGGACGAGCGGCGAAGGTTTCCGGTGGTCCGGCGGCGGCGCGCGCTCCGGCGGTCTTGGCGCGGGGCGGACGGCTCGGCGCGCGGAGGAGGGTTCAGCGAGGCGGAGGGGAACTCGGCGGAAGGGTTCTTCGGAGGAGAGGGAGAGGAACGGAGGGTTGGCGGTCGATGGCCAGAGGCGAGGCGGAGGAAGATCGAAGAGGAGGTGAGAAGGGCGGGAGGTGGATTCACGGAGGGGTGCAGCGGAGCAAGCCGGAGGGGTGGAGTTAGGGCGGACGACGTCGGCGGGGACTCCGATGGTCAGGCGACGCTCGTGGCATGGCGGCGCGCTGGTGGCAGCGAGGTGCGCCTCACCGGAGAGGCCTGTACGACCCCGGCGGTCGTCGGCGCGAAGGATGGGGCTCGCCATCCTACTCGACCGAGGTGGGGTTTCGCCAGATCTCGACGGCGGCAGAGGTAAGGTTGGTGGTGATGTTTACTTTTGGAGATATTTTGGGTTTTTATTTGGGTACGGCTGGCGACGAGGCCGTGACGGTGATGATGGTGGTTTTGGTGGGGTGTTCTGTTGTCGACGGGGATTCGGGGGTTATGGAGGTGGACCGCCGGAGGTGGGAAGCCGGTCGCGGTGGCAGGTTTGTTCGCAGCGGGTGGCGGTGTGTGTCGATGGTTGGGCGAGGGTGCTGTGTCGGTCGGGGAGGATAATGGAGACGGGTTGGCCAGAGGTGCTCCATGGTAGAGGACAGGCAGGGTCGGTGTCGTGGTTCCGACCAAATTAGGGTTAGGGTTAGGGTTAGAGTTAGGGTTTTGGGAATTGTGTCCTACGAGACACCGGTGGAGGCGAAGTCGTGTCGGGGATGTGTCCGACACGACGGGGACGGAGGTTCGGATCTGTCGGACCCGGGGTGGAGGAATGTATTTGTACAATGAAACACATAGTGGATGGGACACGGACACGGTCATGGACACGATGCATTCACTTTTGTGGCAAAAATTTTTGGAGAAATAATGAATGATAAAAATTGGAGGAGTACCTGCCTATTTATAGGATGTGGGAATTCTTAATTGGATAGGAATTAGGAATATTTAAAATCCAAAGTAGATAATTCTCTACTTAATTTAAACAATGAAATCAAATCCAAATCCAATACAAATCCAATTTAAATATAATTAAATTCTTTTGGTTTAAAAATAAAATCAATTTCAAATAGATATTAGTTTACTATTTAAATGTATACATGGAATCAAATCAAAATTTAAATCTTCACAATAATTTTGAAATATATTTTCCAAAATTATTAATAATAATAATTTCAAAAATTACATTAATATTTTTAAATATCTTTGAATAATAAATCATTAATATTAATAAATCTCAAAATTATATTTTTATTTAAAATAATCTAGCAAAATATTTATGAAATATGTGCATGCACTAAGAATATTATTTATTCTAGATAAAAGGCTTTTCATAAATAAAATCATAAATTTAGGAAATTTTGATAGCTAAATTAAATATTACATATATTATTTTGAAACTATAAAAATAAGAAAAAATATTTTTCTAAAATATGTATGCTCGCACATATTCGCACTCGTCGAGCAATTATGAATGTACAATACGACTACGCGACGTACAATACAAAAATTTAAATCAGTACCAAATTTAATAAAAAAATATAGTAGAAATTTAGGGGTTTTACACCTTCTACTCCTTCTGATTTACGTGAATTGCTAATGCAAAGCATAAAAATAGACAATCTCCCGTGACACTCTCCCAAGAAAATCATCACTGTGAGTGTCACCAGATTGTAATTAAATGTTGTTGTTCGGCCTCCAAACGGTCAGTTTTTGATTGGTTAAGTTTTTATGTGTCCCAACACCAAGCTGATGAGTTGTCATATGCATCAGTCAACATGGCATCTCATACCAACAGAGGACGACGTCCTAGACGGAACACGTCCCAAACCCCAGGTCAACAACAATTCAACAGACTTCTTGATTCTTTGAAGGAGTATATCAGAATACTCGATCAAGTAGACAAAGACAATTGCAGACTTCTGATTCAAAAGCTGGGGGTACTCAATCTCTTGAGTCCGAAACTGATAGTGTCGATTCATACTTCTATACTAATCCCTCTGTATCTTCAAGAGAGGTTGAATCCTATGCTATTGGAGATGAACGAGAGACGTCATCTGCTAATACAGAACAACGTCTCACTGCCGTTGAGCAATCATTGAAAGACATGCTTAACATGATGCAAAGCATGCACCAGATAATAACGGCTCAGCAAACTGCTCAACCGGCAATAGTAACACCGGTACAGGTAGCAGCACAAACTCAAGATAGCCAAGGGTGATATACCTTGAATATCCAAGAGCCTGCTGTTAACCAAAATTCTGCATCTCCAGATCCCATCATTCCAGAAGATGTACCATCTCCGGTGGGGGTTACGGTATAACCAATCACTATTCAATCAAATGTGCTTCCGCAAACCAGTGAAGCCATTCAAGCAGTGCGTGAGCTCAAAGCACAGTTTGAAGTTTTGAAGCAAAAGGATCAACTCCAGAGGTTAGGGATTAAGCAACCTTATCCTCCTCATTGGAATGATGTACCCTTTTCACCAAAATTCAAGCCACAGTCAATGGTATTATTTGATGGAAAGGCTTCTCCTAGTCAGTATATCAATTACTTTGATATTATGACAGTACATTTGCAAAAAAAGATGCTCTTGTCACTCGAGTATTCATTGGGTGCTTGACGGGTTCAGCTTACGATTGGTATCGTAGTTTATCCGATAATTGCATTTCGTCTTTTGACGAATTTAAGGCAATGTTTCTCTCCCCGCTTCTATGAAGGAGGTATGGACATGAACATGTCCTCCTTAATAGAAATCAAGCAAAAGGAGAATAAGATACTCGGACGTTCATGAACGTTTTCGACAGGCGACTCTAAAGATGCCTCCTGGTATGCCAGATTCAGCGTTAATTGATACATACAAGATGAATCTGCGACCATCCATTGCTGTCTTCACGGGTTCCCAATTCACAGATTGGGCTTCGTTTATCATAGCAGCAGTTTCTGCCGAGACCAATAGTAGGTTGGCTCGTGAACATGGAAAGATTTTTGCCTCAGAGGATAAAGGAAAGAAAGGTAATCCTGGTAATAATTCTGGCAATCGTAATACAAAAGGAAAAGACACTCTTTTGGTTAATCTTTCCAAAAGTAAAACGACGCCGAATAATCAGGAGTCTTCTAAGCCAAAAGAAGAATATTCTTTTGACGAGAGTGATATCCCAGGGATATTTCAATGTCTGGTGAAGAGTGACAAACTCCAGATCCCGGAGCCAAAAAGGCCTAATGAGGTGAATCTGACTGACAATCCCAAATATTGTATCTATCACAGATACATAAATCATCCCACTAGGGCTTGTTATGTCCTAAAAAAAAATCCAAGAATTGATTAATGCCAATGCCATCTCTCTAACTAATGATGAGCATACGGTCACAACCAATATGGTTTCTCTTCAATTTAGAGATTTTCCTTCTCAACAAGTACCAGATGGAATTTTCCCAATTCGAAGGCGACGATGAAGATTGTGAATATCCCGCCTGCTAGGGAGGAAATGAAGGATTGTTGCCTCTTACATTAAAGAATGGTGAAATTATGTGGGTACATCCTGACTTAGTACCTGAAATGGAGATGAAGATAAAATTTCAAAATCCAAGAAAGGTAAAAAAGTCAAAACTTGCAACATGATTTTCATGTTATTCCAGATCCTAATGATTTGGATCATCTGTGGGATGGCATTCCTTTGGAAGATAGACGTTGAACATATGTCCTCCAAGTCTGGCTCCTCCTACCAAGCTCAAGCTTACTCATCAGAAGTGGCTAGCATAAATAGTGTTCCCTTATACAGGGCACAACGAGTCTTTACTGCTTATGAAAAAGCCCCTATAGGAATTTTTTCTCGAATCCCGAATCCTTCTCCTCCGTAGCTGTAGAGAATTCTATTCGTCATTCTCCTGTATTACAGAGATCTCTTCTTCTTCCTCTGTTGAACCACCTGTTAAAAGTCCGTTGCCTACTCACTTATACAGTCAGCAATCTATCCTTCTCATGAAGAAGATGGATTATGATTTTCAAAAGGCAAAGCAAGAAGGTTTAAATTATGATAAAGGAATACGACTTCCTTTACAAATTCAAATAAAAAATCCACTTTGGATTGGGTTCTGAGGTTCTTCATAATGATCCTTGTAAGAAGAAGGCTAAGAAAGGAAGACTAAATCCTGCAATATGGTACTTCCTTCTTCTGAGTCTGAAGAAGAAACCTTTACTGGTACAAGATCTGGAAAAGAGTACCACAAAGATTATGAGGGATCCTCCAAAGAAGCAAAGAATGTTGAAACACCACCAACTCAACCGTCTCATGTTCCTGCTGTGGTTGAAAAGGGGAAACAGAAAGCAGTACGCTTTGACGTCCCGTTGAATTCTGCTTCCAGTCAGGGGGTGGTGATGAAACCCTATAAATTTGATATTCTAGCCCAGTTAGCTAATACTCCGGCTAGATTATCTATCTTTGAGTTGCTTCGCCTTTCTAAAGAAAGTCGCGAAACCTTGAGTGAAGCTTCGCTGCAAGCTGATTCCTGCTTAGCCCAACTCAAGACTCCTGATAATTCACCAGTATCATGCCCACAATGTCATAGTGTGATGGAAGCAATTCCCAACATCACCTTTACACAAGATATGTTGTTGAATCATAACAAACATGACAGGCCTTTGTGCTACACTGGATATATTGAATCCATTAAAGTTGACAGAATTTACATTGATCCTGGGTCTTCCATTAGCATAATTCTTCAAAGTATGCTAAGACCGTTGAGGATTCCTACAAATGACTTGACTTACACTAGTACCACAATAGTTGGTTTCAACTCTGGAAAGAGTAAACCACTGGAGAAGATTCGTCTGAAGATTCAAATTGGTGATCTTTGAACTATGGCAACATTCTATGTTATTAATTCAGACGTATCCTACAACATCCTTCTTGGAAGACCGTGGTTACATGAGCATAATATCGTGCCTTCAACTCTCCACCATGCTTCAAGTATGTGGATTCCCAAGGAGTTATAAAATTGAGTTTGCTGATATCAATCCTTTCAAGGGTGTCGAAGCCTATTTTTCTGATTTAATGCTCTACAAACAAGAGCATGTGAAAGAGATATCAGACATAGCTGAAGATCGATCATCTGCCGAAGATCAGTCTATTAATGAAGATCCGCCAGAAGAGCAACCTTTGAAGATCAAAGTCAAAGGGCGAATCCAACCCCAACCTGTCAACAATCAACCTTTGATGATCAAGGTCAAAGGGAGAACTCAAGCTTCATCTGAGAAATCAGTGAATGTTCCTACTAAAAGCCAAGTTCAACCTCTTAGGATCAAGGTCAAAGGGCGTACTTCTCGTATGAATGATCCAGAACCACCATTGATTGTCAATCTTGGCAAATCTACGCAAAAGACGGATGATGGTGTAAGAGCGTAAAAAGTGCTTCAAAGAAAGAGTCATCCCATTCATAAGTGATCGGTTTTTACACCAAGCAGAGCGGGTAATCTCTTTTATGTCCAAGACTAGGCTAATCAATTTACGCCTAAGCAGACTGATCATTTTACGCTTAGGTCTACACCTGTGATTTTACGCCAAGGACAGAGCAGCCTCTTTTACGCTGGACAAAACTGTCAAATCTCACATTTAATGCAAACTCTGACATGAAGATATTAATGATGGCATTTACCATAGAATTCAATGGGATTTGTCTTATACAAAGACCTCTGTTGTCGTTTATGGGGATCGAGCTACTTTACGCTCACTGTATGGTTTCTTTTACGCACAGAGTTTTACATGAGTTCTTACGCTCATAAAACAATGTGTGTAAAGTCTATTTGAGCCATTTTACGCTCAAGGTTATTCGATAACCACTTTACGCGGGGAACCTATGACAGAGCTATTTTACGCTCATCTCACTGTTTTACGCCCAGAGGATGTTGGAGCTATTTTTACGCCCTATTCTTTCTGGCCAGTTTGGAACGTGGTTTGCCTACATGGCCTTCATGCCACATATTTCGAAGAACGTGTGTACATGTATCATATTTTTACTGAAATGATAGGACGCGTGTCAACATGTGCAAAGGATGACTCTGATCATGGGTGGCAGTTGTTAGCGTAAAGACAGACTTTGATGCTCTTTTACGCACAGAAGCTCCAGTCTATAAATAGACTCATTTTTCTCAAAGACAAGGACACAAGGGAGAGAACAGGAGAGAATACAGAGATCAGGACTTCGAGATTTTGATTCTCCAGAGCATTCTTCTTTAACTTTTCTTTCAGAACAGAGTGAAGCAAAGCAGGAAAGCATTCGGCCTCGCCATCAGTGCCTAAGTGCGCCGATACCTTTCTGGTGACTTAGTTCTTCCAAGTTGTTCTACTTCAAGCAGTGATCTTCATCATTATCATATGGTCCAAGGAACAAAGTGATCATTTACGAATCAGACTTCCATAGCAATACTTTCCTAGAATCAAATTTGTACTTCTTGTACTTTTTCTCATTTTATTTTCAAAATCCAACCTTTTGTTTGGCAATTTTGTTAAGTGAAACAAAATGGCATTTTGTTTCACTTAACAAAATGGCTCTGCTGGGGACTACCTTCTCCTCTGACGAGGAGGTGATTGCTCAATATGATGATGTTTCGATCGGTTCGACCAAGAAGACTCTGGTTATGCACTTCGACCAGACTGCCTATGAAGAAATGTTCCGAACTGGGGGTGGTTCTCGCCACTCCAATGTTCAAAAGTCTCGCAAAGCACGAAAAGTTTGGATTCCCAAATCCAAAGTGGTTTCTGATCTCTCTGTGACTTCTGGTGAGAAGGGAATTCTTCCCACTCCTGTCGTAGGGGCTTCCGTTCGTAACGAGGCGGTCCTTACTTCAGAGTTGCACTCAAAGTGTGATGGTTTATCTTCCGTTTGTAACGGTGAAGATACTCAGGTTTCACGCCCACTGCGTAAGAATCAAGTTTTACGCTCAGTGGGTAAAAACCAAGTTTTACGCTCAAGGCATAAGAATGAGTCTCCCATTTGTAATGTGGCAGATTCTAATGCTTCTGAGTGTAAAAATAAGTCTTTCGTCTGTGACGTGGTAGGCCCACACAAATTACGCTCCTCGCGTAAAATAAAATCTCCCGTCTGTAACGTGGTAGATAATCAATTTTTTCGTTTTACGCGCAAAGGTAAGTCTCCTGTCTGTGACAGTGTAGATAAAATTCACAATAATGTTTGCACATCTAATGTGAATGTACCAAAATACATACAGCGTAAAAATGTTGTTGGTAAAACTTCTGTCCTACACCAACAACCTTCTTATACTGCTTTGCAAAGTACCAAACTTGTAAATCACGCGCCATGAAAATGGAGTCCTTCGTGCTAAATCTCAAAATTTACGCACACAACTCGAAACGCGTAAAAATATACAGTTTGGTTCTGCGAATGAAGCCAGTAATCTTCTTTATACACAAGGGACTAAACGTTTTTCTACCCCAAATGTAATAAAGAAGAATATTCCCTCCACTCCTTCTGACTTACGTGAATTGCTAATGCAAAAACGTAAGAATTCACAATCTCCGGTGACGCTCCCCCAAGAAAAACATCATTGTGAATATCACCAGGTTGTAATCAATTGTTGTTGTTCGGCTTCAAAACGGTCAGTTTTTGATCGTTTAAGTTTTAACTCGCTTCAACATCAAGCTGAAAACCAAGAGGATGAGCTGTCATATGCATCAGTCAACATGGCATCTCATACTAACAGAGGACGACGACCGAGACGGAACATGTCCCAAACTCCAGGTCAACAACAGTTCAACAGACTTCTTGATTCCTTTGAAGTATATCAGAATACTCGATCAAGAAGACAAAGGCAATTGCAGACTTCTGATTCAGAAGCTGGAGGTACTCAATCTTTTGAGTCTGATACCGATAGTGTGGATTCATACTTCTATACTAAACCCTCTATATCTTCAAAAGAGGTTGAATCCTACACTGTTGGAGATGAACCAGAGACGTCTTCTGCTAATACGGAACAACGTCTCACTACCATTGAGCAATCATTGAAAGACATGCTCAACATGGTATAAAGCATGTATCAGATAATTTTGAATCAGCAAACTGCTCAACCTACAGTTGTAACTCCGGTACCAGTAGCAGCACAAACTCAAGATAGTCAAGGGGCTGATATACCTTCGAATATTCAAGAGCCTACTGTTAATCAAAATTCTGCATCTCCAGATCCCATCATTCCAGAAGATGTACCACCTCCAGTGGGGGTTACGGTACATCCAATGACTATTCAATCAAATGTGCTTCCTCAAACCAGTGAAGCCATTCAAGCAGTGCATGAACTCAAAGCACAGTTTGAGGTTTTGAGGCACAAAGATCAGCTCCAGAGGTTAGGGATTAAGCAACCTTATCCACCTCATTAGAATGATGTGCCCTTCCCTCCGAAGTTCAAGCCACAATCCATAGTTTTATTCGATGGAAAAGCATCTCCCAGTCAATATATCAATTACTTTGATATTATGACTGTACACTTGCAGAAAAATGATGCTCTCCTCACACGAGTGTTCATTGGGTGCTTGACGGGTTCAGCTTATGACTGGTATCGTAGCTTACCCGATAACTCTATTTCGTTTTTTGACGAATTCAAGGCAATATTTCTTTCCCGCTTCTATGAAGGAGGTATGGACATAAACATGTCCTCCTTAATAGAAATCAAACAAAAGGAGAAAGAAGATACTCGAACGTTCATTGAACGTTTTCGACAGGTTACTCTAAAGATGCCTCCTGGTATGCCAGATTCAGCGTTGATTGATACATGCAAGATGAATCTGCGACCATCCATTGCTGTCTTCATAGGTTCCCAATTCACAGATTGGGCTTCGTTTATCATAGCAACAGTTTCTGCCGAGACCAATGGTAGGTTGGCTCGTGAATACGGGATGATTTTCGCTTCAGAAGATAAAGGAAAGAAAAGTAATCATGATAATAATCCTGGCAATCGTAATGTGAAAGGAAAATACTCTTATGGTCAATCTTTCCAAAAACAAACGACGCCAAGTAATTAGGAATCTTCCAGGTCAAAGGAAGAATACTCTTTTGACGAAAGTGATATCCCAAGGATATTTCAATGTCTGGTGAAGAGTGGTAAACTTCAGATTCCAGAGCCAAAAAGGCCTAATGAGGTAAATCTGACTGACAATCCCAAATATTGTATCTATCATAGATACATTAATCATCCTACCAGTGCTTGTTATGTCTTGAAAAAGAAGATCCAAGACCTGATAATAATGGCGCTAACGCTTTAACCAGTGATGACCATACGGTTACAACCAAAATGGTCTCTCTTCAGTTTAGAGATTTTCCTCCACAGCAAGTCCCAGATGGAATTATCCCAATTTTGAAGGCGACGATGAAGATCGTAAATATCCCGCCCGCCAGGGGAGAAAATACAGGATTGTTGCCGCTTACATTGAAGAATGGTGAAATCATGTGGGTACATCATGACTTAATACCTGAGTTGGAAAATGAAGGTAAAACTTTAAAATCCAAGAAAGGTAAGAAAGTCAAAACCTGCAACATGATTTATCATGTAATTACAAATCCCGATGACTTGGATCATCGATGGGATGGCCTTCCTCTAGAAGGAATAATGAAAGGATTAAACATCTGTCCTCCAAGTCTAGCTCCTCCTACCAAGCTCAAGCTTACCCATCAGCAGTGGCTAGCCATGAATAGTGTTCCTTTATACGGGTACAACAAGTCTTTGCTACTTATGAAAAAGCTCCGACAGGGATTTTTTCTCATATCCCGAATCCTTCTCCTCCCGTAACTACAGAGACATCTATTCTTCATTCTCCTGAGGTTACAGAAGGTCTTGCTTCTTCCTCTTCCTCTGTTGAAACACCTGTCAAAATTTTGCTACCCACTCACTTGTATAGTCAGCAATCTGTTCATCTCATGAAGAAGATGGGTTACGACTTTCAAAAGGCAGAAGGTTTAAATTATGATAAAGGAATACGTCTTCCTTTACAAATTCAAGATCAGAATTCCACTGCTGGATTGGGTTCTGAAATGCCTCATAACAATCCTCACAAGAAGAAGACTAAGGAAAGAAAGATTAAATCCTGTAATATGGTATTTCTTCTCCTGAGTCTGAAGAAGAAACTTTTGCCTGTACAAGATCTGGAAAGGAGTACCACAAGATTATGAAGGATCCTCCAAAGAAGCAGAAGATGTAGTGGAGACTCTACCAGTTCAACCTTCTCCTGTTCCTGTTAAACCGTCTGTGGTTGAAAAGGGGAAACAGAAGGCAGTACGCTTTGATATCCCATTGAAGCCTGTTTCCAATCAGGGGGTGGTGATGAAGCCTTACAAGTTTGACATTCTAGCTTAGTTAGCCAATACTTCGGCTAGACTTTCTATATTTGAACTGCTTCGCCTTTCCAGAGAAAGCAGAGAGACTTTGAGCAAAGCTTTACTTCAAGCAGATTCATGCTTGGCACAACTCAAGACTCCTGATAATATACCAGTGTCATGTCCATAATGCCATAGTGTAATGGAAGCAATTTCCGACATTACCTTTACACAAGAGGATATGCTATTGAAACACAACAAGCATGATAGGCCTCTGTATTACACTGGTATATCGGATCCACTGAAATCGACAGGATTTACATCGATCCTGGGTCTTCAATTAGTATAATTCTTCAGAGTATGCTAAGACCCCTGAGGATTCCTACTAGTGAGCTGACTTACACTAGTACTATGATAGTCGGTTTTAACTCTGGCAAGAGAAAACCACTGGGGAAGATTCGTCTGCAGATTTAGATTGGTGATCTTCGAACTATGGTAACTTTCTATGTTATCAACTCGGACGTATCCTACAATATTCTTCTTGGAAGACCGTGGATTCATGAGCACAATATTGTGCCTTCAACTCTTCACCAATGTTTCAAATATGTGGACTCCCAAGGAGTTGTAAAAACTGAGTTTGCTGATATTAATCCATTTAAAGGTGTGAAGCCTACTCTCTGATTCAAGGCTTTATAAATAAGAGCATGTGAAAGTTATATCAGACATGGCTGAAGATCAATCACCCTCTGATGATCACTCTATTAATGAAGATCTGCCAGAGGAGCAACCTTTGAAGATCATAGTCAAGGGACGAATCCAATCCCAACCTGTCAATGATCAACCTTTGATGATCAAGGTTAAAGGAAGAACTCAAACTTCATCAGAGGAATCAATAATATTCCGGCTAAGAGCCAAGTTCAACCTTTTATGATTAAGGTCAAAGGACGTACTTCTGCACGAATGATCCAGAACTACCATTGATTGTCAATCTTGGCAAATCTACGCAGAAGACGGATGCTGGTCCACTATTGATTAATCCGAAGCGTAGCAATCAGATTGTAAATGATGTAAATATTGATCATTCTGTACTTTTTGATATCAATAAAGATTTCCGGTTCGAGTATATGGCTGTCAAGTTTATTGAAAGAATGACTTTATCTTCTGATAATCAAAGTCATCAATATAAAGACAACATAGAACCGGAAGAAATTCTATTCATCGAATCCGATATTTCTCATTCCTCATATTGTGAATCTGGACAAGTACTCTCAGTCAATATGGTTGAAGCCGATGATGAATCAGAGCCATTTGAAAATGATCCTTGGGCTCAACAGATGGATACTCAATGGGAACTTCGTTTTGAACAACGACAACCACCTACAAAAGATGAGGTTATCCAGATTGATGTTGGAGATGGAGTTACGTCCAAACCAATATTCATCAGTAAGAATCTTTCTGAAGATGAAAAGGAAGAGCTAATAAAACTTATAAAAGATTACATTGACATCTTTGCATGGAGTTATGAAGATATGCCAGGGCTAGATCCTACAGTTGCTACCCATAAACTCAACATTTTGCCTAATGTCAAGCCTGTAAAACAACAACAACGACGCTTTAAACCAGATATGATGGATGTAATTGAGGCAGAAGTCAAAAAGCTGATTACGTGTGGCTTTGTTCGTGAAGAACAATACCCAGATTGGATGGCCAATATTATTCCTGTTATGAAGAAGAACGGAAAAGTTCGAGTTTGTATAGATTACCGAGATCTTAATACGGCTTGTCCAAAAGATAAATTTCCACTTCCAATTACTGATATCATGATAGACAATACATATGGTTTTGAACGCATGTCTTTCATGGACGGATTCTCAGGATACAATCAGATCAAGATGCATCCAGAAGATGAGAAGCACACCGCTTTTCGTACACCTCTTGGGGTCTACTGTTATACAGTTTGCCGTTTGGTCTTAAAAATGTCGGTGCCACGTATCAACGGGCTATGAGCAATCTTTCAAGAACATCTACGAAAGATAGTTGAATGCTATGTAGATGACATCGCTGTTAAAGTCGATCAAAGGATGATCACATTCAGGACTTGAGAACAGTATTTGAATTGATGCGTCAGCATCAATTGAAAATGAACCCTACTAAGTCTTTCTTAGGGGTTTCCAGTGGCAAGTTTCTAGGATTTGTCATTACCTCTCAAGGTATCCATGTTGATCCTGACAAGGTTAAAGCAATTCTTGAAATGCGTCCTCCTCGTAATCTGAAAGAACTCCGTGGCTTCCAGGGCCGTATTGCTTATATCAGAAGATTTATATCTAATCTTTCTGGGAGATGTCAACATTTCTCCCAAAGGGGTATCTTTCGTCTGGGATGAAGCGTGTCAAAAAGCCTTCAATGACATTAAGCAATATCTTACAAACCCACCTGTTCTGGTACCTCCGGTGGTAGGAAGACCATTTTTGCTATATGTTCGAGCTTTAGATCATTCACTTGGCGCTCTTCTGGCACAGAAAAGTGATATGGGTCATGAACAAACAATATATTATCTGAGCAGAATAATGGTCGGAGCTGAACACAGATATACTCCTGTAGAAAAGGAATGTGTAGCTTTGATTTTTACCGTCCAAAAGACAAGACATTATGTCACCGGACAGACGATTCATGTCATCTCCAGAATAAATCCCATTCGGGTATTGATGAGAAACCGAGCATTCTTAATTCCAGGTTAGCTACCTGGGCGATGTTGCTCACTCCTTATGATAGATTTATGTGCCTCAAAAATCAGTGAAGGGCCAAGCGTTAGCTGATTTCTTAACTGCTCATCCTATACCTGAAAGTTCGAAGTTATATGAAGACATTCCAGACAAAGTAGTGGATTGTAACATGACTTTGAAGAAAGATATATGGCAATTATATTTTGATGGAGCATCACGAGTGGGACCTAAAGGCAATATTGTCTCTGGGGTAGGAATTATCTTGGTTTCTCCTGACAAAATGGTCATATACCATGCCTATTCTCTTAATGAGCCATGCTCTAACAATGTAGCAGAATATAATGCTCTATTGATTGGTCTCCAAGTAGCAAAGCAATTGGATATAGAATTCTTAGAGGCTTATGGAGATTCTTAATTGATCATTAATCAAGTTAGAGGGACTTATGAAGTCAAAAATCCTGTTCTCATCCCCTATCATCAAGTGGTAGTTGAGTTGGTCCTATCATTCAAATGATTCTTTTGAATTTGTACCACGCTCTCAGAATGGAGACTGATGCTCTTGCCAGCTTAGCTGCAGACTTGGCTGTCCCAATCAGAAGGCAAAATATATTACTTTGTTAGACCGAGACTTATTCTGTGTGAAAAGTAATCTACATATTGAACAAAGTTATACTACAGAGTCAAGTTCCCAGCAGAAAGATTGGAGAACTCCATTCATTGATTATGCAGTTCATGAAATTTTGTCTGAAGATCCTAAAGAAGCTGCATCAATTAAGAGACGATCATTTCGATTCTATTATGATTCGTCTTTACATATGCTATATCATCGTTCATATGACGGACTCTTGCTGCGCGCTGTCTCTCAGAAAGTGAAGCCAAACAAATACTGCGTGAGGTTCATGATGGTGTCTGTGGTGCTCATCAACCGGGTCCAAAGTTGCAGGACCGCATTCGGAGAATGGGGTATTATTGGCCTTCTATGATAGCAGATGCTGTAGACTATGCCAGGGATGTAAAGCATGTCAGATTCATGCTGATTTTATTCATCAACCATCTAAATTTCTACATCCTACAGCAGCTTCTTGGCCCTTCGAAGCTTGGGGTATGGATATCATTGGTCCTATTAACCCTCCTTCTGTCAAAGGACATCGGTTCATACTAGCTATAACCGATTACTTTTCAAAGTGGGCAGAAGCGGTCCCCCTTGCGGAAGTGAAAACATCTAATTTGATCAGTTTCATCAAGCACCATGTCATTTATCTTTTCGGGATTCCTCGATGGATAATTCATGACAATGGTCCACAATTTGCCAGTCAAGCATTTTATCGATTCTGTGACAAGAATCGAATTCAGAATTTGGCTTCTACGGCTTATAATCCAGCTGCTAACGGTTTAGCTGAAGCTTTCAATAAGAATCATCAAACTTCTTAAAAAGTTTGTTTCTTCTAATAAACGTGATTGGAATGAGAAACTTGGAGAATGTTTATGGGCTTATCGAACAACAGTCCGGACTCCTACTGGTTTTACACCATTCTTATTAGTTTACGGATGCGAAGCTGTTCTCCCATTGAAAATCCAGATCCCTTCTCTACGAATAGCCATTGCTAATGAGCTAACTGCGGAGAATAATGATCGCTTACGACTCCAAGAACTTGAAGGATTGGATGAGAAGCATCTTCAAGCACAACAACACATTGAGTTGTATCAAGCCCGCATATCTCAAACTTTTAATCGTAAAGTTAAGAAGAGGGTATTCAAAGTTGGTGAGCTTGTATTAGCTGTTCGGAGACCGATGGTAATGACTCATAAAAGTAAAGGGAATTCCAAGCAAAATGGGAAGGCCCTTATGTAATTGAGTCCATATTTTCCATGGCGCCTATCGATTGTCAAAACCCAATGGAGATCTACTCATGCTGCCAATCAATGGCAAATTTTTAAGAAATACTATGTATAAAAAGAAGTCAGAACAAAAATAAACTTCTTTTATTATTATTTTTGTTCAAAAAAAGACTAAGGACGAGGGCCACTCCCTTCGTTATTGAATACATAGTCGGCCAATGCATAGAAGGCGTCGTTTCTTGAACTCATAAAAGTTTGCAGACAGCCATCCTCGACGCTTCTTCTTCGGGAGTTTTCCCTGGCTCTACCAAAAAGTAAGAATGTCTTCGGTGGCTTGGGCGCAGAAGAGCTTCCACCTATTTCGATCGAACCTGATGAGCCTGATGCAGGAGGCTCAACAAGGAACGTCTCAATGATGCCCTCGACTTTCTAGGAGACTTCATTCTTTCGTTGGGAATCCTCGGAAGACATTTCCAACAGAGGAGAAAAAAATAAGGGATTACAAGCAATTCTCACCTATTTATGGAGGAGGATTACTAATGAACTATTCTCTGAAATTGAAAACGACTTTTCATTTCTGAAAAGGCTCGTCCATTCATTTTACCAGGTTCATCCATTTAATTATGGAATTGAATCGTCCTTTCTGTTCTCAAGAAACACGCTGATTCATCCTCCGTCTTGACATTTACGCTCACAACATTTGTCTTCCTAATCCCCAGCTACCAAGGTTTGGTTAAGCTGACTTCTTGTTTCCAGGAAAGGGGTTTTATATCTTCATTTTTTTCAATTGATTAGAAAATGGGATTCACTATTTATCATGTTTTCATGACCTCTGAATAAATATTAAATTACTTTCTTTTCCTATCTATCACTTCTATTTGACCTCTGCATAGATATTAATCTAATTTTCTTTTGAGCTCATATGTGCTATTATGTCTATATTACCTCTGATAGTATCATATACTCTAAAACAGAAAATAAATTTCATTTATCTATCATGTCCATATTACATCCAGATAGATACAAATCATTGATCATAGAAGAATCATATTTCATTCCCATATCATCAAAAGTCTATTACATTTCTTAGACTTTCTTACAAGTTACAATGGAAATCTTTACATTCTTGGATTTTCATTCTATACACCAACATAACCTAATAGAGATCTATTTCTTTTTGATCCTCTTTGACGGGTTCGTTGTTGGTGGCAGTTCCTGACTGTCTGAGCTCCAGTAGCAACCAGAACAGCAGGAATCAAACTCTGGTTTCTCTCTCAGACGAGAGGAGAACCCCAGAGTATGGCAGCCCGAAGGCGTGTTGCTGCCAATACAATTGGTGGATTAGTGGCGGCACCTCAAAGGAGATAGGAATGTATCCAGCATTGGGATACGATTCCTAGTTCTGCCGTGAAAGGAACTCTACTACCCGATTTCTCGGGGTAGAGTGACTCCACCATCCAACTCTCCGTGTATAAAGGCTCTTCCTACCAACAGAGGAAGACCCTTCTATCTCACGAAGAGTTTGAGTTGTCTGATTTGCGTGTCAAAAGCGCATGAGCTCCCTGATGTTGATGTCAGAAGAAGCTCCTCACAACGTCAAAATCGCCAATGTCGGTTCTGGAAAAGCTACTCAGCCAAACTTCTGCAGAAAACAACAAGAAGAAGTGTTTTAAAACAGAAGTATTATCAGATGCGTATTAAACGCTAACTAAAAATAGATCACAAAGCTTTTATGCCGGTGCTTCAACAAGGTGTTTACGCCGGTATTTCAACAAGGTTTTTACGCCAGTGTTTCAGCAAGTTTTTACGCTCGTCAAGAATTTACGTTCATGAAATGGATGTTTTCAACAAAAAAAACAAATTCGAAAGACAGATATTTGCTTACGATCGAATTTACCATTTGAGTCGAATGTTTTGGCTCTAATAGTGGTTGAATCCACGTCTAAAGACTGGGCGTACAAAATAACGCTGTGGGAAAGCTCCGCCATTGTCATTTGTTGGAGAACAACATCACAGAAAGTTATCTTCAGAGGAATGAGTACGAGAATATATGAAACATTCTCGGCTATTTATAAAGGCTGAAGAACTGTTGGAATGAGTCTATTTCGGGGAAAGATCCTATTTAAAGGCTCTCGTAACCACAAGACAGACGCCACGTGTCAAGTTTGTTTCTTGGGAATGAACAATCAGAGGAGCAGTTAAAAGTGTTGAACAGTTGGGATTAACATCAGACTTTATTTATAAAAAGGGGGGAGTGGACCCCTACATATAAGAGAGTCATAATACATGGAATTTCATTTTCCTTCTCCTTCGTTGGACTGACGAAGAGAGGCACCTAACTCACGCATGTTGTGAATCCCGGAGCGACGCATCAGATTTAAAAGCGCTTCTGCATCTCCTGAGCCCTCATATGCAGTCGGGGGACCACCATCGATGCGGCTGAAGACTGCTGGAGTTAATCCGAAGTATGCTACAAAGTTGCGTGCTCGCTCAAAGTCAATCCTTGAGCCCGAAGCCTCTTCATTGTTAATCTCCTTCTTGGGCGCCATGTTACTATGGAGATGAACGACAAGAGTGAAGAATTTCTCCTCATTTATATGGTTAAATCAACTCTCCATATTCCTCTTTAGAAACTGCTCATTATAAATGCAAACTCGGGGAAGCGAAAAGGTATTCGAGAGTTTCGAAAAAGAAATTCATTGTGACAATTAAGTGTTGACCGACACTATTGGAAATTATGCCGACTGTTGGACATCCCCGTTTTTATGCGGATGACGGTTGCGTATCCCACATTTTACGCTGGCAGATCAAATCTCAACTTTTACGCTTCTGTTCAAAGTGTTTCAAATGTTGGAGATATTTGAAAACTTTGAAGGGGGTCTTGTAGGAGCGTAAAAAGTGCTTCAAAGAAAGAGTCATCCCATTCATAAGTGATCGGTTTTTACACCAAGCAGAGCGGGTAATCTCTTTTACGTCCAAGACTAGGTTAATCAATTTACGCCTAAGCAGACTGATCATTTACGCTTGGGTCTACACATGTGATTTTACGCCAAGGACAGAGCAGCCTCTTTTACGCTGGACAAAACTGTCAAATCTCACATTTAATGTAAACTCTGACATGAAGATATTAATGATGGCATTTACCACAGAATTCAATGGGATTTGTCTTATACAAAGACCGTTGTTGTCGTTTATGGGGATCGAGCTACTTTACGCTCACTGTATGGTTTCTTTTACGCACGGAGTTTTACATGAGTTCTTACGCTCATAAAACAATGTGTGTGTAAAGTCTATTTGAGCCATTTTACGCTCAAGGTTATTCAATAACCACTTTACCCGGGGAACCTATGACAGAGCTATTTTACGCTCATCTCACTGTTTTACGCCCAGAGGATGTTGGAGCTATTTTTACGCCCTATTCTTTCTGGCCAGTTTGGAACGTGGTTTGCCTACATGGACTTCATGCCACATATTTCGAAGAACGTGTACATGTATCCTATTCTTACTGAAATAATAGGACGCGTGTCAACATGTGCAAAGGATGACTCTGATCATGGATGGCAGTTGTTAGCGTAAAGACAGACTTTGATGCTCTTTTATGCACAGAAGCTCCAGTCTATAAATAGACTCATTTTTCTCAAAGACAAGGACACAAGGGAGAGAACTGGAGAGAATACAGAGATCAGGACTTCGAGATTTTGATTCTCCAGAGCATTTTTCTTTAACTTTTTTTTCAGAACAGAGTGAAGCAAAGCAGGAAAGCATTCGGCCTCGCCATCAGTGCCCAAGTGCGTCGATACCTTTCTGGTGACTTAGTTCTTCCAAGTTGTTCTACTTGAAGCAGTGATCTTCATCATCATCATATGGTCCAAGGAACAAAGTGATCATTTACGAATCAGACTTCCATAGCAATACTTTCCGAGAATCAAATTTGTACTTCTTGTACTTTTTCTCGTTTTATTTTCAAAATCCAACCTTTTGTTTGGCAATTTGGTTAAGTGAAACAGATGGTCCATTAGTGATTAATCCGAAGCATAGCAGTCAAATTATAAATGATGTAAATATTGATCATTCTGTACTTTCTAATATCAATAAAGATTTTCTTTTTGAGTATATGGCTGTCAAATATGTTGAAAGAATGACTTTATCTTCTGATGATCAAAATCATCAGTATAAAGACGACATAGACACTGAGAAAACCGTTGTAGGAGCGTAAAAAGTGTTTCAAAGAAAGAGTCATCCCATTCATAAGTGATCGGTTTTTACACCAAGCAGAACGGTAATCTCTTTTACGCCCAAGACCAGGCTAATCAATTTACACCTAAGCAGCCTGATCGTTTTACGCTTGGGTCTACACCTGTATTTTTACGCCAAGGACAGAGCAGCCTCTTTTACGCTGGACAAAATTGTCAAATCTCACATTTAATACAAACTCTGACATGAAGATATTAATGATGGCATTTACCACAGAATTCAATGGGATTTGTCTTATACAAAGACCATTGTTGTCGTTTATAGAGATCGAGCTACTTTACGCTCATTGAATGGTTTCTTTTACGCACGGAGTTTTACATGAGTTCTTACGCTCATAAAATAATGTGTGCGTAAAGTCTATTTGAGCATTTTACGCTCAAGGTTATTCAATAACCACTTTATGCAGGGAACCTATGACAGAGCTATTTTACGCTCATCTCACTGTTTTACGCTCAGAGGATGTTGGAGCTGTTTTTACGCCCTATTTTTTCTGGCCAGTTTGGAACGTGGTTTGCCTACATGGCCTTCATGCCACATATTTCGAAGAACGTGTGTACATGTATCATATTCTTACTGAAATAATGGGATACGTGTCAACATATGCAAAGGATGACTCTGATCATGGGTGGCAGTTGTTAGCGTAAAGACAGACTTTGATGCTCTTTTACGCACAGAAGCCCCAGTCTATAAATAGACTCATTTTCTCAAACACAGGGGACAGAGAAGGAACAGGAGAGAAACAGAGATCAGGACTTCGAGATTTTGATTCTCCAGAGCATTCTTCTTCAACTTTTCTTCCAGAACAGAGTGAAGCAAAGCAGGAAAGCATTCGGCCTCTCCATCGGTGCCCAAGTGCGTCGATACCTTTCTGGTGACTTAGTTCTTCCAAGTTGTTCTACTTCAAGCAGTGATCTTCATCATCATCATATGGTCCAAGGAACAAAGTGATCATTTACGAATCAGATTCCATAGCAATATTTTTCCTAGAATCAAATTTGTACTTCTTGTACTTTTTCTCGTTTTTTTTCAAAATCCAACCCTTTTGTTTGGCAATTTTGTTAAGTGAAACAACCGTATACATTGATCATAAAGAAAATTCCTTTCCTTCTCATGTCGATGTTGGACCTTATGCTCAAAGTTTCCTAACATCTTCTCTTTATCTTCTTCTTGTTGTTGCTTCATCACAAGCTTGTGTAACCTATAGACGTCACGAAGAATCTTATTTCGTGATTCCGTCCGATAAGAAAAATAAGCAACAAATTATGTTTGGCATGGCTAGAAATATTCCTGTTGCTCAGACAGATGATTTGAGAGATAAAAATAAAGGAAGAATCCGAATTGACAGATATAGTCAACAATCTCTCAAGATTATCCAGAATATGGGATATGATTGAAGACTATGCAAGGTCTCAATCAAGGCAAGGGTAGACGATTACCATTAAGTAGTGATCTGTTTTATCAGAAAACTCGTCATGGGTTGGGATATGATCCGTCCCATATGTTTAATGACGATATTCAAGAAGAATTCTCTTCTAGCTCTTCACAATCATCAGATTAGAAAGAAATCCAATTCATCGAATCCGATACATCTCACTCCTCGTGTGTTAAAAGAGGTTATTATGATGAATCTGAACAAATATTCTCAGTAAACATGGTTCAAACTGATGGTAAATCTGAACCATTTGAGAATGATCCTTGGGCTCAACAGATGGACACTCAATGGAAACTTTGTTTTGAACAACGACAACCACCTACAGAGGACGAGATTGTCCAGATTGATGTTGGAGATGGAACTACGCCTAAACCAATATTCATCAGTAAAAACCTTTCTGAAAATAAAAAGGAAGAATTGATAAAACTGATCAAAGAATATGTTGATATTTTTGCATGGAGTTATGAGGATATGCCAGGTCTAGATCCTAAAGTTGCTACTCATAAACTCAATATTCTTCCTAATGCCAAGCCTGTAAAACAACAGCAACGGCATTTTCGACCAGATATGATGGATGCAATTGAGGCGAAAGTCAAAAAGCAGATAACATGTGGCTTCATTCGTGAAGAACAACACCCGGACTGGGTTGCTAACATTGTTCATGTTATGAAAAAGAATAGAAAAGTCTGAGTTTGTATAGATTTTCGAGATCTTAATGCAGCTTGTCCAAAGGATGAATTTCCACTTTCGATTATCGATGTCATGATAGACAATACATGCGATTTTGAACGCATGTCTTTCATAGATGGATTCTCAGGATACAATCAAATTAAGATGCATCCAGAAGGTGAGAAGCATACTTCTTTTCGTACACCTCTTGGGGTTTACTACTATACGGTTATGCCGTTTGGTCTTAAAAACGTCGTCGCCACATATCAACGGGCTATGAGCAACATCTTTCAAGAACATCTACGGAAGACAGTAGAATGTTATATAGATGGCATTGCTGTTAAGAGTCGATCAAAAGATGATCACATTCAAGACTTGAAGACAGTATTTGAACTGATGCGCCAACATCAATTGAAAATGATCCCTACTAAGTCTTTCTTAGGGGTTTCCAGTGGCAAGTTTTTAGGATTTGTCATTACTTCTCAGGGTATCCATGTTGATCCTGATAAGGTTAAAGCAATTCTTGAAATGCGTCCTCCTCGTAATTTGAAAGAACTCCGTGGCTTTCAGGATCGCATTGCTTATATTAGGAGATTTATATCTAATCTCTCTGGGAGATGTCAACCTTTCTCCCGTCTATTAAAGAAGGGTGTATCATTTGTTTGGGATGAAGCGTGTCAGAAAGCCTTCAATGACATCAATCAATACCTTACAAATCCACCTGTTTTGGTACCTCCAGTGGTAGGAAGACCATTTTTGCTATATGTTCGAGCCTTGGATCATTCACTTGGTGCTCTTCTTGCACAAAAAAGTAATATGGGGCATGAACAAGCAATTTATTATCTTAGCCGAATGATAGTCGGCGCAGAACACAGGTATACTCCTGTAGAAAAGGAATGTCTGGCCTTGGTTTTTGCTGTCCAAAAGACAAGACATTATGTGACAGGACAGACTATTCATGTCATCTCCAGAATAAATCCCATTCGGATATTGATGAAAAAACCGAGCATTCTTAACTCTAGGTTAGCTACCTGCGCGATGTTGCTCACTCCTTATGACATGGTTTATATACCTCAAAAATTAGTGAAGGGTCAAGCATTAGCTGATTTCTTAGCTGCTCATCCTATACCTGAAATATCAAAGCTATATGAGGACATTCTAAATAAAGTCGTGGATTGCAACATGACTTTGAAGAATGATATCTGGCAATTATATTTTGATGGAGCATCACGGGTTGGACCTAAGGGTAATATTGTCTCTGGAGTAGGAATCGTCTTGGTTTCTCCTGATAAAATGGTCATATACCGTGCCTATTCTCTCAATGAGCCATGCTCTAATAATGTAGCAGAATATAATACTTTGCTGATTGGTCTCCAAGTAGCAAAATAGTTGGACATTGAGTTCCTAGAAGCTTATGGAGATTCTCAACTGATTGTTAATCAAGTTAGAGGGACTTATGAAGTCAGAAATCCTGATCTCATCCCTTACCATCAAGTGGTAATCGAGTTGGTCCTTTCATTCAAAGGATTCTTCATCGAATTTGTACCACATTCTCAGAATATGGAAGCTGATGCTCTTGCTAGTTTAGCTGCAGACTTGGCTGTTCCAATTCGCAGACAAAATATAATTACTTTGTTGGAGCGAGACTTATTTTGTGTCAAGAATAATTTGTATATTGAACAGAGTTATACTACAGAGTCAAGTTCCCAACAGAGAGATTGGAGAAGTCCATTCATTGATTATGCGGTTCATGGGATTTTACCTGAAGATCCGAAAGAAGCTGCATCAATTAAGAGACGATCATTTCGATTCTATTATGATTCATCTTTATATATGTTATATCGTCGTTCATACGATGGACTCTTGCTGCGCTTTCTCTCAGAAAGTGAAGCTAAACAGACACTCCGTGAGGCTCATGATGGTGTCTGTGGTGTCCATCAACCGGGTTCGAAATTACAGGACCGCATTCGAAGAATGGGGTATTATTGGCCTTCCATGATAGCAGATGTTGTGGATTATGCCAGAAGGTGTAAAGCATGTCAGATTCATGCTGACTTTATTCACTAACCTTCTGAATTTTTACATCCTACAATAGCTTCTTGGCCCTTCGAAGCTTGGGGTATGGATATCATTGGTCCGATTAACAATCTTTCTGTTAAAGGACATCCGTTTATATTGGCTATAACTGATTACTTTTCCAAGTGGGCAGAAGCAGTTCCCCTTACTGAAGTAGAAATATCTAATGTGATTAGCTTCATCAAACACCATGTCATTTATCGTTTCGGAATTCCTCGACGGATAATTCATGACAATGGACCACAATTTGCCAGTCAGGCATTTTATCGGTTCTGTGATAAGAATCGAATTCAAAATTTGGCTTCTACGCCTTATAATCCAGCTGCTAATGGTTTAGCCGAAGCTTTCAACAAGACGATCATCAAACTTCTCAAAAAGTTTATCTCTTCTAATAAACGTGACTGGAATGAGAAACTTGGAAAATGTTTATGGGCTTATCGAACAACAGTCCGAACTTCTACTGGTTTTATACCATTTTCACTGGTTTATGGATGTGAGGCTGTCCTTCCATTGGAAATTCAGATTCCATCTCTTCGAATAGCTATTGCTAATGAGCTAACTATAGAGAATAATGATCGCTTACGACTTCAAGAACTTGAAGGATTGGACGAAAAGCGTCTTCAAGCACAACAACATATTGAGCTATATCAAGCCCGTATATCTCGAACTTTCAATTGTAAAGTTAAAAAGAGGGTATTCAAGGTCGGTGAGCTGGTATTAGCTGTTCGAAGACCGATGGTGATGACTCACAAAAGCAAAGGAAAATTCTAAGCAAAATGGGAAGGCCCTTATGTCATTGAGATTGTGTTTTCCAATGGCGCCTATCGGTTATCCAAGCCTAATGGAGATCTACTCATGATGCCGATCAATGGCAAATTTCTTAAGAAGTACTATGTATAAAAAAAGACAGAATAAAAATAAAATCTCCTTTATTATTTTTGTTCTGAATAAAAGATTAAGGACGAGGACCACTGCCTTCCTTATTAAATACATAGTCGGCCAATGCATCGAAGGCATCGGCGCCTGAGTTCATAAAAAATTTGCAGGCGGCCATCCTCAGTACTTCTTCCTCAGGAATTTTCCCTGGCTCTACTAAGAAAGCGAGGATGTCTTGTGGTGGCTTGGGCGTAGAAGAGCTTTCGCCTATTTTGGTTGGGTCTGACATAATTGGCTCAATGGGGCGCGTCTCGATGACGTCCTCAACTTTCATGGAGACTTTATTCTTTTGCTGCACGTCCTTGGAAGACATTTCCGATAGAGGAATGGAAATAAGAATAAATGTTACAAAGAGTTCTCACCTATTTATAGGAGAGATCTAATAACGAACCGGTCTTAGAAATTGAAACAACTTTTCATTCCCGAAAAGACCTATCCATTCGTTACATCAGATTCATCCATTTTGTGGAATTGAATCGACTTTTCATTTCTCGAAAGATACGTTGGTTCATCCATTCTTTTATCAATATTGGCGTGTATTCTCTATGACACATGTCTTCTTATTTCTCCAGCTACCAATGTTTGGATAAGCTGATTACTTGACTCCTTGGAGAGAAATTTTAATCTTCTATTTTATCAATTGGTATAAAAAGTTAGATTTATTATTTATCATGTCCTCATGACCTCTAAATAAATATTAAATCTGCTTGTATTTCGTTATCTATCATGTCCATTTGACCTCTGCAAAGATATTAATCTACTTTTCTTTCAGTTCTTACATGCTGTCATGTCCATATTACCTCTGATAGTATTGTATACTCTAAAAAGAAAATGAGATTTCATTCATGTCTATATTACCTCTGGTTAAGATACAAATTATTGAGTTTAGAAGACTTGTCATTTCTATTCTCACTTTATAAAAGTCTATTACATTTTTTAGACTTTCTTACAAATCATAATGGAAATCTATTACATCTTGGATTTTCATTCTATACAACAACGATGACCAAATCGAGATCTATTTCTTCTTTGGATCTTCTTCATCGGATTCGTTGTTGGTGTCAATTCCTTGCTGTCTGAGCCTCAATAGCGACCAGAACAGTAGGAATTAACTATGGTCTTCTCTCTCAGACGAGAGGAGAATCCCAGAGTATGGCAGTCCGAAGACGTGTTGCTGCCAATATAATTGGTAGAGAAATGACGGCCCTTCAGAAGAGATAGGAATGTATCCATCATTGGGATATGATTCCTAGTCCTGCCGTGAAAGGAACTCTACTACCCAATTTCTCGGGATAGAGTTGACTCAACCATCCAACATTCCGTGTATAAATGCTCTTCCTACCATCTAAGGAAGACCCTTTTATCCCACGAAAAGTTCTGAGTTGTCTGGTTTGCGCGTAAAAGCGCATGAGCTCCCTGATGTTGATGTCAGAAGAATGCTCCTCACAGCATCCAAGTCGCCAATACCGGTTCTGGAAAAGTTCTTCAGCCAAGCTTCTGCAGAAAACAACAGAGAAAAATTTTCAACAGAAGTATCATCAGCCACTTACTGGTCAATTAAAGACTGATGCTCGCGCACCTTATTCAACAGGGCATTTTTACGCCCGTGATTCATGTGTATCTTATCTACAAGGCTTTACGCCAGTGTTTCATGTGCACCTTATTCAACAAGGCTTTTTACGCCCCTGATTCATGTGCATCTTATCTACAAGGCTTTACCCCAGTGTTTCATGTGCACCTTATTCAACAAGGCTTTTTTACGCCCGTCTTTCATGTGCATCTTATCTAAAAGGCTTTGCACCTGTGTTTTATGTGCTCCATATCTATCAAAGATTTGCGCTCATTTTCAATAGGCGTGCCTTATCTATTAAAGATAGATATCTGCTTTCAACAAAAAGCTCAAAGGAAGATAATTGTTTTATGAATTAAACTTACCATCAAGGTCAGATGGTTTGGCTTTAAGAGTGATTGAATCAACGTCTGATGACCGAGCGTACAGAAAAACGACATCGGAAAGCATCGTCATTATCAATCTCTTGTTGGAGAATGAAATCTTGCAAATAGCTATCTTCGGAGAAAAAGAATGAGAATGAGAATGAGAATGCATAAAACATTCTTTAACTCAGCTATTTATAAAGGGTCGAAGAAACGGTTGGCGTGAGTTTATTTCAGGAAATGTCCTAATAAAAGGCGCTCGTGACCACAGGACAGTTGCCACGTGTTGATTTGTTCCTCTTGGGAATGAACAACCATAGATATAGTAAAAAAAAGGCGTGGAACAATTCTACATACCAATGCACTACACGAATAAAGATGAAATCAATACTAAGATTTTATTTTTATAAAAAAAAGGGGAGTAGGCCCCTACAGATAAGTTGAAGTGTCAAGACACTTCTACATAAAACATTACTATTTCTTCTCTCCTTCGTTGGGCTGACGAAGGGAGGCACCTAATTCGTGCATATTGTGGATCCCGGAACGATGCATCAGATTGAGGAATGCTTCTGCATCACCTGATCCTTCGTACGCAGTTGAGGGACCACCATTTATACGACCGAAGATCGCTGGAGTCAGTCCAAAGTACTCTATAAAGTTACGTGCTCGCTCGATCTCTGTCTCGATGTCAATCCTAGAGCTCGGAGCCTTTTCTTTGTCCGTCTCTTTCTTTAGTGCCATGACAGTATGAGGATGAAAAGTGAGAATGAAGAACTTCTCCTTATATATACAATCAAATCAACTCTTCATATTCCTTATGGGAAATTGATCATTATTAATGCAACTTGAGGAGATGAAGAGGCGTTCGAATGTTTTCAAGAGAAAATTCATTATGACGGTTGAGTATTGACCGGCACCATTTTTCATGTTCAAAGTATTTCGAAATTCTTGAAGTCTTTTTTAAATTCCGAAAACTTTGAAGGGGTCTTGTAGGAGCGTAAAAAAATGTGTGCTTCATAGACTAAGTCAAAGAGATAGAGTATTCCACTCAAAATGATCTATTTCACGCCAAGGACAGACTAATCACTTTACGCCAGGGTCAAGCCAGTGGTTTTACGCCAGAGATAAGCTAACCACTTTACGCTGGACAAAGCTGTCAAGTCATGCATTTAATGCAAAGTCTGACATGAGGATTTACTGATAGCGTACAACACAGAATTCGAAGGGATTTGTTTTACACAGAGACCAATGTTGTCGTTTAGTATGTGGATTGAGCTATTTTACGCTCACAATATGACTTCTTTTACGCATGGAGACTATATGAGTTTTTACGCTCAAAAGTTGACGTGTGCATAAAGTTTATTTGGGATACGTTTTACGCTCAAGGCTATTTTTAGCCACTTTATGCGGGAAGTCCATGTCAGGGCTATTTTACGCCTAGTCTACTACTTTACGCTCAGAGTATATTTGGGTTGTTGTTTACGCCCTATCCTTCCTGGCTACTTTAGAACGTGGTTTGCTTACATGGCTTTCATACCACACATCTCGAAGAACGTGTGTACGTGTATCATATTCTTATTGAAATAATGGAACACGTGTCAACGTATGCAGAGGATGACTTCAGTCATGGGTGGCAGTTATTAGCGTAAAGACAGAACTTTTGCTGAGTTTTATGCACAGAAGGCCAAGTCTATAAATAGACTGAGTTTTTCTCATATAGGAGACACAGAGACAGAGAGAGACAAGAAGAGAATACATAGAGATCAGAACCCAGAGATTTTGATTCTCCGGAGCATTCTTTTTCAACTTTTCTTCCAGAACAGAGTGAAGCAAAGCAGGAAAGCATTCGGCCTCGCCATTAGTGCCCAAGTACGTAGATACCTTTCTGGTGACTTAGTTCTTCCGGTTGTTCATCTTCTAGCAGTGATCTTCATCATCATCGTATGGTCCAAGGAACAAAGTGATCGACTTCAAATCAGACTTCCATAGCAATACTTTCCAGAATAATTTGTACTATTTGTACTTTTTCTCGTTTTATTTTCAAAAGCTAATTTCAGGCATTTTGTTAAGTAAAACAGCTACGAGATCTGGCCAAACAAAACCAGCGGGGTCAGGCCCCGAATAGCAAGTACCACAAGGGAGCACAAAAGAGTGAGATAAAACCCAATGAGTAAAATATGACCTGATTCACGAGTTATAGGCTTATACCATATCATCGAGACAATACGACACCCTTACAACCAAACAAGGACAAACGGTGCCAATATCGTGCCGAGATAAGATATATCCTATAACCATAGGCATGTGAATGGCTTCTGGTCGCGACTTCGGTCGATAGTCTATCGCAGCACAATAGCCCAACCCAACAACCAAACAAGGAGATGCGTTGGACCACGCACCACGATAGTCCATGTTCCTCAGTTGCTAACAGAAGAAAATATATCACAAACAAGTCAGCTTACAAGCGGCCATTCAATCCTTCGGCTTTCTATGATTTATCTAGATTATCTCAGTAATGCAAATTATAGGAATCCTCAGATCATGTCAACCCAGCAGGGCTAGCCAAACCATATAATATACATATACACATAACACTTTGATTATGCACCGGTCCCCCGCAAGGCCACCGTGCTAAAATATTTAACACATAGCACGTAGGTGTCAGATATAGTCATCCACTATAGGCGGATGAAACTGTATCTGTGGCGGCCAACCCGACACGTCAGGACAGGACCTGGGGTGGCCAGTATGGCATGATCTCGGGAGTCTTTCCACCCAATGCATCTACCAATTTGAGTTTCTTAGATTAACCCTATCTTGATATGGAATTATATGTCGTGGTCACATGGTCATCCTTCTATATGTCGTACCATAGTACGTGTACCCTAAGTATGAATCCACATCGGCCTGATCTAGATCCATTCTTAGTATAATGCTTCAAACAACAATCAACATACCACGACACTATTACTGACCAATTACCATGACTGTACTGGAAGGTATACATGTATTGACAGATAACATGAATGATCACTTAGCATATAGAGTCACACCTCAGTGCACCCATTAAATGGCACCGCAGTGCATACTAATATTGTATCTCAATACACACTTAGAACATGTACTAGCACGTATACAGGTAATCAGGTCAGGAACAAGGTCAAGTCAGGAAGTCACTCGGACTCCTCGTGACATAAAAGTCACATATGAATTCTGGTTAAAGTGATATATGAGGGCCCTTAAAGCCAATACAAAGATCTACAACTTTCATGTTGGGAGTTGGGAGAATTATGGTCATAAATCAGTCAAATAGGGCATAAAACAGCCAAAACAAGCCAAAATAGGCACTATGCGGCACTATTCTAGCCATGCGGCACTATTCATCCGGCGGTACTATTCGTCTCATGTGGTACTATGCAAGCCTGCGGTACTATTCATCTCATGCGGCTGCAGCACTATTCATTCCATGCAGCTGCAGCACTATTCATTCCATGCGTCTGCGACACTATTCATCTCATACGGCTGCGGCACTATTCATTCCTGCGACACTATTCATCTCATGCGGCTGCAACACTATTCATCTCATGCGGCTACATCACTATTCATTCCTGTTGCACTATTCATCTCATGCGGCTGCGGTACTATTCATCTCATGCGGCTGCGGCACTATTCATTCCTGCGGCTGTGGCACTATTCATCTCATGCGGCTGCGGTACTATTCATTCCTGCAGCTGTGGCACTATTCATTCCTGCAGCTGCAGTACTATTCATCTCATACGGCTGCGGCACTATTCATACGGCACTATTCATCGTCCCTACCAAAACCAGGGCAGATGACAAAGAAAATATCCAAATATTATTTTAGCCATAACTTCCTCAAAACAAGTCGAAATCTAACTTTTCAAAGGTCAAAATTAGGTAGAATCAAATTTCCTACAACCTAGGGCCATTAGTTTTTGAGAACAACCAAGTTTGATAGATCAAAACCATGAAAATCTATAAAACTCTAGTTATAGAAACTTAGATCTACACCAAACTAGCCATTAAAATCAAAAACTCCAAGAACTAAACTTGTAGAGAATGAAGAGAAGAACAATATAGACAAATAATATATAAAAAATCAAGAAAAGAAAAATGCAAGAATCTCTCCATTTGGTACAAGATGTACTTGCCTAAATGTTGTTTGAGCAAAATAAATGAAAGAGTAAATAAGGAGAGAGAGTGTGGAAGAGAATATAAATAGGGGTTGGGTTGGCTCAAAGAAACCCTAAGCTTAAGCATGCTCTTAACCATGTGACTAATGACATGTTAAATGCTACATGACACAACTAATTAAATTAATTAAATAAAATCCTAACCACAACACGGTTCAGAAATCTTATCATCGAAACAGTGAACCACGCCTACAACCAGACAAGGACAAGGGATGGCACACTAATCCGCGACGAAATACTGTTCCATGCCATGGCCAGTTACAAATACAGGATACATGCAATAAAGATACAGGTGCCAGATACCATATACAGAAAAATCAAAAATTTACGTATTCCGCGAACGAAAAGTGACACTAACAGTTGACATCATTGTCAAGTTAGCATTAAATGCCCTTTTGTCGAAAGGATGCTTAGTCTTATAGCTTTATTGGCGTAGTCTGCAGCTCTGGCTTATCCGCATCTAGGCACATGATAATAGGGCGCATGGTTTTTGGGATACATAAGCTAGCACATGTAGAGTTTATAGGGCGCATGGTTTCTGTATTTTTTTATGCTTCTACATGAATGACTTTCGAACCTTCTTCTATGGTGTTTAGGGACCCTGTATTCTGGCTTAATGTTAGTATCTAAGGATTGTTAGTCCTTGTGAAGGGTGGTAGGCTCTAATTGGATATTTGATAGATTATTGTAGTAAAGGTACTGACTGTATACATGACCTGCATACATGCTATGATACGTATTGTACTTGGCCGACCGATTGCCTTGTATCATTATTTTTTGACAACTTGTATCCATGTTGATACTTCCTGATTCATGTATCCTGATCCTGTGCATTAGGTGCTATATGTGCATTGAGATGCTACATGTTTCATGATAAATTTCTGATATGTTATCGTATACTCATTATTGTATGGACTATGTTGTAGTTGGTCAGTAGCTCTATCATGGATATGATGTTTGATTGAATCTAGGTTAAGCCCATAGGTAGCAATGTAGGTTTATACCTACTGTACCCATACCGAGGTACGATATCTAGGAGGATGATCATGTGTCCACGACACAAGATTCTAGATAATTATAGGTTTAATTAGGTAACTAAAATTTGTAGAAGCATTGGGTAGGAACGAGATACCAAGATCGTGCATGCCAACCACCCACGAATACCATGACTCATCTACTTGGAGTACAATGCTGGCTACCACAGATATCAAATATATTATCCATATTAGTGGAGTGCAATATCCGGCTACTGCCATATTTGAGCCAGTTTCTTCCTATATGAGAGCTGAATCGTTACAGATCTTTTAAGCACGATGGCTTATGAGGGACCAGTGTATCTCATCTCTAGTTTATATATATATATATATATATATATATTATATAATACTCCCCCACTTTATTCATCCGAAGGCGCAAATGCCGAAGCCTTTACAAGTAAGTGCAAAAGAAAGGCAAAACTAAAAACATGAAAGAAGGTGGACAACCTAATATATATATATATATATATATATTATATATATATATATCTATTATATATATATATAATATATATATATATATTTTATAAATATATATATCTATATATATCTATATATATATATATATATATCTATATATATATATATATATATATAGAGGGAGAGGGGGAGAGAGGGAATAAGGGATGAGGTGAGGTGCCACCTCACGGTGTGGTGGCTATGTTCCCCCTTCCATGCTATCATCATGCACTTGCACACTTTTCTCAACATGATGATCGCATGGAAGGGTCACATAGCCACCACCCATAAGGTGGAACCTCACCTCCCTTATATATATATATATATATATATTATATTATA
>JANAVB010001800.1:22102623-22405123 GCA_029216955.1 Iris pallida
AAGGATATTTATTTCTAAAGATAGATTATTTTAAAAAATTATCTCTATTTTAAATAATAGAAGAAATAATTTATCTATCTCTATTTTAAAATAAATAAATCTCTCTGTGTTTAAAAATAAATAGATAGATAAGCCTTATTTTGTAAGATAGAGATGTATTTATTTTTAAAGGAGAGATTTAAATTTTTAAAGAGAAAGAAATTCAGCGAAAAACATACGTATATTCACGGCTGGATATTTTTGAGTTTATTTCTCTCAGTAAGAAATTGGTCTCTCTCTCTCTCTATATATATATATATATATATATATATTAATATAATATATATATATATATATATATATATATTGGGGTACCAGAACTTTTGAATGACAGGCACAAAATGCCGAAGCCAATACAAGAAGCGCGCCTCACGTAGCGTACGCCCCAAAACAAAGAAAGAAATTCGAAGTGTTGCCCACAAAACGGTCGCAGGCCGAGCATCAGAAAGATAGGCGGCTAAAGCTAGCCCCTAAGAAAAAGTTTTCCCGGCCCTACGGTCGCACGGGATCAACGCGGCAGTTGCTGATCAGGTCAGTCCAGGGCGTCCCAAAACTGGTTCGATGTGTGAGTGCACAATTTCTTTCTTTTAAAGATTTGTCGAACAATCTCTCTGTACAATAAAGGAGGCGGGAGCTGACGGCCCTCGAATCTGTATTTGTTTCTATTTTTCTATAAAACCCAAAAAGCGGCGACAGCGACGATCTGGTGCCCGTGAGACTTGTTCCAGCTGGCTAACAGATCGTTGATGCCCCCGGCTGTGGGGACCATGTTGCACCTGTATTGAAGTTGCGACCAAATGCCGGAGGCAGATTCGCCAGAACGAAGGACGTGATCTGCGGATTCAGTTTGGTGATCTACACAGCAGTGGCATCTGGACGCCAGAATAAAGCCGAAGGATCTGACGGCGTCGTCCGTGGGGAGTTTCCGACGCGCGGCACGCCATAGGAGGATTGACCATTTAGCTGGAATACATGTGTTCCAAAACTTGTCGGAAGGGGAGGTCGTAGCCTGGATGTCTCTGGTGTTGGCTCTGGCTGAAGCGAGGGTGAAGAGTCCGCTGGGGTTGGGGGACCATCTGAGGATGTCCTGGGCGTCATTGATCGACAGATATATATATATATATATATATATATATATATATATATATATATATATATATATTCCATTACTAGAATATTCTAGATATCACATAATAAGTCGTAGGATTGGTTGATCGATTATTAAAACTGATTGATTGTGTATTGTACCCTCTTTTAGTGGACTAGGGACATGGACTGTCGTGGTGCGGTGGTCTAACCCTTGTCCATGTTTAGTTGTGGGGTTAAGTTATTTTGCTACGATAGGCTATGAACCGAAGCTATGACATAGAGGCTTATAACCTGACCATGATAAGGGGATGTACTCTATCTCGGCGTGATATGATACCTCTTGTCCTTGTTTGTTGTAGGGTTCCATATTTCCTCAATAACAGGGTATATGCCTATGATTATAACACATGTCTTACTTATGTAGTACTTGGGTTTTTCTTTCATTCACTCGTACTTCCTTGTGGTCCTTACTATTTGGGGTCTGGCACCACTGGTGTTGTTTGGTCAGATCTAGGGCCAGGTCCCGAGAATCCAGCCTTATACTTGACTGAACATGCATACCAGACGTATGGCCGCCGAGGGACGAGTGGCTTTCTTTTTTACCACTCGTATAATATTTTGTATCTTTTAGGTGTCTAGCCACAAGCACCTGTTTAGCATGATATCTAGATATTTTCTTTTACATGATTGTACTTATTTAGACTACATCTGACTTTTATCATGTATATTTGGTTCTGTGCTAGCTCTTTATTTTGTATAGCTAGCTTCATGAACATTTTTATAGAGCATTATGGATGTCTTACTTTTTTTTATTTTATATGCACTTTTCTTACTGCTTCTTGATTGACTGATTGAGATATAGATGTTCTGTGAGATGATAGAAGACTTGATTATAGCATGTATCCCTTGTCTAGTGACAGTCGTAACTATATTGTGGGGTGCTAGTGTACTCCATAGTGCATAGATGGCTGTCTCATACTATTGTTCTCCGTGTTTTGGTACTCGAAGTGATAAAATTTTAGTGGTGGTTCATGCAGGTTTGTTTTTTAGACTTGTTGGGTGTTGTGATTATAGTAGTCCTAAATAAAAACATGTTTCCCTTGATATCATGACCTATTATCTTCTACATACTTGAATTGATAAACTACTTGCATACTTGTTCCTTCTTGTCCTGTCATTGATGTCCTATGTCATATTATTTCAGGGACACCTCATCTTCAGTTGTTGGAGTAGCAGGTATAGAAGAGCTGCCAGCAGGACAGGCTTCTACGGGATGCTAGCGGGACATAGTGCCTTCTCCTAGTCAGGTTCCGATGGAGCCAGTAGGGAAAACAGAGCCAGTGGAAAAGCAGGATGGGTAGCAGTTGCCGAAGATTATGGTACCTCTAGCGATGTCGACAGTTCCAGCGGTACTCGACACGTCGACATTTTTTGAGATCATCAGGTTGTTGTTGCCTAGCCAGTGCTACCCCGCAGCACCAGATGGCAGTTTAGCAGCACCAGCAGTTTCAGCATCATGAGTAGAATATATAGTTGAACCAGGGATTGGAGACAGCCCTAGAGAGGGACGTAAAGGCATACTCAGGTATATTAGTTAGATTTTACTGACTCAACCCGAGATATTTCGATGGCACGGAAGATGATATCTTGTAAATATGTAACGCCCCAGAACCAGAACACTGGAGAGCGGAGGCGTACATATCCAGCTACGTATATTGAAGTGCAACCCACCTCGCTATACGGTCACGGCTGTCTAGATACATGAGGGTTTAACTACAAGCCAACAGTCTCCTATGGTCATGAACAAGCCTATTGTCTCAATCACAAGCAAGTAGTAACAGTTACATGATATCAGAGCACCAAACATACAATAGTAAGACGTCCCATACATTACATATTCGGATGATCATGAAGCTAGTCGTACAAAATGTCAAAACTAGCAAGAGTTTTAGTCAATACATGATCAACCCTAGGATTTGTCAATCATGTTACAGCCCGTAGGCAGACAGTATGTAAAGGTACAACCGAGCTAACACGTGCTCGCCGGCTAAACACCTCAAAAGAATAATTTTATAATAAAGTGGAAGGACAAAAAGAAACCCACTTATTGCCAGGGTTACGCCTGGTGGTCACCATCTGGCTGGAAGACAGGTGGATCCTCTGGTGCTGCTCCGATATCTGGTCACACAAAACCAGCTGGGTCAAACCCCAGAAAGAGCAAGTGCCACAAGGAGGCTTCACTTAGGAACTAAAACCAGCATATCACAATAGAATAGTAAAAAAATAATAATAAAGAACTGATAATAATAGAGATAACAACAGTAAACTGAGTACGAAGAAACCATTCAAGTAGCCAAGTCACAACCCTTAAACCAAACAAGGACCGGGGTTGTAACCCTTCACCTGAATAGAAACCCGTCTCAAATACTGTTGGTATAGTAAAGACAATAAACGAAGAGAGGATACAGAACTGCTCCGGAAGCCAGGTTACAACCCTTAAACCAAACAAGGACCGGGGTTGTAACCCTTCGCCTGAACAGAACTGGACCCCTGATCTTTACTGCTAAGGCCAGTATAAATAATCATGGTATTAAGGTAAGGTAAAACATGACGAACATGGCATGGGGTTGAAATAAGACAATAAACGAAGAGAGGACACAGAACTGCTCCGGGAGCCAGTTACAACCCTTAAACCAAACAAGGACCGGGGTTGTAACCTTTCGCCTAAACAGAACTGGACCCCCGATCGTTATTGTTAAGGCAAGCATCAATAATTATGTCATGTCACAATCTTGCACAGGATCAGGATAAGACAAAGCTGGAATAAACTCCACACAATCAATCACGGCCAATCAAGAGTACGGCTTGATACTTTAACTAACTAGGGTTATCACAGGCCTAGTTACTAGCAAGATGCAATAAGATTATCCCAACAGCCACAAGCCCTGCAGACCATCCAGTTATCCAGGTCGAATGTCCGTTTATGAAGAATGCAACACGTGACTGTATGCTGGAAATGTGCCCTACTCGTCGGTAGGCTACAAATCTACTTAATGTGCCTAGATAACGGGATTGCCTGTAGCTGGGAATCTCTTCATGTCTACTGAATTATTCTAGTTTATTAGCCTTAGTCAATTGTAGTAGGTATCCCTGACCATGGTACTCAGGGATCCCTATCCTAGACATGATGCAAGACAGTATTGGTTTATTTGTACAAACACAATCGTCCACAGTGTCTAGGTTTTTCATACTTGTCATGTCATACTAACTGTCATAACAGCATGTCATGATATATCATGTCAGTTTACTTGTCAAGAGTGCGCCACGGTGGGCTACTATCGTGTTCTATTCTTACATTATCATGAATGAAAAAAACTTGTATAAAATAACTAATAACATATTTTTGAAGCCAAGAAAAAGATCTACAACTTTCATGTTGGGAGTTGGAAGAAATTTTGGCCACAATTCAGCCCAATAGGACTTAAAATAGCCAAAAACAGCCAAACTAGGCACTATGCGGCACTATTCAGCACTATGCGGCACTCCCTTATGCGGCTGGACACTATGCGGCACTATGCAGCACCCTTATGCGGCTGGACACTATGCGGTACTATGCAACACCCTTATGCTGCTGGACACTATACGGCACTATGTAGCACCCTTATGCGGCTGGGCACTCTGCGGCACTATGCAGCACCCTTATACGACTGAACACTATGTGGCACTATATAGCACCCTTATGCGGCTGGGCACTATGCGGCACTCCCTTATGCGGCTGGATACTATACGGCACTATGCAGCACCCTCATGCGGCTGGACAATATGTGGTACTATACAGCACCCTTATGCGACGGGGCACTATGCGGCACTATGCAGCACCCTTATGCGGCTAGACACTATGCGACACTATGCAGCACCCTTATGCGGCTGGATACTATGCGGCACTCCCTTATGCGGCTGCACACGTACTATGCGGCACTATACAGCACCCTCATGCGGCTGGACACTATACGACACTATGCAGCACCCTTATGCGACTGGGCACTATGCGGCACTATGCAGTACCCTTATGCGGCTGGACACTATATGGCACTATTCATCGTCCCTGCCAAAATCAGCACATACGAAACATAAAAATGGCCAAAAATGCTTTTAGCCATAACTTCCTCAAAACAAGTCAAAATCCAACTTTTTAAAGGTCTATTTTGGGTAAAATCGAATTCTCTACAACATGGAACAATCAAAACATAAAAATAATAAAGTTTAATAGATCAAAATCCAAAAAAACTAAAAATAATATAAACTTAGATCTACAAGAAAATATCCATCAAAATGGAAAATGTCAAGTTCTAAAGTATCTTAGAATCTCGCGAGGAAGACAATAGAACAACAAAAATGGAGTTTCTCCATGAAGCAAGTTGCACTTGCCTAAGCTTCTCTTGGTAGGTAGAGAAGTTAAGAGGAAGAAGATGAAGAAATAAATGAAGAGTAAAGATGAGAGAGAAAGGGGGTTAGGTTTTAAATCATGATGAACCCAAAAGCAAACCAAACCAAGTTAAACCGAACCAAGCTAAACCATAACCAATGAAATGCCAAAATAACCACGCCAATGCAACATGCTAAAAATAAAATCATGACTAGCTAACCATGACTAATAAAATACGGACCCGAAATACGTACTCGTATACGAAAATACGTAACACGGATTTCGGGGGTGACAACTCTACCCACCTTAACAGAATTTCGTCCTCGGAATTTAATTAAAGAGGCTAGAGGTGTCGGGACAAATTACACTATCAGATGCAATCTACAGCTAAGACATCAATCAAGTAATCAAATTTGCAAGCAAGGATTCGAAGTGTAAGACATAAGAAAGATATTATACCTCACGAGTCAAACAGGTCGGGATATCGCGATCGGATATCATCCTCACGCTCCCACGTTGACTCACCCAAAGAGTGATGACCCCAAGCAACTCGGACTAACTTGATAGTCTTGTTATTGAGTGTCTTCTCTTTTCGGTCCAACATAGACACGGGCCTCTTCTCATACGAAAGGTTGGTACCAACAACCAATTTCGAATGATCCAGGATGTGGCTCGGGTCCGGGATATACCGTCGCAGTTGGGATACATGGAATACGTCATGCACCTCACGTAGCGATGGTGGAAGAGCGAGACAATATGATACATCTCCTACTCGCTCCAGAATGTCAAATGGCCCTATATACCTAGGACTAAGCTTTCCCCGTACGTCGAAACGAATGACGCCACGGTTAGGCAAAATCCTCAGGAATACATGGTCGCCGACAGAAAACTCAAGAGGGCGTCGATGAGAATCAGCCCAATGACCCTGGCGATCTTGGACAACTCGAAGATGTTCTCTGACTCTCCTGACCACCTCAACGATCTGAGCAATCATTTTCGGACCGAGCATCTGCCTCTCCCCGACATCGTCCCATGCTAGCGGGGATAGACATTTCCTACCATACAGTGCCTCGAACGGTGCCATCTGGATACTAGCCTGGAAACTGTTATTGTACGAGAACTCCACCAGATGCATGTGATCTTTCCACGAACCACCGAAGTCGAGCGTACAAGATCTCAACAATCTTCGAGAGTCTGGATCGTACGTTCTGACTGGCCATCTGTCTGTGGGTGATACGCTGAGCTGAACAGGAGGCGAGTCCCCAAACTCTCTTACAGGATACGCCAAAAGTGCGACGTAAATCTGGAGTCTCTGTCTGAGGTGATACTGACTGGTACACCATACAATCTGACAATCTGCCGGAGATACATCTCCGCTAGCTGTGCCGTCGATTGACCAACTCTGAATGGGAGAAAGTGAGCCACCTTCGTGAGCCTGTCTATGATAACCCAAATAGCATCTCTGCCAGCCGGGGATCTTGGCAATCCAGTCACAAAATCCATGATTATATGCTCCCATTTCCACTCTGGAATTGGCAATGGTTGAAGTAGTCCAGATGGTCTCTGATGTTCAGCCTTAACTTGTTGACAGACTAAACAATGAGAGACAAAACGGGCTATCTCCCTCTTCATGCCATTCCACCAAAAGTGCTGACGAATATCACGATACATCTTCGTACCGCCGGGATGAATGGAATACTGCGAACTGTGGGCCTCTGCCATAATCTCTTGTCTGATATCTCCACTGGGTACACAAAGATGCGTACCATGTCGAAGTGTACCATCTTCATGGATACCTAACTCTGGTCATCGTCTTGTCTCACACTCTGCTCTGAGTCGCTGAAGCTTGGAATCTTCTGACTGTGCCATCCGGATCCTCTCGACTATACTGGACTGAACCTGCATGCTAGCCATCAATGCCACATTGGAAGGGAAGACAACTTCTATAACCATCTTCTAAAGATCGGCTAACAGCTCCGGTTGCGCTGTTAGGAAATAAACTCCGGCTCTCCTGCTCAATGCATCCGCAACAACGTTGGCCTTCCCAGGATGATACTGTAAGTTGATGTCATAATCCACAAGCAGCTCTAGCCATCTCCTCTGACGCATGTTGAGATCCTTCTTGGTGAACACATACTTCAGACTCTTATGGTCGGTGAAAATCTCCACCCTATCTCCATACTAGTAGTGCCTCCAAAGCTTAAGTGCAAACACTACTGCTGCCAGCTCCAAGTCATGGGTTGGGTAATTCCTCTCATGATCACGAAGTTGTCGTGACGCATAAGCTATTACCTTCCCATGCTGCATCAGAACACATCTTAATCCTCTGCCCGAAGCAACACAATACACCGAGAACCCTCCGGTTCCATCTGGAAGCGTGAGAATAGGAGCCGTCATCAAGCCTCGCTTCAACCTCTCAAAAGAATCCTGGCACTCTGCTGTCCAAGAAAACTGTATATCCTTGCGGGTCAACTGGGTCAATTGCGCTGAAATTCGAGCAAAGTCTGAAACAAATCGCCGGTAGTAGCCGACTAAGCCAAGAAAACTGTAAAATTCGGCAACTGTGCTGGGCACTGGCCACAACTCAATGGCCACAATCTTTTGGGGATCCACTTCAACTCCTCCTCGGGTGATGATATGACCCAAGTACAAAATGCGATCGAACCAGAACTCGCATTTACTGAACTTGGCATATAACTGGTGCTCTATGAGAATCTGGAGGACAACTCGGAGATACTGCTCATGCTCCGCTTCATTCTTGCTGTAGACCAGGATGTCGTCCAGGAACACAATCACGAACTGATCCAAATAAGGCATAAAGATAAGATTTATGAGGTCCATGAATACTGCCGGTGCATTGGTTGCTCCAAATGGCATTACAAGGAACTCTCAATGCCCATACCTCGATCTGAATGTCATCTTCGGGATGTCCTACTCTCTGACTCTGATCTGATGGTATCCTGACCGCAAGTCAATCTTTAAAAATAATGTTTTCCCTTGAGTTGATCAAACAAGTCATCTATCCTCGGAAGAGGGTATCTGTTCTTGATTGTCACTGAGTTCAAGGTACGATAATCTACACATAATCTGGACGTACCATCCTTCTTTTTCACAAGAAGCATCGGGGCTCTCCAAGGCGATCCACTAGCACAAATGAATCCCTTGGTTCTGAGTTCTTCAATCATCTTGTACAATATCTCTAGCTCTAACGGCACCATCCTGTAGACTCTCTCTGACACTGGGGCTGTCCCGGGAATCAAATCGATGGTAAACTCGATCTCTCGCTCTGGCGACATCCCTGGAAGCTCTTCTGGGAAAACATCCGGGAACTCTTCGACTATCCGAGGTAACTGCATTGCTGCTACTGCCATCCGCAACACTGGAGGAGAAGGTTCAACTTCGCCTCGGGAGAAAGAAAACTCCAGCTCGCCTGGAATGCTAAAAACAACCCTGCCAATGTGGCAGTCTATCCTAGCATACTGGTCCCTCAACCAATCCATCCCTAAGACCACATCATAATCGGCCATCGGGAACTCTATCAATCTAGCGAGAAATTCTCTACCGCTAACTACGATCCGACACGAGAAAAACACTCTATCTACTCCCACAAGTCCGTTACCAGTAAGTATATTGAGCCTTACTGATAATGACTTGGGCTCCTGTCCTACCCGTGTCACGAATCGTGCAGACATAAATGAATGCGAGGCACCAGAATCAAATAATACTGAAGCTGAAAAGGTGTTGACGAGAATAGTACCTGCCACTACCTCACCTGGTGCTATTCCTTCTTCTTCCAAGGTCAAAGCCAGCACTTGACCATGCCCTCTAGATGCGGGTCCCCTATACTGAAAGTTTCTCTGCCTACTCTGGATCAGGGCTTGGACATACTGTTGCAGTCTCTGCTGCTGGAATGCCTGGGCCTGCGTCGGCAATAGCCTTGGGAACGGGTACTACAGCTGCTACTGTGGCTGGACTGGTGCTGGTCCTCTAACTGAAGGACTAGAGAAGGCCGATAAACTTCTCATGTTCGGGCAGTTCCTAACCCTGTGGTCCGGGGCACCACAAACCAAGCACAAAACCTGTGCTCTGCGACACTCTGATACCACATGCCCTGGTTTTCCGCAGTGTGAACATCCCACTGCGGAAGACTGCTTCTGCTTCTGCTGCTGAGGGTGCGTCGGGGTGGAATGCTGAACCGACGTCACTGAGGTCGCCCGCCTCGGAGCTCCAATGGTCAAAGCCATGGCTGCCGGGGCTGGTGCTGATGACTGATTCATCTGGCTGTGAGATCGCTTCCGACCTCCGGTCCTATCCATGATCCTCTTGGAGGTATACTCATGCCTCCAGGCTGCTTTCAATACTACATCAAAAGTCAGATGCTCAAACTGCTCTACCGCCAATAAAATCTCTATGTAAAGCCCCTGCTAGAACCGCTGGGATCTATCAAACTCGGTCGCCACCAAGGTGGGAGCAAATCGACTAAGCCTGGAGAACTCGACCGCATATCCATCGACCGTCTGTCCATTTGCTTCAGATTGGTGAGCCTGGTCTGTAGATCGTACCGAGCTACAGCATCGAAGTACTTGGTTTGGAATCTCTCCCTGAATACTGCCCATGAAATAGGGGCCACTAATCCATCGGCCTGCGCTGCCCACCAGCTGCGGGCAAGATCTAGTAACTGCAGGCGCACTACGGCCACCTTTTCGTTCTCTGGAGTCCTGGCTGCTTCTAGAATCACCTCTGTGTCCTGAAGCCAAGCATATGCAGCGATCGCATCTTCACTACCGTCGAAGAAGGGCGGGTTCAAGCGCTTGAAGCTGTTGGCCGCGCTATTACCCTGATGACCTCCTCTGGTCAAAGCGTCTGCCACCTCCTGGTGAGGCATCTCCACGATGATCCTGGGAAGCTAATAGGCACCTGATGAGACCTACCAAAGTTCTATTATCAGGCTCCGTCGGCTGGACGGGCTGAACTGGTGGTTCTCCTTTGGTAGGCATGACTCTGGAGGCTACTCCTGAATGATGGGCTTGATCTCCAGGTTATTGCTAGTCCGTAGGAGGTGCTCCGCCTTGCTGATCGGTAGGTCCAGGAATAATGCCGCTGAAGAAGATGACATAGGAAACAATAAGGAAGGACCAGGACAGATCAACGATACAAACATGTGATCAAGTCAAGATTCTCAGGGATTTGAAAATATGAACAGAGATCAAGGGCGAGTACTGATTGAGACATCTATTCGGTAAACCCTCACATATCTTGATTTACAAGACCTGCATGGGCCACCACTAAAACCATGTAACGCCCCAGAACCAGAACACTGGAGAGCGGAGGCGTACATAGCCAGCTACGTATATTGAAGTACAACCCACCTCGCTATACGGTCATGGCTGTCTAGATACATGAGGGTTTAACTACAAGCCAACAGTCTCCTATGGTCATGAACAAGCCAATTATCTCAATCACAAGCAAGTAGTAACAGTTACAAGATGTCAGAGCACCAAACATACAATAGTAAGGCGTCCCATACATTACATATTCGGATGATCATGAAGCTAGTCGTACAAAATGTCAAGACTAGCAAGAGTTTTAGTCAATACATGATCAACCCTAGGATTTGTCAATCATGTTACAGCCCGTAGGCAGACAGTAAGTAAAGGTGCAACCGAGCTAACACGTGCTCGTCGGCTAAACACCTCAAAAGAATAATTTTTACAATAAAGTGGGAGGACAAAAAGAAACCCACTCGTTGCCAGGGTTACGCCTGGTGGTCACCATCTGGCTGGAAGACAGGTGGATCCTCTGGTGCTGCTCCGATATCTGGCCACACAAAACCAGCTGGGTCAAACCCCAGAAAGAGCAAGTGCTACAAGGAGGCTTCACTTAGGAACTAAAACCAGCATATCACAATAGAATAGTAAAAAAATAATAAATAACTGATAATAATAGAGATAACAACAATAAACTGAGTACGAAGAAACCATTCAAGTAGCCAGGTCACAACCCTTAAACCAAATAAGGACCGGGGTTGTGACCCTTCACCTGAATAGAAACCCGTCTCAAATACAATTGGTACAGTAAAGAATATAAACGAACAGAGGACACAGAACTGCTCCGGAAGCCAGGTTACAACCCTTAAACATAACAAGGACCGGGGTTGTAACCCTTCGCCGGAACAGAACTGGACCCCTGATCTTTATTGCTAAGGCCAGTATAAATAATCAAGGTATTATGGTAAGGTAAAACATGAAGAACAGGCATTGTAGAGGCATGGAAAAAGAACATGACTGCCCATGTGGCTCAGAACAGGAAAAACCATGCAGTTCAAAAAACAAACGAGCTTCATGCGGCTCAAGAGTATCATGCGGCTCAAAAGTCACCAACATGGACATGCGGCTCAAGCAACACCACGTGGCCTTCTGCAGTTCGCTTCTACAGTTGGCCATTAAGCAACGACCCTATTTAATGCTCTAACATAAAGGAGAACTGACGGCTCTGACATAAAGCTGCAATGATGACTCTGTCATAATGGCAGACTCCTAGGAAAACGAAGAAAATCTCTGACACAATCTATCAAACCCCAAAATCCTTCATGCGGCCTTGACACGTTGCCAGTCGCATGTGGCTCAGGAAGAGGCTACCCATACGGCTCAGGTAGAGGCTACCCATGCGGCTCAGGCAGAGGCTACCCATGCGGCTCAGGTAGAGGCTACCCATACGGCTCAAAAGGACTATCTTCATGCGGTTCACTGGGAAGCCACCCATCATACGGTCGCCTACGCTCATGCGGCTCAGATCATCTCCATAAGGTTCAAATGTTCAGAGGCCACTCCCAAGCAGTATTGACACGTGGTCAGCCTTATGCGGCTCAGGGGGAGGGCAATCCTCAGGCGGCTCAGATTTCCTAAGTGGCTCGCGGTTCTGCCAGCGTCCCTACAGCTATCAGCCTAATAATTATGGGACACGTGGCAAGATTCATTAACAAATCCTAACAACCAGGTTTAGTGCCATCCTCATAATTACTGGGATCAAACCAGATCATTTTGCAATCAATCAAATTGAACACGTGGCAGAAGATCCGAGCTTGGCATAACAAATCATGAGGATTTATGGCAATCATCATTAATTGCCCACAAAGATTTGATGCAATCACATTAATTGCTAAAATCTATTACGAGTGGCCCAGATTCATTGATCCTTAACCGCCGACTTTTGAGAATGGGCAATCATTGCAAAACCCTAATGATGCCCCCACTCTTATAAATAGCAAGGTGCCATTTCCTTACAAGAGAGAGACAAGAAGAGAGAGACAAGCAGAGAGCAGAGAGCAAAGAGAGAGAGAGCACACCCCCCTCGGATCCAGAGAGTCAGAGAAAAATTAAAAGGAGAGCATTTCTTCATCAACGCCAAGTAGTTCTTCTACAGAGCTAAGGCTGCACCCGATCGTCCAAGGAGTAAGGCAGAGCTACCATCACTTTCCGGAGCCTCTAACGTCACCCTCCAAAATCTAAAATAAATAATTGTACTTAGATTGTTGTACCTAGATTTTCGTCCCTAGGCTTTCTTTGTACAAGCGAATTTATATTGTGAGTCTAAGTTCAGTCCTCCGATAATTGTTCTGTTCTTTTACAATCAATACAAACTCGATGGCGACTCTCCTGGGGACTAACTTCTCCACGACTGAGGAGTTGGCGACGCAATCGGATGCAGCCAAACTTGGTTCCACGTAACAGAAGATGGTCGTCCACTTCGACCAACAGGCATTTGAAGAAATGCTCTCTGAGGGAAGTGCTGGCCCGGTCCAGAAGCGAACCCGCACAAAGAAACCTCGCAGCGAGTGGAGGCCAAAGTTATTTGCTCCTCCCCAGGCTCTGGACGGAGTACTCTCTGCCGTCCAAGACGGCGAAGGCGACTCTCGTACGGCCCCACTTCAAGCCATAGAGGACTCTTCTGTCCCCAAGTCCGGCAGAGGAAAGCACTACGATGCTGGACTTGCAGGGGAAAAGTGCGATTCTATGTGCTCCAGGAAGAAACCAAACAAGGGTACTAGCCGCAAAACGAAGACTCATGCGACCAAGATTGCCAGCCGCATGAATGATGACCATGCGGCTGAGACTGCTAGCCAAAAGCATAATACTCATGCGGCCAGGATTTCAAGCCGCATGGAGAACACTCATGTGGCCAGGATTTCCAGCCGTATAGAGAAGACCTATGCGGCTATGCTTGCCAGCCGTATAAAGATTATTGATTCAAGCTGCATGAAGCCTACTCCACGCGGCTCTGTCTTCGACCGCCTCTCCTATGGTCCTGATCTCTTGTGCTCCCAAGAAGACATGTCTGACTCTCTCTAGCACCACTTAGACTCTTCTTACTATGTGCCCTCACGCACTAGGGTGAAGAAGTCTAGGGCAGCACGAGCTTGGCAAACTCGGTTCGCTGATCCGACCTCTGACCATCCGAGCATCCCACATACTGTTATGCGGGCCTCTGATGGAAAGTTGTACAGAACCACTCGAGTCCAGCCCCCGGTGGCAAATGGACAGAGAGGTTCCCAAAAGTCTCCCAAAATCCAGGGAGCCAACATGGTCGATCTGGACCCATCTGACTTGCGTGAGGCCATCCTCCACAAACGCAAGGAAAAAGAAGGTGCCTCGGGGTACAAAGAGTCCTCCCACGGACGTCACTGCACCCAAGTCATCGTCAACTGCTGTTGCAATAATGCGACGGTACGAGAAGACCGGCAGTCCGTCTTTCAAAGACTGCAACAACCATGTTCAGAGGATGAGGCACCTCCCGTCGTCTCCTGCAACTCTACTCAAAAAATCCTCGTCGATGGGAGAGAGAAGAAGACCAATGTTCCCAGCCCAAAGATTTCAACCACCATGACTAAGAAACTATCGTCTAAATGGGTGTCCACCACCGAAGTTTTCCAAGGTACCCGTTCAAAGATGAAATCTGCTACAGTAGGAGAATCATCGTCCACACCACTGGGGTTGCTGGGACTGGGGGTAGCACTCCTCAGAACATCCACGATAATCCGATGTTCTAAGGGGATGAGCCTGAAGAAATAAATCTTCCATCAGATACAGCAAGGGCCGACGTCCTCGAGGACGTCCACGACTCCCAAGATGAAGCAAAATCTGAAGCTGGGGGTACTATCCCTTCTGAGTCTGAACCAGAGGAGAACATTCCCACATACCCCGATGACTTCTCGCTACAGGGGTATGATTTGGAGGACATGTCCTCCACCGTTCTGTCCATCTCTCCTCATGTAAAGACGGTGTTCATGACGGACAGCAACCAAGGTGGTTCCAGTGATCGCCAACGCATCGACACTCTGGAGGCCATACTGCATGCCTTGGTCAAGTCTGTAGACGAGATCAAAGCTGCCCTTCCAACTCTCCAAGGAGGGATGCCTGGCCAAACAAGCATGGGTCCCGCGGACAATGCGGACTCGAACTAAGCGGCACCGAACCCGGGCAACAATCCTCCTGAAATGACGGTTCCCACCGCTGTGAATGAGGCCAGGGAAGCGAGAAGAGAGGTCCAGGAGCTCCGAGCCATGTTTCACGCTCGAGAAACCTCTTAAGACCTCAGAATACGACACCCATACCCTGCTGCATGGAGGGATGTCCCCTTCCCACTAAGATATAAGCCGTTCAATATCAATCCTTATGATGGCAAGACCTTCGCAAGTCGATACATCACTTACTTCGAGGTCACCACCGACCATCTACCCAATGACGATGCCATCCTCACACGACTGTTCATTGGAGCATTGGAAGGAGTTGTCTTCGATTGGTATCGCAACCTGTCGGACAACTGCATCCACTCCTTCGCCATCTTCAAGCGCATGTTCTTAGAGAGAATCTACGAAGTAGGACAGGACATCACTATGTCCACCCTCATGGACGTCATCCAAGGGGAGAAAGAGCTGACAAGGAACTACATTGAGCGGTTTCGCTAAACCGCAATGAAGCTACCGTCTGGTAACCCAGATTCCTCCTTGAATGAATTTGCCAAAAGAGATTGCTTCCAACAATCAGTCTCTGGATGGGCGAAAGTCAATTTAAGGACTGGAAGACGTTTATCATCAGTGCCACAAGCGCCAAAGAACGATTGAAGACGGCTCGCCAACTGGGATTGCACATCTCGAAGGAAGAAAACATGGGCAAGCGTCCTAATACCAACAACGAAAATGGAGGTAGCCCCTCCAACAATCGGGACAACAGGGGAAAATAGGCTATGGTGGCTGACACAGCGCAGAAACCTGAGTCAAAATCGGCAGACAAACAATGGCCACAAATGACCTACTCTTTCGAAGACGATCACGTCAAGCCCATCTTGGATATGCTCATACAAGGAGACAGAATTCAGCTCCCTCTACCAAGACGGGAACCTCGGTCGGCAGAAATAGAGAACCCAAAGTACTGCCATTACCACCGCTACGTCCACCATGCTACATATGACTGCTACCAACTGAAACGGTACATCCAACATCTCATCGATTCAAACGTTCTGGCCATCGATTTCGAAGAGGTAACCGTGGCAGCCAATATGGTGTCAGTACAATTTGGCAACTTTCCTCCCACCGAAACTCAAGACGGTGTGGTCTCCATCCCTCTGGCGACAATAGAGATTGCTAATCTTTCACCTCCCCGAGATCAGGCCGCTGGTCTAGTGCCCCTCACCACATCACGAGGAGAGGTCATGTGGGTCCATCCAGACTTGGTATCTGAAGCGACTCAGTCCACACCATCTTTCATTCGCAAGAAGAAGAGTGGAAAAGCCAGATCCTGCCGCACAATCTCGGCAGATATCGAAGAAGTCACAGTCGTCATCACTCGGTCTGGGACACAATCCCAGCCTGTGGCTGATAACTCGGCTGAAGATCATCAGCCCGCTACAACTGACACTCCGGGATCTGCTCAGCCTCCGACGACCGACAAGCCTAGGCCGAAGGAGACTCGCTTTGACAAATCCCTCCGAAAAGAGGCACTGCAGGGGCTGGAGAGGCCCTACAACTTCGACATCTTGGCACAATTGGCCAACACACCGGCCAAATTGTTATTATACGAGCTTCTGAGACTCTCAAAGGATGTTCGCGTGGCTTTGAGCGAGACACTCCAAAATGCCGTTGCGTACCTGGCTCAGGTCAACCTCACAGGAAAAAACCCGCCTACAGATCTCCAAGACAGTGCTTGCACGGGAGCGATGTCCAATATTGTCTTCACTCCGCAGGATATGCTTATCAAAACCAATCTGCACGATCGCCCGTTATATTACACTGGATACATCGGCGACGTAAAGGTAGATCGGATGCACATTGATCCTGGTTCTTCCATAAGCATCATCCCGAAGGGTCTGTTACATCATCTTCGCATTCTTATGCATCGCCTGACGCCAACAAGCACCGCCATCAGCGGTTTCAATTCGGGCAGAAGCTACCCGATTGGGAAGATTCGTTTGAAGTGCCAAATTGGCGATCTTCACTCAAAAGTAACCTGCTACGTCGTAGACGCAGACACTTCCTACAACATCCTCTTGGGACGCCCTTGGATACATGATTACATGATCGTGCCTTCCACACTGCACCAATGCTTCAAGTATGTCGATAAACACGGCTTTGTAATGACAGAATTTGCAGACATCGATCCCTTTAAAGGAGTCGAATCCTACTACTCGAATTCCTGCTTATACGAGAAGTCGAAGAGGCACCTGGATGAAGACGTACAGGCTCGAAATGAGACGGCCTCAGGATCAGAAGAACCTCTGACGGTCCACCTCCAAGCTCGTAAACCTGACAGATCCGCATCCCTTACAGCCACTCTGCGTAAGGACGCAATCAGCCTCTCGGCGCAAGAAGAACAAATGATAATCCGGCTGCCAAGGTCTGGCCAAGTGCCAAGACCCACGACGGAGCCACTAACAATCAGACTGCCAAGAGTCGGCCAGCCACAAATGGAGAAGCTCAATCCCTCCGACAAGCCAATGACGATACGCCTTCCCAAGAAGAGTCGTCACCCCGATACAAAGTCGGGGGCTTCTAGCGAGCCAATAACTCCCCGCCCTGTATCAGGTACCAAACTGGGGGTCGCTAGTTTGCCAACAACTCCACGCTCGGCTCCACCAGCCGAACCCCTGACGATCAAGCTCCCCAGGTCATCCTCTCAGTCTTCATTCATACAGGAGGTAGCCGAAGAAGAACCGGAGCTAGCCAAGTATGTGGCTGCCCACACTGATGTTCCCTCCGCAGATGATGTAATCCCGCTAGAAAAGATACCTTACTTCATCAATAAAGGGCTATCTTTGAACTACCTCGAGCTTAATAAGCTTTGTATAATTTATGATATAGAACACGGTATAGGCACTCACCTACACACACAAGTGACGAATGTTTATACCAAAAACCAGCTTATCCCAGTGGAAGACGCTTACCGCATAATCGAGGGAGGGGACCATCCAGTCATCTTCGACCGGAAGGACGACCCACAGCCCTTCACCATAGAGAAGGTCGACCTCGAATCAGATGTTGGAAGACTGCCACTTTACCTGTATAGCCCCCAATCCAAATATCTCATGCAAAAATAGGGGTATGATCTAGAAACTATGCCAGGTTTGAACTACGACACTGGTCGACGATTACCTTTGAAGCCGCCAGTCACGGCTGGGAAACCACGAGACTACTATAACAAAACCAGATGTGGGCTAGGTTATGTCACACCTGCAACAACCCCTGAAAGCTCAAACGAGGAATGCGACTGGCATTCACATTCAACCGAGTCACCAACTTCTGATTCGGATACCAGCATCGGGGACATATTCATACATGTCCCGTCAGTCAACATGGCATTCGTCGACGCTTACGAAGAAGATAAAGACATTCTTAAAATCTTCGAGTTAGAGCTGTGGGCCCAACAGTTAGATGCACAATAGGAAAAGCGGTTCGAACAGAGAGAACCTCCTACTGAAGATGAGGTCATACAATTGGATCTCGGCAGCGAATCTTCTCCAAAACCAATCTTTGTCACTAAAAGTCTAACAGACGAAGAGCGAGAATCGCTGCTGGAACTTGTCAAAGAATATATTGATGTGTTCGCCTGGAGCTATGAAGACATGCCAGGACTAAACCCCGAGGTTGCCCTTCACAAGCTCAACATTCGGCCAGATGCAAAGCCGGTCAAACAACAACAGCGACGCTTCCGCCCGGGCATCATGGATGCGATCGAAGCCGAAGTCAACAAACTGATAGCCAGCAGCTTCATTCGTGAGGAACAACATCCGAATTGGGTCACCAACATAGTACCAATCATCAAGAAGAATGGGAAGATTCGAATCTGCATCGACTTCCGCAATCTGAACGAGGCATGTCCAAAAGATGAATTCCCCCTCCCTATCACAGACATCATGATCGACAACACCTGTGGCTTCGAACGTATGTCATTCATTGATGGATTCTCGGGGTACAACCAAATCAAGATGTCTCCTGACGACGAAAAGCATACATCATTCCGGACACCGATTGGCACATACTGCTACACAGTCATGTCTTTCAGTTTAAAGAATGCTGGCGCCACATATCAAAGAGCCATGAGTATCATCTTCAGAGACCACTTACGCAAGACGGTGGAGTGCTATATTGATGACATCGCCGTCAAGAGTCGCTGTAAGGGAGACCATCTCCAGGATCTGAGGACGGTATTCGACCTAATGCGAGCACACAACCTGAAGATGAATCCCACAAAATCTTTCTTTGGCGTATCCAGCGAAAAGTTCTTGGGTTTCATCATCACCGTCCAGGGTATCCATGTAGACCCTGAGAAGACGAAGGCAATCATGGAGATGGGTCCTCCGAGAAATCTCCGAGAACTTCGAGGCCTCCAAGGGAGGTTAGATTACATCAGGAGGTTCATTTCCAACCTCTCCGGGCGGTGTCGACCATTTACCCATCTCATAAAAAAAGGTGTCTCATTCATATGGGATAAAGAATGCCAATGTACCTTCAACAACATCAAAGAATATTTGTCGAACCCTCCAGTCCTGGTGGCCCCAGTTGCTGGAAAACTATTCCTGCTCTATGTACGAGCAATAGAGCATTCCCTCGGCGCTCTGCTAGGACAAAACAACGATGCAGGCCATGAACAAGCCATATATTACCTCAGCCGAATGATGATCGGGCCAGAGCACCGATACAACACCGTGGAGAAGGAATGCCTCGCCCTGGTGTTCGCCATTCATAAGACGCGGTACTATGTCACAGGACAAACCATACATGTGATCTCACGAGTCAACCCTCTCAGGGTCCTCATGACTAAACCAGGGGCACTCAGCTCCCGCCTCGCTACATGGGCAATATTGCTGTCCCCCTATCATATGTTCTTCGTCTCGCAAAAGGCTGTTAATGGTCAAGCTCTAGCAGACTTTTTAGCAGTCCACCCAGGCTCGAAGTCGTCCAAAATATATGAAGCAATCCCAGATGAGGTTGCCGACTCTCATGCAACCTCTCACGATGATATATGGCGAATGTTCTTCGACGGCGCCTCAAGGACCGGACCTAAGGACAATATCATCGTCGGAGTCGGGGTGGTGCTGGTTTCTCCTTCCGGGTTGGTGATCAATCGCGCTTACTCCTTCACAGAGCCCTGTTCAAACAATGTGGCCGAGTACAACGCTTTGGTCATTGGCCTCCAACTTGTAAGAGAGCTGGGGGTAGAATATCTTGAAGCATACGGCGATTCGCAGTTAATCGTCAATCAGATCCGGCATTCATACGAAGTCCGCCATGAAGATATGATCCCCTATCACCAAATAGCGATCAATATTATTTCGTCATTTGAGGGATTCTTTATCGAACACGTTCCCAGACACCAAAACATCGAAGTTGATGCCTTAGCAGGCCTTGTCGCTTCCCTAGCAGTGCCAAATCATACTCATCATTCGGTTGACGTGATAGGCCACGAACTGGTCTGTCCCAAGAACAATGTTCAATTTATGGCGAGTTATTCCGCTCAGACGATCGACGAAGCGCCAGACTGGAGACAACCATTCATAGACTTCTTAGTCTATGATATCCTGCCCGAGAGCCCAAAGGAAGCCACTTCCATCAGAAGGCGTTCTCTCATATTCTTTTACGATACAGAGACGAAAATGCTGTATCAGCTGTAGGTCCTAAAAAATCAAGTTGCATCAATCAACAAAGTCAAAAATTCAAGATATTCATCATTTTGATGAGTTGCGCAGACAACAGTTTGCGCAGACATCACTTTGCGCAGGCTGGTTTGCGCATGTTTCCAACTGCGCAGGCTGACGTGGCAGAAGTCATCATTGACTGAATCAAATCAGATCTTCCTGACAGCTGACAACACGACTAACGAGGAGGCTGTTCATTTTTGACGCCGCACAGTGCTCGAGGGCGGCTGACAGGTGGCAGCGCAATCCGTGTTTGCGCAAACCACTTATGCACAATCCGTGTTTGCGCAAACCATTTCTGCGCAGTCCATTTTGCATATTCTACCAATATAACTGACCAATTACGTGGCATTCATGCCATCAATTGCTCATTACGTGGCAACTGTCTATGCACGATCATGCGTATTTCAATCAAATGATGCCATGTGTCCCAGATAGTTGGCCCACGATCCAATAACTGCTTGCGCAATCCAGTGCTGCACAAACCAGTTGCTGCGCAAATCAGCTTGCGCAGTCCAAAATAACTGAAAGTTAGTTATTTTCAAAACTCTATAAATAGAGTTTCAAGTCTTTATTTCAAGGGGATCAAAGATCAGAGATCAGAAATCAGAGAGTTCAGGAGTTCTTGCCAAAGTGCTGCTGCATTCTTTCGAGACTTTTGTCTTCAACTTCAGAGGCTTTTGTCTTCAGTTTCCAGAGTTGTTTTCAACTTCAGAGGCTTCGTCTTCACAGTTCACATCGTCTAAGGGATAAAGCAATCGTTATCAAGATTGGATTCCTATAGTTGTAATTTTCCCAGAATTCTTGTAATCTTTATTACAGTTTGTATCAATAAAGTTTTATACTTTTGTTTTTGCAAACAAAATGGCGACTCTGCTGGGGACAACTTTCTCCTCCGACGAGGAAGTAGCAACTTAATGTGACATAGCGTCTATCGGGAAGACGCAGAAGACGCTGGTTGTTAAGGTCAACCAGACAGCCTACGAGGCGATGCTCAACTCCAAGACCACTCCCCGTACTGTAGCCACTTCTGCTAAGAGCAAAGTGCGCTCAGTTTGGGTCTCTAAGTCTGCACAATTTGGCAGTTTTGCCCCCAAGGATGCTGTACCAATTGCTGTACAATCTGCTAGTCAGACTGCTGCACAAACTGCTGTGCCAACTGTTGCACAGTCTGTCTCAGCAACTGCTGCACAATCTGTTGCAGTCAAGGCTGCGCAATCTGTTGCAACTGTTGCACAGGCTACTTCATATGCTGCCTTGTCAAAACAGAAGACTCCTATGACTCTGGCGCAATTGGCAGTGGCTTTTCCTGCGCAAAATAGCACTCTTGTAACTAAGGTGCATCCCAAGCACTCTAAGACAAGAACTCCTGATGCACTTCCTGCCAAAGCTTCTAATGCACAAATGACTAGTGCACCTTCCACCCATGCGCAAACCAAGTCTGTGCAATCCAAGAAAAATAGCCTTTTGGCTAAATTTCCTTCTTCTCACAATAAAAGAAGAGATTCTACTCCTCTTCCCAAACACCCTATTGCCCCTACGCAATCCATTGAGGGTAGTCCTTTGACTATTCCTCATTCTCTTCAAAGCAAAGGAAAAGGTCCATTGGTCTTTTCTCAAACTTCCTTGTCTCATGACTTGGAATATAACAGAGGAAAACGCTCTTTAGCTAACCCTTCATCTCAAAGCAAAGGAAAAGGTCCTTTAGTCTTTTCTCAGTCTTCTTTAGTCTTTACTGAAGAAGATCCATCTCAATGTGTCTCGGCTCCAATCAATTCAAGAACTCTGGCAAACAAGGATTCTTCTTTCCTTTATAACAAGAGTACTTGTACTAATCAAAGAGGTATTCTGCCTACTCCGATAGCAGAATTCCAGGACCTCCCGACTCTCCAAATTTGTCGTTCCAGACAGAGAAAACTGTTAGTGTCTCAAATAGAAACTCCTGAGGGTGAATTTACTGACCTCAGAACTTATCTTAATCGACCCACTTCGGTAAAACGCAAACAGCCAATGCCGAAGGTTAAACATCATCAGAAACAAATCTCCAAAGTCAGAAATCCCGACACTTATGCCAATGAAGTGAGTACTTCCCTGTATACTCAAGGGACTAAACATTTGAAGAATCGGAATCATGTTCCAAATGTTATTAAAGAACAGATCCCTCAGAATTTTCCTCGTCCTGTTGTAGATCTTCGAGAACAGCTAAGACAAAAACAGGATAATGTCTCAATATCTCTATCTCAACCATCTGATCATCACTGTAATCATAAAGTCATCATCCAATGCTGTTGTCAAATGACAAAACGATCTGTCTTCGATCGTTTAACTTTTGCTAAATCTGAACCTATGTCAGAAGAAGACGAAGTTTTGTATGCTTCTGTTAACATGACTTCCCGAGACACTGGGGGTAAAAGATGCTCTAAGCATGGTAGACTCCGTAAGCCAAGCCAACGGTATTTGGAATTACTTCAAGAAACTTCTGAAGGAGTATTTCAACATACCCGTTCCCGAAGCCGAGATACAATCGGTCAAAGAAATCTTTCTCAAAATCCTTCAAGTCATCTCCCTGTTTCCCAGTCAGGAGATGATTCGTTTTCTGATTATGATGCATACAGTAAAAGTTTTGAACAAACAGTATCTTCCACTGTGCCAAGAGAAGTGACGGCTTATGTTGTCACTGATGATCCAGATGCTTCAACCTCCGCAAATCAGGAACAACGAATTGCTGCACTCGAAGACAAATTAAAAACTATGGCTGAGATGGTTGCTAGTATGCATTCCATCATTGTAGCACAGCATGTTACACCACCAACTGCACCTATTACTAGTCCAGAGATCATAGCGTCTTCAATACCTGCCAATACTGGGCTGGGGGTAGTGCCTCCTCAAATACCTCCTGTACAAGTGCAAGTACAAACTACGCCCAGTCATTCAGGAGCTGGGAGTAGTGCTTATAACGCTGTTCCTCCTCCTACCACTACAACTCAACCTGCTCCTTCTTCTTTATCAGAAGACGCCAATAAAGCTGTCAAACTCTTACGAACCCAGTTTGAAGCATTTAAAGAGAAAGACAATCTACAAAGGTTGGGGATTAAACAACCCTATCCGGTTGAATGAAAGGACGTCCCGTTTCCCCCAAAGTACAAAATCCCTACAATCTCTCTGTTCGATGGCAGTACTTCCCTAAGTCAATTCATCAATCATTTTGAGGTAATGACTGTTCAACTTCAGCCAAATGACGCTCTTCTTACCAGAGTATTTGTCGGTTGTTTAGCCGGCGTAGCATACGACTGGTACAGAAGTTTGCCCGATGGTTGCATCACATCCTTTTCAGGTCTCAAACAAATCTTTCTGGAACGGTTCTATGAAGGATTTAATGATATGACTATGTCAGCTCTCAACAAAATCAAACAAAAACATAATGAAACGGCTGAGAGCTTTATTGAACGGTTCCGCCGTGAAGCCTTGAAAATGCCTCCAGGGACTCCCGCTGCTGTCACTATTGATACTTGTAAGGCGAATCTTTTACCTATTATCAGTATGTGGACGGGATCAACCCAATTCCAAGATTGGCCCTCATTCATCGTCAACGCCAAAGCTGCTGAAGTAAGTGCCGACAAGTTCAAACAATTGGGGGTACAAATGTCTAATCCTGATCGCGATGAGCATCAGAATTCAGGTGGTGGCAATCGCCAGAACAATCGCAAAGCGAAAGAGACTTTAAATATTAACTTGAACAAAAATAAAGAATCTTTGGCTGTCAATGTGGCCTCACCTACATCTACTCCTACTCCTTCTGCACCTCCACCGAGGGAACCTCGTCCGAAGGTAGAATATTCCTTTGATGAAAATGACACGGCAAGTATCTTTGAGTGTTTACTCAAAAGCAATAAAATTTAACTCCCTGATCCAAAGAAACCTGATGAAGTCAATAAGACTGATCATCCCAAATATTGTGTCTATCACCGATTCATTGGACATCCTACTAGAGCATGCTATGTGCTCAAAGGTAAGATTCAAGAGCTTGTCAATGCAGGTGTAGTCACTTTGCAACAAGATGAGAAGACTGTTAAGGCAAATATGGTTTCAGTCCAATTTGGAGATTTCCCTCCGCAGATAATACAGCATGAGCATGGTGTCATTCCGATTCCTAAAGCAACTCTTGAGATTGAGAATCTCCCGCTTCCATCCAATGAAGGTCTTATTCCCTTGTCTCTTGACAATGGTAAAATTATGTGGATCCATCCTGATCTTGCTCCAGAATTTGAGATATCTTCCAAGAAGAAAACTCGTTCTAAAGGCAAAACCAAAATCTGCAACATGGTATCTTTTGATCCCATTATTGACGAAGAGATTCTGTTAGGCACCAGATCAGGAAAAGCTTATTTGAAAGATCATTCTGAAGGTCAAAGGGATCCTGCTTCTTCTTCCGAACCTACTCCGACACAACCTGCATCTGCTGAAGAGGTCCCTTCTACATCTTCACCAGTTGTAGTATCAATTTCTCCTAAGCCAACAACGGCTGACAAAGGCAAGCAACAAGTTCGATTTGACAAACCTCTAAAGAAGTCATCTCCTACTGGGCTTGAGAAGCCTTACAATTTTGATATATTGGCTCAATTAGCCAATACACCAGCCAGGTTGTCAATCTTTGAACTCTTGCGTCTTTCCAAAGAGACACGAGAAACTCTAAGTGAAGCTCTGATGCAGGCTGAAACTTGCTTAACTCTTCTCAAGAAGCCAGAATCAGAATCAGTCTCTTGTCATCACAGTCATAGTGTCTTGGAACTGATCCCAAATATTATCTTCACTCAGGATGATATGCTAATGGAAGATAATAGACATGATCGTCCTCTTTATTATACAGGATATATAGATTCAATGAAGGTTGATCGTATCCTGATAGATCCAGGGTCTGCACTTAGTATTATGCCAAAGACAATGCTAGATGCATTGAAGATACCAGTGCATAGTCTTTCAACCACGATCACTACTATTCTGGAATTTAATCAAGGAAAGAGTGAACCTTTGGGCAAGATTCGTCTAAAACTCCAAATAGGCAATCTTCGCACAAAGATGACCTTTTATATCATTGACAATCATGGTTGTTCTTATAATGCTCTCCTGGGAAGGCCATTCCTCCATGAACACAATGTCGTTCCATCAACTCTTCATCAATGCTTTAAATATGTTGATGACAAAGGACAAGTTCATAAGGAAGTTGCGGACCTTTATCCTTTCAAGGGTGTTGAAGCTTATTGCAACGATGCTCGTATGTACAAGGATGAATTTATGAAGGTAGTATTGGCTATGGATACTGAAGAAGATCAAAAAGCAGTACCTCAAGACATTCTTATCATACCTGTTAAGGGGCGAGTTTCTCATCCTCAATCTTCCAAGCCACTGGTTATTCACTTACCAGTTCAAAAGAAATCAGTTAATGCTGATGAAAATCAAAGGGAGCTCACCTCTTCTGAGCCACTTGTTATCGACTTACGTCGTAACAAAGACAAAAAGCAGCTCATTCCTTCTGAGCCACTTGTTGTTGATCTAAATCGCAACAAGGAAAAAAGGGAGCTCACCTCTTCTGAGCCACTTGTTATTGACCTCCGTCGTAACAAGCCTCCTCCACGTTCTTCTTCTTCCCCTCTTGTAATCAATTTGACCAAATCTGCTAAGGTTAAAGGTCCTGTTGTAAATACTGATGTACAAATCAATGAAAAAGCACCTACTTTCCAGTATATTGATGTTATTTATTATACTAAAAGTTATTTGGATATGTTAGATAGCTTCCAATCAATTACACTGGGAGTCGTACAATCTCTTCAGACAGAAGTCTCGCTTGAAGATCCAGATGATTCTTACCGTATTCATCCTTCTTTAAAGAAAGGTGAAAGTTCAGCATTTTTATATAAAAGACCAGAAACAAAGATTAACTATACGGATGATAGCAAAGTTAATGATATGGGACGTCTCCAGTTTCATCGTTATAGTCAACAATCAAAAGACATCCTCCGAAAGATGGGTTACGACTTTAAGAGCAGCCTTAACTATGGTAAAGGTAGACGAACTCCCATTCGTACAACAGTTCCAAACGGAAAATCACAAATGTATTATGACAGGACCAAGAAAGGTCTCGGATATACTTCTCCTCCACTGTTATCCCCAGCAGCTTCTGAATCAGATAGTGAAGAACGTTCTAACTCTTCTGATTCCAGATCATGGGATTCCGATACCAGCATCGGTGAAGTCCATCGTATAATCGTATCTTCTAACATGGTCTCTGTTGAATTACCAGAAGGCTGTGATGAAGATGTTGAAGAAAGTCCGGAAATAGATCCTTGGGCTCAACATATGGATAACCAATGGGTACTTCGATTTGAACAACGTGAACCTCCTACTGAAGATCAACTACTTCAAATTGATGTAGGAGAAAGAGATTCACCTCGGCCAATTTTTATTAGCAAAAATCTTCCAGAAGCAGACAAACAAGAGTTGATTCTTCTTATTAAAGAATATAGCGACGTCTTTGCCTGGAGTTATGAAGACATGCCAGGTTTAGATCCTAAGATTGCTACTCACAAACTGAACATTCTTCCTAATGCTAAACCAGTCAAACAGCAACAAAGGCGATTTAAGCCTGAAATGATGGACGCAATTGATGATGAAGTCAAGAAGCTCATCGCTTGTGGCTTTATTCGAGAAGAGCAGCATCCTGATTGGGTAGCCAATGTCGTCCCAGTTCTGAAGAAAACTGGAAAAGTTCGAGTCTGCATCGACTTCCGAGATCTCAATGAAGCATATCCAAAAGATAAATTTCCTCTTCCTATCACAGACGTCATGATTGACAATACTTGTGGGTTCGAAAGGATATCTTTTATGGATGGATTTTCCGGGTGTAATCAGATCAAAATGCATCCTGAAGATAAAAAGCATACATCTTTCCGCACTCCTCGAGGAGTTTATTGTTATACAGTGATGCCATTTGGTCTCAAGAATGCGGGTGCAACCTACCAACGGGCTATGAGTACCATTTTCAGAGAACATCTTCGTAAAATAGTCCAATGTTACGTGGACGATATTGCTGTTAAAAGTCGTCTAAAAGAAGATCACATCCAAGATTTGAGAACAATATTTAATCTCATGCGTCAACATCAGCTCAAGATGAATCCCACCAAGTCATTTTTGGGTGTCTCTAGTGGCAAATTTCTCGGCTTCGTCATTACCTCTAAGGGTATACACGTGGATCCCGAGAAGATCAAAGCCATCCAAGAGATGCGTCCTCCACGCAACCTAAAAGAGCTACGAGGATTCCAAGGCCGACTTGCGTACATCAGGCGATTCATTTCGAACTTGTCTGGACGCTGCAGACCATTCACTCAACTAATGAAGAAGGGTGTATCTTTTGTTTGGACTGAAGAATGTCAACGAGCATTCGACGATATCAAACAATATCTTATGAACCCACCAGTTTTGGTGCCACCTATCTCTGGCATTCTATTCTTGATGTATGTCCGTGCTATGGACCATTCATTGGGTGCCTTACTTGCCCAAAAGAACAAAGAAGGCCATGAACAAGCTATCTACTATCTTAGCCGAACTATGATTGGTGCTGAACACCGTTATAGTCCTGTCGAGAAAGAATGCTTGGCTCTCATGTTTGCTGTGTAAAAGACGAGGCATTATATCATTGGTCAAACTATTCATGTTATATCTCGAGTTAACCCTCTCCGGGTACTCATGAAGAAACCAAGTACACTTAATTCTCGGTTGGCTACATGGGCAATCCTGCTAGCTCAATATGACATGGTATATGTTCCACAAAAGTCTGTCAAAGGTCAAGCACTGGCGGACTTCTTAGCAGCTCATCCTGTGTCTGAAACATCTAAACTCTATGACGAAATTCCTGACGAGATGTTAGAAGTCAACATGATCTCCGAAGAGTTTCCAACCTGGCGTTTATTCTTTGATGGTGCATCAAAAATTGGACCAAATGGTGCTATAGTGGCAGGTGTTGGAGTTGTTCTCGTTTCTCCAGACGGATTAACTATCCAAAGAGCCTACTCTTTAGATGAACCTTGCTCCAACAATGTGGCAGAGTACAATGCCTTACTTGTCGGCCTTCAGCTAGCTAAACAATTGAATGTTGAATATTTGGAAGTCTATGGTGATTCTAAATTGGTTGTAAACCAGGTTAGAGGAACCTATGAAGTCCGTCATCAAGACCTGGTGCCTTATCATGAAGCGACAATCAATATAGCTACATCATTCAAAGCCTTCTTCATTGACTATGTTCGACGAGCTTGCAATACTGAAGCCGATGCTTTGGCCAATCTTGCAGCTGTCTTAGCCATCCCTGTCAAAAGGCATCAGGTGGTGGTTATTTCTAACCGAGAACTGTTCTGTATTGAGAACAATCGTAATATTGAATTTAGCAATCTTGCTGAAGTCGAAGTTATTGATGACGATTGGAGAACTCCTTTTATCGATTTCGTATTACATGACATACTCCCTGAAGATCCTAAGGAGGCTACAAGCGTTCGACGTCGATCTCTACGATTTTACTACAATCAAACCACCAAAGCACTCTATCGGCGAACTTATGATGGTCTTCTTCTACGCTGTTTAGCTGGTGATGAAGCCAAACAAGTGTTGCGTGAAGCTCATGATGGCGTCTGTGGAGCACATCAACCTGGTCCTAAATTACAGGATCGTATTAGACGTATGGGTTATTATTGGCCCTCTATGGTATCAGATGCCATTGAATATGCAAGGAAATGTCGTGCTTGTCAAATCCATGCAGACTTCATTCATCAACCCTCGGAATTCTTACACCCGACTGCTGCTTCATGGCCTTTTGAAGCTTGGGGTATGGACATCATAGGTCCTATTAATCCTCCTTCTAGAGGACATCGGTTCATATTGGCGATAACCGATTACTTCTCCAAGTGGGCCGAAGCTATACCTCTGGCTGAAGTCAAGACTAGCAGTGTCATCAATTTCGTTAAACACCATGTCATCTATAGATTCGGTGTACCTCGCAGAATCATTCATGACAATGGACCTCAATTCATTAGTCAGAAGTTCACTAGATTCTGCGATGATCATCGGATTAACAATGTTGCTTCGACGACGTACAATCCTGCCGCTAATGGTTTAGCTGAAGCCTTTAACAAAACCATTATTAAGCTCCTTAAGAAGTTTGTATCCCCTAACAAACGGAATTAGAGCGAGAAACTTGGCGAATGTCTTTGGGCCTATCGAACTACAGTCCGCAATCCTACAGGCTTTACACCTTTCTCTTTGGTGTATGGCTGTGAAGCTGTCCTTCCTTTGGAGTTACAAATTCCTTCTTTAAGGATTGTTATTGCCAATGAGCTTACCACAGAAAATAATGACCTTCTTCGACTCCAAGAGTTGGAAGCATTGGATGAAAAGCAGTTAATGGCTCAACAGCATATTGAGTTATACCAAGCCCGCATCTCAAAGACATTTAATCGTAAAGTGAAGGTCAGAGCCTTTCAGCAAGGAGAACTTGTTGTAACGGTCAGACGTCCTATGACTATGACTCATATGAGCAAAGGGAAATTCGATGCGAAATGGGAAGGTCCCTATGTTGTGAGCAAAGTCTTCTCAAACGGAGCTTATCAACTTTCAGAACTTGATGGCCGAGTTGCTATGATGCCTATCAATGGCAAATTCTTAAAGAAGTATTATGTATAAATGTAAATATTTGTAAATTATCAGATAGAATCAAGTTCATGAATAAAATTTAAATTTTATTATATGATAGTACATATTAAAGGTCACTATCATCTTTTTCTATATTTGGACGAGGGCCACTGCCGTCCTTCTCAAAAATACGGTCAGCAAAAGAGTCGAGAACCTCCTTGCTGGATCCCACAAGAAACTTGCAGGCGGCCATCCTCATGGCTTCTTCTTCTTTAGTCCTTCCAGGTTCAAGCAGGAAGTCCAGAATGTCTCGTGGTGGCTGAGGTGCAGACGGACCTTCGCCCGCTTTTGCCTCCTTCGGCTGGATTGGATCGGCAGGGCGTTCTTCAGTGCCCTTCTCAACCTTCGAGGCAATTTCGGCCTTCTTAGATATTTCTCCGGACGACATTTTTATGTTGAAGAGCAGAAGTGTTTATTCCTGTCAGATTTCTGCTATATTTATAGACAGAAGTTCCTCAAATAATGAAACGACGGTTCATCCGTTCATTTATTACATTCATCAGACGGTTCATCCGTTCATTAACTTCCGACGGTTCATCCGTTCATTTATCACATTCATCCGACGGTTCATCCGTTCATTACTACCCGACGGTTCATCCGTTCATTCATCATCACCTGATGGGTTATCCGTTCATTTCCATTTAACGGTTCATCCATTCATTAATCACCACTTGACGGTTCACCCGTTCATTGTCATCTATTATTTGACGGTCTTCCCGTTCATTCATCTCACAAATATTGACGATTCGTCATCGTTCATTATTTACATCAACAACTTGTCGTTTTTGATTAAGTTGTCAAATCGAAATAATTATACTCAATATATTCTGCCACGTCCATATTACCTCTGAGTAGATATAATGAATATAATTATTTTCTATAAAATCATCAAGAAATATATCATGTCTTGCACCTCTGAATATATTTTAAATAATGGAATCACAACAAAATGTCTTTTATTTAATCAGAATATAAGACAGTACAAAAATTCTTCCACAACAACAAAAACAAAGATACAAAAGAGTTTCAATTAAGAGGGAGGAACAATCAAATTGTTGATCTGTTGCTTCAAGGTCTGCAACTCTTCTTCGTGACTAGTTGTTACTCTCATTCTTGCTTCTTTCATCCCTTTTTCTTCATCAAAAACAGGCATATCTATTGTCCTGCGGGTAATTTCAGCACTATGAGTCTCTTCATACTTATTTTTCTCCTGAATTAGGGCATTGAGTTGTTCAATCATAAGTCGTTGATTGGCAGTTTCTTCTTCAAATTCCTTCTGAAGGCGAATAATTTCCGCTTTCAATCCAGTAAGCCTCTGTCCTTTGTTCTCAGCTGCCAAAGTAACTGATTCTATCTTTGAGTTGAATTCAGCTGACTTTGCAGAATGAGCTTCTAAAAGGTTCTGAAGGTTTATCCTTTCAATATCAGCTTCTTGGGCTAGTCGCTCATATTCGGCTTGCACCAGAGAGTCTATATTCTTCTTCTTGAGCTCCTTATATTTCTTTATGGATACTTCCAACTCATCCAATATATGTTCAAGAAGAATGGCTTGAGCCTCATCTCCTTGATCCCTTATGGCTCTTATTAAAAAAGAAGTTGGCTTCCTAACCATAATAAAGTCAGCTCCTTCCTTCTCTATCATCTTATGAGCAAGAGATCCCAACGATTCAAAAAAGCATTTGGTAAATGATTGTACAACTTGCTGATTGATGGCTATAGTTCCAGGAGTCGAAGCTACCCCTGTTGAGGATGGGGTAGTCGGTTGCTCAATCCTTTGCTGCTGAATGATGGGCTCTTTAAACAAAGGAGCCAGAGTGGAGCTAGCTGCTCCTCCTGTTTGTTCTTCTGTAAAAAGTAAAATTATTATTTTACTAATTTGCCAATAAACAAAAAGATCAAATAAAAACAGTCTTACCTTGATTTGATCTAACAACAACTGCATCTCCTGCTGGACTAGACTCCCGTTGAACGGAAGTAGCTTCAATTGCGACAGCTTGGCTGCTACCCGCTTCAGAACCACAAGATAAGTGATGGCTACTACTAACAACCACCGTCGGAATAGGCACCATAGCCAGGTCCATCGGAGGTGTTGGTAGAGTATCAAGATCTGCAAGAACTACAAATGAAGATATTAGATATCAATCTATTTTAAAGAAAGAAGATTGTTAAATCTCGTTTTATACCTTGGGGTTCGGTGGCGGGATTCTCTTGCTGAACATCTTCACCAGCCACTTCTTCAGGAGATATTTCTATCTTGACGTCTTCATCAGGGTTAACAACCTTTTCTACGGACGCCTCTACTTCAATATCCTTTTTAGGATCCGAAGCATCATCGGCGGTATCAAGAGATATGTGTTCTTCGTTGTCCCCTTCAAGATTCTGTATATACTCATCAACATTTCCAGACGAAGAGCTTTCTTCATCCTTATCTTCTTCTTCTTCTTGGGCTGCATTTCCACTGTCAGTTGCGGTTTGATCCTCCTGCAGGCTATAACAATCTTCTAAAGCTGCGATCATTTCACGCTCTTCTTCTTCACGAAGAGCCTTAGGAGTAGGAGGAAGCTGAGTCGTCTCCGCGACAGGTGAAAGAGGTCGTGTAATATTTAGCTCCTCCTCAATGATGTTTTCTCTGAGTGTTTCAACTTCAATTCTTGGGGCAAAATCTCCCCTCTGTTCATTCTCCTCGAGAGTTTTGCTCCCTGATTCAGAAGCGGGTGTGGAGGATGCCATTAAAAGTCCTGCAGCAGCATCTACTGAAGTCAGGAGTTGTATAGAAGAAGACTCTTCCAAGACTCTTCTGGTAACTACTCTTTTCTTTCTGTGTAGAGGCCTAACAGGACTCTCTACATTTTCTGGCTCTGTTCGCTTTTGTACGGAAGTTGGTGTACTGGCAATTTCTTGATGAGTCTCGGCCAATTGCCGGGATTGAGATCTGGTAGTCACCTTTTCAGAAGAAACATCAAGAATCAATTTCTTCTTCTCTACAGGAGCAGGAGGCTCCTCTCTTCTTCGCAGGAGATTTACCCACCTTCAGTAAAATACGAAGTGGTGCATTCACTTCTTGGGGGAATATAATATCCCTTGTAGTCTCCAGAGGTGCATCTGCCGGTTCCTGCGCCTCCTCATTTATAGGGATTGATGGAGCAATTCTCCCTCTTCTCAATCTTGTTGCAGTAGCGAAACTATCTGCGAGATGGAAATTCTCGGCAAAAGTATTCGCTGATGTGTAAAATACGGAGTATGTAAAAAGCATTCGAGGACCCTGAGGAGTAGTCCTTGCTGGCATGGAGAAAGTAGCTTTTGTATCACGGGCATTATAATAAGCCCAAGCCCTAGCTCCGTCTATCAGATAACCCTTGCCTTGGAGGCAGGTAATTGCGTTCCCTATGTAGAACTGATCATACCCAAACTGTCTAGCAAAACGGCTTGGGAGGTATGGTTCTAAGTAGCACTCTTCTTCGAATCGGTAGACCAAATGAGATGGTCGAATTGTCTTCAACCATTCAAAAGCGACACGAGTTAGAGGCTGCAGTTTCGAATCCACCATATTCATGGGCATCTGATCATACCCAGCAGGAAAAGGAGCGCAGCAGAAGTTCCAGCCTCTGTTCAGATTCAACATAAATCTACATTCAGATAAGGAAGTATATTTCCATTTTCCATCGGAATACCTTCGAAGAAAACTGCCGTCAACTGGTCCCATGCCAGGATCCATTAGAGTTGGATAGTGAAGAAGCAACCATCCAAACAAATATGTATATGGCAGTTCTAAGCGAGGAAATTCTCTCTCTTCTTTCGCATTCAACATCAAGTCAACATATAAACGGAGACTGGCGTTCAGCTTACAGGTCATTGCTGATAGTAAGTCCATTTTATAGCCAAAGACCAATTTAACAGCTGTAAACAAGACGCCACGGTGAAAACGATCCACTGTACTGGATTCGGGAACCACGAACCTTCGCAGCCAGTATGTCAAGAAACCCGCCAATTGTGCTTCTTCTGACATGGGCCTATAGCCCATTCTCAAGTAACTTTCCAAATTATCTCCTCTCTTCAAAGAAGGATATTCATGATCATCCATCACTTCTTTATCAAAATGACCACTCTGTTCTGTTAATTTTCTGACCTCTGTATGGCTCAAAGGTTTGAAGAAGGTTGGGTAACATTTATCGTTCTCCTTGGTTTTCTTCTCCTCTATATGATTAAGAAACAGATATGGTAGCCACTTTGAAGAATAACAAGTATTGGCAGTGGCACTCTTGTAAAATAAAGAGCAGATCTTGTAATGGCACAATAGTTCTTCGAACACTGTCACCATCTCTGGATTCTCTTTTCTGAGCTTGTTCAACTCATCATTTGTTGGTACATACTCCTTATACGGAGCATCTGCCATGGGTAAGAACGAGATATACTTCATCTCGTGGAGCGCAAAGCCCATCTCTCCCCCTGGGGTCATGAAAGTTCTAGTCCTGTAGTTGTATCTCTCAGTTAAGGCTAAGAACATATGAGGATTGGGAGCAAATCCATATACAGTCGCATGCACTGCTTCATACAGGTTGATTTGTTGGAGTCTGTTTTGGAATTTTCCCAGAACCCAATTCGCGATATAACTCCATCGCTTGTAGTCCGGATTCACCAGTCCAGTCATTCTTATATCTTGCTCCGGATATTTTCCTTCAACCTTCGTAAACTCATTTGCGAATATTGGTGTCCTAACAGGCATTAGCATGGAGGAGTTCTCTGGTGGAATGCAGCCAGGTCTTAAGCCTCTCAGTAGGACACTATATCTGTCAGAAGAACTATAAAACATATCCTTATGATGTGGCCCCTTCTTTACGAAGATTTTTCCTGCCCGAGCATCCTGAAATAGAGTGATATTCCATTCCATCTTCCTTGGGTAGCTCGCATGAGCGTACCGTGACAAAGGAAGGCATCGAGCAATGTCGGGTATAAAAAAGGATCTATCTTGCTGGTGAACTACTCTATCTTCCATCCTTGGCCTGGGCTGAGAGGCTCTCTCAAAGGCATCATCGAATAGGAATAAAGGTTTCTTGTGAATTATAGCATCAGCTGATTCTAAAGGCTGTCCGTTCATCAAACACATCAAAGTTTCATTGTCCTGTGAAATCAATATAGCCTGACGGGAGGTCGGCAGATCATATTGAGGGTAATGGACATGAGACAGATCCTCTTTGTATTCAGACTCTGTGAGGGTTCCCACAAAATGTTCGTAATCTGGATCTTCATTGACTTCAACTGCATTAACAAACAGATGAAAATTAGTCCAAGACAAAGTTTTTGTTTTTAAACATAAAACATGATTTGCGCAACATTAGACTGCGCTGACATGATTTGTGCAATCTCAGATTGCGCTGACATGACTTGCGCAACATCAGTTTGCGCAACATAAAAGTTGCGCAAAGCAATGGTTTGCGCTGATATCTGCGCAACTTAATCGTTTGCGCTGACTTCTTGTCAGCATAAATCAACAAATTGCGCAAGAATGCAGCCTTCATAAAAATAAAGAACTGATAGTTCATGCAACCGAAACCCTAAAAAGGGTGGCGCAATATGAACTTATCTCTAAAAAGAGATGAGTTTCAAGGGAGTCGAATCACCCTAAGAAGGGGTTTTCGATCGGTTCAACTACCTTTCAGAGCAGGATGTGCGGATTCGTGTCGGAAAGCTCGCCGTGCAACTCTGTCAGAAGACTCGGCCGGAGCTTTTCCCTTCGCGGCGGCAGTAGCGGCAGCATTTGATCGTCGTGGAGCCATGACAAATAGTCGGAGAAGAAAGGAAGAAAGAGTTCAGAAATTCTCTCTCAATTGCACGAAGACAGCAAGTAAAGAATACTTTGAAGTATGAGGAGGATTATTTATAGTTTTCAAAAAAATGAAACGGCCGCCTCGGATTGCGCCTAAACTTGTGGTCTATTCGCTTTGCGCAGACAGCTCATCATATTGCGCAAAATGATTCAACATTCAAAAATTCAAAGTATTTCGAAATTTTGAATACAATCAACTTTCGAAAACTTTGAAGGGGGTCTTGTAGGTCCTAAAAAATCAAGTTGCATCAATCAACAAAGTCAAAAATTCAAGATATTCATCATTTTGATGAGTTGCGCAGACAACAGTTTGCGCAGACATCACTTTGCGCAGGCTGGTTTGCGCATGTTCCCAACTGCGCAGGCTGACGTGGCAGAAGTCATCATTGACTGAATCAAATCAGATCTTCCTGACAGCTGACAACATGACTAACGAGGAGGCTGTTCGTTTTTGACGCCGCACAGTGCTCGAGGGCGGCTGACAAGTGGCAGCGCAATCCGTGTTTGCGCAAACCACTTATGCGCAATCCGTGTTTGCGCAAACCATTTCTGCGCAGTCCATTTTGCATATTCTACCAATATAACTGACCAATTACGTGGCATTCATGCCATCAATTGCTCATTACGTGGCAACTGTCTATGCACGATCATGCGCATTTCAATCAAATGATGCCATGTGTCCCAGATAGTTGGCCCACGATCCAATAACTGCTTGCGCAATCCAGTGCTGCGCAAACCAGTTGCTGCGCAAATCAGCTTGCGCAGTCCAAAATAACTGAAAGTTAGTTATTTTCAGAACTCTATAAATAGAGTTTCAAGTCTTCATTTCAAGGGGATCAAAGATCAGAGATCAGAAATCAGAGAGTTCAGGAGTTCTTGCCAAAGTGCTGCTGCATTCTTCCGAGACTTTTGTCTTCAACTTCAGAGGCTTTTGCCTTCAGTTTCCAGAGTTGTTTTCAACTTCAGAGGCTTCGTCTTCACAGTTCACATCGTCTAAGGGATAAAGCAATCGTTATCAAGATTGGATTCCTATAGTTGTAATTTTCCCAGAATTCTTGTAATCTTTATTACAGTTTGTATCAATAAAGTTTTATACTTTTGTTTTTGCAAACATCGGCAATCCTACGATGGGTTATTGCTTCGGTGTCTGTCAAACGCAGAAGCCAAAGAAGCCGTACGCGAAGCTCATGACGGTGTCTGCGGGGCCCATCAGCCTGGCCCAAAATTATAAGACCGTCTTCGCCGAATGGGCTACTACTGGCCCACAATGGTAGCAGATGCGATAGACTATGCAAAAAAGTACAAAGCCTGCCAAGTCCACGCGGACTTCATCCACCAACCATCCGAATTTTTACATCCGACAGTGGCATCCTGGCCATTCGAAGCATAGGGAATGGATATCATTGGTCCAATCACTCCACCTTCTTCCCGAGGACATCGCTTCATACTCGCAATCATGGATTACTTCTCCAAATGGGCAGAAGTTGTTCCACTTGCAGAAGTAAAGACTTCAAACGTGATCAGCTTCCTCAAGCATCACGTCATCTATCGCTTTGGGCTGTCCCGAAGGATCATCCACGATAATGGTCCGCAGTTTACAAGCCATGCCTTCTATCGGTTTTGTGACAAGCACCGCATCCAGAATATTGCTTCAACGCCATACAATCCAGCAGCGAATGGGTTGGCAGAAGCATTCAACAAAACAATCATCAAATTGCTCAAGAAGTTCGTATCGTCCAACAAACGCGATTGGAACGAGAAGCTTGGTGAATGCTTATGGCCGTATCGTACTACAGTCCGAACAGCCACTGGAAATACGTCGTTTTCTCTGGTATACGGGAGTGAGGCAGTCCTCCCATTATAGACTCAAATACCCTCACTTTGCGTTGCCCTTACCTACCAATTGACGACGGATGATAACTACCATCGCCGACTACAAGAGTTGGAAGGCTTAAATGAAAAGCGCCTCCTGGCTCAGCAACGGATCGAGCTATACCAAGCATGCATCTCCGGAGCCTTCAACAAGAAGGTTAAAATCAGAACATTCCAAGTGGGCGATCTCGTTCTGGCAGTCCGGAGGCCGATGGTCATGACTCACAAAACTGCCGGCAAATTCTAGCCAAAATGGGAAGGTCCGTTTATCATTGAGGTCGTAATCTCCAACGGTGCTTACCGCCTCGCAAAACAAAACGGAGACTTGCTCATGTTGCCCGTCAACGGCAAGTTCCTGAAGAAATATTATGTCTAAACGACATTTTCCAGATCATCGACTCATGTACCCGCCGGTACCGCTGAACTCATATCACATTTTCCATATTGTTGAGTTATGTACCCTCTAGTACCGCTGAACTCGCATTCATAAAATCCAGAGTTATGTACCTGCTGGTACCGCTGAACTCACATCCGGACAATAAATCTTCCAGAATGACGAGTCATGTACTTTTTTGTACCACTGAACTCACATTCCAACTTTTCCAGATTATCGAGTTATGTACCCGCAGGTGCCTCTGAACTTACATTCCGGTCACTCTTTTAGATAGTAAGTCATGTATGACCATACCTCTGAACTTTCTTCCTGAAAGAGATCCTCCCTCATGATCCACTACCCGTACTCCCAGTGCACAAAAAGGGTAACAGATCCACAAATTTCCAAAACGGCCATGTCCACATTACCTCTGAGTCGTTTTCCTTCCGCAAAAAATAAATTACCCCTTTACATAAAACTTCCATGTCCTCATTACCTCTGAGTTGTTCTATGTACCCCCCTTCATTGAGCCCACTCCTGCCATGTTCTCATTACCTCTGAGTGGGAAGGCTCCGTCGAAGAAACCTTCATATTTGCCATGTCCTCATTACCTCTGAGTAAATATGTTGGTTCTCTCTCGACTTATTATCTGTACCGAAAAAAACCCAGGGTACGCCAAAGATAATAGGTCCACAAATATCCTCTGTTGACCACAAATATCCTCCGCTGAGTCCACTCCTGCCATGTCCTCATTACCTCTGAGTAGGAAGACTCCCCGGTAACGCCCCTCTACATAGAAATTCCATGCCCCCATTACCTCTGAGTCGTTCTATGTACCCCTTCATGGAGCCCACTCCTGCCATGTCCTCCTTACCTCTGAGTGGGAAGGCTCCATCGAAGAAACTCTCATGCTTGCCATGTCCTCATTACCTCTGAGTAAGTATGTTGGTTTATCTCTCAACTTATTATCCGTATCCAGAATCAAGATACGCCAAGGATAATAGGTCCACAAAAAGTCTCCCATTGGAACAACTACTACAAGCAAAGAACAGAGCGAATGTATTCTGTTCAAAATCAGTTACATTCACATGACTACATCTCATGAGCAAGCCGGAAAAGTTCTCTATTATTTCATTCAGACAAGAAGAAAAAAGATTACATTGATGTCCAAAAGAAGCAAAACACAAACTGCAGCTAAAGACAGACAGGAATATCAAGACAAAAGACGGACATTTGTGAGAGCCCACAAATCCTAGTTGCTGGGACGCATATACCAATCCCTCAACCATTTTGCATATGAAGGATGTACTTGAGCAAGATTCTCGTCCGAAATAGGAAGATCAGAACTCCTAGTACTACCGCCGTCAAACTGGGGCTCCTCCTTTACAGCAATGGGCGCCAGCTCTCCTTTCTGCTCCTCCGCTTCTGGTGTTACCTCTTCCTTAACAAGCGATGATTCTTGTTTGAAAGGGGACAGCAACTCTTCCTTCATAATGATCTCAGCCTTCGGCAGGGTTGCTGCAAGAATCAAAGATAAAAAGAAACAAAGTCAAAAGATGGTCATACAATTCGAACAGTCTGTATTAAAGGCTTGTGCATAAAGCATGCAACAGAGCCGTTGTTAGGACTTTCCCAAGTCCTTACCCTTAACAGCAGGATGAACGTCGGAGTGAGCTGCGGATGCCGCAGCCAACGCCGAGGCCGCACCCTTACCCTTCGCCGTGGTCTTCGTCGCCACCCAGGAGGACTTGGGAGCCATTGCTGATGATCAGAAAAGGAAGATGAAGACAAGAAAGCTAGGGCAAGAGCAGAAAGTAAAGAAGTCTTCTTGCCAAAAACACGTTGCTATGTGTAGACGAAGCCCATAGACTGACGCATCGATCATCGTGCAATGAACCGACTCTTCGGTTATCAAGGCAATCCGACTATTCAAGGCTAGACTCTTAGGACTCCCCCCAAAAGACGGCTCAAATCAAAGGCAATCAATGCAAAGATTTACATACGTGGCATAAAGACGTGGCAAGAAGCCTATGCGGCCAAGCAGCTCATGCGGCTGGAAAGCCCATACGGTTCAGATGGCCATGCGGCTGAGGAGGCCATGCGGCTGAGACATCCATGTGGCCAGAACATCCTATGCGGCTCGAAGGGTTTTTACATTGCCATGCTACTTATTCAAAGTATTTTAATTTTGTAAATTAAAAACTTTGAAGGGGGTCTTGTAGAAGCATGGAAAAAGAACATGATTGCCCATGCGGCTCAGAACAGGAAAATCCATGCAGTTCAAAAATAGATGAGCTTCATACGGCTCAAGAGTATCATACGGCTCAAAAGTCACCAACATGGACATGCGGCTCAAGCAACACCACGTGGCCTTCTGCGGTTCACTTCTACAGTTGGCCATTAAGCAACGGCCCTATTTAATGCTCTGACATAAAGAAGAACTGACGGCTCTGACATAAAGCTGCAATGATGACTCTGTCATAATGGTAGACTCCTAGGAAAATGAAGAAAATCTCTGACACAATCCATCAAACCCCAAAATTCTTCATGCGGCCTTGACACATGGCCAGTCGTATGCGGCTCAGGCAGAGGCTACCCATGCGGCTCAGGTAGAGGCTACCCATACGGCTCATGCAGAGGCTACCCATGCGGCTCAGGTAGAGGCTACCCATGCGGCTCAAAATGACTATCTTCTTGCGGTTCACTGGGAAGCCACCCATCATGCGGTCGCCTACGCTCATGCGGCTCAGATCATCTCCATGCGGTTCAAATGTTCAGAGGCCACTCCCAAGCAGTCTTGACACGTGGTCGGCCTTATACGGCTCAGGGGAGAGGGCAATGTAAAACCCCTAAATTTCTACTAATATTTTTTTTTAATTTGCATGGATTTAAAAATTTTGTATTGTACGCCACGTAGTCGTAATATACGTCGCGCATGAAAATTTATTTTTTTCGAATTTGCTCGACGAGTGCGAATATGTGCAAGCGTACATATTTTTAGAAAACATTTTTCATTTTATTTTTTTGATTTCAAAATAATATATGTAGTAATTATTTCTAGCTACCATTTTCAAGTCTGTAATTTTAAATTTCATTTATACAACTATAATAATAAATTATTTTCCTATAAAATGGTTTATTAGAAAAGTGTATTTATGAAAACATTATTTGTAATTATTTATTGGTTTATTTTAAATATTAATGCAATTTTTGAAATTATTATTATTAGTATTTATGGAAAAATATTTTGAAATTATTGTAGGGATTTAAATCATGATTTGAATCTATGGATTCATTTAAATGGTTAAATATTTGAAGTTGATCTATCTTATGGATTTTTTACTAAGAATTTAATTTGGTTTAAATTAGAATTTGTATTTTGATTTGGATTTGGTTTTTAAATTAAATAGATGAATTATCTACATTGGGTTTTAAATATCCTAGTCTATATCTAATTGGGAATTCCCACATCCTATAAATAGGCAGGTACTCCTCCAATTTATTTTTCATCCACAACAATTTTCTCCACAAATCTACGTGCATCGTGTCTGTGCCCTACCCATCCATTATATTCTTTTTTTTTCTTTTTCTACATGTACAATATAGATCCTCTCCGTGTCCGACATTCCCGGACACCCACCCTTGTCGTGTCGGACACCACCGACACGACGCATCCCAATACCAAAACCCTAAACCAAATAGTTTGTCCCGGCCACCCCGGCCAATGCCACCAACACAACCGCCGCCACATCCTCCACCGTCACTGTCACCATCACCACGGCCACACTCCGGCCAAGCCCGCACCCCAACTCCGTTCTCTACAGCCAACACCCACGACCACCGCAGACTGTTCCCAAAACCACATCCCTGCACTCCGACAGGACCACCACCTCCCACCACCTACAACACCACTGTTCGACCTCGCCATCCCCGACAGACCCGAACCCCAACACAGGGACATTCAACCCGACACCACCACCGACATCCACCAGATCCACCATCGCCGATAGCAACCCAAAAACAACCAAAAATATAAATAATAACAAAACCCTAATCCTAATTTTACCTCACCGGCCGACAGTCCGCCGACGAGCGCCGCCAGACCGCTCCGCCGAGTCCCAAGCCTCCGTAACCCTCGTGCCCGTCGCTCCCTCCGAGCTACGCCTGGGCGTAGCAGCCTGGCCCCAGCCGAAGATCCCTCCGTCGCGCTGGAGAGCGCCACCACCGGCGCCGCCGCGTCGGTGAGCGCGCCGCCGATGCCTCGTGGCCGGATCTCGCGGAAACAGCACCGCCCTAGTCGCCCAAACTCCGTCCCGATCCGTCGTGTCCGCCTGAGCACCCAGCCCGCCGTCGACTACGAGCCGACCAAACCCTCCGCGCCTACACGCGCGCGTCGCCGACCTCCTTCCCATCCCCTTCCCTCTTCCGCCGCGCCTGAGTCACCGCTCCCCCGCCGGAGCAGTCGCCGGAGACTCCCCCCTTTCTTCCCCCTCCTTCCCAATCGTCGGATCCGCCGGCATGAGCTCCGCCGACCGCCATCTCTCCCTTTCCCTTTTTTTCTCCACACTCCTTTCTCTCTCCACTCCATTCTGTTGCGTTTTGTACTTTGTATTTGTTTGTTGTTCTTTCTCTTTTTTCTCGGATTAAGACAGAGTACTGTCAAAAGACTATTATTATTATTATTATTATTATCATAATTTCAGTATTATTATTATTATTATTATTATTATTATTATTATGTTTCTTAATTTCATACTGATTTATTATTATTATTATTATTATTATTATTATTAATGTTATTATTATTATTATTGTTATTATTATTTTAGATGGCAGCTCAAGTGTTGCTGCCAACAGTATGTACATTGGTAAATATTACATTTTAAAATTTGTATATGTGCATATATTATGAACACTAGTATTATTATACTTCCTAGTATTATTTTGTTAATTACTGATTATTAATATTACCATTAGTTTACCTATAATACTATAGCTATTTATTTTAATATACATATATAATCGTATCCTCAATATTTTAGATTTGATTTTTGGAAAAAAAAACTTTATTGACAAATTTTAGTTTTGTCCAAAAAGGATTTCATAGTAGGTTTTATTTTTATCTTCAAGTATTTTTCCAAAAAGAAATATTTTAACTAATAGATATATAATCTTTCGAGTAAGATAGATATTTTTCCACAATAGTATAAATATTATTGATCCACTTTACTTCGATCCTTCTCTCGTCCGTGACTAATCCTAGATTCCTATTCCTCACCAAATATGTACTTTTTCCTGTCACCCCTAACCAAATTGACCCTTCCGGACTCATTGACACATTCCATGCCGCCATCAGAGGTCTCCTTGTACAGTTGTTGCACCGAAGTTGCAGTTCGTGCCACCATGATTATCGCAGCACACCAGGCGCTCTACCAGGCAAGACACCTTGCCATTAGCTGTTTAATTATTTTTAGCTCATATTTCATGCATGTCTATTATTTTCTTTATAAACTGTGATACATGGCATAACTGTTCTTTTATATTCCTGCTGTGTATTATTTTTCTTATAAATTAAACCTAGATTTAAGGGACCACCTTGTGTGTCGCATTCATTGGCCTTGATACGTTGTAAACACGAAGTTGTGTGTCGCATGTAGAACACGGAAGTGCGTGATTGGCTGGCCACCAGTACGTACAAGCCGTGCGATAGGAATAACCGCTAATAGAGGTTGCATGATAGTTAGACTTAGCGGTTATAGAGGTTACTGTTGTGGATACAACATGGTAGGCATTGGGTGGGAAGAACATCTCTTTAATGTATGGTTCATTTATGCACTGCCCTGATTGCCGGTTATCTCCAATGAAAGGTACGGTCCTGCTAGCCGGTTATCTCCAGTGGGAGGTACGGTCCTGATTGCCGGTTATCTCCAGTGGGAGGTACGGTCCTGATTCCTGATTCCTGACTGACCCGGCCCATGCGTCAAAGGTTGTTCTTTATTGCATATTCACTATAGTATGGTTAGGTACCCTATTGTATGAGTCATGGGATGGAAAGATACGTCGCCGTGAATTAGTTTACCATCTCCTGTCCTTGTTTGGTTGGGGGGATGGTACGCTCATTCAGTAGGTGCGTATTGGACCGTGTTATAAATTTGATTGACTTATATTATTGAGCGATATTTATTCAGTTTATATGGCATGCTATTATGTGTCTTGTTACGTCCCTCTGAGGACCTGGTTGTCTTACCAGGTGTGTGCTATTGTCTTTCGCAGGTGCTAGCTCTAGCCGTGTTCATTGCCGTTTCTTCGAGGATGATTGCATTTGGATCGTCTTCGCTTCGCTCGCCATACTCATTTCATTTTCTATGTACTCTCCTTATTTTGTTGGTAGTGGATTTGTCTCCGCCCAACATATTGTATCAAGACAAATTTATTCTCATTATAAGATCTTTTATTCATTTATTCTATGTGGATGAGATTAGTTATGGTTCTACTGCATTTTACAGCTTATGTATTTATACGAGGCTTCCATATATTGGAGTACACTTCGTATGAATACAGCTGGCATGTCTACGTTCCTAGTCCTACGTATTTTGGGACTGGGGCGTTACATGTTAGTGTGGTGGCCCATGCAGGTCGACATAAATTGTTTGGTTACTTTATCGTACCAAGCAAGCCTGCAAATAGGATTAGAAGTCTAGGATCTCATCCACAAACTTGATCTCTTTCCTTGATTTATCTACCGTTTGACTCATCCCTTGCATCTTGCTTGCTTTCTTCCATCCCTATTCTTATCTTTCCTTCGTGCCTGCTAGAGATTGACCCTACTAGTTAGTTGTCCCAAAACACCGTTAGACTAATTCTTTAAGTTGGGTAGAATGCCCCACGACTTGACACACCCTTGACCATTAGGGGAATACAAATAGTATTATCTATACCATAGAGACTAGAGAAAGTCAACCCATTTGGTCAACCAAACCTTGGTCAATAAAACCGTAGAATGATGGTATAGGAATAAACAAGACTTAGGTTCCTATGACTCTTAGACTATTCATAATTGTTCCTTATTTCAATCTTAATCTCGTGCATATATTTTTACTACCTAGATTAATGATGCTAATGTAGCCTAGTTTTTGCAAGCTCAATTCTTTATCAAGCTTGTTCATGACATAAGTTATTGGAGGCCTCCACTAACAGATTGTCTATCAGAACCGGTACATAATGGTCTGATCAACCGAGTGCACTTTGGTTCGCTTTTATCGATTATTCTACGTGGATGGAACTTAATTAAACTGGCCCTTACAATACCATCCACGACCGCCTTGACAATTCTTTTGAAATTATTCGATTGTCTTTGAATCACGTATTCGTATTCGAGAACGCCTCCTTCGAATTCTATATTGCTTTCGCCTTCACCTATTTTAGGAGGACGAAAGCGTTATACTAGAAGTTCCCCTAGCGATCCTATCTCTTGTGACCATTAACACTCAATGTGACTATATCCTTGTCTTAATTACTCGTCCTTTCCTTCGACCATAATTCTACCATATCGACTTTCAAATCACTTGAATTTAAGGGTGATTACAATCGTCTTTTAATCATATCCTCAACCTAGACTACGACCATATCAACTTCGAACCCTTCTATCTACCGTTGTGCCTTCTCACCCCTACTAATTCTTAATTTCGAGGACGAAATTTCTTTTAAGTTGGGTAGGATGTAAAACCCCTAAATTTCTACTAATATTTTTTTTTAATTTGCATGGATTTAAAAATTTTGTATTGTACGCCACGTAGTCGTAATATACGTCGCGCATGAAAATTTATTTTTTTCGAATTTGCTCGACGAGTGCGAATATGTGCGAGCGTACATATTTTTAGAAAACATTTTTCATTTTATTTTTTTGATTTCAAAATAATATATGTAGTAATTATTTCTAGCTACCATTTTCAAGTCTGTAATTTTAAATTTCATTTATACAACTATAATAATAAATTATTTTCCTATAAAATGGTTTATTAGAAAAGTGTATTTATGAAAACATTATTTGTAATTATTTATTGGTTTATTTTAAATATTAATGCAATTTTCGAAATTATTATTATTAGTATTTATGGAAAAATATTTTGAAATTATTGTAGGGATTTAAATCATGATTTGAATCTATGGATTCATTTAAATGGTTAAATATTTGAAGTTGATCTATCTTATGGATTTTATACTAAGAATTTAATTTGGTTTAAATTAGAATTTGTATTTTGATTTGGATTTGGTTTTTAAATTAAATAGATGAATTATCTACATTGGGTTTTAAATATCCTAGTCTATATCTAATTGGAAATTCCCACATCCTATAAATAGGCAGGTACTCCTCCAATTTATTTTTCATCCATAACAATTTTCTCCACAAATCTACGTGCATCGTGTCTGTGCCCTACCCATCCATTATATTCTTTTTTTTCTTTTTTCTTTTTCTACATGTACAATATAGATCCTCTCCGTGTCCGACATTCCCGGACACCCACCCTTGTCGTGTCGGACACCACCGACACGACGCATCCCAATACCAAAACCCTAAACCAAATAGTTTGTCCCGGCCACCTCGGCCAATGCCACCAACACAACCGCCGCCACAGCCTCCACCGTCACTGTCACCATCACCACGGCCACACTCCGGCCAAGCCCGCACCCCAACTCCGTTCCCTACAGCCAACACCCACGACCACCGCAGACTGTTCCCAAAACCACATCCCTGCACTCCGACAGGACCACCACCTCCCACCACCTACAACACCACTGTTCGACCTCGCCATCCCCGACAGACCCGAACCCCAACACAGGGACATTCAACCCGACACCACCACCGACATCCACCAGATCCACCATCGCCGACAGCAACCCAAAAATAACCAAAAATATAAATAATAACAAAACCCTAATCCTAATTTTACCTCGCCGGCCGACAGTCCGCCGACGAGCGCCGCCAGACCGCTCCGCCGAGTCCCAAGCCTCCGCAACCCTCGTGCCCGTCGCTCCCTCCGAGCTACGCCCGGGCGTAGCAGCCTGGCCCCAGCCGAAGATCCCTCCGCCGCGCTGGAGAGCGCCACCACCGGCGCCGCCGCGTCGGTGAGCGCGCCGCCGATGCCTCGTGGCCGGATCCCGCGGAAACAGCACCGCCCTAGTCGCCCAAACTCCGTCCCGATCCGCCGTGTCCGCCTGAGCACCCAGCCCGCCGCCGACTACGAGCCGACCAAACCCTCCGCGCCTACACGCGCGCGTCGCCGACCTCCTTTCCGTCCCCTTCCCTCTTCCGCCGCGCCTGAGTCACCGCTCCTCCGCCGGAGCAGTCGCCGGAGACTCCCCCCTTTCTTCCCCCTCCTTCCCAATCGTCGGATCCGCCGGCATGAGCTCCGCCGACCGCCATCTCTCCCTTTCCCTTTTTTTCTCCACACTCCTTTCTCTCTCCACTCCATTCTGTTGCGTTTTGTACTTTGTATTTGTTTGTTGTTCTTTCTCTTTTTTCTCGGATTAAGACAGAGTACTGTCAAAAGACTATTATTATTATTATTATTATTATTATTATTATTATTATCATAATTTCAGTATTATTATTATTATTATTATTATTATTATTATTATTATTATTATGTTTCTTAATTTTATACTAATTTATTATTATTATTATTATTATTATTATTATTATTATTATTATTATTAATGTTATTATTATTATTATTGTTATTATTATTTTAGATGGCAGCTCAAGTGTTGCTGCCTACAGTATGTACATTGGTAAATATTACATTTTAAAATTTGTATATGTGCATATATTATGAACACTAGTATTATTATACTTCCTAGTATTATTTTGTTAATTACTGATTATTAATATTACCATTAGTTTACCTATAATACTATAGCTATTTATTTTAATATACATATATAATCGTATCCTCAATATTTTAGATTTGATTTTTGGAAAAAAAAAACTTTATTGACAAATTTTAGTTTTGTCCAAAAAGGATTTCATAGTAGGTTTTATTTTTATCTTCAAGTATTTTTCCAAAAAGAAATATTTTAACTAATAGATATATAATCTTTCGAGTAAGATAGATATTTTTCCAAAATAGTATAAATATTATTGATCCACTTTACTTCGATCCTTCTCTCGTCCGTGACTAATCCTAGATTCCTATTCCTCACCAAATATGTACTTCTCCCTGTCACCCCTAACCAAATTGACCCTTCCGGATTTATTGACACATTCCATGCCGCCATCAGAGGTCTCCTTGTACAGTTGTTACACCGAAGTTGCAGTTCATGCCACCATGATTATCGCAGCACACCAGGCGCTCTACCAGGCAAGTCACCTTGCCATTAGCTGTTTAATTATTTTTAGCTCATATTTCATGCTTGTCTATTATTTTCTTTATAAACTGTGATACATGTCATAACTGTTCTTTTATATTCCTGCTGTGTATTATTTTTCTTACAAATTAAACCTAGATTTAAGGGACCACCTTGTGTGTCGCATTCATTGGCCTTGACACGTTGTAAACACGAAGTTGTGTGTCGCATGTAGAACACGGAAGTGCGTGATTGGCTGGCCACCAGTACGTACAAGCCGTGCGATAGGAATAACCGCTAATAGAGGTTGCATGATAGTTGGACTTAGCGGTTATAGAGGTTACTGTTGTGGATACAACATGGTAGGCATTGGGTGGAAAGAACATCTCTTTAATGTATGGGTCATTTATGCACTGCCCTGATTGCCGGTTATCTCCAATGGGAGGTACGGTCCTGCTAGCCGGTTATCTCCAGTGGGAGGTACGGTCCTGATTGCCGGTTATCTCCAGTGGGAGGTACGGTCCTGATTCCTGATTCCTGACTGACCCGGCCCATGCATCAAAGGTTGTTCTTTATTGCATATTCACTATAGTACGGTTAGGTACCCTATTGTATGAGTCATGGCATGGAAAGATACGTCGCCGTGAATTAGTTTACCATCTCATGTCCTTGTTTGGTTGGGGGGATGGTACGCTCATTCAGTAGGTGCGTATTGGACCGTGTTATAAATTTGATTGACTTATATTATTGAGCGATATTTATTCAGTTTATATGGCATGCTATTATGTGTCTTGTTACGTCCCTCTGAGGACCTGGTTGTCTTGCCAGGTGTGTGCTATTGTCTTTCGCAGGTGCTAGCTCTAGCCGTGTTCATTGCCGTTTCTTCGAGGATGATTGCATTTGGATCGTCTTCGCTTCGCTCGCCATACTCATTTCATTTTCTATGTACTCTCCTTATTTTGTTGGTAGTGGATTTGTCTCCGCCCAACATATTGTATCAAGATAAATTTATTCTCATTATAAGATCTTTTATTCATTTATTCTGTGTGGATGAGATTAGTTATGGTTCTACTGTATTTTACAGCTTATGTATTTATACGAGGCTTCCATATATTGGAGTACACTTCGTATGAATACAGCTGGCATGTCTACGTTCCTAGTCCTACGTATTTTGGGACTGGGGCGTTACAGGCAATCCTCAGGCGGCTCAGATTTCCTAAGTGGCTCGCGGTTCTGCCAGCGTCCCTACAGCTATCAGCCTAATTATAGTGGGACACGTGACAAGATTCATTAACAAATCCTAACAACCAGGTTTAGTGCCATCCTTATAATTACTGGGATCAAATCAGATCATTTTGCAATCAATCAAATTGAACACGTGGCAGGAGATCCGAGCTTGGCATAACAAATCATGAGGATTTATGACAATCATCATTAATTGCCCACAAAGATTTGATGCAATCACATTAATTGCTAAAATTTTCTACAAGAGGTCCAGATTCATTGATCCTTAACCGCCAACTTTTGAGAATGGACAATCATTGCAAAACTCTAATGATGCCCCCACTCTTATAAATAGCAAGGTGCCATTTTCTTGCAAGAGAGAGAGACAAGCAGAGAGAGATAGCACACCCCCCTCAGATCCAGAGAGTCAGAGAGAAATTGAAAGGAGATCATTTCTTCATCAACGCCAAGCAGTTCTTCTACAGAGCCAAGGCTGTACCAGATCGTCCAAGGAGTAAGGCAGAGCTGCCGTCGCTTTCCCGAGCCTCTATCGTCACCCCCCAGAATCTAAAATAAATAATTGTACTTAGATTGCTGTACCTAGGTTTTCGTCCCTAGGCTTTCTTTGTACAAGCGAGTTTGTATTGTGAGTCTAAGTTCAGTCCTCCGATAATTGTTCTATTCTTTTACAATCAATGGCAAACAGGCATGGGGTTGAAATAAGACAATAAACGAAGAGAGGACACAGAACTGCTCCGGGAGCCAGTTACAACCCTTAAACCAAATAAGGATCGGGGTTGTAACCCTTCGCCTGAACAGAACTGGACCCCCGATCGTTATTATTAAGGCAAGCATCAATAATTATGTCATGTCACAATCTTGCACAGGATCAGGATAAGACTAAGCTGGAATAAACTCCACACAATCAATCACGGCCAATCAAGAGTACGGCTTGATACTTTAACTAACTAGGGTTATTACAGGCCTAGTTACTAGCAAGATACAATGAGATTATCCTAACAGCCATAAGCCTTGCAGACCATCCAGTTATCCAGGTCGAATGTCCGTTTATGAAGAATGCAACACGTGACTGTGTGCTGGAAATGTGCCCTACTCGTCGGTAGGCTACAAGTCCACTTAATGCACCTAGATAACGGAATTGCCTATAGCTGGGAATCTCTTCATGTCTACTAAATTATTCTAGTTTATTAGCCTTAGTCAATTGCAGTAGGTATCCCTGACCGTGGTACTCAGGGATCCCGATCCTAGATATGTTGTAAGACAGTATTGGTTTATTTGTACAAACACAATCACCCACGGTGTCCAGGTCTTTTATACTTGTCATGTCAGACTAGCTATCGTAACAGCATGTCATGATATATTATGTCAGTTTACTTGTCAAGAGTGCACCACGGTGGGCCACTATCGTGTTCTATTCTTACATTATCATGAATGAAAAAAACTTGCATAAAATAACTAATAACATATTTTTGAAGCCAAGGAAAAGATCTACAACTTTTATGTTGGGAGTTGGAAGAAATTCTGGCCACAATTCAGCCCAATAGGACTTAAAATAGCCAAAAACAGCCAAAATAGGCACTATGCGGCACTATTCAGTACTATGCGGCACTATTCAGTACTATGTGGCACTCCCTTATACGGCTGGACACTATGCAGCACTATGCAGCACCCTCATACGGTTGGACACTATGCGGCACTATGCAGCACCCTTATGCGGCTGGGCACTATGCGGTACTATACAGCACCCTCATGCGGCTGGACACTATGCGGCACTATGCAGCACCCTTATGCGGCTGGGCACTATACGACACTATGTAGCACCCTTATACGGCTGGACACTATGCGCATTATGTAGCACCCTTATGCGGCTGGGCACTATGCGGCGCTCCCTTATGCGGCTGGAAACTATACGGCACTATGCAGCACCCTCATGCGGCTGGACACTAATGTGGTACTATGCAGCACCCTTATATGGCTGGACACTATACGGTACTATGCAGCACCCTTATGCGGCTGGACACTATGCGGCACTATGCAGCACCCTTAAGCGGCTGGGCACTATGCGGTACTCCCTTATGCGGCTGGACACTATGCGGTACTATGCAGCACCCTCATGCGGTTGGATACTATGCAATACTATGTAGCACCTTATGCGGTTGGGCACTATACGGCACTATGCAACAGCCTTATGCGGCTTGACACTATACGGCACTATTTATCGTCCCTGCCAAAATCAGCACATATGAAACATAAAAATGGCCAAAAATATTTTTGGCCATAACTTCCTCAAAACAAGTCGAAATCCAACTTTTTAAAGGTCTATTTTGGGTAAAATCGAATTCTCTACAACTTGGAACAATCAAAACATGAAGATAATGAAGTTTAATAGATCAAAATCCAAGAAAACCGAAAATAATATAAACTTAGATCTACAAGAAAATATCCATCAAAATGGAAAATGCCAAGTTCTAAAGTATCCTAGAATCTCACGAGGAAGACAATAGAAAACAAAAATGTAATTTCTTCATGAATTAGCTTACCCATGAGTACTTCGAGGGACATAGTTGTGAGGTCGTTCCCTTCAATGATCGCAGTAGCCTTTGGAATTCCGTTCTTGGTAAGAGCTCGCAGGAGTTTGCGAATCTTTTCATGGTTACTGTAATCTTTGCCTAGGAAAGACAAAGGATTTTCAATATCCAAGAATCTTTCGAACATCTGAGTAACTGTTTCGTTGGGCTTTATCTTGAACACCTCATACTCTTGAGTAAGTCTGCTGACCTTTGATTCTTTGACTTCAGTCGTGCCTTCATGTGTGACTTCAAGGAGCTTTCACACTTCATTAGCAGTTGTGCAGATAGACACCCTGTTAAATTCAGTTCTGTCTAAAGCACAAAATAAAGCGTTAATAGCACGTGCGTCAAGACTGGCCTTTTTTTTCTTCCTCTGTATATCTGTTATGGGATTTTTTAAATAAAACTCCATTAACATTTATATGAGGTGGCTTTTGATAGCCATCAATAACAATAGACCATAAATCAAAGTCAAGTGATTTCAAGAAGAAACTCATCCGTGTTTTTCAATAGGTATAGTTCGTACCATCAAACAGTGGAGCTCTGTTTGTGGCCTGGCCTTCACTTATGAATTTCACAATTGCCATGTGTTGTGCTGTGATCTAAATGAATAAATAATTACAATGTTACCTTGCTTTACCTGTAACATCCGCTCTGATACCAATTGTAGGAACGAAATCGTAAAGCAGAATACTCTAGAGGGGGTGAATAGAGTTGGCAGCGAAATAATGCTAATTAAAAAATGTTAGCAGCAAGATCACAGAATAATAATCATAACTAAATAATGTAAAGGTAGAGATAAGAAAGCAAACGCAAAGACAACGATGTATACTGGTTTTCCTCTGTTGAGGACTAATCCAGTCGGTAGAACTCTTGCTACCAGTTGAATCCACTATTGGCAAAACCACAAGTTTTCTTACGAAGTCCTTACAACTTCTACAACGCGAGCTTTGATACGAAGAACTCGTCCAACTTCAATTTTGAAGAGCTGAATCTTCTATCAAGCCTCTGATTACAATCTCTCTGAAACATCTAGACCGCACCGCACTGGCAAATCGACTAGAGGATTGTAACTGGCTTGGGATCTGAAAATTAAAGCTCTAGAAAAATTCTTTGGAAGACTGAAAGCTTTTTAGAAGAGAGAAGATTGAAAGTGAATGAGTGAGTTAAAATGATCGAAATTTTTCTCTATTTATAGGAGTTCCAAAGACAGAATTCTGGCAGAATTCGGGCAGAACTCGATGAGCAAATCTCGGTCAAATTCGCAACTGCAGGAGGACCAAGTTCCAAGGAATTCAAAAATAAAACGGCCACTAACCGAACTCTGGCCGAACTCTGGCCGAACTCTGGCCGAGTTCTGTCAGGTTTAGGTTATGGTTTTAAAATTAGTTTTTAGGGAATTTTGAAAACCTTTTTGAAAATCTTTTTGAAACTTTTGTAAATACGAATGTTTTATAAAACTAAGGATATTTTAAAAGCAGTTTGAAATCTTTTTGGAATAGCCTATTTGCCAGTACGACTCGGTGTATAAAGTATTCATAGACTCAAATAAAATAAAAAATACATTGCTTAAAGAAATACAGACTCGAACAGGCAAACAACGCTTCGATCTTGAACTGTGTAGATAGCTGTTCTTGATCATGTCCAAGAGTCCGAGATATCCTGACTAGCTTCATATATCGAGACAGAGTTTGATCAATTATTAAAATCAGTTTGACCATATGACCAATGGGCCAACAATCTCCCCCATTTTGATAATTGACAAACTATGAATGATATAACATCTAAGCTTGGAATCAAAGCAAAAAAATAGTAAAGTAAAATTGTTCATATCATGCATGCATTTTTTCAAAAGATGTTAGATCCTTTATTTCACCCCCGTTGTCACTTAGCAAAATAATTACAAAAGAGAAAAATCTCCCGCAATCAATGCATAAGAAACAAACAGTGAAGAAATACAAAAAAATTTATAAAAAATTATGGCAGATGGTAGAGACAGTAAAAAAATAACATCACAGGCATGTATTTGTCTCAGGCAGTTTATAATTTAACAGAGAATTAATATAAGAGTGAGAATAATAGAGAATTATGTCACAGGAAGTTTATAATATAGAAGCAGATAAAGATACTATAAATAAATAAACTGATATGAAAGATAAACTACGAAATCCATAAAGATGAAATGATGTGCAAGAAACATCAGTAAAATATCCAGTACAAGAAGAAAAAAAAAGCTAAAAAGACAGAAACTTGGAATGTCGGAGCATTTCCAAGTATACAGTAGATAATGTCTAAGTCTCAAAAATCAACTAATATATCACATCTCCTCATCATCATCATCATTATTAGCATGACCGGCATGTCCAGAAGGACCAGCTGCAGAAGTACCAGCTCCAGAAGGGTGAGGAGGAGCGCCAGTGTAAAACTCACCGACATAGTCTCAAGGAGCACGGTCAGAACGGTACCAATCATATGCGTTACCGGGATGAAAGTAGGCATGAACAGCCTCATCCTCACAGCGGTAACCAGAGAAGGCTGGATTCTCTAGGAATAGAACCGGTAGAATGTCCAGTCTGAGCAAATCGGAGATCAGCGAGAGAATTTGTTATCGTCTGATAACGAGTGACATCGCAGAACTCACGTTCGCGGGCCATATCTGTCATCGAGACGTGCAAATCAGAAAGATGCTGGTGTATGCCCTCAAAGGTCATGGCATACTGCTGAGTAGGTGGAGGAGGTGGAGCAGTAGGAGGAGCAGTAGGAGGAGAAGCAGCAGTCATACTACGACGAGATAACTTCAGAAACTTTGGCTCAGGGTCTTGAGTACAAGTTGACAAATCAATATCAAAACGCTGGAAGATGTGTGGGAGAATCATCGCATAAGAGATATTTCTATCTCTTGTACGACAACGTCCCATCATCTGGATAATGGTCTTAGGGGTAGAAAATGGAATCCCCTTAAGAATGTGATACATAACAGATAATTCAAGAGATGTCACATAATCCTTTGAATTAGACTTCGGAAGGAGAGTGGAGTAGATGATGCGGTACAATTCATAATTAAACAAGTTCAAGTTGTTTGCCTTGAACTTTCCAGAGCGAACTCGATCAGGTGCACAGAGTTCAGCTTTGAAACTAGCAAGTGTCGTGCCGTCGGGGAAATCAAATTTAGTGATATCAACAAGCGGTGCACCTTCGTTAGATAAACCAAGGATTTCCGCTAAGAGGACATCATTGAACTCGATGTCTAGTCCGCCAACACGAGTACTTACGTCAAACGTGTTTAATATGATATTACAGTAGAACAGTCTAATAGCATTAGTTGCTACCGGAAAATAAAGTTTAACAACGTGTTGTAACCCTAATGCCTCAAAATATTGGCGGTGTTCTAGAAAAACAATCCATTTGATAGGAGCGCCTGTGCATATGGATCGCATGGAAAAGTCTTCATACCACAGAAGGGCTTGATCTAGGGTTTGAAAGTAAAACCCATCGAATGCGCCATCGCTAGATTGTACTGGCAAAAAGAGGGAATTCGTGGGTGGATTCGAAGATGATCCTTCCTCACTAGGATTGGTCGTCTTCTTCCTCTTGAAGGGGTTAAATCCCTTAGGTGCCATTGTGCAATAAAGTAAAATGAACAAAATTGAAAGAAGGAGAGACACGGAGTTATACCTCCCAAGATTCGAGTATGTTGTAGAGAACAACGAACTCCGCACGAATCCAAAATTTAGATGGATTTCACCACGTAGATAGGGAGAAATGGAGTGGTGAAGAACTAGGGTTAGGGGGCTCTCGCGCGGCTGCTGTTGCTGTGATGGTGGTGTTTAGAAGTAATGAAGAAGAAAGGCTCTCGGGTTCTGGTTATATAGCCAGATACCTTCAACCGAACTCTGGTCGAATTCGGTCCGAAGTCTGGCCGAATTCGCCTGGGTTTGGTTTGGAATACTTTCTTTTTCATTGGCTCATTTTAAAGATTTAATTCAAAGATTAGTAATTTTAACATTCAATTAATATAATTAATGTTATTTTATAGATTAAATTTCGTTACACAGCGACTGTTTCAGATTAGCTGTAGGACTACTGTCCCAGCTGGCAGAGGTTCACCGGGGAACTCTTAAATACCGCTTCGCTTCAACCGTAGTTGTGGTGACAGACAGACTTTTTATTGGCTTGTCTCTAACACAGTTTTTGCGTATTGACATAAAATCATAAAATAAAATTAATTAAAATTATTGACGTCCAAAATTCCTAATTCTCGACGTAAATAATTGAAACAATCTTCTGCTAGAGGTTTTATGAAAATATCAGCTAATTGATTCTCAGTATCTATGTACACAAGGTCAATATCTCCATTTTGATGATGATCTCTAAGAAAATGATGTCGGATCTCGATATGCTTAGTACGAGAATGACATACTGGATTCTTAGTCAATTTAATAGTGCTCATGTTATCACAGAAAATGGGAATGTGTATGTAAAATAAATCATAGTCTTCTAAGGTTTGTTTCATCCATAAAATCTGAGCACAACAACGTCCTGCGGCGATATACTCAGCCTCTGTTGTTGATAGGGCTACAGAATTTTGCTTTTTACTAAACCATGAGACTAAAGCCTTGCCTAATAAATGACATGTGCCACTGGTACTTTTTTTATCAACTTTGCATCCAGCAAAATCTGCATCCGAGTAACCAATAAGATCAAAGGACTTAGTTTTGGGATACCATAAGCCAACTGAAGAAGTGCCCTTAAGGTATCGAAAGATACGCTTAACTGCGCACAGATGTGATTCTTTTGGATTAGCTTGAAAACGTGCACACAGGCAAACACTAAACATAATATCTGGACGACTAGCATTTAAATAAAGCAAACTACCGATCATACCTCGATACTTACGTGTGTCGACTGGCTTGCCTTGTTCATCAATATCAAGCTTTGTTGAAGTTGCCATCGGAGTGCCAATAGGTTTGACATTATCCAGATCAAACTTCTTTAGCAAATCTTTTGTGTACTTGGCTTGATTTATGAATGTTCTATTGTCAATTTGTTTGATTTGCAGTCCGAGAAAGAATTTCAGCTCTCCCATCATGCTCATCTCAAACTCATTCTGCATACACTTAGAGAATTCTTGACACAGAGATTCATCAGTAGATCCAAATATAATATCATCAACATAGACTTGTATTAAGAGAAGCTTGCCATTAAAAGACTTAATAAAAAGTGTAGTGTCAACCTTGCCTTTTGAAAAACCGTTGTCAAGGAGAACAGAGCTTAGACGATCATACCAAGCATGAGGGGCTTGTTTTAAACCGTATAAATCTTTCTTCAACTTGAAAACATGATCAGGGTTTTTAAAATTTGTGAAACCTGGAGGTTGTGCTACAAAAACTTCTTCTTTTATAAAACCATTTAAAAATGCACTCTTGACATCCATTTGAAATAATTTAAAATTATGAAAATATGCAAATGCACATAACATGCGAATGGATTCTAATCTCGCAACTGGGGCATAAGTCTCATCGTAGTCGATACTTTCTTCCTGATTGTATCCTTGAGCTACGAGTCGAGCCTTATTACGAGTCACTAAACCATTCTCGTTCAGTTTATTTCGGAATACCCAACGGGTGCCAATGACCGGATAATCAATAGGCTTAGGAACAAGTTTCCAAACTTGATTCCGTTCAAATTGGTTTAATTTCTCTTGTATAGCATCTATCCAAAAACTATCACTACATGCTTCATCAATAGTTTTGGGTTCTAGCTGTGAAATGAATGCAACACTAAAAACAATGTCTCTACTGGATGTACGAGTACTTACACCTTTGGTAGTATCACCAATTACCAAATCCTTTGGATGATCAGACATAAATTTCAATCTTTTCGGCAGACTCTGAAGGTAGCTGGTTCCTGGATCTTCTCTAGGAGGATCATCTAGTACCGAGCTTGGTTGAGAATCAGCTGTTGTTGAGCTTGGTACAGTTAGATCTTCGTCATTGTCATCGATAGTCATTTGATTCAGTTCATCAAAAGTGACTTTGATTGACTCTTCGATGATCATGGTTCGTTTGTTGAAGACTCTGTATCCTTTTCTCTTGGCCGCATAACCTAAAAATATACCTTCATCGGCCTTTTCGTCAAACTTTCCCAAGTTGTCTTTTGTATTAAGAATGAAGCATTTACAACCAAATATTCTAAAATATGAAACTGATGAAATTCTATCAAACCATAACTCAAATGGAGTCTTCTTCGATTTGGGTCGAATTAGAACTCTATTGAGAACAAAACAAGCTGTATTGACAGCTTCAGCCCAGAAATATTTGGATAGGCTAAACTGGTTTAACATTACTCTGGCCATTTCGGATAGAGTTCTGTTCTTACGTTCCACAACTCTATTTTGTTGTGGAGTCCTAGGGCAGGAGAACTCGTGTACAAAATCGTGTGTGTCACAAACTTGCTCAAACTTTGTATTCTCGAATTTGCCTCCATGATCGCTTCTAATACGAGTGATCATGTAACCTTTTTCATTCTGTACTTTTTTGCAAAAGGCGACAAATTCGGATAATGCATCATTCTTGCATGTCAAGAAGTATACCCACGTGTATCTAGAGTAATCATCTACAATTACAAAATCATATAACTTACCTCCGAGGCTAGCAACTCTGCTAGGACCAAATAAGTCCATATGTAGCAATTGTAGAGGTCTAGTAGTACATACTGCGTTTACTGACTTGAATGTGGATCTGGTAGCTTTGTTCTTTTCACATTGGCTGCATACCGAATCCTTCTTGAATGTTATGTCCGGTAAACCGCGTACTAGCTTCTTCGTGGATAATCTTGAGATTGTGTCCATATTTGCGTGACCGAGTCTCATAAGCCACAGATGACTCTCATCACTTTTAGCCATTAAGCATCTACCTGAAATGTTAGTTTTTTCCAACAAATAGAAAACATATATGTTGTCTTCCCTGATACCTTCAAAGATAGTACTACCAGTTGAGCTATCAACTATAGTACATTTGTCTTTGCCAAAGTTGATGCTATAACCATGATCAGCTAGATGACTTACGCTGAGTAGATTATGTTTCAACTCGGTAACCTGACAGACATCCTTAATCACATGATAGGGAGACTTACCAACATCACCGATACCAATGATATACCCTTTCAAGTTGTTACCGAAGGAGACATAACCTTCCTTCTTTTTCTTCGACAGTGTTGCAAATAGTATAGCGTCACCGGTCATATGCCGTGAACAACCGCTGTCAAAAATACATTTGCTTTTAGCATGTGAAAGGTGTTCCACCTACAAAATTGTTTACAGATGAAACTTTTGGTACCCATTTCTTGTAGGGTCCTGAAATGTTAGCTTTTGGTATCCATACATAAATATTTAAATTAACAAGATTTTTGATTCTACATCAGAAGAAATATGACCAATGTGGCCATAATAATGACATCGTGCATGTTTAGTGTTGAAAGCTGAGTGATGTGCACGGTTGGTAGGTTTAAGTTTTCTAGTATAGAAGAAAGCATACCTATCATCCTGTTTGGGCTTAACCTTTTGGGGTAAAGGTTTGATAGGGTTAGGTCTGACAGTGTTTGGTTTGGAAATGTTTCGATTATTCGGTAAGTGACACATGTTAGGGTAGGAAGCAGCAGTCTCAGGCTGTTTTCCTAACCTAATTTCCAATCTTTTGGAAGTGTCATACAACTTAGTATAGTCAGAAGTGAGTGCTTCCATTCTGACTTGTGCACTTTGAAGACTTTTTTTCTCTTTAGAAAGTTCTTCTTTCAGTTGGTCAATAACCTTGTCTTTCTCTTCAGATGACTTGGTAGTCTCGTGTAATAAGAGCTTAATAAAGGAAAGCTCACCAGACTCACTAACATTATTTCTAACCTCAGCTAGTAGGTCGGTAAGTCTTCCTATTTCACCTTTGTACTCTTTGAGTACCTTCTTAGAGGTCTGATATTTGCTACGCAGTTTCCTGTAATCACTTATCAGTTCACTGAAGGCATCTCCTAATTGCTCAAAGGTGAAGTCATCATATGTATCAACTGCAGGTTCAGAGAGTACCTGATCGGATGCCATAAAGCATACATTTGTAGCGTCTTCTGATTGTTCATCTTCTAAGTCGCTGGCTTCACTCTCATGCCATATGCTGGTGTTGGCATATCTCCGAGATGTTGATCTCTTCAGGTTTCCTTTCTCATACCTGTTGCTCTTTTTGCTTGATGATGAGTTTGTAGGATAATCCTTCTTCATATGTCCCTTCTTCTTGCAGCCATAGTAGACAGCATTATCTTGATACCAGTTGTTGCTGCTATTATTTTCTTTGGCTTTCTTCTCATATCTTATTAATCTTTTGAATTTCCTTGCTAGGAGTGCTTGATCTTCAGCATCAGATTCACTGCTGTCTGAATCACCTTCAGCAACTTTTTTGTGCTGAGCCTTGAAAGCGATCGTCTTCTCCTTTGGTGCAGGCTCTTCAAAATCTTGTAGCTCCAGTTTATGAGTGAGTAGCTTACCTATGAGTACTTCGAGGGACATAGTTGTGAGGTCGTTCCCTTCAATGATCGCAGTAGCCTTTGGAATCCAGTTCTTGGTAAGAGCTCGCAGGAGTTTGCGAATCTTTTCATGGTTACTATAATTTTTGCCTAGGGAAGACAAATGATTTACAATATCCAAAAATCTTTCGGACATCTGAGTAACTGTTTCGTTGGGCTTCATCTTGAACACCTCATACTCTTGAGTAAGTCTGCTGACCTTTGATTCTTTGACTTGAGTCGTGCCTTCATGTGTGACTTCAAGGAGCTTCCACACTTCATTAGCAGTTATGCAGATAGACACCATGTTAAATTCAGTTCTATCTAAAGCACAAAATAAAGCGTTAATAGCACGTGCGTCAAGACTGGCCTTTTTCTTTTCTTCTTCTGTATATCTGTTATGGGATTTTTCAACTAAAACTCTATCAACATTTATACGAGGTAGCTTTTTATAGCCATCAATAACATTGGACCATAAATCAAAGTCAAGTGATTTCAAGAAGAAACTCATCCGTGTTTTCCAATAGGTATAGTTCGTACCATCAAACAGTGGAGCTCTGTTTGTGGCCTGGCCTTCACTTGTGAATTTTACAGTTGCCATGTGTTGTGCTGTGATCTATATAACAATTAATTAAAGGAATAAATAATTGTAATGTTACCTTGCTTTACCTGTAACACCTGTTCTGATACCAATTGTAGGAACGAAATCGTAAAGCAGAATACTCTAGAGGGGGTGAATAGAGTTGGCAGCAGAATAATGCTAATTAAAAAATGTTAGCAGCAAGATCACAGAATAATAATCACAACTAAATAATGTAAAGGTAGAGATAAGAAAGCAAACGCAAAGACAGCGATGTATACTAGTTTCCCTCTGTTGAGGACTAATTCAGTCGGTAGAACTCTTGCTACCAGTTGAATCCACTATTGGCAAAAACGAAAGTTTTTTTACGAAGTCCTTGCAACTTCTACAACGCGAGCTTTGATACGAAGAACTCGTCCAACTTCAATTTTGAAGAGTTGAATCTTCTATCAAACCTCTGATTACAATCTCTCTAAAACTTCTAGACCGTACCGCACTGGCAAATCGACTAGAGGATTGTAACTGGCTTGGGATCTGAAAATTAAAGCTCTAGAAAAACTATTTGGAAGACTGAAAGCTTTTTAGAAGAGAGAAGATTGAAAGTGAATGATTGAGTTAAAATGATCGAAATCCTTCTCTATTTATAGGAGTTCCAAAGACAGAATTCTTGCAGAATTCGGACAGAATTCGGACAGAACTCGATGAACAAATCTCGGTCAAATCCGCAACTGCAGGAGGACCAAGTTCCAAGGAATTCGAAAACAAAACGGCCACTAACCGAACTCTGGCCGAACTCTGGCCGAACTCTGGCCGAGTTCTGGCAGGGTTAGGTTATGGTTTTAAAATTAGTTTTTGGAGAATTTTGAAAACCTTTTTGAAAATCTTTTTGAAGCTTTTGTAAATACGAATGTTTTACAAAACTAAGGATATTTTAAAAGCAGTTTGAAATCTTTTTGGAATAGCCTATTTGCCAGTACGACTCGGTGTACAAAGTATTCCTAGACTCAAATAAAATAAAAAATACATTGCTTAAAGAAATACAGACTCGAATAGGCAAACAGCGCTTCGGTCTTGAACTGTGTAGATAGCCGTTCTTGATCATGTCCAAGAGTCCGAGATATCCTGACTAGCTTCATATATCGAGACAGAGTTTGATCAATTATTAAAATCAGTTTGACCATATGACCAATGGGCCAATGAAGCGGATCAAAAGCCCCCCTTAGAAAACTCCCTCACTCTCAGCCGTCCATTTAACGTTAATATTAATGTTAATATTAATGTTAATGTTAAATACTAAAATTAACATTAAACTTAACATTAAAATTAATATTAACATTAACATTAACATTAATATAAAAAATTAATATTAACATTAACATTAACATTAATATTAATATTAACATTAATATTAACATTAATATTAACATTAAATGGACGGCTGAGAGTGAGGGGGTTTTTAGGGGGTTTTCTAAGGGGGGCTTTTGATCCGCTACCTAAATGGAAGCGGATCAAAATTCTCCCTTAGAAAACCCCCTAAAAACCCCTCTCACTCTCAACTGTAATTTAATATTAATATTAATATTATTGTTAATGTTAATATTAATGTTAATATTAACATTAAATACTAAAATTAACATTAAACTTAAAATTAAAATTATCATTAACATTAATATTAACATTAACATTAATATAAAAATAAAAATAAAATATTAATATTAACATTAATATTAACATTAATATTAATATTAATATTAACATTAATATTAATATTAAAGTACGGCTGAGAGTGAGGGGGGCTTTAGGGGGTTTTCTAAGGGGGGCTTTTATCTGCTTCCATATAGGGAGTGGATCAAAAGCCCCCCTTAGAAAATCTCCTAAAAATTCCCTCACTCTCAGCCGTCCATTTAATGTTAATATTAATTTAATATTAATGTTAATATTAAATTTTATTTTTATTTTTATATTAATGTTAGTGTTAATATTAATGTTAATGTTAATATTAATTTTAATGTTAAGTTTAATGTTAATTTTAGTATTTAATGTTAATATTAACATTAAATTACAGTTGAGAGTGAGGGGGATTTTTATGAGGTTTTCTAAGGGGGCTTTTGATCCGCTTCTATATATATATATATATATATATATATATATATATATATATATATATATATATATATATATATATATATATATATATATATATATATATATATATATATATATATATATATATATATATATATATATATATATATACCAATTTAGAAGAACGATGATGAGCCTGACCTGTACGATGCGGGGCATCCACAACGTCGGAGGACTGACGAAAAATGACCACGAAATGAGCTGGAATAATATATATATATATATATATATATATATATATATATATATATATATATATATATATATATATATTTTATATATATATATATATATATATATATATATATATATATATATATATATATATATATATATATATATATATATATATATATATAATCCCTAAATAGGTGTTCCTCCTATATATATATATATATATATATATATATATATATATATATATATATATATATATATATATATATATATATATATATATATATAGGAGGAACACCTATTTATATATATATAGGAGGAACTCCTATATATATATATATATATATATATATATATATATATATATATATATATATATATAGGAGGAACACCTATTTAGGGATTATATATATATATATAAAATATATATATATATATATATATATATATATATATATATATATATATAAAAATATATATATATAATATATATATATATATATATATATATATATATATATATATATATATATATATATATATATATATATATATATGAATATATATATATGGGTAGCCGCTATGGAGCGATCGTGAACCCTAACTTCCCTTCGATCCCACCGTCTCCGGCGTGGCCCTAGGCCAGGCCGGCGTCCTCTCTCGGGTGGCTGGACCATTTGGCCGCCACCTATCCTCCTGTGTTGATCTCGTGTTAGGGTTTCATGGATAAATCGTTCACGGAAGTTGTGGGTAGCCAACCATCGGCTACCCATGCCTTTCCTCCCAGACCTGTCTCCACCTTCAAGGGAACCCCGGTGGTTTCCTTCTCGGAGGAGGAAGAGCAGTCGCTGATTGATCCTCTCAAGTTCGCTTTAGTTGGCAAATTTTCCCATTCTCGTCCGCCTATCGAAGTCATTCGTAAAGCGTTCTCGGGGTTTGATTTCAATGGATCCATCAAAGCTGGGCTTATTGATGGTAAGCATATTCTCATCCGTCCATCAAATATGGAAGATTATTTACGCCTTCGATCGAAGGATACGTGGTATCTTGCTAGGGCTCCTATGAGATTGTTTAAATGGGATCCTGATTTCTCTACTTCATGTGAATCACCAATCATGCCAACCTGGGTTTCATTACCACAACTTCCTCATCATCTTTTTAACAAAGAGGCGCTCTTTGCTATCGTTTCCTCGATAGGCACTCCTTTGAAGATAGATAAAGCTACCACAGAGCTGTCCCGTCCCAGTTTGGCTAGAATTTTCGTTAAAATTGATGCTTCCAAACCCCTGCCCCAGCGCATCAGAATTAATTTATCAAGAGGCAGAAGTTTCTGGCAATCAGTTGACTATGAGTCCTCTCCTCTATATTGCTCTCATTGTAAGCACCAAGGTCATGCAGCAGACTCATGCAAAGTTCATCAGCAGAAAATCAATTCACGTGGCAAGGAGCCACTTATCAACCCCGAGCCTACGTTGAACAAGGAGATCATTAATAACATTGAAGGCCAACCATCAAATCCAAGCCCAGATAATGTGGGACAGGCACTACGTCCGGAGCAGATCGAGATTCCCTCCACCATCATTAATGAAACTATTATTCCTGCTGCTCCGCTCCCGGAGCAGGGGAGCGCCCCAGTACAAGGGGTGACATTGCTGGCTACTCAACCATCGCACGTCCCAGAGCAGATAGCCAATGAAGAAGAGCATGATGTGCAGGAAGATGATGAGGAGACTGATGGAGGCGACCCAACTATGTTGGGAGAAGATTCTGAACAAATGGAGGAGGGAGAAATACAACCTACATCTTGGGCAGATGCTGCCGAGGCGGAAGAACATGAATTCATAGCTGATAAAAAGGTCAGGAAGAAGAAACCCCCGGAGCCAACTGACCGCGTACTCCGATCAGTAGGGAAGCTTCCAATCACTGGTACCTCCTCCACCATCTCTAATGTTTAATGCGTTAATTTGGAACGTGAGGGGGGTTGCTGCTAAGCAAACTTTCAAAAGAGTTAAGAGTTTATGTCGACTTCATAAAGTTCAACTACTAGTTCTAATTGAACCGAAGGTTGATAATTCACAGTTATTTTCATATCAGATGAAACTGGGTTTTGCCACTGCTTTTGCGAATGATCGCGGTAATATTTGGGTTCTTTCTAAACAAACTTGTACAATGGGGTTGCGAGACTCCTTTGATCAGGCTTTAACCATTTCCATTTGTCATGAGCAATTCCCTGTGGAAGTTTTGTTCTCGTTTGTGCATGGAGACGGTAAGAAAGAAGGTAGACGACATCTCTGGAGTCGTCTTCTTGGAGTGCAGCGACAATATAATTGTCCTTGGGCGGTCGGAGGAGACTTCAATGTTGTTTGCCATTCTGAGGCAAAAGTGGGGGGCCTTCCTCCTTGTCCTGTTTCTATGCAAGAATTTCTTAATTTTCAAGTTTCTGCAGGTCTTTCTGACATACCTTTCAAGGGCAGTACCTTCACGTGGCTCAAATCGGTTGAGGGGGAGAGACAAGCTTCAAGATTGGATAGAGTTCTTCTTGACAGTATTTGGCTACGGATTGCTCCTGCCTCAGTAGTGGATCATCTTAGTCGTACTGAATCAGATCATTCTCCTCTCATGTTGTCTTTGCGGAAGTCTCAAGCTAAGGGTCCCAAGCATTTCCGCTTCTTATCTTTCTGGACTAAACATGATGAATTTAAATCCATCGTCCAGTCCTCTTGGACGTCGGTTTCTCATCCCAATGGTTTGATCTGTCTTGGGTTGCGAATGGCGGCTTGTCGAAAGGCTTTATCTAGGTGGAGTCACCAAACTTTTGGTAATATATTTCAAGAGGTGAAGAAGGCTGAAGACGATGTCTTGACAGCCGAGCTGCGGTTTGAAGCTGACGCTTCATTAGCTAATAAAGTTTCATTACATCAAGCAATGGCTAATCTCAAACGTCGTGTGCGCATGGAGGAGGATTACTGGAGACAAAAAGCGCGCTTGAGATGGGATTTGGAGGGCGACAAAAATACGGCTTATTTTCATGAATGTGTCAATTCCAAGCATCGTAAATTACGCATTCATTATATTATTGACGAAGATGGGTCTCGAAAGGAATCTCTTTCTGATATCCAGGAACTTGCAAATGTATACTACAAAAATTTATATCAAGCTGAACCTATTGTTCATGATGAGGATTTATTATCTGTCATCCCTCCGATTATCACTCAACAAGATAATGAAGTATTGACTGCTGCACCGACATTGGAGGAAGTGTTTGATATCATTCGTAGTCTTGATTCCCAGAGCGCTACTGGCCCGGACGGGTATACTTCTCTCTTTTTCTTATCTTGTTGGGATATTATCTCAATAGATGTGCTTACTGCAATATCATTATTCATGTCGGGCTTTCATCTTCCTAAATCGATCACCTCTATATCCATTGTGCTTATCCCGAAATCAAAGAACTCAAACACTATGAAGGATTTTAGACCTATTAGTCTTTGTTCTGTTATGAACAAGATTATTTCGAAATTACTTTCTCGAAGACTGGCTCCTTTGTTATCTAAAATCATTTCAGAAGAACAAAGTGGATTTATGAAGGGTCGAGAAATTGTAGACAACATTCTCTTGGCTCAGGAAATGATGAGCAAAATGAAGAAGAAAAATAGAGGGGGTAATGTGGTGATCAAGCTTGATATGATGAAAGCATACGACAGGGTCGACTGGGGTTTTCTTATGAACGTTATGAGGAAGTTTGGTTTTAATGAAATATGGATTGACACCATTTTCAGACTTATTAATAATGTTTGGTTCTCGACAATCATTAATGGTGCTTCATCGGGTTTCTTTAAAGCTTCTAGAGGAGTTCGTCAGGGGGATCCTTTATCTCCAGCATTATTTATTCTTGCAGCAGAAGCTCTGTCTCGTAATCTCAACAAGTTAGTATCCAAACCTTCATTCAATCATTATTATGTTCCTCCTGGATGCCCTCCGATTACCCATTTAGCTTATGCGGATGATGTAATCCTATTTTCCGCGGGAGACTCAACTTCGATTCAGCACATTATCAGGATTTTAAATAAATACGAAGCAGCTTCAGGTCAGAAGGTAAACCATGATAAATCATCTATCTATATTCCTGATACATTTTCGCAAGAGAAAGCATATCAACTCCATTCTATCACTGGATTCAACATTGCCTCCCCTCCATTGAAGTATTTGGGATGTCCGTTGATGGCGGGCAAGCAAAATGCGAGTATGTATGAAGATCTAATAGCAAAGGTTCGACAGCGGCTTGATGGATGGCAACAACGCATCCTCTCGTATGGCGGTAAACTTGTGCTTCTCAAATCAGTTTTAACTTCTATTCCAATTTACACTTTAGCGGCTTGCAACCCCCCTGTAAGCGTTATAGGACAGTTGGAATCTTTGTTGCTCGGTTCTTCTGGGGAGCGAAGGATGGTGTCGACAAACATCATTGGGTGGGATGGAAATCAATGGCGAGACCCCAACAGGAAGCTGGCTTAGGGGTCCGTAGCTTAACTGATACTATGAATGCTTTTACATCTAAATTATGGTGGAAATTTAAGACACAAGACTTGCTCTGGGTTCGATTTTTTCGAGCCAAATATTGCTCCCGTCGGCATATTGATGAGGTGTTGCCTAATTTGCAATCATCAAGGCTGTGGAAACGGATTTTGCAGGGAAGAGACTTGAGCAACCACTTGATTATTTCCTCGCAAATTGCGGGAAACTTGAGTTGGAGATGGTCTCCCTCCCCTACAGGTCGTTTTACTCTATCTTCTGCTTGGACGAATACTCGAGTCTCGTTTATGCAACAACCTCATTTTAAGCATATTTGGGGGACTTGTATCCCAATTAAGTGGTCGATATTGCTCTGGAGAATTCTAGTTGATAAGCTTCCAACTGATGATCATATTCGAAAACTGGGCTTTCAATTAGCCTCCAAATGCCATTGTTGTCGTCTCCATGATCAAGAATCTATGCTGCATATTTTCAAGGAAGGAGAGCTTGCTACCTATGTTTGGACGAAGTTTGCAATTGCTTTTAATATTAGCAGGAATAGCGGCTCGCTTATGTCCTGGTTTAAATTGTGGTGGACGAGGAAACATATACATCTCAAAGAATTTGTAGTTGGTGCAGTTTGTTGGGTGACGTGGAAGAACCGAAACAAATGGCGCTATGAGTCCTATTCTTTCAATCAAGAACAGCTCCTATTTGAAGTTAAAAGACAGGTGAAAAAGGCCTTGCTTCGGTGTCGACATTCTCCAAACCTTCCCCTTCTGTTACAGTAATCTTTTGTAATGTTGACTCTTATTCTATTTTCAGAACCTCAATAAAAGTTTTTTTATATAAATATATATATATATATATATATATATATATATATATATATATATATATATATATATATATATATATTTTAAACCAAAACCCCCTCTTTTTATAGATCAAGGCTCAAAAAACTGAAGCCTGACACGTATACAAGGAAAAAGTATACCATAAAAGGAAAGACAAGGAAAAAGGACGGACGCAGCCGTCGACACTAAGGGATGTGCGGTTGACCGAAAGCCGGAGATATGTGGGAGTAGAGAGAACTCCTTTTACGACATTGCCGGTAAATTTCCCGGATAAGCTGATCGGCAGAGTATTGGTGACCCTCGTACCTCGCTTTGTTGCGATTTTTCCAGATTGCCCAGGTGGCGGCCGCTGTAACGATCTGGTGGCCGTGGGAGACAGCTCCCCAGTGGACCAGAAGATCGATAAAGCGCCCGTCTCCTGGAGAGGTGTTGTAGTTGCGGTTGAGGGTGCTCCAGATTTGGTCAGGGAGGCTCCCCTCTTGGAAGATGTGGTCAATAGTTTCCGTCTGGCGCGCAGTGCAGCAGTTATAAGCCGACGCCAGGCTGAAGCCGATAGAGTTAAGGTTGTCGTCGGTGGGCAGTTTCTTTTTCATGACTCTCCACAGGAGGAAGGACCATTTCTTAGGGATATAAGAGTGCCAATAACGCGCGATGAATAGGTCTGGCCTATTCTCTTGGATCGAAATTCTCGCCGATAGTACGAAGAAAGCTCCTGAGGCCGCCGGCGACCACCTCAGATTGTCTACGTCGGTCCCAATGATAAGTCCTTTCTGACGAATGCTGTCCACAGTTTCGTTGCCAGACCACTCACGAATCCTGTCCCAATTCCAAACGTTGTTGGTGGGGTTCCAAAGGTCTTTGATCTTGCTATTTCTGGGGAGTCGGTAATGTTCGGGATAAGGCTGTCACCTATCCACCTCTCCAGGAAGGGGTTGGCCTCGCTAGAGCCCAGCTGGAGTCTGATCGCGGGCTCTGCCAAATCTCGGCCTTGAAGAATGCAACGCCAAGCCGCTGAAGATATGCTGTTCGCAGAGGCCGTCACTGGGTGGATGTGTTTGAAGTACCTGGCTTTCATGAACTTGGTCCACAGGTTCTGGCTGGTGCGTAATTTCTACCATAGTTTCATCAAGAAAGATTTGACGATGTGGTCGAGTTTGGTGAAACCAAGCCCGCCGATCTCGGTGGGGATGGCCATAGTATCCCAGCTGGCCCAGTGGTGTTTGTCTTGCCCCTTGTTATGTCCCCAGAAGAAGTTGCAAAAGATCTTCTCAATCGACACAATGACCTTCCTGGGCGGAGAGCAGGCCGCCAGGGTGTGGATGGGAACGGAGTTGAGAACATGTTTGATGAGGATAATTTTCCCTCCTGGGGATAGGGTGGCATTATGCCATCCTTCGATTTTGGTTCTGATTTTGGTGATCAAGTTCTCGAAGATGCTGGCGTTAGATTTTCTGTACGCCAGAGGGCAGCCGAGATAGTTGAAAGGAGGATGAGCTACCGCAATAGAAGTTAGGTTGGTGAGTCTGGTCGTATTCTCGATTTTGATGCTGTGGTGGGCGTATATAATGCTCTTGGAAAGGTTGATCTTCTGACCTGAACATCTGGAGTACCGCTTCAGGGTGTTGTGAATCACCTCCATCGATCCGACGACCCCGGAAGAGAAGATGAGTAAGTCGTCGGCAAAGGCCAGGTGGGTGATGGTGGGGCATCCGCTGGCAGTGTGGTAATGATGGAAGTTGGGGGTGTTGACCATGTTGTTGAGGTTTCTGCTCATGGCGTCGGCTACGATGATGAAAACCGTGGACGATAGAGGGTCGCCTTGTCTGACTCCTCGGCTAGATTTGAAGAACCCTTCGGCTTGGCCGTTGATAACTGTGGAGAACCAAGAGTTGCTGATGGATCTCCACACGATGTTAGTCCAGTTCTCGGAGAATCCGAAAGCTCTGAAGACCCATATCATGAATTGCCAATCAAGTCTGTCGTAAGCTTTTTCCATGTCGATTTTGATGGCGATGTTGCCCCCTCTGGCTGGAAATTTCATGTAGGTGATGAGTTCTTGGGCCAGCATGATGTTGTCTTGGATGTTCCTTCCGCGAATGAATCTGCTTTGCTCCTCCGATATAATTTTGGGAAGAGTTTCTGTCATTCTAGAAGCGATAATCTTGGAGATAATTTTGTTGGTGAATGTGCAAAGACTGATTGGTCGGAAATCACGAAAGGAATTGGGGTTGTCTTTTTTCGGAATGAGGATGAGATTGGCGCTGGAGATGGGTTTGGGGTAAGGAGCTCCTTCAAGAAAGGCGATAGCCGCTTCGGTGATGTCCTGCTTGATGATATCCCACAAGTACGAAAGAAGGTACCAGAAAAGCCATCTGGACCGGGAGTGCTATGCGCGTTCAAGGCCGAAACCGCAGCTTTTACTTCTTTTTCGGACAGAGGGCGTTCCAGCAGCGCATTGTCAGAGTCGTTGATGATGGTGGGAATTTGGTCAAGGAATGAAGTATCTTTGTGGACCGTCTCCTTGGAGAATAGTTTGGTGTAGAATTCTGTGGCCTCCTCTTGGATCCTTTTATGGTCGGATCTGGTGATACCATGCTCGTCCGCGATATGGTGAATCGAAAGTTTATTTCTTTTGCCGTTGACGCAGACATGAAAATATTTGGAGTTTTTGTCCCCGTCGCTGTCCCATTTCAGTCTTGCTTTCTGCTTCCAAAATTTGGTCTCGACTTTGAGCCTGAATTTGAGCATGGCCTTGGTGAGATTCAAGGCTCTCCTTGTCGCAGGAGATCGGTCGGATAGGAATAAAGCTTCTGCTCTGGTAACGTCGTCCTCTGCGACGCGAATAGCTTGGAAAATGTCCCCAAAAGCTTGTTTGCTCCAATTGAAAAGAGCTTTCCTGGTAGCTTTGAGCTTGTTGCTGACCCAAGTGAGAGGATTAGGGGAGTCCTGGCTGTTCCACGCTTCGGCCACGATGGTCAGGAATTGAGGGTGGTCGATCCAAAAGTCGAGGAATTGGAAGTTCTTTTTGGATGGTTGGGATTTGTTTTTAATTTCCATCAGGATGGGAGCGTGGTCGGATTCTGTGGAGTTGAGGTGGGACAGGGTGGAACTGATCCTCATGCCGTACCAGCTAGCATTGGTGAGGGCTCTGTCCAATCGGGAGTATTGACGACGGTCTCCGTCCTGCATGTTACACCAAGTGAATTCACTGCCTTTGAACTGGAGGGGGGTGAGATGAGCATTGAAGATGAAGTTGTTGAAGTCTTGCATAGCTGATAGTGGCGGGGGACGGCCTCCGATCTTCTTTTCTCTGCGGGTGATGGCGTTAAAGTTCCCTATGCAAAGCCAGGGGGTGTTGGTGTTGTGGAGATAGGGGTCGAGAAGGTCGTTCCAGAGGTTTTTCCGTTCTGCGATGACATAGCTACCGTGGACCTCAGAAAGGATAGCCCGCTCCGGCAGGGTGGGGTGGGCGATCCAGCAGGAGAGAACTTGATGGGTGTCCTGAATGATGTCGAGTTTAACGTCCTTCGACCCGAGAATCCAGTTGTCGTGCCTGCCAGCAATAGCCGTTAGGAGGCCCAGAGCTAACTGGGTGGATTTAAGACGTTTGGAGGGGATTTTAGGTTCAATGATGATGAAGATGTCAATCTTGCGAATTTTTCGAAGACTGGATATTCTCCTTAATGTCGGTTTGTTAGCCAGGCCTCGAACGTTCCAAGATATGATGTTAAGCATTTAAGGGATTATGGGGGTGTTTTTTGTTCCGCCTTGCGGCGGATCTGGTTAGTATGGTGACGGTTTTGTCGGTGCCTGTTTTGCTCTGTTGGTGGTTGTCCGAGTCCGAGGGGGCTTCCTGCGGCAAAGACTTGTGGACCTTTCCAAGGTTGGGGGGGCCTATCAAATTGCCAGCTGAGTCGACTGCCGTATCCTCCGAGGGGATGATTAGGGAGTCGTGCGCACTCTCGATCAACAGATGCTGGAGGGGAGGTCCTGCGGCTAAGACTTGTAGACCTCTCCTCACTTGGTCGGGACCGAGGATAGCGAGGGCGTCTTCGACTGGGATGGCGCTGGAGGATTGATGTGTTTCGTTGGAGAGGGGATGGGTTGGAGGGTCGGCCCCCTTGCTGATGGTGAGTAGACGGTGATCTGCTTTGCCTGAGTCGGAGCCGTCCTCCGCGCACGAGGAGATGGGGGAGGAGGACGGAGGCTCGGGGGTGCTGGATCCTTCTTGAGGGTTACCGGACTCCGGGTCTTCTGAGTCGAGAATGGCGAATTGATTGGAGATCTCTATGTGTTGGGGGATGAAAGGGATCAGGGCCCTGCTCGGTGGTTCGCTAGAGGCTGGCTCACCATTGCTGGAGTTGAATCGAATGTGAGAATTTGGAAGAGGAAGAATGGGCGACTTAGGGTGCTTCCCCTCCGATAGACCGCTGTTCTTTCTGGATGGCTTCTTTTTAAGCTCCGGATGCAGGCGGTGACAGTGCTTGGGTAGGTGTCCTCTAAGGTGGCAGTGGTTGCAGTACAATATGTGATTGTCGTAGAGGATTTGTTGGGTGTGGGTGTGGTTGCCTAGCCCGATGGTGATGAAGTTGGGTAGTTCTGCAGAGAGATCCAATTCGACACAGATTTTGGCGTAGTGGGCTTTAGTAAGGTTACTGGTCTCGGGCGCCGACGCCACGTACGTCCCGAAACAGTTGGCTATGCGTTGTAGCGCCGCAGGGACAAAGCAGATGAGAGAAAGGTTGGGTAGGGTAACCCAGGCTGCCACCGTTGCTGAATCTTCTTTGGTGTTGAAATCAGGAGACCACTTGATAATCTTCATCTGGAGGGAGTCGATCTTGCAGGTACCCTTGGACCACACGGTCCTGTGATCGCGGTCTGAGGATAGGTGTAAGAGAATGTGTTTTGGGTCGAGGGGGGCTGTAATCCGACGAGAGATTCCATTTGACGATCGCTTCCTGCGCCCTAGGAAGTTTGGGACACCCGGTGGAAACTTTAAGAATGAAAGTGTGAGGAAAGGCCACTGACAGCGACGATAGTTCCAACTCAGAGAATGGGATGACGGGGGTGGAGTTCTCATGAGTGTAATCAATGTCGGACAGCTGAACGTCAGGGAAGATAGTGCCCTTCGAGGGGGTGAGGTCCGGGCGAAGCATGGCGGCATAGGAATGAGGGGCGGTCCGGAGGGGGCGGGGCCCGATGGGCCGGAACGGGAGGGCGGAGGGCCGCTCAGGGGAGGAGAAAGCCCGGAGGCTGGGAGGGGGGTAGAGAGAGGAGGGGCATGCCTCCCTGGCGAGGAGGCAGGGGGAGGGGGCACGACCGCCCAGTGGAGGAGCCCTAGGGGACCACCGGAGGAGGTTGGATGCCGGAGAGGGCGTGCTCGGGGAGGGTGGAGGGCCGCACTGGGGGCACATGGGCAGAGAGCGCCGCTTGAGCAGGGGGATCGGGGGCTAAGGTGGACGAGGAGGCAGGGGGAGTTGAGGGCGACGATGATGAGCTAGGGCGGGCGGAGATACCAGGGGAATGGGCGGGATATATACAGAAAATTTTATAAAGAGGGATATATTTTCTCTAAATGGCGTGTAGGGGGATGCATTTGAAGGAATTGTGTTGGGGGGTCCGGGCGCCAACTCAACTGGAGCCCAATATTGGGCTCCAGTTCAATTGGAGCCCCATTCCACACTCCTCCAGAGCCCAATGTTGGGCTCCAGTTGAGTTGGAGCCCCACTCCTTCTCCCGCTCATTCACGTGGTGACCCCCTCCACCCCTTCTGTTGAAGGATTTTTTTCTTTTCTTTATTTTTTCTTTTTCTTTTCTTTTTCTTTTTCTTTTCCATATTTGTTTTTTTTGAAAAAAAAATGTGACATCTGCAACGGTCATATTTGTAACGGCAACATTTGCAACGGTCATATTATTTTGACTATTTATACATGTAGCATAAGAAACAATTCTCCTCACTTCTCCTCTTTTCATATAATTTCTCACTGAGTTTCAAATCTCACTTCTTCTCTTCTCAAACGTTAGAAACATCATCCAAGTTCAGCTAAGCTCTACATCATGGATCAAAGTTTGAAATTGTGGTGTTCTCACGGAGGTGTAGTAAACGGTCTATCCTACGAAGGAGGTTTTACTCAACTTCTTCTAGCTGATCGTAGTATTACACTAGAAAGATTACGTACTTTAATTGTTAATCAATTTTTAATTAGCTATAATTTTATAGTAAGACATGTTTATGAGACACATTGCTTTCTATTAGATTCTGAAGAATCTTGGAGATTCGTTGTAGAAGTAAATGTATTAGCTCCTTTTATATGTCTTTTTATAACTGAAGCACCACAGTAATTTGATAATATAGGTAGTCAACGTACCAGTCAACAAAGACACGTCGCTAGTTCTTCTCGGGAAGGTCCTAGCTATTCACAACCGCCGCAGGAGCTTGCCAACACAGTAGCTCCTGATTATAATGATAGTTCAGACGATCATGAAAGTAGTGAAGATAGAGATGTTTTAATTGAAAATATGAATGATGATTTTGACGATATTTTTAATAATGCTACAACGCAGGAACTTTTTGTGGGACAATTTTTTGATACACGTGCAGCATTTAGAAATTTTGTGAGTACCGTAGCAATTAAACACAATTTTACTTGTTCGGCTACTGAACAGAACAATGCAAAAGGTATAATATATACTTGCAATGAAGCAAGTTGTAACTGGCGAGTATATGCTAGACCGATTCGCGCAGGAGGAAATATTTTTGAAATTATTACGTTAGAAAGTAGACATTCTTGTTTAGGTGGTATCACAACAGCTTCTCATCCGTTGGCCATCGGATCATGGATAAAGACTGCGATCATTAATATAATTAGGGATAATCAGTCTTATAGTCCAGCACAAATTGTTAGAGATATACGCAGAGAATATCGAATAAGTGTATCTTATTCGAAGGCTTGGAGAGCTCGAGAGATGGCATTAGCAGAAATAAATGGTAGTTATTTTTCTGCATATGCTTCCCTCGAAGAATATAGTTTAAGAATTATGGAGTCAAATCCTGGTAGTACTTGTTTTTTAAAAACTACTGATAGCAATAATTTTCAACGGATTTTTATTTGTTTCAAAGCCTGTATTGACGGATTTTTGGCAGGATGTTTACCAGTTATTAGTACCGATGCAACTTTTTTATCATCCAAATATCAAGGTATATTGTTCATTGCATGTGCTCATGATCCTAATTACAAGCTTTATCTAGTTGCTTATGCCGTCGCGGAAGGTGAGAATACTGATTCCTGGACATGGTTTTTAGGTAGTTTAAGAACTGCTTTTGAAAGATATTTTGATAATTGGAGTCAGATTTCATTCATATCAGATAAGCAGAAAGGGTTGCTTCATGCTATGCGGTTAACTTTTCCTGAATCACCTCATTTATTAATAATTCAAAATTAACTCAAATATAGTTATAAATTACCTCTCCAGAAAAAAACGAGTCGAGATATATGTGTCTCACGTTCTTGTCTTTCTCTCTCGGTCGTCGGTCCACCGGGAATGCGATCATCATTTCGTTTTGCCATTCTCTTCGTCTTCTTTTTCTTCTTCTTCTTCTTCTCCTTCTCCTCTCTCTCTCTCTCTCTCTCTCTCTCTCTCTCTCATGCCTTCTACGTTCTGTTCGTTCTACTCTATATATAGGAAAGAAAGGAATAAAATAAAAAGAAAAGACAAGGAAAAGAAAAAAAAAAAAGCAAAAGCAAAATCAAAAGGAAAAGAAAAGAAAAGAAAAAGAAAAGAAAAAGAAAAAAATAAAGAAAAAAAAAAATCCTTCAACAGAAGGGTGGAGGGGGTCTCCACGTGAATGAGCGGGAGAAGGAGTGGGGCTCCAACTCAACTGGAGCCCAACATTGGGCTCTGGAGGAGTGTGGAATGGGGCTCCAGTTGAGTTGGCGCCCGGACCCCCCAACACAATTCCTTCAAATGCATCCCCCTACACGCCATTTGGAGAAAATATATCCCTCTCTATAAAATTTTATGATATATATATATATATATATATATATATATATATATATACCACTTTAGGAGGAACACCTATTTAGGGATTACAACAAGTTCTAGCTAGAGAAAACATAAAACAAATGGGAAATATGGGATAGAAAAATCTCGATAAACCCAAACTACCCATTCTTAACCAGCGATTTTGCAAATTAGCACAGCTGGAAGAGGACGATCGCAGATTCATAATTTGTTGAGAAATAACTATATGAGGATTCTTGGATCTCCTGGGTTTGTCACTCTTTCCAGTAGCTATGGCTCCCCCGCCAAGCACTAGAGACACATATCGACCAAGTACAAGAATGAATTCACTGGAACCTGCATCCCCACCATCCCCCGTTTCTGCGCACGCACGGGCAGTCGGAGGGACCGGCCTCGACATGAGGGTGTGGAATCCGAAGAGGCGGAGGAAACGGCAGGGGCGGCGGAGTGGTCCCGGATGTACGGCACGGCAAAGGTGAGCAATTTTTTCGTCCTCCCCCTTTCCTTTCATCTGGTGGCGGTGATTGTGGTGTGGTGGTGTTGCTGCGGGTTAGGGGATGCCAAGAAATCGGGCTGGGAGGAGCCGATGGTGGCGGTCGGAGTTGATGGCCACGACGTGGGTGCTGTTGGTGGTACTTCGCCGGAGGGGGCTTTCGTGGGTTGGTGGTTCCGACATGGAGTTCTGACCGGGTTGATGGTGGTGGCATTGTCGGATAGTGGCGACGAATTGCGGTAGTTAGGTTAGGGTGTCATCGCGTCGGGTTGTCCTGCGTGACACGGAGTGGGTGTCGAGTCCGGGATTGTCGGACAGAATATAAACTTGTATTTGTAATGGAGGGGATATAGTAGATGGGTGGCCCCAACCCGATGCACAAGTTTCGGGCTGTGGTAAAGAATTATGGAGGAGTACCTCTCCTTTTATAGGAGGTGGGAATTCCCATTAGGATAAGGACTTGGGTTTGTTTAAACCCCATTTAGATAAATCCGCTATTTAATTTAAAACACCCCTTTCAATATTTAAAGCAGATAATCATATATTTAATTTCAAAAACTATTTAAATTTTTTTTTACCATTTAATCAAATTTTGATTTAAAACTACAATAGACATATTTAAAATACCTTTTCATAAAGTTTGAAATAATAATAAAAATAATTTCGAAAATGTAATTATATATACATAAATTTAAATTTATGTACCTCGTATGAATGAACATTTGTATAAAACCTCGTTTTCAAAATTACTATTTATATAACTTTTTATAATGAAAAATAAAGAGTTAGAAATTCCAATATGACGTATTTTACCACTTCGAAAATATTTATTATTTATTATTTGAAAATCCAGCTTCTAAAATAAAATATTTTACAAAAAAATATGTACCTCACACATATTCGCACTCGACGAGTCATACGAAATAAGTTTCGAGCGCGACGTACAATACGGCTACGCGACGTACAATACAAAATTTTAAATCAGTACCAAAAATTAAAAATAAAATACAGTAGAAATTTAGGAATTTTACACTTATCCATGTCAAAATGACGGAGAATGGCCATTCTCCGTGTCAAAATGACGGAGAATGGCTACGTGTTAAAATGACGGAGAATGGCCATTCTTCTTGTTAAATTGACGGAGAATAGCCATTCTCTGTCATTTTAACATGGAGAATGACTATTCTTGGTCAATTTAACAAGGAGAATGGCCATTCTCCGTGGTTTTAGCACGGAGAATGGTGACCATTCTCCGTGGTTTTAGCAAGGAGAATGGCCATTCTCCTTGTTAAATTGACGGAGAATGGCCATTCTCCGTCATTCTAACACGGAGAATGACTATTCTTTATCAATTTAACAAGGAGAATGACCATTCTTCGTGGTTCTAGCAAGGAGAATAGCCATTCTCTGTGATATTACCATGGAGAATGATCATTCTCCTACATTTTATGGCCAGTTGAAACTTTGAAGGGCCATAAATTTTGACTGGAAAGTCGAAACGAGGTCCGGTTTGTCGCAAAAGGAGCGTATTTCCGAGGAGCCGGAGATTAGCTTCTCCACTGGTCGGTCTTCCAAAATTTTAGAATCGCAAAAAAATGATGTTTGGACCACCATTTTAACAATTTTATCGTTTGTCGACCTTTTCGAAATTTTTCGACGAGTTTTTGAAATAATGTTTGAAGATTTTTGAGGAGAAAAGCTAGATTCGAAAGTAAGCAGCGTATGGAAGAAGAGGAAGTATCAAAATATTTTTTTAAGAATAGTTTAATGGGTGTTTTCAATAAATTAGAAGGAAGGGCAAAAAGGTCATTCGGAACCCCCTTTATATATTTTTTGCTAATTTTGGGCACGCGATGAAATGTTATTGTGCGGTAGAATTTTTCATAAAACATTTTCATTTTTTGGGCATTTAATAAATTTTCTCATATATATATATATATATATATATATATATATATATATATATATATATATATATATATATATATATATATGAAAAATTCTACAATATATTTATCCTTTTGGAATGTATCGATACATCCCAAATCTGAACCATTGGATGTTGATCCAATGGTTCATATTAAATTCAGATTAAATAATGCAGGAGACATCATTTAATGTTGTTTTTGAATTTTGATCTCTTGTTAACTTGCTATAGCAGGTCATTCTTCATGCAATTGTTTCAATAAATACCCTAAGTTAACTCATATTTACTTTCTTTTTCGCCCATCCAATTTAATATTTTGTGCAACTACGACACCACCGATGCTCCGATAGCTGGTGGCGATCTAGATGATGACACCGACGACATGGACGAAAATCCTATAGCCAATGTGGATAATAGTAAGGGAAAAATTCAGAGAAAAAAGAGGGATAGGAAGCCGATAAAAGCTCGTTCTCTCAAATCTCTTCTTTGTGTAAATTAAATTCAAGGACACAATCCCAAATTTTAGTTATTGCTTAGCAGAGTCTGTATAGTTGTTGTAAAATTGTGGTGTTGCTTTTGTAACATTTTCATCTTTAGTCTCATGTTTTCTATGAATATGTGTTATATTTGATTTTAATTTAGTAATCTTTCCGTAATTTTTTTGTTTCATCTAACAATTTAATATTTTGGTTATAAAGCAACAGGCCATGGTGGTGGTGGTGGAAGGAAAAACGGAGATGAAGAAGAAAAGAAGAAGAAGTTCTGGTTCGCGGCGGACTTCGTCAAGCCCTCATCGAACAACAAGGAGTACCAGCAGAATTAAACCTCTTCTAGAGTTCCTCAAATTATTAATCTTGATAACCCTTCAAACGGCTAGTATATTCTTTGCTAGTCTCAAAATTTATTTATCTTTCCATCTTCCTCACTTTTTGTACTTTTCTCTTGCTATATATACAATAGTTTTCTTGTTTCAACTATTATTTATTCTGAAATACATAGAATAGTTTTTTTATTTTATTTTGTAGTACTGAAGAAAGATATCTACTCAAATGATTGGATGCCAGCTTCAAATGAATCTTTTATTCCGCGTATCATGCGCATGTTTGAAGAACATTTGTTGAAGATTTCAAGTCAACTTGCTTCGATCAATTATAAGCTTGGTTCAATCAAAATTGAACAAATGAGTATATCTCGGCGTTTGAAAAAGATGGAAGAATCTTCAGCTTTGAAGAAGGCATCTTTATCTAGATTAATTAATAATGTAGAGGTAGTTTTTGTTGAATCTTCCGATGAGGAGGACGTGCGGCTAAAGAAACATTATAAAGCAGTGGACCAAATTTTTGATATGTATCCTCTAGAAGAAACTGACTTTGGCAGTTCTTCGAAAAGAATGCGAGGAAATTTAGATCCGGTCACACCTTTGAAAAGTTTAACAAGGACTTCAACCTCAAAGCCTAGCCAGTGTACTAGTATTTCTTCAAGTTTTTACAACTATATTTTTGCGGATGATAGACCTGACAAGTAAGTAATATGAGTTTTCATTTAATTCCAACAGCTTTTTTTCCTAATCTATTCAATTCTTTTCTTAGGGAAACAGGGGCGACCCTGGCCCAAGGCAGGCCGGACGACGGCCTAGGGCCTCGTGACGAAAGGGGGCACCAACATGTAGTAGAGTATTAACGTCGGATCCAACCATTCAGAAGTACAAAAGCTACCAGCAATATAAACACTCGGATCCAACCATTCACTTTCACAGGTGATAAAGCAATGTAGAATATTAACATCGTACAATTACAAAAAACTTATCGCTTACATTATTCAACAGCTCATTGGAAAGGTGCAACCTTCTCTTATTGAGAAGTGTGTGTTTGTTCTGATTTAAATAACTCAAAACGAAGAATATAATCAGTCTCCAATCTGCCACAGGTTCATTTTCTTTTGAAGTTCAATGAGAAGATGGTATATAAAACTGCCAAAATTCAGTCCTGGAATAGAATTATTTTGTTCTGGAATAAAGGGAGACAATAGGGGTCCAACAGATACCCAAGTACACCTACAAGTTGAGGAGAAGCATGCGTGGATCTTTGACTACATTCTTGATACGGCATAGGAAAAGAACAACCTCTCTTCCATCAATCAACCTGTATCATAGGTCAGTTCAACATACATCAGTGGCCTTGGGACAATTCTCCTGTCAACAACCCTTGGCCGGAAAACAATGGAATGCATGCCTAAGATGGCAGACTACAAAAACAACATATACAATATTAGACCAAATTAAAATATGTCCAATTATCTGTTTGCCATGAAATATAAAAGAACAGAACAATTATCGAAGGACCGGACTTTTACTTCACGTTACAAACTCGCTTGTACAAAGAAAGCCTAGGAACGAAAACCTAGGTACAGCAATCTAAGTAGAATTATTTATTTTAGATTCTGGGGGTGACGATAGAGGCTCGGGAAGGCGACGGCAGCCCTGCCTTACTCCTTGGACGATCGGTATGCAGCCTTGGCTCCTGTGAAGAGATGGTTGGCGTTGATGAAGAAATGCTCTCCTTGCTCTCCTCGGGTTGCTCTTCTGACTTCTCTATTTCTCTGTGTATTTTTCTCTCTGATTATAAGGGGGAAAGCTCTTTTTTGTCTCTCTCCTTCTGATCGTGTATATGTTACAAGGGAATGGCACCTAGCTATTTATAATAGTGGGGGTATCATTAGGGTTTGGATGATTACCCATTCTCAAAGTGGCGGCGGCCTGATGTATAATCAATCTGGACCATTCGTTTAGGGTGTGAAGGATCTGGGACATAAATGGGGATAGTATTGAATCCTGTGAATAATTAATGCTGATTGCTTTAAATCTTCATGATTGGCTGTGTCAAGCTTGGATCTCTCACCACGTGTCCCATTAGCTTGATCAGGAATGATATGACCTGATCTCATTAATCATGAGGATAACGTTAAATATGGTCATTGAGATCTGGTAAATCTCTGATTGATCTGCATCCCATAATCATCTATGCCATGTGTCTTAATGGTGGATCCTGTCAGAACCGCATGATATCCATGAACCGCATGAGATAGTGTCTCAGTGAACTGCATAAGTATAGTACTCACGAGCCGCATGGGATGGCTTCTTGGTGGGCCGCATAGATATAGTACTCACGAGCCGTATAGGATGGCTTCTTGGTGAACCGCAGGAAGATGATTCTTGTCAGCCGCATGGGATGACTTCTTGGTGAACCGCAGGAAGATGATTCTTGCCAGCTGTATGGGATGACTTCTTGGTGAGCCGCATAGGTGTAGTACTCGTGAGCCGCATGGGATGGCTTCTTGGTGAGCCGCAGGAAGATGATTCTTTCCAGTCGCATGGGGCTATTCTTCAAGTGAGCCGCATGGAAGTAGCCACGTGGCAATCTCGGATCGTGTCGAAGATTTTCTCCTGTTTCCAAAGAGTCTGTCATTATGACAGGGCCATTATGACACTTCATGTCAGAGCCGTCAGCTGTTAAATCATGGCAGAGCATTAAATAGGGCCATTGCTCGATGGCCAGCTAAGTGAAGGGGTCCCATGGGGACACGTGGCATTGATCGAGCCGCATATCTCTGTTGGTCGTATGTGAGCCGCATGTACTTCTGAACCGCATGCGACTAGGGGGCTCTTTAAACTGCATAGGACTGTCCCTATGTAAGCCGCATGGACTCTCCTGCAACGAGTCGCATGAGACTAAGAGTCTCTCTGAATTTCATGGGACCATTCCTGTATGAGCCGCATGGGGTTCTCCTGTTCCGAGCCGCATAGATCATTATTCTGATATTTTCCATGCTTCTACAAGACCCCCTTCAAAGTTTTCAATTTGCAAAATTGAAATACTTTGAATAAGAAGCATGGCCTTTGTTGACTGCATAGATGATTCAGCCGTATAGATTTATCTGGCCGCATGAGCTTGTTAGGCCGTATAGACTTTTTTGCCACGTGTCCCAACCACGTGTGTAAATCTTCTGCATTAAATTCCCTTGATTCGTCGCCTCTTGGGGGAGGATCCCAAGGGTCAGTTTTGTTTTGACCGAAGCGTTCTTCTTTTATTCTTTTAGGCGGCGCATGGATCGAGGCATTTGTTTTGATTTTTCGGGCCTCCTTCGCCTATAAATAGGAGTGATTTTATTCTTTGAGGGTTTCTTTACCTTCTCCTCTTTGCCCGAACTCCTTGTTGCCGACTTCCTCTTCGTCTTCTCTCATCAATGATTGCCAATAGCTCCCAAGAAGACTACCGCTGCTATGGGCAAGAAGGCCGCGTCGTCGTCTGCAGCTGCGAAGGGCAAGAAGGCCGCGTATTCATCGACTGCGGCGAATGTGGCGACTCCTCCGCCGGCTGACGTGCCTGTTTTTTACCCCGACGTTCACCCGCCTATTGCTGGTAGGACCATCAACATAAACTGTCACGGCTATGCTGCGTATTTTATGCGCGAGCCTGTATTGCCAAGTATGCTGCGTGTCCGACTCATGTTCGAGTCGCGTGGGATATGACCAAGGTTTGAGCCGCATGAAAGTTGTTGCAGCCCCATAACTACTTCATCCTCAGGGCCGCATAAGCTCATTTGGACTGGACCGCATGAGCTTTTTCAAACTGAGCCGCATAAGCCTATTTCGGGCTGAACCGTATAGGATCATTTGAACTAAATCGCATAAGCTCATCCGCACTGAACCGCATAGGCTCATCTGAACTGAACCGCATATGCTCATCCGCACTGAACCGCATAGGCTCATCCGAACTGAACCGCATATGCTCCTTTCGAACCGAGCCGCATAAGCGTATTCGGACTGACCCGCATGGGCTTATCCGAACTGAACCGCATATGCTCCTTTCTAACCGAACCGCATAAGCTCATTCGGGCTGGCCTGTATGAACTCTTTTAAACTGAACCGCATGAGGCTATACTGCGCTAAGCTGCATAAGCATCACGTAGTTTGTGTTTCAGCTATCTTTTTGACTTGTTTCTTTTGTTTTTCTTCAGTGAATCTGCCAGTAAATCCTGCGGGAGAACTTATAGTGGGCTCAAATCAATTCGCCTTGGGCGTGCGTCTTGACGACTTAATTAAGCATGTGTTGAATCAATTCCCTGCCGATGAGCCTTCGGAGAGGTTGAACGCCATCGAGAATCAGACCCTCCATTACCTCCGTTCCATGATGAATACTGGGAAGCTGGATGGATTATACCTGAAGCCTTCATTCCTCTTTGGAGATGCTTTAATCATAAAGAATCCTCGAGTATTAGAGATTTTCGAGAGCTGGGATTTTTCTTTGGATGGGGTGGCGATCCATATTCCTCTCATGGAACGTCATTATCCTTTGTCATGGTTCAATATGGTGTTGCTGGACAGGAAGATGGTGTGTAACTTAACTCCTACCCAATCAGGGATGTTGATGGACAACATCCATTATAACCCGAACATGCGGTCAGCGTACGCGGGTAAGGATTCCGTCCTCCGGTACATGATGGATTTGGCTCCAGGCTCTTTCATGAATGTATACGGTCCCAACTTCACACTCACTCAAGCTGATACATTCCTGAATCGACTTGCTCGCAAAAATCTTATCCTGTTGGTAGGCTGGCATTGCTGAACTGGGTAAACCCCACCTCTACGTGGGCCCAGTTGACCACTTGGGTTCTGCAGACCTACGGAACATTCCTGCGGGAGGTTGGACTTTATCATGCCATTCGGGGAACTTGTCACGGGCTTCCTATCAATAAACCATTGTTTGTGGCGCTCTTGGAGATGTATAATCGGTGAACGGGGACGTTCTTTGCACCCGGAGGGGAGTTAGGGCTTGCTCTCCATGAGATGTATACTGTCTCCAAACTTCCGTGGAGGGAATGAGCCTTTCGAGGTGTATACCCCGTCGAACGAGGAGTTCGAGGACTTGAACCGACGACTCCCAGGTTTTGTTGCGGTGTATCGGGAGTTGTTGTGCCATCATAGTGCTTGTCACCAGATGGCTATAAAAACGGTGGATAGCTCAGAAGGGACCGCTCCCCACACCACATCCTGGATCAATTATCTTTTTAAAGTTGATCCTTCTGGCGGGGTTACTCCTCGAATCCCTTGCACCCAGGGAGAGATAAAGGACCTGATGTCAGGCGTCAAGAAGTCGCGGTCCAAGAGCGACATATTCGGGAGTCAAACTGACTCTCTCAGCTATTTTTACTATGGCACCAGGCCGATGTCAGAGAAGGCGCTTCTGGCTAAATTTTTAATGATATGGCTACGAAACTGCAGAGTCTCGGGGAGAGCAGGTTCTATCGAGAGGATCGGTGGCCACTTCATCCTTCCTACCATTAAACTGGTATTTGGAGTTAGACTGGCCCTCCTTCCTGCTATGGTGTGCAGCATACACCATGGTCTTCGAACATTCTCGTCCACGGTTATCGCGTGCAATAAGATGCTGGATTTTGAGCGCATAGAGCTACCTTTCCACTATTTGATGGGGTGGTTGGCGATGCACTACAAGTCTTTGATGGGACCTGGAATAGCGGAAGATGCTACAGATGAAGACGCTTTCCTTTTCAAATGCCATCGCCGGTCTTGGGAATACAATACTATGCCAGCTTGTCGGAGGGCGCTGGCGAGGGTGGATGGGTGTGACTTTTTTGTGTCTGTTCCTCATTTTTCTGATGAGGAAGTGAGGAGTGTATACCTTGATGGTACCGGACCTTCTCACTTTTTGTCTTCGAATATGCTCACCTGGTTGTGCAACATCCGCCCCGCGCATCTGGTTTATCGTAACCGTGATAATGTGTACCTAGAGCCCTACCTACCTAGTAGGTTTTTCCGCCAATTTGGCTATAGCCAGTTATTCCTTGATTGTCCCAACCCTTGCTTGGGCTTTGAAGGTAGCGTCCTGGATGGTGTCAGGGCGTGGAATTATTATGACGCTTATCATACTCGGGCCAGCTTCTCGGTCCCCGATGCTAAGGCGCCGAGGAAAATTTTGTACGTGGCTGCCTTGTATCATGTTATGACGAACAAGCCTCCTGTTAATTTTGATCCGAGTACCAGCTTCATCGTGGGTACCGGTTTAGAGGAGAAGCCTAAGGGGGCCAAGGCTAGAAAGCAACTAGCGCTCCAGACTCCTCTCCCTAAATCAGAGCCTTCCGAGTCGGCTAAGGAGGATGATGACCATGATAGCGGAGACTCCCTTTCTGGTGGGGGTGAAGAAGTACCGGATCAACCGCTTCCCACACCCGATGAACTGGCAGAGGATCTGTTACTTGCTACACAAGAGGAAGTAGTGAGGGAAGAACAGCCTTCCGCTGTGTCTGGTCCCTCACGTAAATGAGTCAGACGGGAATCTTCTGACAGCAGATCGACCTTTTCTGTAAAGAGAGCTGCCGTTAGGTCTCGTGAATTACCTATTATCGAGAAGGATGAAGATGCAGACGATGTTCCGGAGGTAAGACCCAATCGGAGTCATCTCTTTGTTGTGGTTTTCTTTTTTCTTGGATATATGACTTGATCATTTTTTCTTTGTAGGTGTCTGACGAACCAGGCTCTTCTGAACCGTCTACTACCCCTGGCGTTGATCCGGCCCTTGCTGTCTTGATTAGCGACATGTGTGCCACGGTCCTTTCTGCGGGAGCTCTCTCAGCGGCGGCTGGAAACTCCCAGGTTGCTGAGGCCTCGGCCCGGGGTGATGAGGGTCTCCTCGGGCCCGTCTCTGAGATCGCTGAACTTCAGCAGGGCGACGCCGATCTCGTTGCATCCCTTCCCGAGGGTGCCGGGAAGGAGGGGCCTATTATACCTGACTCGGAGACTGTTGGTGATGAGGATATGGTGGCTATAGGCGACCTTCAGCCTCCACACTCCTCCACTGGTAAGATAAGCCAAATTTGACTAGTGAGGGGGCTTATTTGCTCTATCAACATATCCTCCGGGTCAAATCGATTCATGGTTGCCTTGGCCCTACAGGTCCTGACCCATTACTTTCCACCGCAGATGTTCTTGGGGAAGGCTCGGCCTGCCGTGATCTGGGAGAACGGAGCGTTTCCTCTCCTTCGCCGTCTCATGTCGAGGGGCCTCCCGCCAGCCCCGGGCAGATGGGAATGGAGCTGGCGATGGTCTCCACCTCATCCTCTGCTTATCAAACGGCTCCGGAGATTGACCTCTCGGCCCTGCCGAGCATTCAAGTTCTGCGGGCCGCTGAAGAGGAGTTGGCCGCTGTTCATGCGTCCTTCCGTGCAGAGTTTGTTTCTCTTGTGGCAGTAGCGGCAGATTCTATTGCGTCTTCTTCAGTGTTGTCGGCTACACTCCCGTTAACACCGGCTTCCTCGGAGGCTCTGGACGAGGTGACGCAGGATGTGGTCGACAGCTTATATCGCCATTTAAAGAGGGGCGTAGATGCTGCTGTAGAACGGGGGACCCCTTTTACTCTGTCTCTGCGGTGCGCTCGGGGTCAGGTTGCAACTTTGAAGTCTCTTTCTGGCGTGGTGGGGTTGGCTGCACTCCTGGAGCCTAAATTGGCAGAGGCTGATCAGCTGGTGACCCAATTGCTGGCGATACGGCAGGCGGGCTTGCCTGCTACGATTGAGCGGGAGCGGGGCTTCCTCATTGCTGCTCGAGATATGATCAATCTCGCTCGAGATACTGCCGGGCTAGTTGTACAGGGAGACCTTGACAAGTTCTCCGCGTCGTATGACAGGCTGGGTCGTCGGAGTCAGGCTTGTCGTGCTCGAAAAGAGTCTGCTTCTCGTGGAATTGCTGACACGAAGGAGCGGATTCTCGTACTCCAGAAGGAGTTGGCCTTCTTAGAGTCAGAGCTAAAGGCTGCTCAGACGGAACAGGAGTCAATCGTTCGGGAGGCCGAGAAGGTTTCCCGATCTTCTGTTAACTTGGAGCGGGCCTTTAAGAGATTCAAGGATAACTGGCAAGCCCATGCCCAACTGGAGGACGAGGCGGTGCTGACCCAAGAGGTGGAGCGTCGAGCTATCCAGAGGTTTGAGCGGTCGGTTGCCTTGCTGACGGACCGTCTCAGGGCGTTATGTGCCCTGGAGCAGTGATCGGTTTTCTATTTTCTTTTGCTTCTCTTTTTTTCTTTTTTTTTTGTAAGGGATGTGATCCCAAATGATGTAGCACTTTGAATTTTGAATATTTCTTGTACTTGTGGCATTTGTGGAATTGGACTTGCTGGGGGATTATTTGTGGACCTGTTACCCTAGGCGTACCTTAGTTTTAGGTACGGATAACAAGTTTGGTCAGGATGTCCGGAATAGCCATAGTAAAGTGGTCATGGGTGCTCTCGGTATTGGAAAAAAGAATACCGTAGAGCAGCTGGGCTCCCGGGGCATGGTGAGATGGTGGATTTATGCTAAGAAGCTTAGTAAGGGATATTTGTGGACCTATTATCCTTGGCGTACCCTGGTTCAGGATGCGGATAATAGGGTGAAGGAAAACCAACATGTCACTCCCCGTTCCCGAAATGCATATTTTTATACATGTACAGCTCATGTGTATTTATTTAGTATTTATCATGTATTATTCTGTATTTAAATTTCTTTAAATTCCATGTTAATTAATTATCTGCTCTTTAAATTCCATGTTAATCTATTTCCTGCAATTTTATTTCTGTATTTTATTTCCTGCATTTTATTTCCTACTTTAGTCTTAGTGGGTTTCGGCTTGGGTGGATCTGTGCAACCCGGCCCATTAGCTCCCACCTACCACCATCTTCCTATTTAAAGCTTCCATCTCCATTCTCTCTCCTCATTACTCATCCTCACCATTACTTCTTCTTCTTCCTCTCATTACTCTCCACCTACCAGCAGCAGGAGAAGGCAAGTGCAAACTTGCTTCTCAATCACCCATTTTTATGGTTCATTTGCCTTCTTCTCGTGATTCCAAGAGAGATTAGTTCTTAGCATTTTTGATTTCTCCGGCTGGTTTTCTCTAGATCTAAGTTGTAGTATTTCGGCTGTTCATGGGTTCTTAGTCCATCAACTTTGGGTGTATTTCTCTGGCACTGGAGCGAAGGCTCCATAGTACTTGGAGTTCGGGAAATGTTGTACGCACACGTTCTTACGTGCTCGCGTAAACAACAGCCCAGTCACGCACGCGTCTTTACGTGTTTGCGTGTATTTTCAGTCAAGCACGCGTCTTTACGTGTTTGCGTATATTTTTAGTTACGCACGCGTCTTTACGTGTTTGCGTGTATTTTCAGTCACGCACGCGTCTTTACGTGTTTGCGTGTATTTTCAGTCACGCACACGTCTGTACGTGTCTGCGTGTATTTTCAGTCCCGCACACGTCTGTACGTGTCTGCGTGTATTTTTAGTCACGCTCACGTTCTCATGAGCGTGCGTGTATTTTCAGTCACGCACAAATCCATGAGCGTGCGTGTATTTTAGTCACACACATCCTTGCGTGCGTAGATTTCTTGTCACCTCTTCACGCTCACTAGAGTCTGCGTGAATTTCCCTTCACGCTCATGCTGTGCTTGCTTGCGTGACTTTTCACGCTCACGCTTGCCAGCGTGTATCACTTTTCACGCTCACTATTCACGCCCATTTTTCACGCTCACCCCAGCTAGACTTAGCGTGACTTGTTGGTCTTAAGCATAGACTTCTTGCGTGACTTTTGGCCTTAGCATAGATTTGTTGGCATGACTTCTTGACCTGGGTGTTTTAATTGTCTTATAATTATTCATTTAATGATGGCATGATAATTCTTCTATTATATCCTTACGCCTTTTTGCATGAACTTGATAAATCATGACATGTTAATATTGTAAATATGGATTGTTGTGTAGAATGTGTCATGTGTCTTGATTAATCCATGGATACCCAGTATGACTAGAACTTAATTCTGAAGAGTTATGGACCCGACCCCATGTAATATTGATGGACTTTCATGCCTTGTCACCATTGATAATAATTATGACATGGACTAAATAATTGATCATGCGTTCCTAGTTGGAACTAAGAGACTGGCTAGTCGTCTTATTGAAATGAATGAATGAGACACGTTCATGTAATGAACTATTGTACTCGATTAGCCGATCCCGAATATTGGCATACAGGCACATGCAGGCTTCAAAAGTAATATTTATTATTTAATTTTCTATTTATCTTACAAAGACAGCATGTGTACTTTATGGTCAAGGCATGATTATTCCGTGGTTAAATTGATTATTGCATCACGCTATGTAAAACCTACAACCTAGCCGCACGGGTATCGTTGTAGAGTTGCGCATATCGTACCCCGTACGAAAGTACTCATTCGAATGACCATGATCCACGGCATGGAACTTCACTCAACGTAGAGACCATTAAATTAAATAAAATAATGATGGCATGGAGAGAATGGATTCCCGAGTTCTTACATGGCAGCCCCCTTGGGACTATTAAGTGCCCGTCGGGCCGACTGGTTCCCACAGATACTGTAGATCTGTCACACGGGCAGGGAACGATATCTGATTATATTATTGTACATGTTATAACGGCGGGCGTCCCGCTGGGACTCGTCTAACTACATGATTGGCGCAATTGATTGATTGGATAGACTAGCCTTGCTTGCACATAGTAAGAACTGAGGAATCCCTAATTGCATAATTCCAGGATAACTTGGGACTCATAATAGCAAGCCGTAGAATTTGATTGGCCGTTCAAGATGATTTGTTTGTGTACTGTACTACTCTGTTACCTAACTGGGATGATCAGAATGTCAGGACATGACGGGCCAACTTCTGTCCTTGTTTGGTTGGGAGGTTGGTTCGAAGTATCGTGATGTGATGTGAATCCTAGTAGCAAGCAGAGATCTATTATTATATTCTTTTACTTACTGGTTTATGTCCTTCATATCGTCCTTCCTTGTGGTACTTGCTATTAGAGGTCTAACCTCTCTGGTTTTGCATGGCCAGATTTAGAGCCGGTTCCCAAGGATCCAGCGTACTTCTACCTCCAAGATGGTCAATACTAGAGGCATGATTGCAGGAGGACTCGAGTGGGTTCCTTACTTCACCGCTCGTTTTGTTATTTATCTTTATACTTAGCCGTTTGGCACCGACATGTTAGTCGGATTGTCTTGTACTTACTTTTACATGATTGTAATTAAGTCAGACTGCAGCTGATAACAATTGTGTATACTTGCTATATCATCTGGCTATATTTTGTAAAGCCAGATCTCAAGAACATTTTGACTGAGCGTTTGGGACGCCTTACTGCTTTATCTTACATGTTCTCTATTACTGTTTTCTTGTTTGAATGATTGAGACAATAGATGTGAAATGACCATAGTAAGACCTTTATGTAGTATGCACCCCCTCGTCTGGTTAGACAGCATTGATCGTATTATATGGTATTCATCTACCCGTAATACGTAGCTGGCTGAGTCATTCCCCCGCTCTCCAGTATTCTGGTTCTGGGGCGTGACAAGGTTTTAGTGGTGGCCCATGCAGGTCTGATTTCAGACTTGTGGGGTGTTTTGATTTATAGGATGTCTCAATCACACATGTTTCCCCTTGATCTCCTGATTCGTTATTCTCAACTCTTGTTTGACATTCCGATATCCTTTGACTTCATTGATCCTTCATATCCGGTCGTTTGATTGTTCTCTTGTCCCTTTTCTTAGGGGCACCTCGTCCGTACCTGTCAGAGCTGGACAACCGCAGGAGCAACATGGACCACCTGACCCTGTTGGTCAGCAACAAGGGCCAGTACTAACTCAAGAGGCTACCCAGGAAGAAGTGATAGTGGAACCAGCGACTGGATCGCAGTATCCGGATGTCCCACCACCACCGACAGTTCTACCTACCCAAGTGGACACACCAGCCCTTCTGGAGATCATGAGAGGAATGATGGCTACTCAGCAACATCAGATGTTGGCCCAGCAGCGTATGCACACTCAGCTACAAGAGCAGAATGTGTTGCTTAACCAAGGATTACAGACGACTTTGGAAAGAGGAGTGAGGGCTGATTCAGGAGCATCAGCCAGGTTTTGCAAGTACAACCCCCGTCGTTTCGAGGGCACGGAGGATGCCATTTCAGCGGATGCACGGCTTAAGGACATGGAGGCTATTCTGACAGCAGCTAAGGTACCAGCGGAAGAACGTGTGGATCTAGTGAAGTTGTTACTTCAGGATCTCACACGTGATTGGTGTAGAAGCATGGAAAATATTAGAATAATGATCCATGCGGCTCTGAGTAAGAAGCTTATGCGGCTCACACAGGAGCGACCCTATGCGGTTCAAAGAAGACTCTCAATCGCATGCGGCTCAGGAGCGTATGCGGTTCAGCAAGGCATATGCAGCTCGATGGACGCCATGTGTGATCCTTCCCTACAGCTGGTCGTTTGAGTAGTAGCCTCATTTATTGCTCCAGCACGATTCACTGTGGCGGCCCTGACATAAAGTTTTATAATGGCCTTGCCATAATGACTGACTCCTCGGGAAAAGAAGAAAATCTCTGACCAAATTCGTCAGAAGTCCCAGATTGCCACGTGGCAATCAGTCATATGCAGCTCCCTGAGAACCCGTTCCATGCGGTTAGATACAACGCTAGCTCATGCGGCTCCCTGGGAACACATTCCCTGCGGCCCAATACAACGCCAGCTCATGCGGCTCACAAAGATTACGCATATGCGGCTCGATGAAGCATCGTCCTATGCGGCTTACAAAGAGTATCTCTCTGCGGTTCGAGGATCGTCAATCCTATGCGGCTCTGACAGGACTCACAATTAAGACACGTGGCATGGGATCAATAAGAGATTTAACCGAATCTCAACAAATATATTTGACATCATCGTCATAATTACTGAGATCAGGGCATATCATTTATCATCAAGCTAATGGGACACGTGGCGAGCAATCAAACATTGGCATAATCAATCACGAGGATTTAAAGCAGCTAGCATTAATTGCTCATGAGATACGATGCTATCCGCATTAATGGCCAAGATTTACTATAATCAGGATCAAGGGTTCAGATAGAATGAAGGAGCGCCGACATTCCAAACAGATAATCATTAGCAAACCCTAATGATCACCCCCCACTCTTATAAATAGCCAGCATCATTCCCTTGTAAAAAAAAAGGTCGGCAACAAAAGAATAAAAAAATAAGAAGAGAGAGATCTACACAGAGAGAGCTCCCCCCTTTTTTCTTGATAATCACAGAGAGAGAGAGAAGCCAGGAGAGCAATCCGAGGAGAGCAAGAAGAGCATTTCTTCATCAACGTCGAGCAGATCTTCCCCGAGCCAAGGCTGCATACTGATCGTCCAAGGAGTAAGGCAGAGCGGCCGTCGCTTTCCCGAGCCTCTATCGTCACCCCCCAGAATCAAAAATAAACAATCGTACTTAGTCTGCTGTACCTAGGTTTTCGTCCCTAGGCTTTCTTTGTACGAGCGAGTTTGTATTGTGAGTCTAAGTTCAGTCCTCCGATAATTGTTCTGTTCTTTTACAATCAATGGCAAACACGATGGCGACTCTGCTGGGGACTAACTTCTCCACGACTGAGGGGTTGGTGACGCAATCAGTTGCAGCCAAACTTGGCTCCACACAAAAGAAGATGGTCGTCCGCTTCGACCAACAGGCGTTCGAAGAGATACTCTCTGAAGGCAGCGCTGGCCCGGCCCAGAAGCGCACCCGCACCACGAAGGCTCGCAAAGAATGGAGACCGAAGTCATTTGCTCCTCTTCAAGCCCTCGATGGGATGCCCTCTGTTGCTCAAGATGGCAAGAAGGATTATCCTGCGGTCCCACTTCAGATCGTAGACAACTCTGCTGTCCCCAAGTCCGACAGAAGAAAATATTATGATGCTGGACTTGCAGGGACAAAGAGGGACTCTACGCGGACCGAACCGCAGAAGAGTATTAGCCGCAAGGAGAAAGCCCATGCGGCTACATCCGCCAACCGCATGAAGAAAACTCATGCGGCTACTTCTGTCAGCCGCATAACTTATGCGACTACAGTTCCCGACAGCATGGATGAGACTCATGCGGCCAGTAAAGTCAATCGTTTGCAGAAAACCCATGCGGCCACAGATGCCAACCGCATGCGGCCAGCCTGCACGGTCGTGACCCCTAGCCGCATAAGAACTCGTCCGACGACAGGAGACAACCGCATGCAGACAGCCTGCACGGTTTCCGCTCCCAACCGCATAGCATCTGCTCTATGCTCCTCTCGATCAGTTTTCGACCGTCTCTCGTACGGTCCGAACCCTGATGACTCTCTGGATGATAAGCCAGACTCTGTGATGTTCAACTTGGACTCTTCCTATTATGCACCCACAAGTGCTAGAAAGAAGAAGTCTAGGGCAGCGCGGGCTCATCAAGCCCAGACAGCTGCCCCAACCTCTGACTATCAGGGCATCCCGCTGATTATCACACGGGCCTCTAATGGGAAGTTGTACAGAACCGCTCAAGTCCAATCCCCGGCGGCGAACGGACAGAGTGGTTCCTCTGACCTGGGTGAGGCGATCCTCCACAAACGCAAGGAAAGAGAAGGGGCCTCGGCGTGCAAAGAATCCTCACATGGACGTCACTGCACCCAGATCATCGTCAACTGCTGCTGCAATAACGCGGCAGTGACGGAAGATCGTCCGTCCGTCTTCCACAGACTACAGCACCCGAACTCAGAAGATGAGGCACCTCCTGTTGTCTCCTGCAATTCCGCTCAGAAGGTCCCCGCCGAGGGGAGAGGGAAGAAGACAAGCATCTCCAGTCCAAAGATATCAGCTACTACAGCTAAGAAATTGTCGGCTAAACGGTTGCCCTCCACCGGAGTATACCAACACACCCGTTCGAAGACAAAATCTGCTGCAACAGGAGACTCATCGTCCCCGACCCTGGGGGTCATAGGAGCTGGGGGTAGTACTCCTCCGAACGTCCACAATAATCTAACGTTTCAAGGAGACGAACCCCGAAAAACAACCCTCCCATCGGGTACAACAGATACTGATGTCCCCGAGGACATCCATGATTCTCGAGATAAAGCAAGCTCCGAAGCTGGGGGTACTGTCCCTTCCGAGTCCGAACCTGAAGAGAACAGCCCCACATATCCAGATGATTTCTCGACGCATGGGTACGACTCGGAGGGTACATCTTCCATCACTCCCTCCGTCACTCCTCATGTGAAGACGGTATTCATGACAGACAGCAATCAAGGTGGTTCCAGCGATCGCCAGCGCATCGACACTTTGGAGGCCATATTGCATGCCTTGGTCAAGTCTGTAGACGAGATCAAAGCGGTACTTCCTACTCTGCAGGGAGTGACACCTGGCCAGACAAGCACGGGTCCCGCAATCAACGTAGATTCAAATTCAGCGACACCAAACCAGGGTAATAATCCTCCCGAGATAACGGCCCCTACCGCGACAGATGAGGCCCGAGAAGTAAGAAGAGAGGTTCAGGAGCTCCGAGCAATGTTCCACGCCCGAGAAAACTCTCAAGACCTCAGAATACGGCAACCATATCCTGCTGAATGGAGGGATGTTCCCTTTCCGCCAAGATATAAGCCGTTCAATATCAACCCATATGATGGCAAGACTTCAGCAAGTCGATACATTACTTACTTTGAGGTCACTACCGACCATCTGTCCCATGATGACGCTATCCTTACGCGGTTATTCATTGGGGCATTGGAAGGAGTCGCCTTCGATTGGTACCGCAACCTGCCAGACAATTGCATCCACTCCTTCACTGGCTTCAAATGCTTGTTCTTGGAGAGGTTCTATGAGGTAGGGCAGGACGTTACAATGTCTACCCTAATGGACGTCGTTCAAGGAGAGAAAGAACTGACGAGAAATTATATTGAGCGGTTTCGTCAAACCACAATGAAGTTACCATCTGGTAACCCAGACTCTTCTTTGATTGAAATTTGCCAAAAGAGACTACTTCCAACAATTAGTTTCTGGATGGGCGAAAGTCAGTTCAAGGACTGGAAGGCTTTTATCATTAGTGCTACAAGTGCTGAAGAACGATTGAAGAAGGCTCGCCAACTGGGGTTGCATATCTCGGAGGGAGAGAACAAGAGCAAGCGTCCCAACACCAGCAACAACAATGGGGGTAGCCCCTCCAACAATCGGAATAACAAAGGCAAGCAGGCTATGGTGACCGATACAGCCCAGAAGCCCGAGCCACAGCCGGCAGACAAACAATGGCCTCAAATTACTTATTCCTTTGAAGACGGTCACGTCAAGCCTATCTTGGATATGCTTATACAAGGAGATAGGATTCAGCTTCCTCCACCAAGACGGGAGCCTCGGCCGGCTAATCTGGAGAACCCAAAGTTCTGCCATTACCATCGCTACGTCCACCATGCTACACACGACTGCTACCAACTGAAACGGTATATCCAAAACCTCATCGATTCGAACGCCCTGGCCATCGATTTCGAAGAGGTAACCGTGGCATCCAACATGGTGTCCGTACAATTCGGCAGCTTCCCTCCAACAGAGACTCAGGACGGGGTTATACCCATCCCTCTGGCAACAATGGAGATTGCTAATCTGCCGCCTGCTCGCGATCAAGCCGCTGGTCTAGTACCCCTCACCACATCACGAGGGGAAATCATGTGGGTCCATCCGGACCTAGTCCACGAGGTAACTTAGCCCTCTCCACCTTCTAAAAGGAAAAGTGAAAAAGTCAGATCCTGCCGCACTGCCTCGGCGGAAGAAGAAGAAGTCTCGGCCGTCACTACTCGATCTGGAACACAAGCCCAACCGGTGACCGAAAATACGACTGATGATCATCCGCCCACTACCAATGATGCTCCGGAACCGGCTCAGCCTTCGACGACCGACAAGCCTAGGCCGAAGGAGACTCGCTTCGACAAGTCCCTCCGGAAGGAGACACCTCAGGGGCTGGAGAGGCCCTACAACTTCGACATCTTAGCACAATTAGCTAATACCCCGGCCAAATTGTCTTTATATGAACTCCTCAGGCTCTCAAAGGATGTCCGCACGGCTTTAAGTGAGGCGCTCCAAAATGCCGACGCATACTTGGCTCAGGTCAACCTCACGGGAGATAACCAACCTGCAGAGCTCCAAGATAGTGCGTGTACGGGAGCAATGCCCAATATCGTCTTCTCTCTGCAAGATATGCTCATCAAAACTAACCTGCATGATCGCCCGCTATACTACACTGGATACATCAGCGACGTAAAGGTGGACCGAATGCACATTGATCCTGGGTCCTCTATAAGCATCATTCCGAAGGGTCTGCTACATCATCTTCGCATTCCGATGCATCGCCTGACACCTACAAGCACCGCCATTAGCGGTTTCAATTCGGGCAGGAGCTACCCAATAGGGAAGATCCGTTTGAAGTGTCAGATCGGCGATCTCCAATCAGAAGTCACCTGTTATGTCATAGATGCCGACACTTCTTACAATATCCTTCTGGGGCGGCCTTGGATACACGATTACATGATCGTGCCTTCCACGCTACACCAGTGCTTCAAATATGTCGATAAGTACGGCTTCGTGAGGACAGAGTTTGCCGATATCGATCCCTTCAAGGGGGTCGAATCTTATTACTCAGACTCCTGTCTATACGAAAAATCAAAGAAGCATCTGGTCGAAGAAGATGTGCAAGCTCACAACAAGACGGCTACAGGATCAGAAGAACCTCTAACGATCCACCTTCAAGCTCGCAAACCGGGCAATTTTGCACCCCTTACGGCCACTCTGCGTAAGGACGCAATCAGTCTCTCCGTACAAGAAGAACAGATGAGAATCCGGCTGCCAAGGTCCGGCCAAGCGTCGAGACCCATAACAGGGCCACTTACCATCAGACTATCGAGAGTCGGTCGGCTCCAAACGGAGAAGCCCAATCCCTCCGACAGACCGCTCACAATACGCCTTCCCAAGAAGGTCCTTCACCCCGATGCGAGGTCTGACACTTCTAGAGAACCAGCCACCCCTCGCCTCACATCAAGTACCAAACTGGGGGTTGCTAGTTTACCAACAACTCCACGATCTGCTCCGCCAGTTGAGCCTCTGAAGATCAAGCTGACTAGGTCGTCCTCTCAGTCTTCATTTATACAGGGGGTGGCTGAAGAAGAACCAGAATTGGCCAAGTATGTGGCTGCCCACTCCGATACCCCTTCCGCAGATGATGTAATCCCTCTAGAAAAGATACCTTACTTCATCAACAAAGGGTTATCTTTGAACTACACCGAGCTCAATAAGCTATGTACAATGTATGCTATGGAATACGGTATAGGCACTCACCTACATACACAGGTGACAAACGTGTACACCGCCATCCGACTTACTCCAGTAGAAGACACTTACCGAATAGTCGAGGGAGGGGACCACCCGATCATCTTCGGCCGGACGAACAACCCACATCCCCTCGCTATGAAAGAAGTCGACTTCGGGTCAGATGCTGGAAGACTGCCTCTGTATCTCTATAGTCCTCAATCCAAATATCTCATGCAGAAACAGGGGTATGATCTAGAGACAACACCAGGACTGAACTACGGAACTGGACGACGATTAAGAAAAATGGAAAGATCCGAATCTGCATCGACTTCCGTAATCTGAATGAGACATGTCCGAAGGACGAGTTTCCCCTCCCCATCACAGACATCATGATCGACAACACATGCGGCTTTGAACGTATGTCATTCATGGATGGATTCTCGGGGTACAATCAAATCAAGATGTCTCCCGACGACGAAAAGCACACATCATTCCGAACGCCGATTGGTACATACTGCTACACAGTTATGCCACTCGGTCTAAAGAATGCTGGCGCTACATATCAGCGGGCCATGAGTTTCATTTTCCGAGAACATTTATGCAAAACAGTAGAATGCTATGTCGACGACATCGCCGTCAAGAGTCGCCATAAGGAAGATCATCTGCAAGACCTGAGAACGGTATTCGACCTGATGCGAGCCCACAACCTGAAGATAAACCCTACGAAATCATTCTTGGGCGTATCCAGCGAGAAATTCTTAGGCTTCATCATCACGGCATGGGGCATCCATGTAGACCCTGAGAAGACGAAGGCAATCATGGAGATGGGTCCCCCGAAAAATCTCCGCGAACTCAGAGGCCTCCAAGGGAGGCTAGCTTACATCAAGAGGTTCATTTCCAACCTCTCCGGGCGATGCCGACCGTTCATACACCTCATGAAGAAGGGAGTCTCATTCGTATGGGACGAGGAATGCCAGCGTGCTTTCGACGACATCAAAGAATATTTGTCGAATCCCCCATTCCTGGTGGCCCCGGTCCCCGGAAAACCATTCCTGCTCTACGTACGAGCAATGGAACACTCCCTTGGTGCCCTGCTAGCACAAAATAACGATGCAGGCCACGAACAGCCTATATATTATCTCAGTCGAATGATGATCGGGCCAGAATATCGATACACCACCGTAGAGAAGGAGTGTTTCGCCCTGGTATTCGCTATTCAAAAGACGCGGCACTATGTCATAGGACAAACCATACATGTGATCTCGCGAGTCAACCCCCTCAGAGTCCTCATGACTAAACCAGGGGCCCTCAGCTCTCGCCTCGCCACATAGGCAATATTGCTGGTCCCCTATCATATGATCTTTATCCCGCAAAAGGCTGTTAAGGGTCAAGCCCAAGCAGACTTTTTGGCAGCCCACCCAGGATCGGAGTCATCCAGAATCTATGAAGAGATCCCAGACGAGGTCGCCGATTTGAATACAGCCACCCACGATAACATATGGCGAATGTTCTTCGATGGCGCCTCAAGGACCGGACCCAAGGGAAACATCGTCGTCGGGGTCGGAGTGGTATTAATTTCTTCTACTGGGCTGGTGATCAATCGCGCCTACTCCCTCACGGAACCCTACTCCAATAATGTGGCCGAATATAACGCTCTGGTCATTGGCCTCCAACTTGCAAAAGAGCTGGGGGTAAAATACCTTGAAGCATACGGCGACTCCCAACTAATCGTCAATCAGATCAGGGGCTCATACGAGGTTCGCCATGAAGACATGATCCCCTACCATCAAATTACGATCAACATTATCTCATCATTCGAGGGATTCTTCATCGAGCACGTCCCCAGACTCCAAAATATCGAAGCCGATGCCCTAGCAGGCCTTGCCGCTTCCTTAGCAGTGCCGAACCAAGCTCATCATTCGGTTGACGTAATAGGCCACGAACTGGTCTGTCCCAAGAACAACGTTCAAGCCATGGCAAGTTATTCCGCCCAGACGGTCGACGACACACCGGACTGGAGACAGCCGTTCATCGACTTCGTCGTATACGACATCCTCCCAGAGAATCCAAAGGAAGCTACCTCTATCAGACGGCGTTCTCTCAGATTCTTCTACAATACAGAGACGAAAATGTTGTATCGCCGCTCCTACGACGGATTATTGCTCCGGTGCTTGTCGAACGCGGAAGCTACATAAGCTGTACGAGAAGCTCACGACGGTGTCTGTGGGGACCATCAACCCGGCCCTAAGCTACAGGACCGCCTTCGCCGGATGGGCTACTACTGGCCCACGATGATGGCAGATGCGATAGATTATGCCAGAAAATGCAAGGCCTGCCAAGTCCACGCAGACTTCATTCACCGACCATCCGAATTTCTACATCCGACAGTGGCGTCCTGGCCATTCGAAGCATGGGAAATGGATATCATTGGTCCAATCACCCCACCTTCCTCCCGAGGACATCGCTTCATACTTGCGATCACTGATTATTTCTCCAAATGGGCAGAAGCTGTCCCACTCGCAGAAGTTAAAACTTCAAACGTGATCAGCTTCCTTAAGCATCACGTTATCTACCGCTTCGGACTACCACGAAGAATCATCCATGATAATGGTCCACAGTTTATAAGCCATGCATTCTACCGATTCTACGATAAGCACCGCATTCAGAATGTCGCTTCGACACCATACAACCCGGCAGCAAACGGGTTGGCAGAGGCATTCAACAAAACAATCATCAAGCTCCTCAAGAAGTTCGTCTCCTCCAACAAATGCGACTGGAACGAGAAGCTCGACGAGTGCTTATGGGCTTATCGCACCACGGTTCGAACAGCCACCGGGAATATACCATTCTCTCTGGTGTACGGGAGCGAGGCAGTCCTCCCTTTGGAGACTCAGATCCCCTCACTCTGCGTCGCCCTCACTTATCAATTGACGACGGATGATAACTACTGACGACGACTACAAGAGTTGGAGGCTTTAGATGAAAAGCGCCTCCTAGCTCAGCAAAGGATCGAGCTATACCAAGCACGCATCTCAGGAGCCTTCAACAAGAAAGTTAAAATCAGAACATTCCAAGTGGGCGATCTTGTTCTGGCAGTCCGGAGGCCGATGGTCATGACTCACAAGACCACCGGTAAGTTCCAGCCAAAATGGGAAGGTCCATTTGTCATCGAGACCGTGTTCTCCAACGGCGCCTACCGCCTCGCTAAGCAGAACGGAGATTTGCTCATGTTGCCCGTCAACGGCAAGTTCCTGAAGAAATACTATGTTTAAACATCATTCTCCAGATTATCGAGTCATGTACTCCTTTAGTACCACTGAACTCTCATCCATCATTCTCCAGATTATCGAGTCATGTACCCCTTTAGTACCACTGAACTCTTATCCACCCTATTTCAGATTATCGAGTCATGCACCCGCTGGTGCCGCTGAACTCTCACTCCCTCAATAGTCCAAATTACCAAGTTATGTACCAGTTGGTGCCTCTGAACTTACATTCCGGTCACTCTTTCAGATAGTAAGTCAAGTATGATTATACCTCTGAACTTTCTTCCTGGCAGAGATCCTCCCTCAGGATTCACTACCCGTACTCCCAGTACACAAAAAGGGTAGTCGATCCACCAATTTCCGAAACGACCATGTCCTCATTACCTCTGAGTCGTCTTCACTTCCACCAAAAACAAACCGCCCCTCGCATAGAACTTCCACGTTCTCCTACCTCTGAGTCGTTCTATGTACCCAATCTTTATTGAGCCCACTCCTGCCATGTCCTCATTACCTCTGAGTGGGAAGGCTCCGTCGAAGAAATTGTCATATTTGCCATGTCCATATTACCTCTGAGCAAGTATGTCGGTCCTCTTTTAACCTATTATCTGTACCCACAACCGGAGTACGACAAGGATAATAGGTCCACAAATATCCCCTGTTGACCAAAAATGTCCTCTGTTGACCACAAATATCCTCTATTGACCACAAATATCCTCTGTTGACCATAAATGTCCTCTGTTGACCACAAATAGCTTCCGTAAAGTCTCTCCTGCCATGTTCTCATTACCGCTGAGCAGGAAGATTTCACGATAAAACCTTCATGTTTGCCATGTCATCATAACCTCTGAGCAAATGTGATCGGTTCCCTTTCACCCCATTATCCGCATCCTGAGCTAGGGTACGCCAAGGGTAATAGGTCCACAAATATTCATTCGCTAAGCTTCTTAGCATAAATCCACCATCTTACCATGCCCCGGGAGCCCAGCTGCTCTACGACATTCCTTCCCCCAGTACCGAGAACATCCATGACCACTTTGCCGTGGCTGTCCCGGACATCCTATCTAAACTATTATCCGTACCTAAAACCAAGGTACGCCTAGGATAACAGGTCCACAAATAAATCCCCCAGCAAGTCCAAATTCCATAAACACCGCAAGTGCAAGAAAGAAAAGATGAGTTGAAACATGCTCATTTATTCAAAAATCAAAGGGCTACATCAGCAGGGATCACACCCCCTTGCAAAAATTAAAAAGAAAGAAAAAAAAAGAGAAAGAGAGAAGAAGAAGAAGAAGACAGAAAGCCGATCACTGCTCTGGAACACATAACGCCGTAAGACGGTCCTTTATCAAGGCAACCGACCGCTCAAGCTTCTGTCTGGCTCGGCGCTCCGCTTCCTGATTCAACACCGCTGCATCCTCCAGATGAGCATGGGCTCGCCAGTTGTCCTCAAACTTCTTGAAGGCCCGCTCCAGGTTGACAGAGGATTGGGAAATCCTCTTGGCCTCTCGAGCAATCAACTCTTGTTCTGCACGAGCAGCCTCCCGCTCTGACTCTAAGAAGACCAACTCTTTCTGGAGTGCGAGAATCCGCTCCTTCGTATCAGCTACTCCACGAGAGGCAGATTCTTCCTGGGCTCTATAAGCCTGACTTCGACGACTCAGTCGGTCATAAGAGACGGAGAACTTGTCAAGGTCCCCCTGCACAGCCGGTCCGGCAGTTTCTCGAGCGAGCTTAATCCTGTCCCTAGCAGCGACCAGGAAGCTCCGCTCCCGTTCAGTCGCGGCGGGCAAGCCAACCTGCCGCACTGCCAGCAGTTGGGTCACAAGCTGGTCAGCCTCTGTCAACTTAGGCTCCAGGAGCGCTGCTAACCCCAGCCCGCCAGGAAGACCCTTCAGGGTGTCAATTTGGCCCCGAGCTCCCCGTAGAGACAGAGAAAAAGGGACCCCCCGTTCCACGGTAGCGTTTACACCCCTCCCTAAGTGGCGATAGAAGCTGTCAACCACATCCTGCGTCACCTCGTTCAGAGCCTCCGAGGAAACCGGTGTCAACGGGAGTGTGGCTGGTAGCACGGAAGAAGACGCGATGGAATCTGTCGCTCCTGCCACAAGAGAAACCAACTCCGTACGGAAGGACGCTTGAACATCGGTCAATTCCTCTTCAGCGGCCCGCAGAATTTGGATGCTCGGCAGGGTCGAGAAGTCAATCTCCGGAGCCGTATAAGCAGCCGAAGACGAGGCCGGGGCCAGCACCAACTCCATCCCCATCTGCCCAGAGCTGGCAGGATGTCCCTCAACATGCGATGACGAAGGGGAGGAAACGCTCCTTTCCCCCTGATCACGGTAGACCGGGCCTTCCCCAAGAACATCAGCGGCAGGAGATAAAGGGTCAGGACCTGCACAGCCAAGGCAACCATGAATCGACTTGACCCGAAGGATATGCTGATAGAGCAAATAAGCCCCCTCGGTGGTCAATATGTGGCTCAGCTTACCAGTGGAGGAATGTGGAGGCTGAGGTTCGCCTACAGCTATCACAACCTCTTCACCAACAGCCTCCGAGTCAGGAATAAAAGACTCATCCGCCCTTGCATCCTCGGGAGGGGATGCACCGAGGACGGCGTCATCTCGCTGAAGTTCAGAAATCTCGGAGACGGGCCCAAGGAAACTTTCGTCACCCCGGGCTGGGGCCTCAGCAGCTTGGGAGTCCTTAGCCGCCGCTGAGAGAGCCCCCGCAGAGAGGACCACGGCACACATGTCGCTAATCAAAGCGGCAAGGGCCGGATCAACTACTGAGGCAGCAGATGGTTCAGGAGAGCCTGGTTCGTCAGACGCCTACAAAGAAAAATGATCAAGTCATATCCCCAAGAGGAAAGAAAGCTACAACAAAGATAGAACTCCGACTTGGACTTACCTCTGGAACATCGTCTGCACCTTCACCCTTCTCGGTGATAGGTGTCCCACGAGACCTAACAGCAGCTCTCTTCACGGAAAAGGTCGTTCTACTGTCAGAAGATTCGTATCTGACCCGTTTACGCGAGGGACCAGATACAGCTGAAGGGTGTTCTTCTCTCACTGCTCCCTCTTGTGTAGTAAGCGGCGGATCTTCCGCCGGTTCATCAAGTGGGGGAAGCGGTTGATCCACTACTTCTTCATCCCCACCAGAAAGGAAGTCTTCGCTATCATCCTCCTCCCCAGCCGACTCGGAAGGTTCTGATTCAGGGAGAGGAATCTGGAGCGCCAATTGCTTTCTAGCCTTAGCCCCCTTAGGCTTCTCCTCTAAACCAGTACCTACGATGAAGCTGGTACTCGGATCGAAGTTAACAGGAGGCTTGTTCGCCATAACGTGATACAAAGCGGCCACGTACAAAATTTCCCTCGGTGCCTTGGCATCGGGAACCGAGAAGCTGGCCCGAGTATGATAAGCGTCATAATAATTCCACGCTCGGACGCCGTCAAGAACGCTACCTTCAAAACCCAAACAAAGGTTGGGACAATCAAGGAACAACTGGCTATAACCAAATTGACGAGAAAACCTACTGGGTAGGTAAGACTCCAAGTACACATTATCCCGGTTGCGATAAACCAGATGTGCGGGGCGGATATTACGCAACCAAGCAAGCATTTTCGGAGACAGAAAATAAGAAGGTCCAGTACCATCAAGGTGTACCTTCCTTACTTCCTCATCAGAAAAAGGAGGAACAGACACAAAGAGATCACACCCATCCACTCTCGCCAATGCCCTTCGACAAGCTGGCATAGTGTTGCATTCCCAAGACCGGTGATGGCATTTGAAGAGGAAAGCATCCTCGGCCGTAGCATCTTCTGCTATCCCAGGTCCCAGCAAAGACTTATAGTGCATCGCCAACCACCCCATCAGGTAGTGAAAGGGCAGTTCTACGCGCTCAAAATCCAAAGTCTTCTTGCGAGCAATAACCTTGGACGAGAATGTCCGCAGACCATGATGTATGCTGCATACCATAGCAGGAAGGAGGGCTAGCCTAACTCCGAATACTAGCTTAACGGCAGGGAGGATGAAATGACGACCAATCCTCTCGATAGAGCCCGCTCCGCCTGAGACTACGCAGTTCCGTAGCCATATCATCAAAAATCCAGCCATAAGCGCCTTCTCCGACAGTTGTATGGTCCCGTAGTAAAAATAACTAAGAGAGTCAGCTTGACTCCCGAATATATCACTCTTGGATCGCGACTTTTTGACATTGGACATCAGATCCCTTACCTCTGCATGCGTTCGAGGGGCTTGGGGAGTAACTTCACCAGAAGGATCAACCCTAAAGAGATAATTAATCCAGGATGTGGTATGGGGAGCGGTCCCCTCAGAGCTATCTGTCGTTTTTATAGCCATTTGATGACAAGCACTATGGTGGCACAACAACTCCCGATACACCGCAACAAAACCCGGGAGTTGCCTGTCCAAGGCCTCGAACTCCTCATTCGACGGGGTATACACCTCGAAAGGCTCATTCCCCCATGGAAGTTTAGAGACAGTATACATCTCGTGAAGAGCAAGCCCCAGTTCCCCTACTGGTGTAAAAAATGTCCCCGTTCGCTGGATGTACATCTCTAAGAGCGCTACGAACAGTGGTTTATTAATGGGAAGCCCGTGACAAGTGCCTCGAATGGCATGGTAAAGCCCCACCTCCCGCAAGAATGCTCCATAAGTCTGTAGAACCCAAGCAGTCAACTGGGCCCACGTAGAGGTAGGGTTTATCCAGTTCGGCAGTGCCAGCCTACCAACAGGATAAGACTTCTTGCGAACAAGCCGATTCAGGAAAGTATCAGCTTGAGTAAGTGTGAAATTGGGACCGTATACATTCATAAAAGAGCCCGGGGCCAGACCCATCATATACCGGAGGACGGAATCCTTACCTGCATACGCTGACTTCATATTCGGATTATAATGGATGTTGCCCATCAACATCCCTGATTGAGTGGGAGTTAGGTTACATACCATCTTCCGGTCCAGCAACACCATATTGAACCATGACAAAGGATAATGACGTTCCATGAGAGGAATATGGATTGCCACCCCATCCAAAGAAAAATCCCAGTTCTCAGAAATCTCTAAGACCCGAGGATTCTTGATGGTTAAAGCATCACCAAAAAGGAACAAAGGCTTCAGGTAATTTCCATCCAGCTTCCCAGTATTCATGATGGAACGGAGGTAATGAAGGGTTTGATTCTCAATAGCCTTCAACCTCTCCGAAGGCTCATCAGTAGGGAACTGATTCGATACATGCCTAATTAAGTCGTCAAGACGCACGTCCAGGGCGAATTGATTCGAACCCACTATAAGCTCCCCAGCAGGATTTACGGGCAAGTTCACTGGAAAAATACGAAAGAAACGAGGTTAGAAGGTAGTCAAAAAATAAAAGCATTGGAAAGGTCATCTGAGCCTATGCGGCTCGGCTCGTTACAGCTTCATGCGGCTCAGCATTAGATACGTATATGCGGTTCAGTACATCATAGCCTCATGCGGCTCCGAGTTAACCGAGTTCATACAACTCAAGTACAGACGAACTTATAGATCCATGCGGTTCAAGTTAAGCACGCCTACAGAGTCAGATTCATGCGAGCTGACGTGAGCAGACGAATTTCTGCGGTTCAAAAAAAGTGAGCAACGCTTATGCGGCCCAAATCAAAAACACATATACAAACTCAGATCGAGTATAACAAGTTCATGCGGCCCCATAAGACGAAGGGCTCATGCTGTCCCATCGATAAAGCCCCGTATACGTGGCTTGTGCATAAAGTATGCAGCAGAGCCATGGCGACAGTTAGGGTTTTCAGACGATCTCTTACCAGCGATAGACGGGTGGACATCGGGATGGATGGAGTGCACAATGACCGGCGGAGGGACGACCACGTTCGCCGTCGCAGTCGCCGTAGAAGCAACTGCCTTACCCTTAGCGGCCTTCGATGCTGCAGCTTTCTTGGGAGCCATTGTCGGTTGCTAAAGGAAGAAGACGAAGAGCAAAGACGGCAAATAGAGAATCAAAGCAAAAAAAGAAGGTAAAGAAACCCCAAGAGACTAGAAGACTCCTATTTATAGGCAAAAGAGACCCACGAAACGAACAGATGTCTCGGAGTATGCCTCGGATTACGCGCCGCCCCCAAAGAATAAAGGTAAAATGCTTCGGTCAAGGCAAAACCGACTCTTGGGATCCTCCCCCAAAAGGCGGCGTTAAATCAAATCAAAGGCACTTAATGAAGATTTGCACACGTGTTCAGTACACGTGGCAACAAGTTTATGCGGCCAGATGAATTTATGCGGCTAAGGCACTTATGCGGCTAGGAAGCTCAGACAGACAGAAAAATCCTATACGGCATGAACGGGGCCATGCTTCTTGTTCAAAGTATTCCAATTTTTACAAATTGAAAACTTTGAAGGGGGTCCTGTAGAAGCATGGAAAATATTAGAATAATGATCCATGCGGCTCTGAGTAAGAAGCTTATGCGGCTCACACAGGAGCGGCCCTATGCAGTTCAAAGAAGACTCTCAATCGCATGCGGCTCGGGAGCGTATGCGGTTCAGCAAGGCATATGCGGCTCGATGGACGCCATGTGTGATCCTTTCCTACAGTTGGTCGTTTGAGTAGTGGCCTCATTTATTGCTCCAGCACGATTCACTGTGGCGGCCCTGACATAAAGTTTCATAATGGCCTTGCCATAATGACTGACTCCTCGGGAAAAGAAGAAAATCTCTGACCAAATCCGTCAGAAGTCCCAGATTGCCACGTGGCAATCAGTCATATGCGGCTCCCTGAGAACCCGTTCCATGCGGTTCGATACAACGCTAGCTCATACGGCTCCCTGGGAACACATTCCCTGCGGCCCAATACAACGCCAGCTCATACGGCTCACAAAGATTATGCATATGCGGCTCGATGAAGCATCGTCCTATGCGGCTTACAAAGAGTATCTCTCTGCGGTTCGAGGATCGTCAATCCTATGCGGCTCTGACAGGACTCACAATTAAGACACGTGGCATGGGATCAATAAGAGATTTAACCGAATCTCAACAAATATATTTGACATCATCGTCATAATTACTGAGATCAGGGCATATCATTTATCATCAAGCTAATGGGACACGTGGCGAGCAATCAGACATTGGCATAATCAATCACGAGGATTTAAAGCAGCTAGCATTAATTGCTCATGAGATACGATGCTATCCGTATTAATGGTCGAGATTCACTATAATCAGGATCAAGGGTTCAGATAGAATGAAGGAGCGCCGACATTCCAAACAGATAATCATTAGCAAACCCTAATGATCACCCCCCACTCTTATAAATAGCCAGCATCATTCCCTTGTAAAAAAAAGGTCGACAACAAAAGAATAAAAAAATAAGAAGAGAGAGATCTACACAGAGAGAGCTCCCCCCTTTTTTCTTGATAATCACAGAGAGAGAGAAGCCAGAAGAGCAATCCGAGGAGAGCAAGAAGAGCATTTCTTCATCAACGTCGAGCAGATCTTCCCCGAGCCAAGGCTGCATACTGATCGTCCAAGAAGTAAGACAGAGCGGCCGTCGCTTTCCCGAGCCTCTATCGTCACCCCCCAGAATCAAAAATAAACAATCGTACTTAGTCTGCTGTACCTAGGTTTTCGTCCCTAGGCTTTCTTTGTACGAGCGAGTTTGTATTGTGAGTCTAAGTTCAGTCCTCCGATAATTGTTCTGTTCTTTTACAATCAATGGCAAACAATTGGTGGGAATCAGAGGAAGTGGGCATCAGACGTCCTGTGGCTTGGAACAATTTCACAGCAAGATTCAAGACCAAGTACTATGGAGTTGTGGCGCAGTTTGAGCTACAACAGAAGTTTATCAGCCTCAGGCAGGCTGGCAAGACTGTAGATGCTTATGCAGCGGAGTTCTGCAGATTGAGTAGATTTGCCCCAGAGATGGTAGCAACAGAGAGCCAGAGGGCTATGAGGTTTCAGCAAGGGTTTCATCTTGAACTCTTGCAATTGATAGAGGGGCACAATTACCAAACTTTTGATGAGATATTGACGGCAACTCGAAGGCATGAGCTCACCATTCAGAGGCTTGCGACAAGGACTAGAGGTCAGAAGAGGTCCCACAGTCAGATTTAAGGAGGAGGGGGAGCAGCGCCCCGAACAACAGCACCATCCCCTGGCATTCGTATCCACGATGTGGCGATACGAGGACCAGCACCACCCAGGCAGCAGCAGCAACAACAACAGAGGAAGAACCAGTAACCCCCGACGGGATACACTTATTGTGGAAAGATGGGACACACTAGAGATGTGTGTCGGATATTGAATGGACTATGTCTGATATGTGGAAATCCAGACCATCGGGTTACCACATGTCCCATAAATTCGAGGTCAGGAGGACCAGGACAGCAGTTCCCTGCTCTGCCAGCACCAGGGGCAGGCCAGTATCGAGGACCAGCAGTGGCAGTAAGGCCGTTGGCACAGCGTCCGTTAGTACCGCAGGCTCAGATGTTTCGGCAGCAGGGACCGCCGATGCAGCAATACCAGCATAGACCACCCCAGCATCATCAAGGAAGGGGCCAGCAGCAGCATCAGGCTAGGCCGCAGCATAGAAATCAGCAAGGAGGTCGAGGGCAAGCATTCACTCTGTCCTTGGAGGAGACATTGGCATCGAAAGATGTTGTGACAGGTAACATTCTCATCGCCTCATATCCCGCAGTAGCATTGTTTGATTCGGGAGCATCCCATTCATTTATATCTGCACAATTTGCGACACGACTAGGAGTGGAGTTCGAGGCATTGCCAGGGAGGTTGAATATACTCACTGGTAATGGGCTCGTGGGAGTTAGTAGAGTTAGTTTAGCATGTAGTGTTGTAGTGTGCGGGCATCCTTTATCCGCCCGGTTGATAGAATTTCCTGTTGGAAATTTTGACGTTATCTTAGGCATGGACTGGCTGAAAGACAGTCATGCGACAATAGATTATCGTAGTGGAAGTATATCTTTTGATATTCCAGGCATGGAGAGGTTCACCTTGGTCAGGTCAGAGGCAACTCAGCAAGAGCAGGGAGTAGTAACAACAATGGAAGAAGTTCAGGTTCCGAAGGTAGTTGAAGAATTTCTAGACGTATTTCCTGAAGAACTTCCAGGTCTACCACCGGTTAGAGATATTGAGTTCAGTATAGAATTGACACCAGGAACTAAACCGATATCAGATCGGGTTTACAGAATGGCGGATTCAGAGCAGGCCAAGGTATATCAGCATATTGAGGGACTGAAGGAGAAGAAGTTTATCCAAGCTAGCGTGTCACCATGGGCAGCACCAGTGGTACTTGTGGGAAAGAAGGATGGGTCATCCAGATTATGCATTGACTACATGAAGCTTAACGCGGCAACAGTGAAGAACAAGTATCCATTACCCAGGATCGACGACTTATTTGACCAGTTGAGCAAGGCTAGAGTTTTCTCCAAGATAGATCTTCGTTCAGGGTACCATCAGGTGAGGGTTCGGAAGGAAGATATTCCCAAGACAGCATTCAGGTCGAAGTATGGGCATTATGAGTTCTTAGTAATGCCGTTTGGTTTGACCAATGCTCCAGCAATATTCATGGATTTGATGAATCGTATCTTTATGCCATATTTAGACCAGTTTGTTGTTGTATTTCTTGACGACATTCTCGTATACTCTGCTAGTGAAGAGGAGCATGAAGACCACCTCAGGAAAGTATTGCAGGTTCTGAGAGAGAACCAGTTATATGCCAAGCTCAGCAAGTGTGAGTTCTGGACGGATCACATTTTATTTTTGGGTCACATCGTATCAGGAGCTGGAGTAGCAGTAGATCCCAGAAAGATAGAAGCAGTAGAAAGTTGGCCAGTACCCAAGACCGTAGCAGATGTACGGAGTTTTTTGGGATTAGCAGGATATTACAGAAGGTTTGTGTCATACTTTGCAAGGCTTTCAGCACCCATGACCCGCTTGACCCGGAAGGATGTGCCATTTGATTGGTCGGCAGAATGTCAGGCATCATTCGAGACTTTGAAGCAGAAGTTGATATCAGCACCTATTCTTACGTTGCCAATTGGACCCGGAGGTTTTACAGTATATTGTGATGCGTCAGGTAATGGACTTGGATGTGTCCTTATGCAACATGGGAAGGTGATAGCATATGCATCTAGGAAGCTTTGGGACCACGAGAAGAATTACCCAACTCATGATTTGGAGTTAGCAGCAGTAGTGTTTGCTCTGAAGTTATGGAGGCATTACTTATATGGTGACCGAGTGGAGATATACACAGATCATAAAAATCTGAAGTATATCTTTACTCAGAAGGAGCTGAACATGAGGCAGAGAAGATGGTTGGAATTGATCAAGGATTATGACGTGGAGCTTCAGTATCATCCAGGCAAGGCTAATGTAGTAGCAGACGCTCTTAGCAGGAGAGGCGACGTATTTATGTTGACAACACAGAGGCATATCTTAGAAGACCTTCAGGAGATGGGCATCGAAGTTATACTTCCTAGTGATGTAGGAATTCTGGTGAGTCTACGAGTTCAATCCGACTTGGTAGACAAGATCAAGGCAGCTCAGGCACAGGACCCAAGGATTCAAAAGCTTAGGGAAGAATGTGAGTCAGGACTCAGAAAGGAGATGAAGATTCACGAAGATGGTACACTTAGTTCGGATTGCATTTATGTGTGCCTAGTGGAGATATCAGACAGGAGGTCATGGCAGAAGCTCACAGTTCTCAGTATTCTATTCACCCTGGAGGGACCAAGATGTACAAAGATATCAAGCAGTATTTCTGGTGGAACGGGATGAAGAGGGAGATAGCTAGATTCGTTTCCCGTTGCTTGGTATGTCAGCAAGTGAAGGCAGAACAGCAGAGGCCAGCTGGGTTATTACAACCGCTTTCTATTCCGGAATGGAAGTGGAAACACATCACAATGGACTTTGTGACTGGTTTACCGAGATCACCAAGTGGTAAGGATGCTATTTGGGTAATAGTATATCGGCTTACGAAGGTAGCACATTTTCTTCCTTTCAGAGTAGGGCAATCTACAGAAAAGTTGGCAGAGTTGTATATGTAACAGATAGTCAGGCAGCATGGAGTTCCTGTCAGTATTGTGTCGGATCGGGATACCCGCTTTACATCACATTTCTGGAAGAGCTTACATCATAGTCTGGGTACCAAGTTAAGATTTAGCACGGCTTACCATCCGCAGACGGATGGGCAATCAGAAAGAACGATTCAGACTTTAGAAGACATGTTACGAGCCTGCACTTTAGATTTTGGAGGATCTTGGGAGAGCCACCTGCACTTAGTTGAGTTTTCATACAACAACAGTTATCAAGCCAGTATCCAGATGGCGCCATTCGAAGCACTATATGGTAAGAAGTGCAGATCACCGCTTGCATGGGATGATATCGGAGAGAGGAAAATGTTAGGCCCAGAAATGATTGTTCAGACGGTTGAAGTGGTTAAGGGAATTAGAGAGCGACTTCGAGTTGCGCAGGACAGACATCGTCATTGGGCGGACCAGCATCGTAGGCCGTTAGAATTCTCTGTTGGGGACCACGTATTCTTGCGGATCTCACCTACTCGTGGGGTTATTAGATTTGGCGTTCGCGGGAAATTGAGTCCGCGGTACGTGGGCCCATTCGTTATTCTTGATCGGATAGGCGATGTTGCTTATCGTTTATCCCTTCCACCTTTGTTACGAGAGGTGCATGACGTGTTTCATGTATCTCAATTACGTAGGTATATATCGGACCCAAGCCATGTCCTCGATCACTCTGAGCTGGTTGTTGGTACCAACCTGTCTTACGATGAGCAGCCTGTGTCCATTTTGGACCGAAGAGAGAAGATACTCAAGAACCGAATAATTAGTCTTGTCCGTGTTGCTTGGGGTCATCACTCCTTGGGAGAGTCAACATGGGAATGTGAGGATGATATCCGATCACGGTACCCACACCTGTTTGACTCACAAGGTATATCTCTTTCTGTATACCTTGATTGTCTTAATTTCTCATGCTTATCGCCTTATGGATTTTACTACCTGATATCGTAGATTGATGGATTTACATATATAGTACTTGCTTTTGATATGGTAGAAATGATTGCTTGTTCACTAGAATTGCTTGATCACTAGAACTGTTTGTATTAGTTTAGCCCCGATGTTTCTATCCTGCTTGGATTTGAAATTCCGAGGACAGAATTTTTCTAAGGTGGGTAGAGATGTCACTCCCCGTTCCCAGAATGCATATTTTTATACATGTACAGCTCATGTGTATTTATTTAGTATTTATCATGTATTATTCTGTATTTAAATTTCTTTAAATTCCATGTTAATTAATTATCTGCTCTTTAAATTCCATGTTAATCTATTTCCTACAATTTTATTTCTGCATTTTATTTTCTGCATTTTATTTCCTGCTTTAGTCTTAGTGGGTTTCGGCTTGGGTGGATCTGTGCAACCCGGCCCATTAGCTCCCACCTACCACCATCTTCCTATTTAAAGCTTCCATCTCCATTCTCTCTCCTCATTACTCATCCTCACCATTACTTCTTCTTCTTCCTTTCATTACTCTCCACCTACCAGCAGCAGGAGAAGGCAAGTGCAAACTTGCTTCTCAATCACCCATTTTTATGGTTCATTTGCATTCTTCTCGTGATTCCAAGAGAGATTAGTTCTTAGCATTTTTAATTTCTGCGGCTGGTTTTCTCTAGATCTAAGTTGTAGTATTTCGGCTGTTCATGGGTTCTTAGTCCATCAACTTTGGGTGTATTTCTCTGGCACTGGAGTGAAGGCTCCATAGTACTTGGAGTTCGAGAAATATTGTACGCACACGTTCTTACGTGCTCGCGTAAACATCAGCCCAGTCACGTACGCATCTTTACGTGTTTGCGTATATTTTCAGTGACGCACGCGTCTTTACGTGTTTGCGTGTATTTTTAGTCACGCACGCGTCTTTACATGTTTGCGTGTATTTTCAGTCACGCACGCATCTTTACGTGTTTGCGTGTATTTTCAGTCACGCACACGTCTGTACGTGTCTGTGTGTATTTTTAGTCACGCTCACGTTCTCATGAGCGTGCGTGTATTTTCAGTCACGCACACATCCATGAGCGTGCGTGTATTTTAGTCACGCACATCCTTGCGTGCGTAGATTTCTTGTCACCTCTTCACGCTCACTAGAGTCTGCGTGAATTTCCCTTCACGCTCACGCTGTGCTTGCTTGCGTGACTTTTCACGCTCACGCTTGCCAGCGTGTATCACTTTTCATGCTCACTATTCACGCCCATTTTCCACGCTCACCCCAGCTAGACTTAGCGTGACTTGTTGGTCTTAAGCATAGACTTCTTGCGTGACTTTTGGCCTTAGCATAGATTTGTTGGCGTAACTTCTTGACCTGGGTATTTTAATTGTCTTATAATTATTCATTTAATGATGGCATGATAATTCTTCTATTATATCCTTACGCTTTTTTGCATGAACTTGATAAATCATGACATGTTAATATTGTAAATATGGATTGTTGTGTAGAATGTGTCATGTGTCTTGATTAATCCATGGATACCCAGTATGACTAGAACTTAATTCTGAGGAGTTATGGACCCGACCCCATGTAATATTGATGGACTTTCATGCCTTGTCACCATTGATAATGATTATGACATGGACTAAATAATTGATCATGCGTTCCTAGTTGGAACTAAGAGACTGGCTAGTCGTCTTATTGAAATGAATGAATGAGACACGTTCATGTAATGAACTATTGTACTCGATTAACCGATCCTGAATATTGGCATACAGGCACATGCAGGCTTCAAAAGTAATTATTTATTATTTAATTTTCTATTTATCTTACAAAGACAGCATGTGTACTTTATGGTCAAGGCATGATTATTCCGTGGTTAAATTGATTGTTGCATCACGCTATGTAAAACCTACAACCTAGCCGCACGGGTATCGTTGTAGAGTTGCGCATATCGTACCCCGTACGAAAGTACTCATTCGAATGACCATGATCCACGGCATGGAACTTCACTCAACGTAGAGACCATTAAGTTAAATAAAATAATGATGGCATGGAGAGAATGGATTCCCGAGTTCTTACATGGCAGCCCCCTTGGGACTATTAAGTGCCCGACGGGCCGGCTGGTTCCACAGATACTGTAGATCTGTCACACGGGCAGGGAACGATATCTGATTATATTATTGTACATGCTATAACGGCGGGCGTCCCGCTGGGACTCGTCTAACTACATGATTGGCGCAATTGATTGATTGGATGGACTAGCCTTTCTTGCACATAGTAAGAATTGAGGAATCCCTAATTGCATAATTCTAGGATAACTTGGGACTCATAATAGCAAGCCGTAGAATTTGATTGGCCGTTCAAGATGATTTATTTGTGTACTGTACTACTCTGTTACCTAACTGGGATGATCAGAATGTCAGGACATGACGGGCCAACTTCTGTCCTTGTTTGGTTGGGAGGTTGGTTCGAAGTGTCGTGATGTGATGTGAATCCTAGTAGCAAGCAGAGATCTATTATTATATTCTTTTACTTACTGGTTTATGTCCTTCATATCGTCCTTCCTTGTGGTAATTGCTATTAGAGGTCTAACCTCTCTGGTTTTGCATGGCCAGATTTAGAGTCGGTTCCCGAGGATCCAGAGTACTTCTACCTCCAAGATGGTCAATACTAGAGGCATGATTGCAGGAGGACTCGAGTGGGTTCCTTACTTCACCGCTCGTTTTGTTATTTACCTTTATACTTAGCCGTTTGGCACCGACATGTTAGTCGGATTGTCTTGTACTTACTTTTACATGATTGTAATTAAGTCAGACTGCAGCTGATAACAATTGTGTATACTTGCTATATCATCTGGCTATATTTTGTAAAGCCAGATCTCAAGAACATTTTGACTGAGCGTTTGGGATGCCTTACTGCTTTATCTTACATGTTCTCTATTACTGTTTCCTTGTTTGAATGATTGAGACAATAGATGTGAAATGACCATAGTAAGACCTTTATGTAGTATGCACCCCCTCGTCCGGTTAGACAGCATTGATCGTATTATACGGTATTCATCTACCCGTAATACGTAGCTGGCTGAGTCATTCCCCCGCTCTCCAGTATTCTGGTTCTGGGGCGTGACACAACATATTTGCTCAGAGGTTATGAGGACATGGCAAGCATGAGGGTTTTACCGTGGAATCTTCATGCTCAGAGGTTATGAGGATATGGCAGGGGAGACTTCATGAAAGATATTCGTGGTCAACAACGAATATTTGTGGTCAACAGAGGATATTTGTGGTCAACAGAGGACATTTGTGGTCAACAGAGGACATTTGTTGTCAACAGAGGACATTTGTGGACCTATTATCCTTATCGTACTCCGGTTGTGGGTACAGATAATAGGTTGAAAGGGAACCGACATACTTGCTCAGAGGTAATGTGGACATGGCAAGCATGAAGGTTTCTTCGACGGAGCCTTCCCACTCAGAGGTAATGAGGACATGGCAGGAGTGGGCTCAATGAAGAGGGGGTAGATAGAATGACTCAGAGGTAGGAGAACGTGGAAGTTCTATGCGTGGGGGCGGTTTGTTTTTGGTGGATGTGAAAATGACTCAGAGGTAATGAGGACATGGCCGTTTCGGAAATTTGTGGATCGGTTACCCTTCTTGTGCACTGGGAGTGCGTGTAGTGGATCATGAGGGAGGATCTCTTCCAAGAAGAAAGTTATACGTGACTTACTATCTGAAAGAGTGACCGGAATGTGAGTTCAGAGGCACCAGCGGGTACATAACTCGGTAATTTAGAATATTGAGAAAGTGTGAGTTCAGCGGCACCAACGGGTACATGACTCGATAACGGGTACATGACTCGATAATCTGAAAGGAATGTGGAGGTGAGTTCAGCGGCACCAGCCGGTATATGACTGGGTGATCTGGAGAGAATGTCGTTTAGACATAATATTTCTTCAGGAACTTGCCGTTGACGGGCAACATGAGCAAGTCTCCATTTTGTTTTGCGAGACGGTAAGCACCGTTGGAGAATACTGTCTCAATGATAAATGGGCCTTCCCACTTTGGCTAGAATTTGCCGGCGGTCTTGTGAGTCTTGACCATCGGCCTTCGTACTGCCAGAACGAGATCGCCCACCTGGAATATTCTGATTTTGACCTTCTTGTTGAAGGCTCCGGAGATGCGTGCTTGGTATAGCTCAATTCGTTGCTGAGCCAAAAGGCGCTTTTCGTCTAGTGCCTCCAATTTCTGTAGCCGGCAATGGTGGTTTTCGTCTGTCGTCAATTGATGTGTGAGGGCGACGCATAGTGAGGGGATCTGAGTCTCCAATAGGAGGATTGCTTCACACCCGTACACCAGGGAGAATGGTGTATTCTCGGTGGCTGTTTGAACTGTGGTGCGATAAGCCCATAAGCATTCACCGAGCTTCTCGTTCCAGTCGCGTTTGTTGGAGGAGACAAACTTCTTGAGGTATTTGATGATTGTTTTGTTGAATGCCTCTGCCAACCCGTTCGCTGTCGGGTTGTACGGTGTCGAAGCGACATTCTGAATACGGTGCTTATCGTAAAACTGATAGAATGCGTGGCTTGCAAATTGCGGACCATTATCATAGATGATCCTTCGGGGCAGTCCAAAGCGGTAGATGACGTAATGCTCAAGGAAGCTGATCACGTTTGCAGTCTTAACTTCTGCGAGCGGGACAGCTTCTGCCCATTTGGAGAAGTGATCAGTGATCACAAGTATGAAGCGATGTCCTCGGAAGAAAGGTGGGGTGATTGGACCAATGATATCCATTCCCCATGCTTCGAATGGCCAGGATGCCACTGTCGGATGTAGAAACTCGGATGGTTGGTGAATGAAGTCCGCATAGACTTGGCAGGCTTTGTATTTTCTAGCATAGTCTATCGCATCTGCCACCATTGTGGGCCAATAGTAGCCCATTCGGCGAAGGCGGTCTTGCAGTTTTGGGCCGGGCTGGTGGGCCCCGCAGACACGGTCATGAGCTTCTTGTACGGCTTCTTTGGCTTCTGTATTTGACAGACACCGAAGCAGTAATCCGTCGTAGGAGCGACGATACAGCATTTTCGTCTCTGTATCGTAGAAGAATCTGAGGTAATGTCGTCTGATGGAAGTAGCTTCCTTTGGGTTCTCAGGCAGGATGTCGTAGACGACGAAGTCGATGAATGGTTGTCTCCAATCTGGGGCATCATCGATCGTCTGGACGGAATAACTCGCCACGAATTGCACATTGTTCTTGGGACAGACCAGTTCGTAGCCTATCACATCCACTGATTGGCGAACATAGTTCAGAACTGCTAGGGAAGCGGCAAGACCAGCTAGGGCATCGGCTTCGATATTTCGGAGTCTGGGGACATGTTCGATGAAGAACCCCTCGAACGATGAGATGATGTCAATCGCTATTTGGTGATAGAGGACCATGTCTTCGTGACGGACCTCGTATGAGCCTCGGATCTGATTGACGATTAGTTGGGAATCGCCGTATGCTTCAAGGTATTCTACCCCCACCTCTCTTGCGAGTTGGAGACCGATGACTAGAGTGTTGTACTCGGCCACATTGTTAGAGCAGGGCTCTGTGAGGGAATAAGTACGGTTAATCACCAATCCGGAAGGGAAGATCAATACTACCCCGACTCCGACGACTATGTTGCCTTTAGGTCCGGTCCTGGAAGCACCGTCGAAGAATATTCGCCATATATTCTCGTGAGAGGTTGTATGCAAGTTGGCGACCTCATCTGGGATCTCTTCATCTATCCTGGAGGACTCCGAGCCTGGGTGGGCTGCTAAGAAATCTGCCAGGGCTTGACCTTTGACTGCCTTTTGTGGGACGAAGATCATATGATAAGGGGACAGCAATATTGCCCATGTAGCGAGGCGAGAGCTGAGTGCACCTGGTTTAGTCATGAGGACCCTGAGAGGGTTGATTCGTGAGATCACGTGTATCATTTTTCTGGTGACATAGTGTCATATTTTCTGAATGACGAACACCAGGGCGAGGCATTCCTTCTCCACCACGGTGTATCGGTGCTCTGGCCCAATCATCATTCGGCTGAGATAATATATGGCCTGCTCATGGCCTACGTCATTGTTTTGTGCCAGCAGAGCCCCGAAGGAGTGTTCCATTGCTCGAACATAGAGCACGAATGGTTTTCCAGGAACCGGAGCCACCAAAACTGGAGAATTTGACAAATATTCTTTGATGCTGTCGAAAGCACGTTGACATTCCTTGTCCCATACGAATGAGACTCCTTTCTTCATGAGGTGCGTGAACGGTCGGCATCGCCCGGAGGGGTTAGAAATGAACCTTCTGATGTAAGCTAGCCTCCCTTGGAGGCCTCTGAGTTCGCGGAGATTTCTCGGGAGACCCATCTCCATAATTGCCTATCTTCTCAGGGTCTACATGGATACCCTGGGCAGTGATGATGAAATCCAAGAACTTCCCGCTGGATACGTCCAGGAAGGACTTCGTAGGGTTCATTTTCAGATTGTGTGCTCTCATTAGGTCGAATACCGTCTTTAGATCCTGCAGATGGTCTCCCTTGCAGCGACTCTTAACGGCAATGTCATCAACATAGCGTTCTACCGTCTTGCGTAAGTGGTCTCTGAAGATGATGCTCATGGCTCTTTGATTGTGGCGCCAGCATTCTTTAAACCGAAAGGCATGACTGTGTAGCAATACGTGCCAATCGGTGTTCGGAATGATGTATGCTTTTCGTCGTCAGGAGACATTTTGATTTGGTTGTACCCTGAAAAGCCATCCATGAATGACATACGTTCGAAGCCGCAGGTATTGTCGATCATGATGTCTGTGATAGGAAGGAGGAATTCATCTTTAGGGCATGCCTCGTTCAGATTGCGGAAGTCGATGCAGATTCGAATCTTCCCATTCTTCTTGAGGATGGGTACTATATTGGCGACCCAATCGGGATGTTGCTCCTCACGAATGAAGCCGCTGGCTATCTGTTTGTTGACTTCGGCCTCGATCGCGTCCATAATGCCTGGGCGGAAGCGTCGCTGTTGTTGCTTGACTGGCTTCGCATCTGGCCGAATGTTGAGTTTGTGAAGAGCAATGTCGGGATTTAACCCTGGCATGTCTTCATAGCTCCAGGCGAACACATCAATGTATTTTTTGACAAGTTCTAGCAGCGACTCCCGTTCTTCGTTTGTTAGGCTTTTACTGACGAAAATTGATTTTGGAGAAGATTCGCTGCCGAGATCCACTTGTATGACCTCATCTTCAGTAGGAGGTTCTCTCTATTCGAACCATTTTTCCTATTGTGCGTCCAATTGCTGGGCCCATGGCTCTAGCTCGAGGATTTTGGGGATGTCTTCGTCTTCTTCGTAAACGTCGGCGAATGCCATGTTGACTGTCATGACTTGTCTGAACACATCTCCGATGCTGGTATCCGAGTCCAAAGTTGGTGACCCGGTTGAATGTGACAGCCAGTCGCATTCTTTATCTGAACTCTCAGGGGTTGTAGTAGGCGTGACATACCCCAATCCGTATCGAGTTTTGCTATAGTAGTCTTGTGGTTTGCCTGTCGGGACTGGCGGCTTCAAACGTAATCGTCGCTCAGTACCGTAGTTCAAACCTGGCGTCGTCTCCAGATCATACCCCTGTTTCTGCATGAGATATTTGGATTGAGGGCTATAGAGATACAGAGGCAGTCTTCCGGCGTCTGATCCGAGGTCGGCTTCCTCTATGGTGAGGGGATGCGGGTTGTTCGTCCGGCCGAAGATGATCGGATGATCCCCTCCCTCGATTAATCGGTAAGCATCTTCTACTGGAGTAAGATGGATCGCGGTGTACACATTTGTCACTTGTGTGTGTAGGTGAGTGCCTATACCGTGTTCCATAGCATACATTGTACATAGCTTATTGAGCTCGGTGTAGTTCAAAGATAACCCTTTTTTGATGAAGTAAGGTATCTTTTCTAGGGGGATTACATCATCAGCGGAGGGGACATCAGTGTGGGCAGCCACATACTTGGCTAGCTCCGGTTCCTCTTCGGCTACCCCCTGTGTAAGTGAAGACTGAGAGGACGACCTGGGAAGCTTGATTGTTAGTGGTTCAGTTGATGGAGCAGAGCACAGAGTCGTTGGCAGACTAGCGACCTCCAGTTTGGCATTTGATGTGGAGCGGGGAGTGGCCGATTCGCTAGAAGTGTCGGACCTCGCATCGGGGTGACGACCCTTCTTGGGAAGGCGTATCGTCAGTGGTTTGTCGGAGGGATTGAGCTTCTCCATTTGCGGCTGACCGACTCTCGACAGTCTGATTGTTAGTGGCCCTGTTGTGGATCTTGGCACTTGACCAGACCTTGGTAGCCGGATTATCATCTGCTCTTCCTGCGCCGAGAGGCTGATCGTGTCCTTCCGTAGAGTGGCGGTAAGGGTTGCGGACCTTCCCGGTTTGCGAGCTTGGAGGTGGATCGTCAGAGGTCCTTCTGATCCCGTGGTCGTTTCGGTACCAGCTTGTTCATTTCCTTTATCAAGGTGCCTCTTCGACTTTTCGTATAGGCAGGAGTCTGAGTAGTAAGATTCGACCCCTTTAAAGGGATCGATGTCAGCAAATTCCGTCTTCACGAAGTCGTGTTTGTCGACATATTTGAAGCATTGGTGCAACGTGGAAGGCACGATCATATAATCGTGTATCCACGGGCGCCCTAGGAGGATGTTGTAAGAAGTGTCTGCATCGATGACGTAGCAGGTGACTTCGAATTGGAGGTCGCCAATTTGACACTTCAGACGAATCTTCCCAATAGGGTAGCTCCTGCCCGAATTAAAACCGCTGATGGCGATGCTTGTAGATGTCAGGCGATACATTGGAATACGAAGATGGTGTAGCAGACCCTTCGGGATGATGCTTATGGAAGAGCCTGGATCAATATGCATCCGATCCACCTTTACGTCGCCGATGTATCCAGTGTAGTATAATGGGCGATCGTACAGATTAGTTTTGATGAGCATGTCCTGCGGAGTGAAGACGATGTTGGGCATTGCTCCCGTACAGGCACTATCCTGGAGATCCACGGGTGAGTCCTCCCCAGTGAGGTTGGATTGAGCCAGATAGACATCAGCATTTTGGAGTGCTTCGCTTAATGCAATACGAACGTCCTTAGAGAGCCTTAGGAGTTCGTACAGTGATAACTTGGCCGGTGTGTTAGCCAATTGCGCTAAAATGTCAAAGTTGTAGGGCCTCTCTAGCCCTTGGGTTGCCTCTTTTCGGAGGGATTTGTCGAAGCGAGTCTCCCTCGGCCTAGGCTTGTCGGTCGTCGAAGGCTGAGCCGGTCCCGGGGCATCAGTTGTAGTGGGTTGATGGTTTTCAGCTGGATTGTCAACCACAGGTTGGGATTGCGCTCCGGACCGTGTGACGACGGCTGTAGCTTCCTCGTTGTCTGTCGAAATTGTGTGGCAGGTCCTGACCTTTCCACTTTTCTTCTTGTCGGTGGAAGATGGTGTGGGCCGAGTAACTTCTGACACCAAGTCTGGATGGATCCACATGACCTCCCCTCGAGATGTGGTGAGGGGTACTAGACCGACAGCCTGATCTCGGGGGGTGGAAGATAGTAATATCCATTGTCGCTAGAGGGACGGGGACCACCCCGTCTTGAGTCTCCGTCGGAGGGAAGCTGCCGAATTGTACGGACACCATATTGGCCGCCACGGTTACCTCTTCGAAATCGATGGCCAGAGCGTTCGAATCGATTAGGTTTTGTATGTACCGTTTCAGCTGGTAGCAATCATGTGTAGCATGATGGACATAGCAATGATAATGACAGTACTTTGGATTCTCCATCTCTGCCGGCCGTGGTTCCCGTCTTGGTGGAGGAAGCTGAATCCTGTCCCCTTGTATGAGCATGTCCAAGATGGGCTTAACGTGACCGTCTTCGAAGGAGTAAGTGATTTGCGGCCATTGTTTGTCTGCTGGCTTCGGCTCAGGTTTTTGTGCTGTATCAGCCACCATAGCCTGCTTTCCCTTGCTGTCCCGATTGTTGGAGGGGCTACCCCCATTATCGTTGTTGGGACGCTTGCCCTTGTTTTCTCCTTCCGAGATGTGCAATTCCAGTTGGCGAGCCTTCTTCAGTCGTTCTTCGGCGCTTGTGGCGCTGATGACGAAGGTCTTCCAATCTTTGAATTAACTTTCGCCCATCCAGAGACTGATTGTTGGAAGCAGTCTCTTTTGGCAGATTTCAATCAGAGAGGAATCTGGATTTCCGGAGGGAAGCTTCATGGCGGTTTGGCGGAACCGCTCAATGTAGTTCCTTGTCAACTCCTTCTCTCCTTGGACGACGTCCATGAGGGTGGAAATGATGACGTCCTGCCCTACTTCGTAGAATCTCTCCAAGAACAGACGTTTTAAGCCGACGAAGGAGTGGATGCAGTTGTCCGACAGATTGCGATACCAGTCGAAGACGACTCCTTCCAATGCCCCAATAAATAATCGAATGAGGATAGCATCATCATGAGGCAGATGGTCGGTGGTGACCTCGAAGTAAGTGATGTACGGACTTGCTGAGGTCTTGCCATCATACGGGTTGATATTGAACGACTTATATTTTGGTGGGAATGGAACATCCCTCCATTCAGCAGGGTATGGTTGCCGAATTCTGAGGTCTTGAGCTTTTTCTCGGGCATAGAACATGGCTCGGAGCTCCTGAACCTCTCTCCTTACTTCTCGGGCCTCATCTGTCGCGGTAGGGGCTGTTATTTTGGGAGGATTGTTGCCCGGGTTCGGTGCTGCCGAATTCGAGTCCGCATTGACCGTGGGACCCGCGCTCGTTTGGCCAGGCGTCCCTCCTTGTAGAGTTGGAAGGGCCGTTTTAATTTCGTCTACAGACTTGACCAAAGCAAGTAATATGGCTTCAAGACTGTCGATGTGCTGGCGATCACTGGAACCACCTTGATTGCTGTCCGTCATGAACACCGTCCTTACATGAGGAGTGATAGAAGGAACGGTGGAGGATGTGCCCTCCGAGTCATACCTATGTACCGAGAAGTCATCAGGATATATGGGAATATTGTCTTCTGGTTTGGACTCGGAGGGAACAGTACCCCCAGCCTCAGAGTCTGCTTCGTCTTGAGAGTCATGGATGTCCTCGGGGACATCGGCGTCTGTTGTACTTGATGGGAGAGTTGTTTCCCCAGGTTCGTCTCCTTGAAACACCGGATTGTTGTGGATGTTCGGAGGACTGCTACCCTCAACCCCCAGCGATGTGGATGATGAATTTTCCACTGCAGCAGATTTCATCTTTGAACGGGTGTGTTGGAATACTCCGGTGGAGGACAACCGTTTAGACGACAGTTTCTTAGCTGTAGTGGTTGAGGTCTTCGGGGTGGAGATGCTTGCCTTCTTCCCTCTCCCCTCGGCGAGGACATTCTGAGTGGAATTGCAGGAGACAACAGGAGGTGCCTCGTCTTCTGAGCTCGGACGCTGTAGTCTTTGGAAGACTGACGGCCGATCTTTCGTCACTGCCGCGTTGTTGCAACAGCAGTTGACGATGATTTGGGTGCAGCGACGTCCAAGCGAGGACTCTTTGCACACCAAAGCCCCGTCTCTTTCCTTACGTTTATGGAGGATATCCTCACGCAGGTCAGAGGAACCACTCTGTCCGTTCGTCGCCGGGGGCTGGATTCGAGTAGTTCTGTACAACTTCCCATCAGAGGCCCGCGTGATAATCAGCGGGACGTAATAGGAGGAGTCCAAGTTGAATACCACAGAGTCTGGCTTATCATCCTTTTAGCACTTGCGGGTGAGCCCGCGCTGTCCTAGACTTCCTCCTTTTAGCACTTGCGGGTGCGTAGTAGGAGGAGTCCAAGTTGAATCCCACAGAGTCTGGCTTATCATCCAGATAATCATCAGAGTCAGGACCATACGAGAGACGGTCGAAGACTGATCGAGCGGAGCGTGGAATGGACGCTATGCGGTTAGAATTGAGTACCGTACATGCTGTCTGCATGCGGTTGTCTTCTGCTGTTGGATGAGTTATTTTTGTGCGGCTAGGAGTCACGACCGTGCAGGCTGGCCGCATACGGTTGGAAATTGTGGCCGCATGGGTTTTTTGCAAGCGATTGACTTCCATAGCCGCATGAGTTTCATCCATGTGATTGGCAACTGTAGCCGCATAAGCCATACGGCTGACAGATGTGACCGCATGATTTTTCTTCATGCGGCTAGCGGATGTGGCCGCATGAGCTTTTTCCATGCGGCTAGCACCCCTATACGGCTCGGTTCGCGTAGAGTTCCTCTTTGTCCCTGCAAGTCCAGCATCATAGTATTTTCTTCTGCCGAACTTGGGGATAGCAGAGTTGTCTACGGTCTGAAGTGGGATCGCAGAAGAGTCCTTCTCGCCGTCTTGAGCAACAGAGGGTATCCCGTCGAGGGCTTGGGAAGGAGCAAATGATATTGGCCTCCACTCTCTGCGAGCCTTTGTCGTGCGGGTGCGCTTCTGGACCGGGCCAGCGCTTCCTTCGGAGAGCATCTCTTCAAACGCCTGTTGGTCGAAGTGGACGACCATCTTTTGTTGCGTGGAGCCAAGTTTGGCTCCATCCGACTGCGTCACCAACTCCTTAGCCATGGAGAAGTTTGTCCCCAGCAGAGTCGCCATCGTGTTTGCCATGAAATATAAAAGAACAGAACAATTATCGGAGGACCGGACTTTACTTCACGTTACAAACTCGCTTGTACAAAGAAAGCCTAGGGACGAAAACCTAGGTACAGCAATCTAAGTACAATTGTTTATTTTAGATTCTGGGGGTGATGATAGAGGCTCGGGAAGGCGACGGCAGCCCTGCCTTACTCCTTGGACGATCGGTATGCAGCCTTGGTTCCTGTGAAGAGATGGTTGGCGTTGATGAAGAAATGCTCTTCTTGCTCTCCTCGGGTTGCTCTTCTGACTTCTCTCTTTATCAGTATATTTTTCTCTCTGATTATAAGGGGGAAGCTCTTTTTTGTCTCTCTCCTTCTGATCGTGTATATGTTACAAGGGAATGGCACCTAGCTATTTATAATAGTGGGGGTATCATTAGGGTTTGGATGATTACCCATTCTCAAAGTGGCGGCGGCCTGATGTATAATCAATCTGGACCATTCGTTTAGGGTGTGAAGGATCTGGGACATAAATAGGGATAGTATTGAATCCTGTGAATAATTAATGCTGATTGCTTTAAATCTTCATGATTGGCTGTATCAAGCTTGGATCTCTCACCACGTGTCCCATTAGTTTGATCAGGAATGATATGACCTGATCTCATTAATCATGAGGATAACGTTAAATATGGTCATTGGGATCTGGTAAATCTCTGATTGATCTGCATCCCGTAATCATCTATGCCATGTGTCTTAATGGTGGATCCTGTCAGAACCGCATGATATCTATGAACCGTATGAGACAGCGTCTCAGTGAACCGCATAAGTATAGTACTCACGAGCCACATGGGATGGCTTCTTGGTGGGCCGCATAGATATAGTACTCACGAGCCGCATAGGATGGCTTCTTGGTGAACCGCAGGAAGATGATTCTTGCCAGCCGCATGGGATGACTTCTTGGTGAACCGCAGGAAGATGATTCTTGCCAGCCGCATGGGATGACTTCTTGGTGAGCCGTATAGGTGTAGTACTCGCGAGCCGCATGGGATGGCTTCTTGGTGAGCCGTAGGAAGATGATTCTTGCCAGCTGCATGGGGCTATTCTTCAAGTGAGCCGCATGGGAGTAGCCACGTGGCAATCTAGGATCGTGTCGAAGATTTTCTTCTGTTCCCAAAGAGTCTGTCATTATGACAGGGCCATTATGACACTTCATGTCAGAGCCGTCAGCTGTTAAATCATGGCAGAGCATTAAATAGGGCTATTGCTCGATGGCCAGCTGTGTGAAGGGGTCCCATGGGGACATGTGGCATTGATCGAGCCGCATATCTCTGTTGGTCGTATGTGAGCCGCATGTACTTCTGAACCGCATGCGGCTAGGGGGCTCTTTGAACCGCATAGGACTGTCCCTATGTAAGCCGCATGGACTCTCCTGCAACGAGCCGCATGAGACTATGAGTCTCTCTGAATCGCATGGGACCATTCATGTATGAGCCGCATGGGGTTCTCCTGTTCCGAGCCGCATAGATCATTATTCTGATATTTTCCATGCTTCTACATTACCAAATTCTGTACTAATACAATTCAACCCTGACACAATGTTTAACGCAACCAATAAAAGTTTAAATACATATATGACAACAGAAAAATAAAAGAACCGTACTGGATATAGTGCTAAAGAGTAGAGCATCAAAAAAATTCTGCTTTTAAAGTGTATTGACAATGTTAAGGCCATTAGATAGATAGAGACAAATTCTAACTTAACAATCCAATTGTCCTACTACCATATGATTTTCTCATCTTAAATATGTTATCTGGGTGAATTTTATCATTTCTCTCAAAAGTAATATCGCAATTGTAGGTGTAGCACTAGAAAATCATGACAAGAGAGGGTTCCATACTCGTATGTTTATGGATTGTTTGCCATTTTCTACATATTTTTAAGAAAGTGTATCGACAATGCAGTAAATTAAGAAAGTGTATCGACAATCTAGAGGTGGTGCAAAGAATATAAATCCATAATTAGGATTAAAGATCGAGCATGACTCTACCAGTGTATGTACAACCATGGTGGTCTTTGTACAGTTTCACAACCAAGAAAACTTAAAACTGACACTGATGGCACACCTATCAAAGCACCAAGGATTCATAGATCTAGACCAAAAACATCAAAATCTAGAAGGAAAAGAAAAGATTTCAAAATATGCTAACTAAGGTTTGGTAAGAGTTAAGATTTATGCGGTTAGATTCTAGGTTGCGCTAGTATCGTAGTTATAAAGTTTCTCCTAGAACTGTACTAAAATATTAAGATTGTGATCAAGACTGAAGGTTAAAGTTAATAACATCCCGAAATCTGACAAGTAAGGGTTATACTAGAAGTCATGGGATACTCCAATCCGAAACGATCGTTATCGTCGATCCTGATACTCATAGGAAGGGTCTATGAGAATGAAAGATATCCTAGGATAAACATAAGCTCAAATTTCAGTTAGAACATATTCAAACTGGTAAAGAATTAGGTGAGATTATTCCTAAACCAATCACAAGCTACTATTGGATACAAAAAGCGATACAAAATACGTATAAGATAGGAAGCATGGAAATTACAAAATGGTAATTGTGTCCATATCTTATTCGTCTCGACTCTTAAGCATGTATTGGACATAAGAAATTCTTATTTTGTAAAGCAATCAAGTTAACCGACTCTTAAGCATGTATTGGACATAAGAAATTCTTATTTTGTAAAGCAATCAAGTTAACCACCAATTACAATTCCTGTAAGAATGTACTTCAAGATAATACAACCATGATTGTGCCTTATGCAATGTTTGGTTTATTAACCATAGAGGGCTATAAGCAAACTGAAGTACCTCCAGGAAAAGTAGCTACAGACTACCATGATCCTTCAGCCCCCACAGCAGGATTCTGAAATACAGAGAAAGAATCCCCAAAAAGTCTTCAGGGAGTAAGGTTGAGAAATGGTCATTCCTTCAGTGATATGTGCTATCTGTAATTAAATCACAATGGATCAGGGTTCTCCATGAAGCAATGCTAGAAGCAATGTTTAACCGAGATTTCAAAGAATAATATTTGGAACCATATCTAATAAGCAGTTTCAACACCAATGACTAATAAGTCGTACTGTTAATAATATTTGGAACCATATTTACTTTTGATGTATGCAGCTCACTCCAACATCAGACTCCCCCTTGCTCAAAGGTCAATAAATGTTGAAAAGTGCGAGTATGGATTTTATCCTAACCTGCTGCAATGACCTACAAAACATAGCACATTCTGAGGACTCAGGACCTGGGCGCGATTTTCATTATGAAGATGATAGATAACCCATAAGTTATTCTTGAAAAAGCAATACTCGATAAATAGATAGATAGGTTCACCAGCAAGAACAACCCACCAGAACGAAGTTCACCATAGTAAAAAAAGGTGTAATCAACACCAAAATATGCATCCCTACATGTGTCCTCTCCCAGTGATCATTTTCCTACTACAGAAACTTCTCTGGTTCAACGTTGTGGACATCTGCATCTTTTGATGTTGTCCTTGCTGCCATTCCTGCCCAAGAATTCATATAAGCAAAGATACCATGAATGAAATATATAGTAGAGATATTCAGATTTCAGAAATATATTCTTAAAGCATATATGTTGTATTTCTATGTTGAAGGAAAGATCCGCGATTGCAGAAACTGCTGGTGGGCTTGTTTCATACAAGGGTAGTGGATGAAATAAATTTTAAAAGAAATCCTTCTTTAGTCCATACTTCTAACTACGTCATGGGGTTGAATTGGGGCTCTTCGCAGAGTAATATGCAAGCAAAAACCAAATTCATAACCTGCCTTCTAGAACTTCTAGAAGCATTCGGTATAGGCTAGAATGGAAAAGAATCATTGTTATCTACAAGTAAATATCCATCAATGTGTAACTTGCCGTAACATCGACTGTCATGACAGTCTTCAAGTTGCTCATCTCTAAATAGTGTAGATGCCATCTTTATGAAAGAACTATTACAACTGCTATTTTGTTTCATTACAACATTCAAAAGAAAGTATATAAAGCATACATAGGTATCCACACAAATCAGACTCGTGTACCATCATAGTTCGTCGACATATAATGTAGCCTCCAAAGAAACATCAGATCATAATAAAAAACCACAGGCCCACTAGTACTAACCAAAAAATTGTGGCCAAAAGTTGCATCTTAATAAAAGGGGAGGAAAAAATCTGCTTCCTACAACAGGCACAGTAGCGACTCAGAAGCCAGAACATAGTGTACTGTAATTCATACATCCAATCATAGTTTTATATTGTTGTCGATACTCTAAGTATATCTAACACTTCAAAGGCATCTACCAACATTTAACTTAAAGTAAAATTAGCCTAAAAAGAGAGAAAAAAAAAAGAATATCAGGATATAGTACAAGTGCACATGCTACTGCTAAATACAAGCATTCACCCAAACGACATAAAAATACTACGTCGAAATAAAATAAAATAAAATAATGAATTTGAAAAAAAAGGACAAGAAATGGTGTGATCCTCTTATTTCTTGAACCAAGATATCCATGAATCAAGATCCTGATGCATATAGATTCAAATTGTCCAGCGAATGAACGAATTTAAACTACCCCAAAGAATATGTACAGCAGCAATATAGAAACCAGAACATAATATTGAAGGTACTATCATCCATGCAGAATGTTCTTCTTTCGTTATTGCTGTGGATACTCTAAACATGTATCTACTACTTAATAGTTTCCCTTTGGTTGTCGAACTATCAGCAACTGAAATGTTCGTTAATTTGTCGAATAATTGTGTTGCTGCTTTCTTTTACTGAAAGTGAGGCAAGGCTTATAACTTATACCCTTAAAAGATGAGAATAGTAAGAGGAAATAAATAAGAAAACAGATAGTGATGTTGCAGCCGGTACCTCCACGTCTGTATTGATGCTACCAAAGATTTAAAGCTCTATATTTAAACATGGCATAGTAAAAGTTCGTACCTCGCTTAGCTTGTTGTACTAAAAGATCCACATCTGACTGATTGTTTTTGCCTCGTCTCATGTATAGTCACTGTCTTGGTCTTGTATCACACGATGTTTTTACAGTAGTACGGATGTCTTATGTTGTGTCTTCAAATAGTAATTTCAGGAATCAACCCTTTGTCTTTGCTTTCGTAAAGATTAATTTATGGTAGCATTTCTGAGTCCATCCGAAAAAATACTCGACAATAGGGGGATAGTATCGATTGCGGGGTCTTAGGAGAAGCATTCATGACTTGTGGTAGCAAACATAGAGAACATGGAGACCCCCATTGCACTAACCCTGTTGAATGCCAAATTTCCATACTCAAAAATTATTCTAGGTCAGTTCCTTAGAACCCCACACCCAGTCTTTCTTTTTAATCAGTTTTATTAATTTGGAGGACTTTCCTCTCATTTTATGAATTACAACACCGATGTGTTTATCTTAGAACGTATCTTGTTCATCAATATTGATCCAGTGAACCTCCTTGATTCCTGTAGTAAGTGTATGAAAATAAAGCACAAAATTTTCAACACCATATATCCCCAATTCTTCCCTCATTTTTCTATACCTAATCCCACAAGCATTACAAAGCGGCAGCAAAAATCTCTCCAAAAAATAGAAACCCTAAATTAGAACTTGCAAATCGCAGATCGGAAGGAAAAATAAGTCTCACCATGGGTCCATCTGGATCTCCTCTCAAGCGAGGGGACTTGGTGGTCTTGCAATTGGCGCAGCACTTCAAGGCGTCGCCATCCGCTCGCGCTGGAGTCGGATCTCGTGTCGGAACTCTCCTAACTCGTCGCCATCGCCGCTCATGCTCGACTCATGAACTCTCTATTTCTCTCACTCTCTCTCTCTCTGTCTCTCTCTTGATACTTCGATCTTCGGCTTTGGGTGAGGGAGAGATAGGGTTTTAGAAGAGATGGGAGGAGGGAAACAAAAAATCATGGAGGGAAACAATGAAAAAAATAAAAATGTAGTGTAGAAAAAAGAGAGTTATTTTGTAACGGTATTTTTATTATTCTCACGGTAATTACCATTATAAAGTTGTAACGGCATTAGCCGTTACAAATTGATAAAAAAAAGTGTCACAAAATACCTATTTTGGTGTAGTGGTCGCCGAAGAGAGTGAGAGTCGCCGGAGTGAGAGTGCCGGAGGGGGGAGGAGAGAGAGTGAGATAGTAAAATGGGAGGAAATGAATTGTTGGGGGGAATTTATTAGAATTTAGCGACGTTCATCCTAACGTCGCTAAATTAGTCACTATTAGTGACGTCATAGCGACGTTTCGCGATGACTAGCTCATGTAACTAATATACGTCATTGTCACATCGCTATTTTCGTCGCTAGTAGCGACTATTAGCGATGTTTCTATTAAACGTCGCTAATGTGCACAATTTAGCGACGTTATACTAACGTCGCTAAATTTACGTCGCTAATGGAGCAGATTTTAGTAGTGATAGCCAGAGTCTTCTTCCCGTCGTCGTCTAGCCTCTCCGCATGGAGCACCCTCTTCGCCGCCTCCGGCCCATGACTGGCTGGCAGAGGCTGCAGACTTTCTGACCTCCTGCGGATTGACACTGGAGGTTATTGCTCGACCTCTTCATTCGGCGCCCAACTTTGACCTGCTGCCGATCACTCCGGAGGAATAGAATTCTCTGGAGAAGAGGGAAGGGTTACGCCGCATGTGACATAGTACGGGTGTGCGGACCCTGCAGGACTTTGCGGAGGTCCTCCGCGAGGCTAGTGAGGGGTCTACGTAGACCTTTTCTGTTTTTATTTTAGTTTTTTTACAGTTTTGTTCCCTACTCTTGTATCCTTCGCCAGAGAATGTTCCGGCGAAGAAGCTGGGATTTCAATACAATCTTATATTTTTTAACTCAATTTGGTTTCGGCTGCAAGCGACTAATTATTAACAAATCTTGTTACGTCAAATCCAAATATCTTTGAAGATATCCCCATCAATGACTTGTTACGTCATAGAATTGATTATGCTGCCAGTGTCAAGTTTTGTCGTCAAATCCATATATCTGTGACTAATTATTTTATGAATTTTTTAATGAACAATTTTAATTACAACAACCAGTATAAAAATAATAAGGATTTTTAGACTTTAGGTCTCAAATAAGTTTCAAAATTTGTGTTTGGGACTCCATATTATACATAATTAGTATTTGTTCTGAAAAGTGTCACTAATATTTCAAAATTGTCACCAAAAGAGTCACTAATTATTTTTTGTTACACTTTTGAGACCCAAACACTAATTATGTATAATATGGAGGCCCAAACACAAATTTCATAACTTATTTGACTAAAAATAAAAAAAATTGTAAATGAAAATTCAATCGACTCATTCAAGTTAATACAAAGTAAATTAGTGGACAACTTTGAGTGCCTTAATTTTACTCTTTTCAAGTACATAGTCTTGTTAGCAAGTCGTCAAACGTGCCTTAATTTCAAAAATTTAGTCAAATATTCAAAAAATAGAAATATTGATATTAGAAACTTCACATTCTTAAATATGTTGTCAAATTTCGTTAATTAAACATGTTTCCACCATATTTTTTGTGCAAAATTTTTCAATAATTTATTCGAAACACGTTTAAAACTTCACATGCTTAAAGTTTATGTAGTTATTTCATGTGGATATAATAGTAATAAATTTAATTTTGGAAAGTAGTTTTTCAAATTAGGGTCTCAGAATCCCAAAGGTTTCCACTTCCCAAGGTCATATAGTACTTGAAACTACTTCCACTGTGGATGTTCTTATAAACTAAAATTTTGAAACGGTCGAATATTTCCTCTTTTTCTCCCAAAATCTCTCCAAATCCTCCCCCAAATGACTGCTTAAAATTATCAAAATATCACAAAAAAATAACGATCGTCTACGAAGGGGAAGAATCCACAAAGGGATACGATACAGGCCCAAAGGGCAGAACTTGCAAGGACGGCAAAAGCCCAGATTATGGCCGCTAGGGCAGTGGCCGAAAGGGTAGCCGCGGAAGCAGCGGCGGCGAAAGCGATGGAGGCAGCCAAGCCACCTGCAAAAAAGCCTAAAAAACTCATTGCTTGACAAAGGCCAAAAAATTTATCTTCGACACAGAGTCATCAGAAGAATCAACTTATGAAGATCGAAGGCATACTCAAGCGAAGGCTAAGGTGGCAACGAATACAGATTCATCAACGTACTCTGAGGATTTTGAATCCTTATCAAAAGAGGAAGAGGAAGAGCTATCATCAAATAAGTCCTAGGATGGAGAGAAGGTAAAAAAAAAATTCAGACTCTAAATCTAAGAGGACTTACAAAAAATATTTCAAAAAAAGGCTGTTATGCCTGAAAGAGCAATTAAGATAGATGATGTCAAAGACGAAGCCTGCTTGGATATATTGAAATTATATCAGTTAGAGAAACTGAACAAATCCTGCCTTGGGAAAATCTTCCAAACAATAGTAATAGAATTTTACTCAAATCTTCGGGCTGAAATTAAATAAAAAGAAGAGGATCAACAACTGGTATTTCTGAGAGAAAAACTGATTTGGGTAAATGCTGTTGTCATCAATAAATTTTATGGATTTAATCCAGTTCCTGAGTTTGATATGAAAGATATTGATAATGTTTCCATGAGGGATGCAAATTATGAGATTACAGGTGTATCAGTGGGTGCCAAGACCCCTCAAAATGTATACAAAGATCAATTAAAACCTTTGTACAAATTGTTGCATGTCTACGTATCTCAAACACTCAACCCTACTAGACATGAGTTTTCTATCCATCCCGAGAGAGTAAAATGTCTTTATTACATAGGGCAGAAAAAAAGGATGGATATAGATTTTTACATGTTCAGTAGAATGATGCATCTCGTAGAAAAACCAATTGCAAGGACAACTCTCCCTTTCGGAGGATTCGTATGCTCAATGGCTAGTAAACATTCTGTCCCAAGCTTAGCAGGGGATGTTTATATTAAAAACAAAGGCCCCATAAGAAAACTAACCTTCACTCGAATGTTTGAAAAACGGGCAGCAGCAGCAAGTAAACCATCAACATCTGGAAAACCATCAACTTATGGAATCCCAAACACTAAGGAAAGGGTTGATAATCTATACAATTTTGTTGTTACAAACTTTGAAAATGTCTTTAAAGAGATGAAGACTATATCCGACAACCAAAAATTGATTCTGGATAAGATTAATCAGATAAAGGTTGAATTTGCTGACCAAGAGTAAGAATTTCCTTCCCTCGTGAAGAAGGTAAATGAGGCTAGCCCCAACTGATGCTACTTGCATTTTTTTTCTCTTATTCTACTACTCTTGATGATTTCGTAATCTAATATACACATTTATACTCTAATATGTGAAGGACACATATATACACATTTATATTCTATTACTAACTGATCTACCTATCCATGTTGTATTATTTTCTTATCTAACTTATAGGTTTGCTTGCTAATAGTATATACTTGCTAATAGGATGATATCAGTATCATCACTAAAAAAAGGAATTCAGGGAATCATTTGTATTTGAATTAAGGCTCCAATCCAGTTATTACTGTGTATATTGTATACACTTGTGAGCTTCAACTCAGCTTAACCGAATCTTCATCTCTGATGCTTAAGGATATATCAAAACTTCATAGTCCCTATATTCTATATTAAACACTCTAGGACAGAAGCACATGGTCTTGAAACAAAGCTACTCTGGATATTCTTGATGCTTTGATACTCTGCTACTTGATGCTCTGATACTGCAAATAATTTACAATAAAAAAATATTCTACTGATACTCTGCTACTTGATGATGCTCTGATACTACAAATAATTTACAATAAAAGTTAATATTGCACTTATACTCTGCTACTTGATGCTCTGATGCTCTGATATTCTGCTAGTTGATGCTCTGATACTCAGCTAAACCGAATAATTAATATTACATTGATACTTCTGCTACTTGATACTCTGATACATGCACTAATACTGCCTAATTGCACCCATAAATGGTGATTTAGGATTGAACAGATGATGGTCCAATGCATGTACAGAGTGGAAATACCTCATGGCATGTAATTTATGTCTAATACTAGAGTTAGGACTAAGCTGGAACACTAACTCAGTCAGTAATATTTGGTATTATAAGCATGAGCGTACTGCTATAATATAGGTTGTACTTAAGGGTAAGCCAGGCACTTAAACTTGCTTGGTATCCGGACACTAGAGGGAGTCCTTGAGAGTAACATAACACTTGAGCTAACTGGAGAGTGTACTCACTACTCAGTGATAGATACAAAATAGGGTCGCATCATAGAACCTGCACTGTGCACACTGATACTCTAATGTCAGAACCTGCAGTGTGCACATTGATACTCTTATGTAAAAATACACTGTGCACATTGACACTCTAATGCTAGCCCTCCCTTTGATACTTTTATTTATGTTTCTGGATGTCATTTATACATATACAGTGAGTCCATACTGACTATAATTTTTTATTCTGTCCTTCAAGGTGTAGGTGAAGGATATTTTAAGGAAGAAGAAGAAGAAGAAGAAGAAGAAGAAGAAGAAGAAGATGGAGATGGAGATAAAGATTCATCTTTTGAGTTTTGAAACTTTTATTTCAATTTGGAAGTAATATTTGAATTGTAATATGGTTCTGAATATTTGTTGGTCTTGGGGGTCAAACAAAATTTTGTGTTTAAAATATTGTAAGACTAAACTTTTTGCTTGTACTAAGCACCCTTGTGGTACATGGTTCGTAATTTATTTGAAAAATATAATATGGTCTTGAATTTAGAGTAGGTCTGATATTTGTTTGGATTATTGTATTGTGAATTATGCAGGTTCTATGTTGAATTACTAATGTGGATTGGGCAGATTACTATAACATGGATTATGCAGTTTATTGGACTTGGAATGAAGTATACTTAATTTGATTATGATTTGTTTGGTTGAAGCGTTTATTTGATTTACAGTTGGCCTTCACAGATGATTTTGATCTTTTGGTATATTCCTTTGATTTGCAGATGTTCTTCACAGATTTTATGAGTCCTGGGTGCATTCCTAGGGTTTACAGATGGCCTCATTACGGATGCATTCCTGGGATCACTATAACATTATTTGATTGTAATATGTTTTGCTTTTTGTAAATAATCAGTACATCGATGCCGTCAGTATGAATTCGATGCCAGTATAATGCATAATGTAATCCTGCCTGTTCATCCCTTGTTATTGCTGAAGCAAAGTAAGTAATATCAGAAAAATTATCTTGGATAGTAGGTTAGTTATATTCAAACACTCGCAAGCAATTTTGTGCAGCCAAACAATGGAAGCCTGATAAAATGATATTCAGATTTTCTTCAACATACTTTAATATTAAATGAATATACTTTGGTAAATGATATTAAAACTACTGTAAATATTTGGTGAAAAATGAATGAAATACTTGAACATTCTCCGTCCTAAACATACCATACTGTGTTAAAAGCACAGAGAGTAGCCATTCTCCGTGTTAAAAGCATGGAGAAGGGTCATTCTCCGTGTTAAAAGCACGGAGAATGAACATTCTTCGTGTTAAAAGCAAGGAGAATGGCCAATCTTCGTGTTAAAAGTAAGGAGAATCTCCATTCTCCATCCAAAATGTATCATACTTTGTTAACGTAAAAATTCGAATATACTTTGGTAAAATATTTTTTAAAATACTGTAAATATTAGAAAGATGGTTAATATAACAAAATGTTGAACATTCTCCGTCCTAAATGTACCATACTTTGTTAAAAGCACAGAGAGTGGCCATTCTCCTTATTAAAAGTACGGAGAAGGGCTATTCTCCGTGTTAAAAGCATGGAGAATGGTCATTCTCCGTGTTAAAAGAACGGAGAATGACCATTCTCCGTCCAAAATGTACCATACTTTGTTAACGTAAAAATTCGAATATACTTTGGTAAATAATTTTTTTAAATACTGTAAATAATAGAAAGATGGTTAATATGACAAAATGTCACAATACAAAAAAAATGTTCTCTTTGAAAATATTATAATTGGAAAAGTAAAAGATATTTCGTCCGATCAATAAAGATTTTTTTAAAAAATATGTGAGCAGATGATCCGCCCAGTCTCAGAAGCAGGTTTTCTTAGTTCACCACCACCACCACGGCATGTAGCTTTATTGCCAAAATATTAAATTGTTAGATGAAAAATAAAATTTCTGACAATGGTATGGACAGTAAAATTTAATAAGTCGGGAGCCTGCAGGAGCGGCGCCGCTGGTGCTTCTCCTTGTTCGAGGAGGTCTCGATGACGTCCGATGCGAACCGGACTGATTCTTCTCGGCGCCGCTGGTACTCCTCGTTGTTCTATGAAGGCTTGACGACGTTCGAAGCGATCCGGACCGATTCTTATTTCCTTCTTCATCTTCGTTTCTCCTTCCACCACCACCACCAATACCACCACCACCACGGCCTGTAACCAAAAAAATTACAAAATTTATACGTTGATGCACAAAATATTAAATTGGATGGACGAAAGAGAGAGTAAATATAAGTTAATTTAGGGTGTTCATTGAAAAAACTAAAGTGAAGAATGACCTGCTAAAGCAAGTTACCAAGAGGCCAAAAGTCAAAATCAGCATTAAATGATGTTTCTACTTATTATTTAATCCGAACCATTGGATTAACATCCAATGGTCCAGATTTGGGATGTATCAATACATCCTTTTCCAGGGGATGTATGGTAGAACGACCATATATATATATATATATATATATATATATATATATATATATATATATATATATATATATGAAATAACGGGATATGAGTCATAGCCAAATGAGCCACGTCATGTGGCTCCCACATGAACCAATATGAATTAAGTGATTCGGGAAAAAAATATGTAGATATTAATTTTAATGTTAATGTTAGTAATAATGTTAATATTTAATGTTAATTTTAATTTTAGTGTTAATTTTAATTTTAATTTTAGCATTAATTTTAGTGTTAAGTTAATTTTAACGTTAATTTTAGAATTATTTTAATTTTGGTTTTAACATTACAATTAAAATCAACATTAAAATTAAAATTAAAATTAAAATTAGAATTAGTATTAAAATTAATATATATCGATAATATATATATATATATATATATATATATATATATATATATATATATATATATATATATATATAAATATATATATATATATATATATATATATATTGATATAAAAAATGGAGAGCCCCCGTTCGTGCGATCCTGTTCTTGGGGCGCTGCGCCCGGTCTAGCGCGGTCGCGCCTGCCGCCATGGAGCTAGGCCGGTGATCGGGCTGCCCCCCTCCCCTCCTCCCCATGGCTCATCCTCTCGTCCTACTGGCATTTTTGGACCTTCCCTCCGGTTCGGCGACGTCCCCAGCCTCGCTTTCCCTGCTCCTGGCTCCCAGCCCATCCTCTCCACGCCGCCTCTATCCGTCGCCACCTACCTCCTCCCTATCTTCCCCACCCTTCCCCCCTCACCTCTTCTGGCGCCCCACAACCGGTACCGCCACCCCCGGACCGCCCTTCTAGTGCCTCGTACCCGGCAACACCCCCCTCCTCCCTCCTCAGGCCCCCCACCACCTCCTCGCCCTCCCCCCGCCCGTCTCCCTCTTTTCCATTCTCGCATCCTTCCAGGAGCATCGAGCTCGCCTCGGCTCCTGTACAGTCGTTGGGAGTCGTGCTCCCTGACGCGAGCAGTCGCGAGGGCCCCATCGACCACGTGCTGTTGCCAGAGACATCTTTTCTATTGGTACTCCCGCTGGGCGCAACTCGCTGAGCGTCGGGGGCTGTGCCCTTTGGCGCAAGTGGGAGTTTCAGTCCCCATGGATCAGCGGTTCTTGGCACCCTTCCCGAGTCGGCAGCGACCTCGCTGGACGCTACCTTTTCTGCGTCAGGGGATGTGCCCTCTGGCGCAACCAGGCTCGATTGACCTCTGGTCCACGTGCCTCCGCATACTCTCGGCGTACTCCTTGGTACGCCTGGTTTCAATGGGGGACCCGCCTGGCGCAGCTTTGGGCATAGATGTAGTGGGTCCCACTGGCGCACCCTCCGTTCGAGTTGGGGCGCAGCTTTGTGTACCCCAGCGGATCAGTACGGGCGCAGGTGGCACAATCCGCACTCGTACTCACCCCCTTTCTCCCGTCTCTTTCTTCCCCCAGTCCCCTTCTCGCTTCCCTTCTCGGTCGTCGGTCAACGGATGCACTCCCCTTGTCGTTCAGCCCGCAGCCCGCCCCTCTTCGCCCAGCCGCAGGCGGAGACGGCGCCTCCGTTATCCATACCTCCCCTGGCCGACGCGCCCGTGGCAGACCCTTTCGTCTTCAGGGTCTTCCCCTTCCATTCTCGGCGCACCCCCCTCTCTAGAATGGATGGAGCAGCAGCTCACCCTCCTCGGGCGATGGTGGATTTGGTCACATCCAGCATCCGTCTCCAAGACTTCGCTGAACCCCCTCCGACCTTCCACTCCTTCAGAGGAGGCCAGAGCGCCCGTAGAACGGCCCACCCCTTCTAGCCTCCTTCGGTCCTTCCCCCTCGCCCGACCCGAACAGGATTCCTAATCCCCCTCACCCTCTCCACTATGCCGTTGTTGCGATCGGCACCGATGGCCCTGCCGTTAGTCCCCCCTATTTGGGTTGTGCGCAACCCCCACGTCCGTTCGGGGTGACTTCTGCCACCTCCTTCCTGACCTCAGGCGGCGTGACGCACCTCATACACGATGCCCGGACCGGTCCCCGAGGAGCCCATCTTCTTTTCCTCCTTGGGCGCTACGCAGTTCAACCCCGACGCAACCCATCCTCCTGCGTCGGTCAGCAGCGGGCCCGAAGACAGGATGCCAGCTGGCTTCCAGTCGACACAACTAGCGAATTGCGCCATTAATCTGTGAGCGGGCGGCATACAGAATTTCGTGGGAGCTTCCAGCCCAGTTGTGCCAGGCCAACACGGTCCTCAGAGCAACGAGCCAGCAGCCATCCTGTTTGCGACAGCTCCGGGCTGCATGCTGCTGCAACGCCCCATCTTTTCCGCCCTCCCGGGGAGTCACGGACAGCGTGCCAACCCCGAGATGCACTTCTATTCCCCCCCGCTAGTGCGCAAGGGTCGTCCCTTCTTGCTTCAGCGTTCGAACGCCCCATCCAAGATCCCCCTAGCTCCTCCTTCCGGCCGACGAGGGACACTCTCCTAGCTGTCGACGATTCCAATGGCAGCACTACCTCTCCATCCCTGGCGCACCCCGTTGGCCAACCTCCCTCCACCATGCTCAAACACCCCTCCCCTCCTTCGGACGGACCCAGGGCCGCGATCCCCCCGGAGACACCTCTCTCTCGGCCATCCCCAGCCCAGTGGTCCTCCTAAGCGCCCTCTCTTACGCTGAGGCCCTCCGCCCAGATCTTAGGAGGAACTCAACCCCCCGGCAGTCGAGATTCTCCTCCCGGACGTTGTATTCTCGCCTCCTTCCGACAGCTACCCCATCCGTATCCCCTTCGCAGCATCAAAAATTACCTCCCTATCCGCCCCATTCGCCAGGACGTTTATCCTCAAATTCGGATCCGGATGCCCAAAAATTAATATAGTCGAGAAAGTTGTCGCCAGGTGGGGCCTATCCGCAGCCCATCGGGTAGCTCTGCTTGATGCTAAGCACCTATTCCTCCACCTGTCTTCCGATCAAGACTATTTATTAATCCGTACGAAGGGTACTTCCAAAATTGGCACTTAGACCGTCAAGATTGTCAAATGGTCTCCTAACTTCAACCCCAAAGTTGACTTGACTATTATATCCACATGGATCACTCTCCCCAAAATTCTCCTGGTTTGCTTTTTCGTAGCTGTCCTAAAACGGATAGCCAGTTCCTTTGGGACCCTGGTAGCTATCGCAGAAGAAACCCGTAACCTCTCCAAATGCAACTATGCGAAGATATGCGTAGAGTTAGACCTCGTGTTAGACCTCGTAAATGACCCACCCAAAATGTTAGAGATCGAGCTCAGAAATCTACACACCGCCAACCACCGGTTTACGACAACAGGCGTCATCTTTTGTAAACACTGCCAGATAAGCGGACATTCCATGCAATACTGCTTTCGTGCCCACCCCGAACTAAAAAAGCCCAACACTCGCAACCCGCGAGTGACGTTCGCTCAACGTGTCCCGGACACGACCAAACAGACTTCACCTCCCAATCCTCCCCAACAGATCGGCGACCCAACTTTGCAGTCCAGTCCCCGGCCCACGACCAGCTCCGCTATCGTCCCTTTCTATCCCTCCGCTGTCTCGCTCAACAACTCCTTTCATATTCTAACCAGCAATGACAATGCCCTCATTAGTGCCAGTGAGCCTTCATCGTCCGACCAGGGCAGAGACACCCAACCGGCTCCCAACAAGAACGACTATTGTGCCGAGCAGCATAACCCCCCTATCACACAGCACCCAGGCGTAGTCATCGCTCTCCCCAAGCCACACCCATCCTCTGCCTCCTCCCCGGTGGACTTACACCCTCCCCCTCGGATCACCTGTCGCCCTCACCGGCCAGTAGAGACTCAGACGGAGAGTGGCTCAGAGCCGCACGCAGATCCCCAGATCCTCGACACTCACACAAACTGTCTCACATCCATGCCGACCATCCCCTCGTCAGAAGCTGAGCCCCCTCAGCCCCCCTTCTCCCACAGGGGATGTCCAACCCAGTTTCGGCCTCACCCTTACCGGCAGGTTCTGGCAAGCCAAGGAAGCGGGTTTTCTGGACCGTGACAATCCCTTATGCGCCCTGGAAGAATATGATTATTGTCACGCCCCACTCCCAAATGTGTGGGATTAGGGCCTAACCTGGCCAGCTGATACGACCTAGAGTGAGCTATCCAATTTAATGGACTCACTTAGGCGTACTATGCTGTAAAAGTAACTAACCAAACACAAGCAATATCTAAATCTCATCCACAAATGACATAGAAGAAAAGTGTTGAATATAAACACAGAGTAGTTTGAATATCCAAATACAACTGAAAGGAAATACAGGTCTGGAGGAAACAATCCCACGGTACATCAAAATGAAAGTAAATGAATGAAAGATAATTAGCTTAGAGTATCATCTAACTAGATACGAAACTCTCAGCCCAAATAGCAGCATACGGAGGTCAAGGGAACTCCTCGGGATAGACCTCGTAGTCCTCGCCAAAGTCTTCCGCCTCAGCTCCGACACTGTATATCGTCGAGTATGTGTGCTCGTCGGGATCTGGAAAGGAACCAGGTCCTCAGGGGACATAGCAAGATACAAATAAGGACATGCCATAAAGTAAATAAAGATCTAACAAAAGGGGGTGTGCTAACCAATCTAAGTGAATGCATACAAAGACAACTTTGGAACGTATGGGTAGGTGAAAATAATATCGTCGAAGCACAGGCCGACATCGGATCACGAGTCGAAGGATTTGCGTCGGAATACGGGCCGAGCGTCGGATCACGAGCCGATTAGCTCAATACTAGCGTCCTCCCGACCGAACCTAGCGCGCAGCTAGTGGCCGCTACCGGAGATGTACCTACTAGTAAGGGCCCATGCCAACAACGGCCATCCCTGAGGCTAACATAAAATAATGTAACTGTCTGTCCCATACGCCTACTGGTTGTCTTTCCCGTCCCGTGATGTATAAGTCGCATCCACGACCCAACATCTACTCTCTATAAAGAGTCAGCTATCTAGGACCATCACTACCCTATATCTGCCGTCACACGAGCCACTCGCACTGATGGCCAGTCGAGAGCGACAGCGCGTGCCATGATCTGATCTCACTCAGTACCGTGTCGTACCACATGTCATGGTCAAGGGAGTTGTGACAACAACTCCACAATCCAAGGGTACGTCGTCTATAACTAGGCCAAGTAGGTAGTCCTAGTGTCGACGCCAACATTGACTATGCCCGGGGTAATCCTGGACTCTACTAATCATATCTATACTACAAGAGTATAATAATGTAAGTGTAAAGACAGTAGTACAAGGCAAGGTATACTTGCCTTCAATCCCGCAATATGCAAAATAGTGCTCCGATCCCTCCTGCCTCAATCACGCCGTCCAAAGGACCTACAATCACACAACAAGGCTCACAATGAACATCCAAGACCATACATCTATCCACACACAAAGTAGAAACACGCTATTCGTACGGGATACCACATTCACATATTAAGTTATATTTATCCAAGGGTGCAAAACCACAAGCTACATATGACAAGTTTATACATATATATAGGCTTAGGAATGTACAAATACAAATCCTATATTACATAATTCACAAGTATACCTAGAGCATGTGTATATACAAGTATAGGGATTTATGTACGTAAGTCCTATATTTGAAATGATACGTGTGTACATGAGTGTACATAGAGCGATACATAGAGACAAATATCTATTTTTATTTATATAAAACACATACATATATAGTTGAAAGAGTTTTTATATATATACATATATACATAATGAGGCTAAGAGTACACATATTTATATCTATACGTACATAATGAGACAAAGTGTAAATTTTTACATATATATTTGAAAGGGGGGTATATATATATACTACAATTTGTGTATGAAACTATATTGTTACACTTATATGTGTGAGAGTATATCTATATACATACGTATGTATATACATACAAGAATACATATATATATATATATATATATATATATACACACAATATTGTATATGCATGGATTCATTTCAATAATATTTATAAAAATCCCTACATTGCATTATACATGCAATAAACCATGAAAACACCACCATTACTCACACATTCACATTTATATATATTTATATATATGAATCATTTATTTCAGTAACCATATGTATATATATATATATATATATATATATATATATATATATATATATATATATATATATAAGGCTATTTATATATATATATATATATATATATATATATATATATATATATATATATATATATATATATATATATATATATATATATATATACATGAATCATTTATATGCATGAACATATATAACCATTCCATTCACAAAACCATTTACACATATTCCTCCCAACATGCAAACATCTAAATATTAAAATTACTACATATATATATATATATATATATATATATATATATATATATATATATATATACATACATACTTAAATATTTAAGGAGGGGGAAGGAGTTTACCATGGAGGAAGTGAAGTTGATGGTGAAGGGGGTGGTGGTGCTGCCGGCCTGGGGGTGGCTGCCGCCGGCCAAGGTGGCTGGTGGTGGTCGGCCAAGGCTGTGGGAGGAGGAGAGGAGGTTGCTTGAGGTGGTGGAGATGATGGTTGTGTTGAAGGTGGTGGTGGAGATGTTGGTGATGGTAAAGAGGATGAAGGAGATGATAAAGATAATGAAGATGGTGAAGGGGGTAGCTCCTGTCGGCCTGGAGGGGGGGCTGAGCTGTGGTGGAGGTGGAGGAGAAGTGTGGGAGTGGTGGTGATGAAAAGTGAGGGTGAAGAAATAGAAGGGGAGGGGGTTCTCGGTTTTGAAGTGAAGGGGAGTGTGAGAGTGAGAGGTGATGATGAAGAGGAAGAAGAAGAGGGGGGACCAAATGGAGAGCGGGGGTACTTGTTCCTGTCGGTTAAGGGGGGTATTAGAGTGAGAGTATGGTGGTGGTGAAAGAGTTTAAAATAAGGAGAGAGAGAAAAGAGTGATGGTGATGGTTGTGTGAGTATGTATAATGTAGGGAAGTTATCATGGTGCTTGGGTTGAGTCCCGATGGGTCGGGTTGGGCCACAATTGGGTTTAATTCGATCCCGAGAATTAAATGACCTAAATTAGCCATTTATATTATTGATAAATAAATAGTACATGAAAACTAAATTGGATGGGACACAAGTGGCACGCGTGTAGTAAACTCAAAATGGTCCGCGTCCATAACTTGGGTCGACCAGTTTGGGTCAAATTGGTGTCTCCTATACAAGTTGGAATTAAATGTGACTCGGTGGGGTAAATCAAGATTGGGTCAATTGTCCAGAAAGTTGTGCGATAAAAATAAAGCACAAGAGAGTGTATCTGAGTGGGACACGAAGGTCATGGGTGTAGAACGACTCGAGTAGATCGCATATGACAAGTTGGTCTGGATAAAATGACTAGCCTTGTGCTCCTAATTTAAAAGTCACGGTAACGTGTCGATAATAATCAAAAATAATAATCAAAAATAAAATTGGAAAATTATTAATAACTTAGAAAATCATAATTAATTATATTAAATTCCTAATTAAATACGATTACTCTAATTAATTCTAATTAAATCTAACTAAATTTTAGAGAGCTTACAATTATGACTCGACCTCCTCCCTGTCAGATGCTAATGGCTTCAGCGAACCCGGCCTCAATGCCAATGGTCTCACAGGGGCCGTCGCAACCCCGACCAAAAAAAATCCTCAAGAAAGAACAGAAATAAACAAAAGCAGCAGACAGCGATGACAACCAGGTCCGCCATGAAGCTCAATCACCTCTCCCTCACTAACACATCAAATGCTTAACATCATCTCCTAGAACGTGAGAGGGCTCGACAACAAACCGACGCTGAATAGAATCCTCAGTCTCAAGAAAACTAATCGCATAGACCTCCTAATCATTATTGAACCAAGAATTCCTCAAAGAAGAATCAAAACGACATAGCTCAAGCTAGGATTCCCTCACGCCATCACTGGTTGTAATGACATATGGATTTTCTTAGCCCCAGAATTCAAATTTGGCATCATCAAAGACTCGCCTCAGGCCCTCTCTTTTTGGGTCGAACACCCGGACCTCAAGTCCCGCTCCATCCTTTCTGCTGCTCACGACAGTTGTGACACCCCTGAGCGTAGATTGCTTTGGGTAGACCTGCTGGAAGGGGCCTTACCAAACCAAGGCCTCCCGTGGCTCTGTATTGGAGATTTAAACACAGTGTCATGTAGAGAAAAGAAATTTACGGACGCCCGCCTCCCCAGCCTGTGATGGACGACTTCAACAACTTCATCTTCTACGGACACTTAACCCCCATCCCCTACTACGATAACGCATTCACCTGGTACAACATGCAGGAGGGACATCGACGACAGTACTCCCGATTAGATCGGGCATTGATCACCAACAGCCGGTCTGACATGGGTCTCATTACCAACCTTTTCCACCTGAACTCTACCGAATCGGACCACTCCCCCTTCTCATCACGATCGGCAACAACCACACCAGCACTATAAAAGTATTCTATTTCCTCGACTTCTGGCATCACCATCCACATTTCCCGAATGTCGTCGCCTCGGCTTGGAATTCAGTTTCGGATCTTGACCCCCTGATCCGGATGGCAGCCAAACTGAAAGCTACTCGCTCAACCTTAACGTCTTGGAGCAAAATGGCTTTTGGAGACATATTCCAGGCTGTTAAGGTGGCAGAGGACGACGTCACTCACGCTGAGGCTTCGTTTATCAACGACCGATCTTCGGCTTCCCACGTCTCGCTCAATCTCGCAAAAGCTATTCTTAAATCCAGCCTTAAAGTGGAAACAAAATTTTGGAGGCAAAAAGCCAGAGTGTCATGGGACAACGACGGTGACCGAAACACCAAGTTCTTTCATGCATGTGTCAAACGCCGCAGAAACAAATTAAAACTTCACCGGATTCACGACGACAGAGGCGCACTCGTGGACAACCAGGAAGGTATTCAGGCTGCGGCAGAGAACTTCTACTCTAACCTTTTCACCAAAGAACCTGTCGTTAAAGACGATGCGCTTCTGTCCGCTATCCCTCCCCTCATCAACGACAACAAAAACAAGACCTTGGCGGCTACGCCTACGGAAGAGAAGGTCAAGGCAGCTGTCTGGTCCATAAATGTACACAGCCCCCCAGGGCCTGACGGCTTCAACGACGTCTTTTTTAGAGCTTATTGGTACATATTAAAATCAGATTTATTGGAGGCCACGATAGCCTTCTTCCAAGGGGCCAGATATCCCAATTCCATTTCTTATGCCAACATCATTCTCATCCCCAAAAAAGACAATTCGAAAACCTTCAAAGACTTCCGTCCCATTAGCCTTTGCACCTTCACCAATAAGATCATTTCTAAGATCGTCGCCAATCGGATGTCCAATCTCCTCCCCAAGATCATCTCCGAAGAGCAAAGCAGTTTTGTCCATGGTTGGAACATCACTAACAATATACTTCTCGCTCAGGAGATGATCATTTGTATAAAATTTTCGTCCAGAGGATGGAACGTTGCCATCAAATTGGACATGGACAAGGCTTATGATCGCCTTGACTGGTAATTCATGATCTAGGTCTTTAGAGCTTTCGGCTTCTCCGAACACTTGATCGACATCATCTTCAGATCTATCAACAACGCATGTTTCTCCACCGTCATCAATGGTCAGGCGGCCGGGTTCTTTCGATCAACTCGCAGGATGAGACAGGGAGACCCCCTCTCTTCCATCATTTTTATCATCGCGGCTGAAGCTCTCAGCAGAAGCCTCAATAACATGCCTAAAATTGCCGATTTCTACTATTTCTATACCACAACAGGCTGCCCTCTTATCACTCACATGGCATACGCTGACGACATCCTCATCTTCTCCTCCGGAGACATCGGATCGATTGAGGTGGTTCATACCACGATTGATAGATACACTAGATGCTCCGGACAGCGTGTCAATAGCAATGTAACTCCACTATCCTATTTTTAGAGAATTAAAATTTTTCTAATAATAATATTTTTGATTTTAAATAATAAATATTGTGATTTATATTTTGGAGGGAACTAATTAGGAGTAGGAATATTTTTTAAATTTTGGAAGTTTGTTATAACAAACTTGGGCCTACTCTTTCTAACTAAATTTTTACATTCAGTTTAAATTATAGAAAAGAAAGGGGGTTTCCTGTAAATATTCTTAGAGTAGGGGATATTTTGTGTAAATATTATTAGAGTGGGGGGCTATAGTGTAAATATCCTAAACTAGAGGGGCTTACAATAAATTGGGTTATATCGGAGGGGGTTTTGTGTAAAAACTCCATTCTTCTCCTTATATCTGATGGAGAGAGAGTGAGAGCTCATTTTTTATAGCTCATTTGAAGCTGAGCCTCTCTCTCACTTTCTCGATTCTTCTTTCCTCTTCTCAAGAGCTGCTAGCCCTAACCCTATTTTCTTCACTCGTCGACGAATCGACGATGATGGCGGGGTCGATGACGGCGATCGAGCTCCTCGATGAAGATTGAAGGTGCGCCTCTATCGTAACCACCTCGACGATGACGGTTCGTCTTGGCCGTCGACACACGGACATTCCTCGACGAGTTTCCTCCTTCACGCTGCAAAAATTCCCTTGTTTCGGCATCTCTCGTTCGGATCGATCAGAGGTTTCAGTAAGTTAGTAATCTGATCACCTTCTTTTGACTTTTAAATTCTTATGTCGATCAACTCTTTCTGGATCTGAGTTTCTTGTGATCGATTGAATTATTCTAAACCAATTTCCTTAAATCGTTCAGATCTGAAGCTTTCAAATCAGTGATTGATCTTATTATTCGGTTGGCTCTGGCAAGGTATACCGAATTTATGGTGAGCTTTTGATTTTCGTTTTCTTTGAGTTTGTCTGACAGTAATTGATCTCGCGATTACATATGTTGGGCAGATTATTGGTAGATGTTGTTGTTTTGGACTACTGTTAGCTGTGCCACCTGATCTATGATTTAAGATTGGTACATATTTGACCTACAAATTCTCTCGCTCTGTTCCGTTAAGCTTTACTCTGTTCATACCTGTCTTTGTTGATCATAGTGGAATGGCTGTTGTCTGGCACAGAGATTCCAATCCACAGTCGACTTGTTGAATGAATCAACCCCAGGGACGCAACCATGTGTCGAGTAGGGCTAATCTTCAGGTAATTTCTACTCAAAACTCTTTTAGATTTTATTGGGGATTTTAAGAGTGTAATTCTGTGATTTGGTATTATTTCATGTGTTGTGTTTATCTCGAGCATTCACGTCTCCTTCTAATTGCTGATGGATCGTATCCGAGACTTTAAAACCATTTGGGCGTGTGTTCGTGTCTGCTTCCTTTTGTGTGGTTCGTGTCTGAGACCTTGTATTGTTCGTGATTGCATCGGGTGTACCAGTTCGTTGCAGTGTTCAAGTAGCCGTGTCCAACTGGGTGGCGTTCGTGTCTTTGTGATGTCTGTGATGGAAGAATGTGATGAACCTGAGATTCATTTACAGTAGATCTCTTTGTGTGTTTCTATTAGTTAGTCTTGTGTACATAATAATCTGAAATATAGTTGTATTAATTCCTACTTTGATTTTGAATTGTATATTCTCTACTTAGGCCTATCCTTATTTTGTTATATTTTTAATTCTGGGAGTGAATGGTTGGTTGTGCTAGTAAAAGCAATTTTGCATAAATCCTTGGTATAAACATGAATTCTAGGGATTAGCTTCTATTTAGCTATATTTTGTGGGTTCATTTTAGTTTCAATTAGAGGAGTTTTCAAGGTGTGGCTGATCTTTCAAATGGGTTGCAAAATTTATTTTTAAATGAGTTATTCACAGAAAGGTTCTCATAGGCTACTATTTGCCATTGATTGTCAGAGAAAAGAACAGTTTTATAGGAGGACTGAACTTTAACTCACAATTACAAACTCGCTTGTACAAAAGAGAGCCTAGAAACAAAATCTAGGAAAAGCAATCTAAGTACAATTGTTTAATTTGGATTCTGGAGGGTGACGGTAGAGGCTCGGGAAAGTGCTATCAACTCTGCCTTACTCCTTGGACGATCGAACACAACCTCGGCTCCGATGAAGAAATGCTCTGTGTGTATCTCTGCCCCTCTCTCTGTGTGTACAAGGGAATGGCACCTTGCTATTTATAGGAATTCATGAGTAGTGGGGTATACAGCCACGTGGCTGATTTTGGGCTATATTCTTGTAACTGTACCTCGAGAAGTGGGCAGTTAGGGATTGATTAAGATTGATCATGATCTGTTTGTTGCATAAATCTGAACTGTCAAGACTTGGTCAACTTCCGCCACGTGTCTCAACTGCTACTTTATGACAAGCCGCATAAGAGACGTCTCATGACAGAGCCGCATGAGGTATGCTTCATGACTGAGCCGCATGAGAGTGGTCTCATGACTGAGCCGCATGAGGTTGTCTCATGACCGAGCCACATGAGAGTGGTCTCATGACTGAGCCACATGATGGTTGTCTCATGATGAGCCACATGAGAGTGGTCTCATGACTGAGCCGCATAAGGGAGGTCTCACGACTGAGCCACATGAGAGTTATCCCATGACCGAACCGTATGAGAGTGGCTTTAAGACAGAGCCGCATGAGAGTTGTCTCATGTCCAAGCCGCATGAGAGTTGTCTCATGTCGGAGCCGCATGAGAGTGGTCGTATGGGCGATCCACATAAAGAACTTTCTTTGGAATTTGTGAACTGTGCCAGATATCATGAATATTTTTTCGTCTTTTTAGGAGCATGTCACGTCTCGTCTTTATGTCAGAGCCATCATTTCTGTCATAGCCGTCGCCTTTATGTCAGATTAATAATGGCCAGCTATACAGGCAGATTTTGTTGAACCGCATAAGGCCGCAGGGAGCTTTCTGAGCCGCATGAAGCTTTTTGAGTCGCATGAAGCTCCCAAGGATTTTGAGCCGCATGAAATTCTCTATGTTTTGAGCCGCATAGAGTTTCATGTTGATTCAGGGCCGCATGAGAATCACCATTCTTTTTCATGCTTCTACAAGACCTCCTTCAAAGTTTTTAATTTGTAAAATTGAAATACTTTGAATAAGAAGCATGTTTGCCATGAAATATAAAAGAACAGAACAATTATCGGAGGACCGGACTTTTACTTCACGTTACAAACTCGCTTGTATAAAGAAAGCCTAGGGACGAAAACTTAGGTACAGCAATCTAAGTACAATTGTTTATTTTTGATTCTGGGGGGTGACGATAGAGGCTCGGAAAGGCAACGGCAGCCCTGCCTTACTCCTTGGACGATCGATATGCAGCCTTGGCTCCTGTGACGAGATGGTTGACGTTGATAAAGAAATGCTCTTCCTGCTCTCCTTGTATCGCTCTTCTGGCTTCTCTCTCTCTGGATTGATCTCTGTGGATTTCTTTCTGATTATTTGGAGGAGTGTCTCTTTGTATGTGCGTGTCTCTCCCTGTCAGTATATCTCTACAAGGGAATGGCACCTTGCTATTTATAATAGTGGGATGTGATCATTAGGGTTACCAATGATTGTCTCTTGGAGATGGCAGCGGCCTATGGATTGGTCAATCTAGGCCATTCATTTTTTGATTGTGACGAATCTGAACCATTGAGTGTAGATTACACTAAATCTTATCAGCAATTAATGCTGATTGGAATAAATCTTGCTCATAATAATCTTCTGATGTCTGCGAATAAATTAGATTTATTCTCCTGCCACGTGTCCCAGATTATTGGGATTTGACCCAATCTTTGATTACAATAAATCTGAGAAATTGATCGTCTTAGGACACGTGTCCTAGGAGCCACTGGAGGGGATCTGAACCGTATGACGAGTGAGCCGCATATGATTTTGGGCCGCATATGGTTAGGGCCACGTGTCAGGGCTGCCTGGGTAGTGGCCCTCCCTCGAGCCTTTGAACCGCATGGAGGTGATCATTGCGAGACGTATAGGGATACATCCGCCTGAGCCGCATAAAAATGGTCCTCTTGAACCGCATGGAAAGGCCTCTGCTTGAGCCGCATGAGGCGGTCTCGACCTGAGCCGCATAGGACGGCTTCATTCTGAACCGCATGAGAAGTCTTTGCTCGAGCCGCGTGAGGCTGTCTCGGCCTGAGCCGCATAGGACGGCTTTATTCTGAACCGCATGAGAAGTCTTTGCTCGAGCCGCATACGAACACCCACGTGGCAAAGCCACGTGGCATTTTTATGGCTCTCGGGGGATTTGTGTCAGAGATCTCTTTCTCTTCCCTATAAGTCTGTCATTATGACAGAATCATAATTACTTATTTTTGTGTCAGGTCTGTCACCTTTTTCAGAGTTGTCAGCCGTCAAAATAATTAATACGAGAGGGCAGAGGAGAGGACTGTCCCGCCACGTGTCTTCTGAGCCGCATGGGATGTCTTCGGCCGCATAGTCCCTTATGCCGCATGACTCTCTGAGCCGCATGGGCTTTCTGAGCCGCATGGGGTTCCTTGGCCGCATGGGTCATTTTTTAAATATTTTCCATGCTTCTACAAGACCCCCTTCAAAGTTTTCAATTTGCAAAATTAAAATACTTTGAATAAGAAGCATGGTCGTATTCTTCTGGCCGTATATGAAACCCAGACCGCATAGAGATCTTGGCCGCATAGATTGTTCAGCCGCGTAGGTGGTTCAACCGCATAGAACTTTCGGCCACATCATCGTTGCCACGTATGGCAATCCTTTGCATTAAATGCTGTTTGATTCACTGTCAGTTTTAAAGGCCACTTTTTGGTACGGGATCCGAGGAGCTTGGTCTCCATTTTCGGCGGCTCATTTTGATAACGAAGAGTCGGTCTGCATGTATGCACGGGGATCGAAATGCTTCACTCTTGTTTATAAATATGGATGAGTTTGGCCGGGGGGACTTCTTTACCTTCTCCTTCGTTCGCTCTTTTTGCTGTCTCCTCTTCCTTATCTTCTTTTTTTCGACCGTCGAAGCAAATGGCTCCTAAGTCTTCCAAAGTTGTCTCCGCCGCCGCGAAGGGCAAGAAGGTGACGTCTTCGTCGACCGTCGAGCCCGAAGCACCTGGAGTGCCCTCTGATGTTCGTCCTGCTTTCAATGGTAAGGGTTGCATTTGAATCTTGAGAACCCATGGCTCTGTTGTATATTTATGCACAAGCCTCCCCCCAAGTTGATGGTAGAGCCGAATATGTTGTATGGGCCGCATGACCTTCTCATACGCATAGAAAATATCCCATGTTTGAACCGCATGAGAAGGATTTAAGTCTCTAGATACAAACCGCATAAAGTCTCCTCGGAACGGAGCTGCATATGTTTCTAGCAGACTGAACCGCATGGTATTTTGCGCCGCATGAGCTCTTCTGTTAGAACCGCGTATATTCAACTGATCCGCATAAGCTATCGAGCTAGTGTCATATGGAACTCCCATCTGATTTGGGCCGCATGAGACTGTGTTGACCCGAACCGCATAGGCTTCCTCGAAACCGTATCTCCTGAGGCCCAATTGGAATGGAGCCGTATAAGGCTTCGTTGACCCGAACCGCATAGGCTCGTGGGAGCTTCTTTATTCAGTAATTTTTTGCTTTAACCATCTTTTAATCCTGTTTCTCTTTGTCCTTTTTTCAGTGAACCTCTCAACCAATCCAGCAGGAGAGCTTCTTGTGGGTTCCGCTCAGTTCGTCGTGGGCGTACGACTTGATGACTTAATCCGTCGTATAGTGGATCAGCTTCCCACTAATGAACCTAGGGAGAGAGTGGCTGCCATTAATAACCAACATTTCCACTTTCTTTGTTCAATGATGAATTCGGAGAAGCTGGATAGAGAATATCTGAAACCGGCTTTTCTCTTTGGGGACGCCTTTTCCATAAAGAACTCCCGATTGCTGGATGTTTCAGAGCACTGGGATTTTTTTTATAGACGGAGTAGAGATTCATATCCCCAAGATGGAGCGGCATTATCCTCTCTCAAGGTTTAACATGGTACCATTGGGTAGGACAATGATGGGCTCCCTGACTCCTACCCAACAGGGAATGTTTGTGAGCAACATCTATTACAACAGGCGCACGGGTTTAGTATGTGCGGGCAAGGAATCAGTGAGTCGGACTGTGATGGGGCTGCTCCCTGGCACTTTTGTAAACAAGATTGGCCCTAATTTTACTTTCACTCTAGCTGATACCTTTCTAAATCAGCTCGCTCGCAAGGGGTCTTATCCCGTGGGCAGGTTGTCACTGCTGAACTGGATCAACCCCATTCCCACATGGGCTAATCTTACATCATGGATCTTGAGAAAGTATGGGGAATACCTTCGGGCAATTGACCTCTACTACGCCGTCAGGGGTACCTGCTACGGGTTGCCCATTAACAAGCCTTTGTTTATGGCTCTTTTGGAGCTGTATAATCGGCGTACAGGGACTTTCTTTGCCCCCGGTGGAGAGCTGGGGCTTGCTCTCCATGAGATGCACGCTGTTTCTAGATTGCCGTGGGGAAGCGAAGCTTTTGAAGCATATACACCGACGAAGAATTCGAAGACCTGGATCGACAATTTCCTGGTTGCGTCGCCGTGTACCAAGAACTGTTGTACCATCATAGTGCCTGCCACCAGATGGCTATCAAGAAAGAAAATAGCTCAGAAGGGAGCGCCCCTCACACTACGGCGTGGGTTTTGTATCTTTTCAAGTTGCGTCCCTCCGGCCAAGTTTTGTCTCGACATCCTCGAACCCCGGAGGAGGTGAAGGACATGATGTTGAAGGTCAAAAGGTCGAGGTCTACCCGTGATCGGTTTGGAAGTCGCACTGACTCCCTCAGTTACTTCTACTATGATACCCGGGAGATGTCCGATAAAGCGATCTTAGATGGGTTCTTGATGGTGTGGCTACGCAATTGCGTAGTCTCGGGCGGCGCGGGTTCTATGGAAAGGATCAGCCACCATTTCATTCTTCCTGCTGTGAAATTGGTCTTTAAGGTAAGACTGGCGCTCCTCCCGGCCATGGTGTGTAGCATACACCATAGCCTTCGTGCCTTTTCATCCAAAGTCATTGCTCGTGATATGACGATAGACTTTGAACGAATAGGACTACCATACCACTACCTCATGGTGTGGTTATTAATACACTACCGGTTGTTGATGAGGCCAGGAACCGAAGAAGATGTTACTACTGCCGACGCTTTCATTTTTCAATACCGTCACCAGCCTTGGGAACACGATACTATACCGGCCTGCCGGAGGACGTTGGCGAGGGTTGACGGGCCCGAGTTCTTCGTATCTCTCCCTGAATTCACCCCTAGAGAAGTGAGGAGGGTACACATTAACGGCGTTGATCCTCTCCAACTTTTATCTGAGAAGATGCTTCTTTGGTTACGCAACATCCGCCCCGTGCATCTGGTGTATCGTTACCGGAATAAAGTATACCTGGAGCCTTATCTGCCCAGTAGATTTTTCCGTCAATTTGGGTATAGTTAATTGTTCCTGGATCGTCCTAGCGCTTGCTTGGGCTTTGAGGGCAGTATACTCGATGGTGTCCGGGCTTGGCATTATTATAATGCGGCTCATACTCGAGCCAGCTTCTCAGTCCCCGATGCCAAGATGGCAGGGGATATCTTATATATAGCGGCCCTTTATCATGTGGCAGCGAGCAAGCCTCCTGTCGATTTTGATATAAATACTAGCTTCATCGCTGGTACCGGTTTGGCTGAGAAGCCAGAGGGATCCAAGAAGAGGAAGAGGGGGGCGAACAGGGTTCATACGCCGGACTCAGAGTCCACTAGGGCGGATGAGGAGGATGACGAATAAGATGCCGATGACTCATCGCATTCTTCGGACGAGGAAGTTGGGAATCAACCCCCTGTCATGTCGAATGAAAGGGCTGTGGGTCAACCGTCTACTTGGTCTGACGAGGTGGTGGAGGATCAACCATCTGCGGTACCTGGCCCTTCGCGTAAACGAAGCAGGCGCGTGACTACCGCTGACGACCGAACCTATTCCATGAAGTATGTTACGGTAAGACGTCACAGGCTGTTTGTTGATGATGTGGACGTTGTTCCTGAGGTGATTTGGGCTTCAGCTATTTGCTTTCTTCTTCTTCTATGTTATGGCCTAATCATTTGTTTCTTCTGCTCTTTATAGGCGTCGAATGAGCTCGCTCCTCGGGACCCGATTACCGAGGCTGAGGCGATCCTGTCTCATTTAGTCAGTGATGTGTGCACCGCTATCATTGCTGCTGGGGTGCTTCTGATGGCAGTCGAGGATTCCCACCTTGCTGGGACCTCAACCCAGGGGGATGGGGGCTTCACCGTGCCCGTCCCTGAGACATCCGAACCCCAACATGATGACTTTGTGGGTAGAAAAACTACGTCGGCTGTGAATGAGCCGTCGTCCCCACGCTCTTCCCCTGGTAATACAAATCAAACCATAGCTCATGAATAGGCCTATTTATTCCATCATCTTATCTTTCAGATTATGTCGACTAATGGTTGCTTTAGATGTTCAGATCCCAACCCTTCATTGCCAGTGATGGATATTGCTGGATCGAACCCTACCGGAGAGGGCCTGACGGAACCTTCCTGTATCGAGGGACCTTCGTCTGGGTCGAGCTCGGGGTCCCAGGTAGCAGTGCAGCTGGGACAAGGGACGATACTCCCTGTGTCCTCCTCTGCGAATATAGTTTCGGGGGTCAACCTTTCCTTCCTGCCGAGCATCCAGGCTCTTAGGGCAGCGGAAGAGGAGTTAGCCACCATTCAAGCCTCTTTCCGTACGGAATTTGCTTCCTTAGTGGCGGGTACATTAACTTCTGAAGCTGCTCCTTCGGTACCGTCTGCCACTCTCCCTCTGACGCCGTCCTCTACAGAGGTCCTGGATGACGCGTTACAGGACGTGGTTGCCAGTTTCCATCGCCACCTGAAGAGGGGAATCGAGGCAGCAGTGGAAAGGAGGACTCCCTTTACTCTGGCCCGTCGATGTGTCGGTGGCCAGATTAGTATCCTTAAGACACTCCCTGGCGGAGGAGAACTGGCTGCACTTCTGGAGCCTAAGCTATTAGAAGCTGATCGTCTAGTGGTTCAGTTTCGCATGTTGCAACAGACTGATTTACCTGCGGTCATAAATCAAGAGCGCAACTTTCTCATTACTGCGGTGGAGAAGGTGATGGCTGCCAGGAAATTGCTCAAGCCGGCTATATTGAAGGACCGCCGGGATTTGACCCGGTTGCACGATCAGTGGAGCCGTCGGGCTGACGATTGTGCGGCTCGAGAAGCGGCTGCCTCTCGCGGGGTAACCGACACCTGGGAACAAATTCTCGAACTCCAGAGAAAGCTGGCCTTCTTGGAGTCCGAGCTGGAAGCTGCTTGTACTGAAAAAGGAATTCCCATCCAGGAAGCTGACAAGCTTAGCGGGGCCTCTGCCAATCTAGAACTTGCCCTGAAGAAGATAGAGACCAACTGGCAGGCATATACGTATCTGAATGATGCGGAGCAACTATCCCAAGAGGCTGAGCGCCGAGCTAAACAGAGGCTTGAGCGGGGGACTGTCTTGGTGAGAGATCGGCTCCTGGAATTGTGTAATGCTGAGCTGTAGTCGGCCTTTTCTTCTTGTTTTGTTTCTGTTTTCTTTCTTTCTGCAAGGGACGTGATCCCGAAATATGTAATACTTTTTTATTCCTTCAAATATAGAGTACTTTCAATTCTACCCTTCATTTGCATCGCTTGTTGTGCCTGTGATATTGTGGTGATGTTCTCCCCCGCATAGGGGATATATTTGTGGACCTGTTACCCATGGCATACCTTGGTTTTAGGTACAGATAACAAGTTTTGGTCAGGATACCTGAAGCAGCCATTGCAAAGTGGTCATGGGTCCTCTTGGTATTGGGAAAAGGAATGCCGTAGAGCAGCTGGGCTCCTGGGGCATGATGAGATGGTAGGTTTGTGCTAAGAAACTTAGATGAGGATATTTGTGGGCCTATTATCGTTGGCGTACCCTGGTTTAGGATACGGATAATAGGATGAAGGGGAACCGACATACTTGCTCAGAGGTAATGAGGACATGGCAAGCAGGAAAGTTTTTTTTTAACGTAGAGTTTTCCTACTCAGAGGTAATGAGGACATGGCAGGAGTGAACTTGACGAAGGATATTGGTGGTCAACGGAGGACATTTGTGGTCAACAGAGGACATTTGTGGTCAACAGAGGACATTTGTGGTCAACATAGGACATTTCTGGACCTATTACCCTTGGCGTACTCCAGTTGTGGGTACAGATAGTAGGTCGAAAGAGGATCATCATACGTACTCAGAGGTGATGAGGACATGGCAAGTATAAAGATTTCTTCGACGGAGCCTTCCAATTCAGAGGTAATGAGGACATGACAGGAGTGGGCTCAATGAAGGAGGGCACATAGAACGACTCAGAGGTAATGAGGACATGGAAGTTCTATGTAAGGGGTGATTTATTTTTGGTGGAAGTGGAACGACTCAGAGGTAATAAGGACATGGCCGTTTTGGAAATTTGTGGATCGATTACCCTTTTTTTGTGCACTGAAAGTGCGGGTATTGGATCATGGGGGAGGATCTCCTCCAGGAAGGAAGTTCAGAGGTATGATCATACATAACTTTTTATCTGAAAGAGTGAATGGGATATAAGTTCAGATGCACTAGCGGGTACATGACTCGAGAATCTGGAGAATGGTGAGCGTGAGTTCAGCGGTACCAGCGGGTACATGACTCAAAAATCTGACAAACTATGAGGGTGAGTTTAGTGGTACCAGCGGGTACATGACTCGAAAGTCTGGAGAATGTTGTTTAGACATAATATTTCTTCAGGAACTTACCGTTAACGGGCAACATGAGCAAGTCTCCGTTTTGCTTAGCGAGGCGGTAAGCACCGTTGGAGAACACGGTCTCGATGACAAATGGACCTTCCCATTTTGGCTGGAACTTGTCGGCGGTCTTGTGAGTCTTGACCATTGTCCTCCGGACTGCCAGAACAAGATCGCCCACTTGGAATATTCTGATTTTGACCTTCTTGTTGAAGGCTCCTGAGATTCGTGCTTGGTATAGCTCGATCCTTTGCTGAGCTAGGAGGCACTTTTCATCTAAGGCCTCCAACTCTTGTAGTCGATGTCGGTAGTTGTCATCCGTCGTCAATTGATAAGTGAGGGTGATGCGGAGTGAGGGTATTTGAGTCTCTAATGGAAGAACTGCCTCACTCCCGTATACTAGAGAGAATGGTGTGTTCCCGGTAGCTGTTCGAACTGTAGTACGGTACGCCCATAAACACTCGCCGAGCTTCTTGTTCCAGTCGTGCTTGTTGGAGGAGACAAACTTCTTGAGGAGTTTGATGATTATTTTGTTGAATGCCTCTGCCAACCCGTTCGCCGTCGGGTTGTACGGTGTCGAAGCGACATTCTGAATACGGTGCTTATTGCAAAACCGATAGAAAGCGTGGCTTGCAAACTGCGGACCATTATCATGGATGATCCTTCGGGGCAGTCAAAAGCGGTAGATGACGTGATGCTTAAGAAAGCTGATCACGTTTGAAGTCTTGAATTCTGCGAGTGGGACAGCTTCCGCCCATTTGGAGAAGTAATCAGTGATCGCAAGTATGAAGTGATATCCTCGGAAGGAAGGTAGGGTGATTGGACCAATGATATCCATTCCCCATGCTTCGAATGGCCAGGACGCCACTGTCGGGTATAGAAATTCGGATGGTTGGTGAATGAAGTCCACGTGGACTTGGCAGGCTTTGTATTTTCTAGCGTAATCTATCACATCTGCCACCATCGTGGGCCAATAGTAGCCCATTCGTCGAAGGCGATCTTGCAATTTAGGACCGGGCTGGTGGGCACCGCAGACGCCGTCATGAGCTTCTCGTACGGCTTCTTTGGCTTCTGTATTTGACAGACACCGAAGCAGTAATCCGTCGTAGGAACGGCGATACAGCATTTTCGTCTCTGTATCGTAGAAGAATCGAAGAGAACGCCGTCTGATGGAAGTGGCTCCCTTTGGTTTCTTGGGCAGGATGTCGTAGATGGTGAAGTCGATGAATGGTTGTCTCCAATCCGGGGCATCATCGATCGTCTGGGCGAAATAACTCGCCACAAATTGCACATTTTTCTTGGGACAGACCAGTTCGTGGCCTATCACATCCACTGATTAGCGATCATAGTTCGGAACCGCTAGGGAAGCGGCAAGACCAGCTAGGACATCAGTCGATATTTTGGAGTCTGTAGACATGTTCGATGAAGAGCCCCTCGAACAACGAGATAATGTCAATCGTTATTTGGTGATAAGAGATCATGACTTCGTGGCGGACCTCGTATGAGCCCCGGATCTGATTGACGATTAGTTGGGAATCGCCGTATGCTTCAAGGTATTCTACCCCCAGCTCTCTTACGAGTTGGAGGCCAATGACCAGAGCGTTGTACTCGGCCACATTATTAGAGCAGGGCTCTGTGAGAGAATAAGCGCGGTTAATCACCAATCCGGAAGGGGAGACCAGCACTACCCGGACTCCGACGACTATATTGCCTTTAGGTCCGGTCCTCGAAGCACCGTCGAAAAACATTCACCATATATTATCGTGTGAGGTTGCATGCGAGTCGGCGACCTCATCTGGGATCTCTTCATATATTCTGGAGGACTACGAGCCTGGGTGGGCTGCTAAGAAGTCTGCCAGGGTTTGACCTTTGACTGCCTTTTTGGGGACGAAGATCATATGATAAGGGGACAGCAATATTTCCTATGTAGCGAGGCGACAGCTGAGTGCCCCTGGTTTAGTCATGAGGACCCTGAGAGGGTTGACTCGTGAGATCACATTATCGTTTTTCCGGTGACATAGTGCCGTATTTTCTGAATGGCGAACACCAGGGCAAGGCATTCCTTCTCCACAGCGGTGTATCGGTGCTCTGGCCCAATCATCATTCGACTGAGGTAATATATGGCTTGCTCATGGCCTGCATCATTGTTTTGTGCGAGCAGAGCCCCGAGGGAATGTTCCATTGCTCGTACATAGAGCAGGAATGGTTTTCCAGAAACCGGGGCCACCAGGACTGGAGGGTTCGACAGATATTCTTTGATGCTATCGAAGGTGCGCTGGCATTCCTCATACCATACGAATGAAACACCTTTATTCATAAAATGGGTGAATGGTCGACATCGTCCGGAAAGGTTGGAAATGAACCTCCTGATGTAAGCTAGCCTCCCTTGAAGGCCTCTGAGTTCACGAAGATTTTTCGGGAGACCCATCTCCATGATTGCTTTCATCTTCTCAGGGTCTACTTGGATACCCTGTGCAGTGATGATAAAGCCCAAGAACTTCCCGCTGGATACGTCCAGAAAGGACTTCGTAGGGTTCATTTTCAAATTGTGCGCTCGTATTAGGTCGAATACCGTCCTTAGATCCTACAGATGGTCTTCCTTGCAGCGACTCTTAACGGCTATATCGTCAACATAGCACTCCACTGTCTTGCGTAAGTGGTCTCTGAAGATGATGCTCATGGCTCTTTGATAGGTGGCACCGGCATTCTTCAAACCGAAAGGCATGACTGTGTAGCAGTACGTGCCAATTGGTGTTTGAAAAGATATATACTTTTCATCATCAGGAGACATTTTGATTTGGTTGTACCCCGAGAAGCCATCCATGAACGACATACGTTCGAAGCCGCAGGTATTGTCGATCATGATGTCTTCATCTTTGGGGCACGCCTCGTTCAGATTGTGGAAGTCGATACAGATTCGAATCTTCCCATTTTTCTTGAGGACGGGTACTTTATTGGCGACCCAATAGGGATGTTGCTCCTCACGAATGAAGCCGCTGGCTATCAGTTTGTTGACTTTGGCTTCGATCGCGTCCATGATGCCTGGGCGGAAGCGTTGCTGTTGTTGCTTGACTGGCTTCGCATCTGGCCGAATGTTAAGTTTGTGAAGAGCAATGTCGGGATTTAACCCTGGCATGTCATCATAGCTCCAGGCAAACACATCTATGTATTCTCTGACAAGTTCTAGCAGCGACTTCCGCTCTTCGTCTGCTAGGCTTTTACTGACGAAAATTGGTTTTGGAGAAGATTCGCTGCCGAGGTCAACCTGTATGACTTCATCTTTAGTAGGAGGTTCTCTCAGTTCGAACCATTTTTCCCATTGTGCATCCAATTGCTGGGCCTACGGCTCTAGCTCGAGGATCTCGGGGATGTCTTCGTCTTCCTCGTAAGCTTCGGCGAATGCCATATTGACTGAAAAGACTTGTCTGAACACGTCTCCGATGCTGGTATCCGAGTTAAAAGTTGGTGACCCGGTTGAATGTGACTGCCAGTCGCATTCTTCATCTGAATTTTCAGGGGTCGTAGTAGGCGTTACATACCCTAACCCGTATCGAGTTTTGCTAAAGTAGTCCCGTGGTTTGCCCGCCGGGACTGGCGGTTTCAAAGGTAATCGTTGCCCAGTGTCGTAATTCAATCCTGGCATCGTCTCCAGATCATACCCCTATTTCTGCATGAGATATTTGGATTGGGGGCTATAAAGATACAGAGGCAGTCTTCCGGCATCTAACCCGAGGTCGGCTTTCTCTATGGTGAAGGGATGCGGGTCGTTCTTCCGGCCGAAGATGATTGGATAGTCCCCTCCCTCGATTATTCGGTAAGCGTCTTCTACTGGAGTAAGCTGGATCACGGTGTACACATTTGTCACCTATGTGTGTAGGTGAGTGCCTATACCATGTTCCATAGCATACATTGTACATAGCTTATTGAGCTCGGTGTAGTTCAAAGATAGCCCTTTATTGATGAATTAAGGTATCTTTTCTAGGAGGACTACATCATCTGCGGAGGGAACATCAGTGTGGGCGGCCACATACTTGGCTAACTCTGGTTCCTCTTCGACTACCCCCTGTGTGAATGAAGACTGAGAGGACGTCCTGGGAAGCTTGATTGTCAGTGGTTCAGTTGATGGAGCAGAGCGTGGAGTTGTTGGCAGACTAGCGACCCCCAGTTTGGCACTTGATGTGGAACGAAGAGTGGCTGGTTCGCTAGAAATGTCAGACCTTGCATCGGGGTGACGACCCTTCTTGGAAAGGCGTATCGTCAGTGGCCTATCGGAGGGATTGAGCTTCTCCGTTTGGGGTTGACCGACTTTCGGCAGTCTGATTGTCAGTGGCCCCGTTGTGGGTCTCGGCACTTAGCCGGACCTTGGCAGTCGGATTATCATCTGCTCTTCCTGTGCCGAGAGGCTGATCGCGTCCTTCCGTAGAGTGGCAGTAAGGGGTGCGGACTTGCCCGGTTTGCGAGCTTGGAGGTAGATCGTCAGAGGTTCTTCTGATCCCGAAGCTATCTCGTTATGAGCTTGTGCGTCTCCTTCACCAAGGTACTTCTTTGACTTTTCATAAAGGCAGGAGTCTGAGTAGTAAGATTCGACCCCTTTGAAGGGATCGATATCAGCAAATTCTGTCCTCACGAAGCCGTGTTTGTCGACATATTTGAAGCACTGGTGCAGCGTGGAAGGCACAATCATATAATCGTGTATCCATGGGCGCCCTAAGAGGATGTTGTAAGAAGTGTCTGCATCTATGACGTAGCAGGTGACTTCGGATTGGAGATCGCCAATCTGACACTTCAGACGAATCTTCCCAATAGGGTAGCTTCTGCCCGAATTGAAACCGCTGATGGCGGTGCTTGTAGGTGTCAGGCGATGCATTAGGATGCGGAGATGATGTAGCAGACCCTTCGGAATGATGCTTATGGAAGAGCCAGGATCAATGTGCATCCGATCCACCTTCACATCACCGATATATCCCGTATAGTATAGTGGGCGATCGTGCAGATTAGTCTTGATGAGCATATCCTGCGGGGTAAAGACGATGTTTGGCATTGTACCAGTACAGGCACTATCCTGGAGATCCACAGGTGAGTCCTCCCCGGTGAGGTTGGATTGAGCCAGATTGATATCGGCATTTTGGAGTGCTTCGCTCAATGCAATACGAACGTCTTTGGAGAGCCTTAGGAGTTCGTATAGTGACAACTTGGCCGGTGTGTTAGCCAATTGTGCTAAGATGTCAAAGTTGTAGGGCCTTTCTAGCCCTTGGGCGGCCTCCTTTCGGAGAGATTTTTCGAAGCGAGTCTCCCTCGGCATAGGCTTGTCGGTCGTTGAAGGCTGAGCCGGTCCCGGAGCATCAGTTATAGTGGGTTGATGATTTTCAGCTGGATTGTCAACCACATGTTGGAATTGCGCTCCAGATCGCGTGACGACGGCTGTAGCTTCCTCGATGTCTGCCGAGATTGTATGGCAGGTCCTGACTTTTCCACTTTTCTTCTTGTAGGTGGAAGATGGTGTGGGCCGAGTCACTTCTGACACCAAATCTGGATGGATCCATATGACCTCCCCTCATGATGTGGAGAGGGGTATTAGACCAGCAGCCTGATCTCAGGGAGGTGGAAGATTGGTAATCTCCATTATCGTCAGAGGGATGGAGACCACCCCGTCTTGAGTTTCCGTCGGAGGAACGCTGCCGAATTGTACGGACACCATATTGGCTGCCACGGTTACCTCTTTGAAATTGATGGCCAGAGCATTTGAATCGATGAGGTTTTGGATGTACCGTTTCAGCTGGTAGCAATCGTGTGTAGCATGATGGACATAACGATGATAATGGCAGTACTTTGGATTCTTCATCTCTGTCGGCCGCGGTTTCCATCTCGGGGAAGAAAGCTGAATTCTGTCCCCTTGTATGAGCATGTCCAAGATGGGTTTGACATGACCGTCTTCGAAGGAGTAAGTGATTTACGGCTATTGTTTGTCTGCTGACTTTGGCTCAAGTTTTTGTGCTGTATCGGCCACCGTAGCCTGCTTTCCTTTGTTATCCCGATTGTTGGAGGGGCTACCCCCATTATCATTGTTGGGACGCTTGCCCTTGTTTTCTCCTTCCGAGATGTGCAATCCCAGTTGGCGAGCCTTTTTCAATCATTCCTCGGCGCCTGTGGCACTGATGATGAACGTCTTCCAATCCTTGAATTGACTTTCGCCTATCCAGAGACTGATTGTTGGAAGCAATCTCTTTTGGAAAATTTTAATCAAGGAGGAATCGGGATTTCCGGAGGGCAGCTTCATGGCGGTTTGGCAGAACCGCTCAATGTAGTTCCTTGTCAGCTCCTTCTCCCCTTGGATGACGTCCATGAGGGTGGACATGGTGACGTCCTGCCCTATTTTGTAGAATCTCTCCAAGAACATGTGCTTGAAGCCGGCGAAAGAGTGGATGCAGTTGTACGACAGATTGCGATACCAGTCGAAGGCGACTCCTTCCAATGCCCCGACGAATAATCGTGTGAGACTAGCATTGTCATGGGGCAAATGGTCGATGGTGACCTCGAAGTAAGTGATGTACCGACTTGCTGAGGTCTTGCCATCATAGGGATTGATATTGAACGGCTTATATCTTGGTGGGAATGGCACATCCCTCCATGCGGTGGGGTATGGTTGCCGTATTCTGAGGTCTTGGGAATTCTCTCGGGCGTGGAACATGGCTCCGAGCTCTTGGACCTCTCTTCTTACTTCGCGGGCTTCATCCACGGTGGTGGGGGCCGTTGTTTTCGGAGGATTGTTGCCCGGGTTTGGTGCCGCCGAATTCGAGTTCGCATTGACCGCGGGACCCGCGCTTGTTTGGCCAGGCGTCCCTCCTTGCAGAGTTGGAAGGGCCACTTTAATCTCGTCTACACACTTGACCAAGGCAAGCAATATGGCTTCGAGACTGTCGATGCGCTGGCGATCACTGGAACCACCTTGGTTGCTGTCTGTCATGAATACCATCTTCTCATGAGGAGAGATAGACGGAGTGGTGGAGGAAGCGCCCTCCGAATCGTACTCTTGTAGTGAGAAGTCATCGGGGTATGTGGGTATGTTCCCTTCTGATTTAGACTCGGAAGGAATAGTACCCCCAGCTTCCGAGTTCACCTCGTCTTGGGAGTTGTGGATGTCGTCGGGGACGTCGAGGTTTGCTGTATTCGATAGGAGAGTTGTCTCCCCTGGCTCGTCTTCTTGAAATATCGGATTGTTGTGGAGGCTCGGAGGGGTGCTACCCCCAGCCCCAGCAACCCCCTGCGTTATGGACGACGAGCCTTCCACTGTAGCAGATTTCGTCTTAGAGCGAGTACCTTAGAAAACTCCGGTATTGGGCACCCGCTTAGACGACAGTCTTTTTGTCACAGTGGTTGAGGTCTTCGGGCTGGAAACATTCGTCTTCTTCCCCCTTCCATCAGCGGGGACTTTCCGAGCAGAGTTGCAGAAGACGAAGGGTAGTGCCTCGTCTTCTGAAGATGGGTGTTGCAGTCTTTGAAAGACAGATTGCCGGTCTTCTTGTATCGTCGTGCCATTGCAGCAGCAGTTGACGATGATTTGGGTGCAGTGACGTCCGTGGGAGGACTCTTTGCATCCCAATGCATCTTTTCTTTCCTTGCGTTTATGGAGGATGGCCTCATGCAAGTCAGATGGGTCTGGACCGACCATGTTTGCTCCAGAGATTTTGGAAGACTTTTATGAACCTCCCTGTCCGTCTGCCGCCGGGGACTGGACTCGAGTGGTTCTGTACAACTTCCCATCCGAGGCCCGCGTGGTAATCAGCGGGATGCTCCGATAGTCAGGGGTTGGGGCAGCTGACTGGGCTTGGTGAGCCCGCACTGCCCTAGACTTATTCCTTTTAGCACTTACGGGTGCGTAATAGGAAGAGTCCAAGTTGGATACCACAGAGTCTGGCTTATCATCCAGAGAACCATCAGGGTCAGGACCGCGTAAGAGATGGTCGAAGACTGATCGAGAGAAGCATAGAACAACCGCTATGCGGCTAGGATTGGGAACCGTGCAGGCTGTCTGCATGCGGCTGTCTTTAGCTGTCGGATGGGTTATCCTTGTACGACTAGGAGTCACGACCGTGCAGGCTGGCCGTATGTGGTTGGCAATTGTGGCCGCATGGATTTTCTGTAAGCGATTGACTTCAGTAGCAGCATAAGCTTCGTCCATGCGGTTGGCAACTGTAGCCGCATAAGCTATGCGACTGACAGATGTGGCCGCGTGATTTTTCTTTCTGCGGTTTGCAGATGTAACCGCATAGGCTTTCTTCATGCGGCTAGAACCCTTATGCGGCTCGGATCGCATAGAGTTCCTCTCTGCCCCTGCAAGTCCAACATCATAATATTTTCTTCTGTCGGACTTGGGGACAACAGAGTTGTCTATGATCTGAAGTGGGGCCGCGGGAGAGTCTTCTCCGCCGTCTTAAGCAACAGAGGGTATCTCTGCAAGAGCTTCAGTAGGAACGAAGGATCGGGGTCTCCACTCCTTGCGGGAATTCTTTGTACGGACTCGCTTCTGGACCGGGCCATCGCTCTTGTCGGAGAGCATTTCTTCGAACGCCTGTTGGTCGAACCGGGCGACCATCTTTTGTTGCGTGGAGCCAAGCTTGGCTGCATTCGATTGCGTCACCAACTTCTCGGCCGTGGAGAAGTTTGTCTCCAGCAGAGTTGCCATCGTGTTTGCCATGAAATATAAAAGAACAGAACAATTATCGGAGGACCGAACTTTTACTTCACGTTACAAACTCGCTTGTACAAAGAAAGCCTAGGGACGAAAACCTAGGTACAGCAATCTAAGTACAATTGTTTATTTTTGATTCTGGGGGGTGACGATAGAGGCTCGGGAAGGCGACGACAGCCCTGTCTTACTCCTTGGACGATCGGTATGCAGCCTTGGCTCCTGTGACGAGATGGTTGGCGTTGATGAAGAAATGCTCTTCCTGCTCTCTTCGTATTGCTCTTCTGGCTTCTCTCTCTCTGGATTGATCTCTGTGGATTTTTTTCTGATTATTTGGAGGAGTATCTCTTTGTATGTGCGTGTCTCTCCCTGTCAGTATATCTCTACAAGGGAATGGCACCTTGCTATTTATAATAGTGGGATGTGATCATTAGGGTTGCCAATGATTGCCTCTTGGAGATGGCGGCGGCCTGTGGATTGGTCAATCTAGGCCATTCATTTTTTGATTGAGACAAATCCGAACCATTGAGTGTAGATTACACCAAATCTCATCAGCAATTAATACTGATTGGAATAAATCTTCCTCATAATAATTTTCTGATGTCTGCGAATAAATTAGATTTATTCTCCTGTCACGTGTCCCAGATTATTAGGATTTGACCCAATCTTTGATTGCAATAAATCTGAGAAATTGATCGGCTTAGGACACGTGTCCTAGGAGCCACTGGGGGGATCTGAACTGCATGACGAGTGAGCCGCATATGATTTTGGGCCGCATATGGTTAGGGCCACGTGTCAGGGCTGCCTGGGTAGTGGCCCTCTTTCGAGCCTTTGAACCGCATGGAGGTGATCATTGCGAGCCGCATAGGGATACATCCGCCTGAGCCGCATGGAAATGGTCCTCTTGAACCGCATGGGAAGGCCTCTGCTTGAGCCGCATGAGGCTGTCTCGGCCTGAGCCGCATAGGACGGCTTCATTCTGAACCGCATGAAAAGTCTTTGCTCGAGCCGCGTGAGGCTGTCTCGGCATGAGCCGCATAGGACGGCTTTATTCTGAACCGCATGAGAAGTCTTTGCTCGAGCCGTATACGAACGCCCACGTGGCAAGGCCACTTGGCATTTTTATGGCTCTCGGGGAATTTGTGTCAGAGATCTCTTTCTCCTTCCTAGAAGTCTGTCATTATGACAGAATCATAATTACTTATTTTCGTGTCAGGTCTGTCACCTTTTTCAGAGTTGTCAGCCGTCAAAATAATTAATACGAGAGGGCAGAGGAGAGGACTATCCCGCCACGTGTCTTCTGAGCCGCATGGGATGTCTTGGGCCGCATAGTCCCTTATGCCGCATGACTCTCTGAGCCGCATGGGCTTTCTGAGCCGCATGGGGTTCCTTGGCCGCATGGGTCATTTTTTTAATATTTTCCATGCTTCTACAAAGCATGGGTATGTCCGCATCAGCTCTTCATGCCGCATAGGCTTCTCTGGCCACATAGGCTTCTCTGGCCGTATACTGGTCTTGTGCCACGTAGGCGTCCCATTAATTGTTTCTGATTTGTTTTGATTTTAAAGTCATCTTTTGGATAGGATCCCAAGAGTCAGCATTAAATATTTGGATTTGTTTTGATAATTTGGGACAGTCTTTTGCATGAAAAGGGATAGAATCCCAAGGGTCGGCTTTATCTCCTAGGCAGCACAAAATTCGAAGAGTCTATCGGTTCACACGCCTCTTTCCAGCCTATAAATACGAGCAAATTTTGAATAGAGAGGTTCTTTACTCTCTTTTTTCCTCAATCTTTCTTGCCCTAGCCGTCGTTCTCTCTACTCTCGATCATCCATGGCCCCCAAGACTTCTTCCAGTGCTGCAGCGAAGGACAAAGGAGTTTCCTCTTCATCGAATACGGCAATCTCAAATTACCCCGACGTTCATCCTTCTATTGATGGTAAGAACGTTTGGGAAGAAAACTGCATGAGTTAAAACCCTAACTTTCATGGCTATGTCGCATATTTTATGCGTGGGCTTTTCCCTATCATACTTTGGCATAGTTAATGTGCTTTTTGTCTTCATTGAACTGCTCAAGTTTAGGGTGATGAATCCGCATAAGTTGTGCCATATGGGCCGTATGAACGCCTCATGACTGAACCACATGGAGTACGCTTCATATCTGAGCCGCATGAGAGTTGCTTCATGGCCGAGCCGCATGAGAGCTGCTTCATGACCGAGCCGCATGAGAGCTGCTTCATGACCGAGCCATATGAGAACTGTCTCATGACCGCATAAGCTCCTTATGAACTGGATCGCATAAGGACCCAGCTAATCAGATCCGCATAAGCTCCTCATGAACTGAACCGCAAAAGGATCCACCTAACAGATCTGCATAAGCTTCTTATGAATTGAACTGCATAAGGACCCACCTAACAGATCCGCATAAGCTTCTTATGAACCGAACCGCATAAGGACCCACCTAACAGAGCCGCATAAGCTCAGAAGTTATTAAGCGATTTTCCTCTGGCTATCTTCTGACTTCTTTCTTTTTTCTTTTTCAGTAAAGTTGCTGGTCAATCCTTCAGGGGAGCTTCTGGTAGGTCAAGCTCAGTTTGTTGTGGCCGTGAGGTTCGACCATGTGGTCGATTATGTGTTGGCCCAAATCACCAAAGATTAACCTGAGGAGAGGCTGAGGGATATCAGGAACCAATCCTTCTTCTTTCTCTTGAGTATGATGAACTCGAGAAAACTAGGGGGCACACATCTGAAACCCTCGTTCCTCTTTGGGGATGCTCTGACTGAGAAGAGCCCCAACGTTCTAGATATCTCTGAAAGTTGGAGTTTTTCTTCCAATGGGATGGCGATCCACATTCTTCAGATGGAGTGTCACTTCCCGCTGTCTTGGTTCAATATACTGCCGATGGACAGAAAAATGGTGGACTCCCTGACTCTGAGCCAACAGGGGATGTTTGTAGGTGATATCCACTATAATAAAATATCGCGATCGGTAATTAAAAGCAAGCTACAGATCAACCGTTCGGTGATGGGGTTGGCCCCGGGCAGCTTCATAAATGTGCAGGGCCCCAACTTCCTGTTCTTCCAAACTGATACCTTCATGAACCAGCTTGCTCAGAAGGGGTCATATCCCATTGGTCGGTTGGTACTGATGAACTGGATGAACCCCACCCCTTCATGGATCAACTTGACCTCGTGGGTCTTGAGGACATACAAGGATCTCCTGCTCGAGATTGGCATGTATCATGCCATTCGAGGCACCTGTTATGGTCTGTCCATGAACAAGAAGTTGTTCTTGGCTCTTCTTAAGATGTACAACCATCGAAAGGGGACCTTATTTACGCCTGGAGGAAAGATGGGGCTCGCCCTCCACGAGATACGTGAAGTGTCACGCCCCGACCCGGAATCACCCGAATCATCGTCCTCGCAGGGGGCGTGATGCCGCACGAGCCTGGAGTTGCGCTTGTAAGGCAAGATGACAAGTTCTCAAATGGTTATCTTTTGATTCGATATAAACAACGAAAGGAAACAGAGTATACGAAACAATTCTCTTTATTGATATCTGAAACTGAGGTTACAATGGCTTTCGATAGCCTAACAATATATGCCAGATTGGCTACAACACTCAGGTTCTCTCTTACCCATAAAGGATTTCACCATTCCATACATCATGCCTTCTATATCTCGGCCGCATCAATCCAGCTGCGTAGTCCGAGCGTCAATGCGATAGCACGCTTCAATGCGCTTTGGCATTCCAAGCCTTAACACGTTTAAGCAACGCTTCACCGCAAGCAATCCATTCCCTGCACCCTGTATGAAGCTGGTGGGGGATCAGTACGTTCGTCCTCGCATGTACTGAAGCAAAGATCATCCTTCCAAACCGATATTTTAATATTTATGTTGAATCATACAACTTAGCTTATGATCTTGCTATGTTCTCCTTAGGGTCAATTTCATAGCATCTTCGAAAGCGTAAAGCATGTTATCATAGCAGCATGTTATCGAATTGAATAGGCAAACAAACAAGCAATCTCGTGTTTGATTCGTGGCGTGACTTACCAAGTCGACGCACTCGCTCTTGCACCGACGCAAGGTGAATACGCCGTAATCCTTCCCTGTCATGTTATTGTGCATCTCTATGCAGGATCTCTATGCGGGACGCATATGCGCCTACGATTTCAATCCATCGTTCCATAACTATATGAGGGCCGTTGGCATATCCGTGCCGGAATGGACTAAAGGAGTTCCTTTCTTTTCTCTCCTTCTTTTCTCACTATTTGGTTGGACTGCCGGGCGTTTCACGGGTTGGTTCATATCCCAAACAATCGAAACGTTTCTGCTACATGCTATCATTTGCGGCTTCTCCTATCTTGTTTAAGGATGTGCGCCTACAAAGATTATCCATCCCTCTGCGGCCAAATCGGTTCCGAGGACCTCCGGCATTTAACCGTTTGGGGAGAATACTCGTGCACGAGCTATTATCACGATTTATTCTCAAGCCCATTCCAATCGACCATGCAACGCCCTATCATTCAAGTAATCAAATTCAAACAACCAAACATAGTCTTGAGTCCGAGACTCAGACTTATCATCTCGTATCTCTTTTATTTGCTTTCTGTGTTCTTACATTTCATACTTTGTTTCAATGATTCAATGGCATCGTGCCTCAACTCAATGCTCGTCAACCGAACGACCCGAAGGTCTCGAACACCTTTCGAGGCACCATGTCATATCCGACAGTTCTGCCACATTCATGCCACAACTGTATTCTCTTGCAACGAAGCTATCTTTTATTATCCCGTGCACGTAGGCACTCTTCGACCGTATCCCAATGTTCTATAACTTAGCATTCAATGTTCGGGGCTTGCGCGCTAGGGCGCTCGCCTATTGTCTTTCAATGTTCTAGCCGTCTAACTCGTGCATCAAGGCACGGTATGGTTCGTGCACTAAGGCACTCGCCGATTACAGTTATCCCATGTTCTTACGGCTTGCACACCGAGGCGCTCGCCTATGCGATATCCAATGTCCTATAGCGACTCGTGTATATTGATGCACGTTTCATTTCAATTGTTCTAACTTAGTGTTCGACTCACACTATGATTCATCTCCAATCGGCCATGCCCGTGGCGTCGATAGGTTAACTTAGCATACAATGATATATTTGACTTATTGAATGAAGGAGTAAAACGAAGTCAATCCTCCCACCTTGAGTCGATATGCCTTCGTCGTTTCGCCGAGCCGATGCGGCTCGATTTTCTAACTTTGTTGCACGGCCACTCTCCTGACTTAGCCATTCGAGCACTTCGTGCTTCACTGAGTTATACGTCAGATTTGCCTTAGCGTGCCCAAGTCTCGACCCGTCGCAAGACGACGATTTGATTTTGCGGACCCCTTACTAAATATTGCAAAAGATCGACCTCTAATATTTTCCCGTCAAAGTATAACCTGCACACGAAACCAACTAAAATCAATACTTGCTTCGATTCAGACTTGCGCCTTGGTCGATTCGATTTCTTAGAATCTTCGAGCCGATTCAACGCACTCATCCTTCGGGGCAACGCGGCGCTTCGCATCGATTCAACTCGTTGCATTCTTTCGGGATAAGGCAACTCTTCTCATCGACAAAGTTGATACGTTTCTCGGGACAACGTAACTCGCCCTTCGATTTGCATCGATACATTTTATTCGGTCCATGCGACTCGTTGAGTCAACGCTTCAGCGTAATGCGCCGTGCGGAGCGGGGCATTACAGAATATACCACTCAAAACAAGGTTCGTCCTCGAACTAAAGTTAACACTCCGACTAAGTGTTTTATAGATCGTATCACGATCTCGTCCCACCAATATTGTTCAATCTCACACTATCTTGCAAGCTTTCATTTTAACGTTTCAAGTCTTTCCTGCAGCTCGATTTGAATTTTGTATACAACTCGATTTGGATTCATACCTATATTCAAGGCATCCCGAAGATATATGTATTTCGACCGAGTCCAGTCATAGCAAATTGGAACAAAGCTGACAGATAAATTTCAATCCTATGCTTGCCATCTCGTACTCTCGATCGGACTTATCCTTTGCAACTGTTCTCGAAATTTTATCGCATATGCATATTGATACACATGCGATTCATTCAACAAGGTCACTGCACTCGACGCGATTCAAAATCACATTTCTTATTTCGTATGTTTTATCGGGACTATCAATTCTACGCATCGTGTCAAGCCGTCGCGCATCCGATCGCAACGATCCTCCGCAACGCCTTGCGTTCGAAGTCGCTACCCAACTATTTTCGAAGTCTGGCTATGCACTTATCTCGATTATGATTTCCTTCGTTGAATTGCAAATGCATCAACATTCAGGGCTACGCCCGCTGGTTACTTACATAGTCCCCGTGCTTAGATTCTTTCGACGCAAGTTTAAATTAACATTACACAAAGGCCACAATCTATCCTACATGAAAGTTTACAGCAAGGCGACAGTGCTCAAGGCAACGATCGCCTTAGCACGAAGGTCCTTACGACGCGTCTTACGTTCAATTTCCTAACGAGTAGGAATTCACTAGCCGAATTCCCAACTTATCTGCCTCGCAACATCGAACATAACTTCGATTCACGCAAGCTCAATTGCAAGGTGAATCCGAATCTATCATATGTCATTCCCTCTCGTGCATAGCACGATTCTCGCACTCGCCTATCCGAATCACCAAGTCCGTTGGTGAATTCTAGTTCGACCGTCGACCAATATAACCATTCAAGTATTCATCTGACGAATACTCAAAATCTAACTATATCATTCTCAATCGAAAGTTGTTCCAACAATTTTCGATCGCCTAGACTTATCGTCAACATGCACCATGTTATATTTGTTATCGGTGCAATCTCATATGCGATATCGCATGGGTCATCTTACGGTCTGCAGCATTCAATTTGATTTGGCGGTCAAGTCTTCTAGGGTCAGCTGCCCCGAAGCTACGCTCGATAATGGTAGATCATCACCAAAGGACAGTTAATACGAACCATGCTATATCTTATTTCGGAGCCAAATCACGTTCCGACGATTCTATGTGACTACCCAATTTCAAACAAAACCATTTCTATCGGCGCAACTGATGCGCAACTAGCCTTTGAGTTAAGTCATGCACTGCCGTCGATGATTCTGCAATTTACGAAACATCTACTCATATCCAGTTCGAGTCTATCTTATTTGCAGGTCGACACACGAGATGCTATACGCATCAAGCAATCGTCGATGACTTATAGTCTCGTCTTTGATCAATCACAAAATTTACTATCAACCAAGTTCGTTCATTCTCGTATCCTTACTTACAAAATTTTGATAGCGCAAGGCGCACTCCATTTTGTATTCTCACATCGTGCTTACGTTTCCTTGCATATCGATCTTAATAGTTTATATCAATTTCGATAGCAAGAGGGTCGACTTCGAATCCGTTTCAACGTCAACTTAACTCGTATCGCATACATCCAAGTTCGCAACAAACTTTTCCATACGCATCTGTTCGTTCTCCGATTCACCGCATCCCGCTATACTTTGATCGCGTAACTGAGTTACCGATTATCCAACATCGAACCCTCGAGTTATACGATCACGCCCTCTAAGTTTTGCGTGTTTTTCAGTCGTACTCAAATGAGTTTTGCCGTAACGCAACCAACTATTTCTTAGGCACGATTTCTCACGTCAACCAACTTTCTTACCGAAGTCGCACCTCATGCGATTCAATTTTTAATGTTTGCATCGCCTAACATTTCTATCGAGATCGCAAGTCGTACGATTCGATTCGTCTTGCCCAACGTTTCTACCGAGATTGCAAGTCGTGCGACTCATTTGTAAGCTCGAGTATTCCTTTCCCGTCGATCCGATTATTGCGTCAAGGCATAATCGTTTCGCTAGTCTCGGTCGTACGACCGACTTATCATTCTCGTTCGACGTATCGTTCATTGATACGAGTCTCGCCTTATCGTCCCAACCGAATTTCGAAGAACACTTGCATCAACATACCGTCATACAAATTTTCAATCGAGTCTCGGTACTCCCCCGTCCGTTGCGGACAAACTTTTCACAATTCTCACAAAGCGTTGATACAATTTATCGTACAAGCGATATACCATATACCACTCGAAATCGAGTCATTCATCGCCTACGTGGTATGGCATATACCACTCGAAATCAAGCCATTTCCCTCGTACTATACTCAGTATAACCCGACAATCTCTTCTGACTCACGATTTCTGCAGTGATCGTGCTTGATCACTAACCGTAACTTTAATTCTATCAAAATCCGACACAACTCGGTCAATGTTCTCGTTTGCCAACATAAGTTTGGTGTGCAACCGAACGATTCGTTCTATCGATTTATGAATTCAATTCTTTCCTTACGTTGCATCTCGTGCAACAATTTATTCAGATACGCGTTGCACCCCGTGTAATAATTTTCACTTCCGATACACGTTGTACATCGTGCTACGATTTATTTCCGACACTTTCATTTCACTTTGTACAACAATTTATTTCCAATTTCCTTTGCACTTCGTGCAACGATTAATTTGATATGCGTTGCACCACGTGCATTGATTTTACTTTCCAACACGCGTTGCACATCGGGCAACGATTATTTCTGATATTTACCGCACCTCGTGCAACGAATTACTCTCGACTTTCCAAGTCAATGCACAATCCGTTTAACACATTCGGTATTGGCTTATCACTTCTCACTTTCATTTTAACGCATATTCACTATTACTCGTTGCACTTCGTGCCTCATTTTATTTCTCTTTCAACATGTTACATTGCGACAATATCTCAAATCGTATTTCACAATTTGTTGCGCTTGCAGCAACTAACATTTTTACGGCTCGTTGCATTCAATGCAATATACCCTTCGCGACTTTCTTAGCAAACATCATGAAATTTCCAAAACACATGTGGCAAAATTTTACGATTGTATTAGACTTATTGTATGGAACATCCAGTGCGGCATCGAGTAGAGTCAAGAGTGATATCAAGTGGTGGTGGGCAAATTTTCGAAATGTAATGAAGCGAGCGTCCAGAGGAAATTGAGCCTAGAGCTCTGATACCAATTTGTCATGCCCGACCTGGAATCACCCGAATCATCGTCCTTGCAGGGGGCGTGATGCCGCAAGAGCCTAGAGTTGCGCTCGTGCAAGACAATATGACAAGTTCTCAAATGGTTATCTTTTGATTCGATATTAACAACGAAAGGAAACAGAGTATACGAAACAATTCTCTTTATTGATATCTGAAACTGAGGTTACAATAGCTTTCGATAGCCTAACAATATATGCTAGATTGGCTACAACACTCAGGTTCTCTCTTGCCCATAAAGGATTTCACCGTTCCATACATCATGCCTTCTATATCTCGGCCGCATCAATCCAGCTGCGTAGTCCGAGCGTCAATGCGATAGCACGCTTCAATGCGCTTTGGAATTCCAAGCCTTAACACGTTCAAGCAATGCTTCGCCGCAAGCAATCCATTCCCTGCACCCTGTATGAAGCTGGTGGGGGATCAGTACGTTCATCCTCGCATGTACTGAAGCAAAGATCATCCTTCCAAACAGATATTTTAATATTTATGTTGAATCATGCAACTTAGCTTATGATCTTGCTATATTCTTCTTAGGGTCAATTTCATGGCATCTTTGAAAGTGTAAAGCATGTTATCATAGCAGCATGTTATCGAATTGAATAGGCAAACAAACAAACAATCTCGTGTTTGATTCGTGGCACGACTTACCAAGTCGACGCACTCGCCCTTGCACCGACGCAAGATGAATACGCTGTAATCCTTTCCTGTCATGTTATTGTGTATCTCTAAGCATGATCTCTATGCGGGACGCATATGCGCCTACACTTTCAATCCATCGTTTCTTAACTATATGAGGGCCGTTGGCGTATCCGTGCCGGAATGGACTAAAGGAGTTCCTTTCTTTTCTCTCCTTCTATTCTTATTATTTGGTTGGGCTGCCGGGCGTTTCACGGGTTGGGTCACATCCCAAACAACCGAAACATTTTTGCTACATGCCATTATTTGCGGCTTCTCCCATCTTGTTTAAGGATGTGCGCCTACAAAGATTATCCATCCCTCCGCGGCCAAATCGGTTCCGGAGACCTCCGGCATTTAACCGTTTAGGGGGATACTCGTGCACGAGCTATTATCACGATTTATTCTCGAGCCCATTCCAATCGACCATACAACGCCCTATTATTCAAGTAATCAAATTCAAACAACCAAACATAGTCTTGAGTCCGAGACTCAGACTTATCATCTCGTATCTCTTTCATTTGCTTTCTATGTTCTTACATTTCATACTTCGTTTCAATGATTCAATGGCATCGTGCCTCAACTCAATGCTCGTCAACCGAATGACCCGAAGGTCTCGAACACCTTTCGAGGCACCATGTCATATCCGACAGTTCTGCCACATTCATGCCACAACTGTATTCTCTCGTAATGAAGCTATCTTTTATTATCCCGTGTACGTAGGCACTCTTCGACCGTATCCCAATGTTCTATAACTTAGCATTCAATATTCGGGGCTTGCGCGCTAGGGCGCTCGCCTATTGTCTTTCAATGTTCTAGCCGTCTAACTCGTGCAGCAAGGCACGGTATGGTTCGTGCACTAAGGCACTCGCCGATTACAGTTATCCCATGTTCTTACGGCTTGCACACCGAAGCGCTCGCCTATGTGATATCCAATATCCCATAGCGACTCGTGCATATTGATGCACGTTTTATTTCAATTGTTCTAACTTAGTGTTCGACTCACACTATGATTCATCTCCAATCGGCCACGCCCGTGGCGTCGATAGGTTAACTTAGCATACAATGATATATTTGACTTATCGAATGAAGGAGTAAAAAGAAGTCAATCCTCCCACCTTGAGTCGATATGCCTTCGTCGTTTCGCCGAGCCGATGCGGCTCGATTTCCTAACTTTGTTGCACGGCCACTCTCCTGACTTAGCCATTCGAGCACTTCGTGCTTCACTGAGTTATACGTCCGATTTGCCTTACCGTGCCCAAGTCTCGACCCGTCGCAAGGCGACGATTTGATTTCGCGGACCCCTTACTAAATATTACAAAAGATCGACCTCTAATATTTTTCCGTCAAAGTATAACCTGCACACGAAACCAACTAAAATCAATACTTGCTTCGATTCGGACTTGCGCCTTGGTCGATTCGATTTCTTAGAATCTTCGAGCCGATTCAACGCACTCATCCTTCGGGGCAACGCGGCGCTTCGTATCGATTCAACTCGATGCATTCTTTCGGGACAAGGCAACTCTTCGCATCGACAAAGTTGATGCGTTGCTCGGGACAACGTAACTCGCCCTTCGATTTGCATCGATACATTTTATTCGGTCCATGCGACTCGTTGAGTCAACGCTTCAGCGTAATGCACCGTGCGGAGCGGGGCATTACATGAAATATCTAAGTTTCTCTGGGGAGATAAAGTCTTTCAGGCGTGTACCCCTACGAATGAAGAATTTGAGGAGTTGGAGCAACGGTTTCCGGGCTTTGTGGCTGTCTACCGGGAACTACTATGACACAATAGTACGTGCCAGCAGATATTAAAGAAGAAGAAAAATAGCTCGGAAGGGAACCTTCCTCATACCAGGACCTGGCTTAGCTATCTTTTTGAGCTAAGCACCTTAGGTCGGGTTTCCCCCCGACGCCCTCGAACCCGGGAGGAGGTGCAGAACCAAGTGTCGACCGCCAAGAGGGTGAAAACCACGGACGACAGATTTGGGAGCCAAACCGACTCCTTTAATTATTTTTATCAGGATACCCAGAAGATGTCTGACAAGGCTCTCCTGGCGGGATTTCTGATGGTGTGGTTGCAAAACTGCATAGTTTCAGAGGGGCTGATGCTATCGAGAGAATCAGCCGTAACCTGATCCTCCCTGTAGTGAAGCTAGTCTTTGGGCACATACTAGCTCTTCTTCCTGCCTTGGTATGTAGCGTGTATCGTGAACTCCGCACCTTCTCATCCAAGGTCATTGCTTGCGACATGGCAAAAGACTTTGAACGAATCGAGCTGCCCTACCATTATTTGATGGGGTGGCTGTTGATGCATTACCAGTCTCTGATGAGGCCTAGCCCCGAGGATGACGTGACTGCTGATGATGCCTTCATCTATCAGTACCGCCGCATGCCTTGGGAGTACACAACCATGTCCATCTATCGGATGGCGCTGGCGCGAGTGGACAGATACTCCTTTTTTGTGTCTGTTCCTTATTTTACAAATGAAGAAGTAAGCACCGTGCATCTTGATGGTGTTGTGTCTCCTAAATTCTTGCCTGAAAAGATGCTTCTCTGGTTGCAGAACATTCGTCCGGCACATCTGTTGTATCGCAACCGTAATTACGTCTTTTTGGAGCCTTACTTACCCAACCGATTCTCCTGGCAATTTGGGTACATTCAAATGTTTTTGGACAATCCCAGCTCCTGCCTAGGCTTTGAGGGCAGCGTCCTTGACGGCATCCGGGCTTTGGCACTACTATAGCGCGGTTCACACCCGTGCCACCTTCTCTGTTCCTGACGCTGGAGAGTCGGGACACATTTTGTACATGGTGGCTTTGTACCATGTTATGGTGAATAAGCCCTCGAGAGACTTTGACCCAAGTACCAGCTTTATTATTGGTACTGTCTTAGAAAAAAAAGCCAAGGATCAAGAAGGGGAGCGCAGTTGATGTATCTGACTCGGAGTCTACCAATGTGGAAGAAGAGGAAGACCCTGATAACTTGCCTCCTTCTCCTGCAGATGATTTGGCGACAGGTCAGTCCCCTGTTGCACCTAGTCCTTCCCGGAAGCATAGCAGGCATGCTCCCTCTGCCGGCGGCATGACTTACTCCCGAAAATGGGCTACGGTCAAGCCTCGTGGGCCGATTATTAGGGAGAGAAGCAAAGATATTGACACCGTTTCGGAGGTGAATCGAGTTACGATCCCTTTTTTTTGTTCTTCTTTTTTGTTCTTTTCTGAAATAATCTGAATATTTTCCTTTTTTTTAGGCGTCGGGAGAAGTGAACTCCTCAGAGCCGACTGCCGCCTCTGAGGTTGACCTTGATCTAGCCGCCTTGATTAGAGATATGACAGCCGAGCTTACCTCCACCAGGGTCGTCCCGGCGACGACTGAGTTTCCTTCCGCTGTTAACATCTCAATCTTGGGCGATATGGGCTCTACTGAACCAATCCCCGAGGTTGCTGAACCTCAGCCGATTGATGCTGACCCAATTGTATCCACCTCCGGGGCCGATGAGGCAGAGGAAGCGGCTGCAATCAGCTCAAATGTTGCCATTGAAGAGGAGACTGTGGCTGTGAGTGAGCCTCAGCTTCAGCAACCCTCCCTTGGTAAGCTAAGTCATGTTTTGACTAGTGAGGAGGTTCATTTGCTCTATCTTCATATCCTTCGGGTTAAACTGATCGATGGTTGCTTCGGACAAACAGGTCCTGCTCCTTCGCTTCCGGCGATGGACATCATCGAGAAGGAAGTCGCCAGAGGGGATCTGGTGGAAGAAAGTATGCCTCCTCCTCCTCCAACTCACATCGAGGAACCTCCTGCCGTATCGAATTCAGGAGAACAAGCAGTAGAACAGCCGGGACGGGGAGAAATGGTCCCTGCACCCTCCTTGGTTCATGTGACTTCAATACCAGAGGTTGACCTTTCTACCCTGGCAAGCCTCCGGATCCTTCGGGCGGCAGAGGAGGAGATGGCTGCTATTCAGGCGTCCTATCATTCGAAAATTGTTTCTATAGTGATAGGGGCGTCAAGTTCTGGTGCATCTTTCTCACGACCGTCTTCAACTTTTCCAGTTACTCTTCCTTTGACACCGTCTTCTTCAGAAGTTCTAGATGAGTCATTGAAGGACGTGATCGATAGTTTCTACCACCACCTGAAACGAAGGGTCGAGGCTGCTCTGGAGAGGGGGGACATCTTTTGCGTTGGCTCGTCAATATGCCCGTGGCCAGATTGAACTCCTCAGGACACTCCCCGGCGGGGCAAGGATAGTTGAGCATTTGGAGCCCAAATTACTAGAAGCTGATCAGCTCGTGACTCAATTTCAAGGACTGCAGCAAGTCGATCGGTCTTTAGCAATAGATTAGGAGCATGACTTTCTTTTAACTGCCATGGAAAAGGTAAGGACGGTACGGGAGACGTCCAAGCCTGCTCTGATGAAGGACCTTCGAGATTTGTCGCTGAAGTACGATCAACAAAGCCGCAGCGGAGAGGACTGTATCGCTCGAAAAGAGGCCGCCTCTCGTGGGATAAACGATACTAAGGAGCAGATCCTCCAGCTTCGGAGAAAATTGGTTTCTTTGGAGTCTGAGCTGCAGGCCTCGCTTGAATTCAATGAGCTAATTTTTCGGAAGACCGACAAGATCACCCGAACCTCAGATGCACTGGAGCGTGCACTGAAGAAACTTGAAGACGGTTGGCAGGCACATGCACATCTGGAGGATACAGAGAAGCTGACGCAAGAGGCTGAGCGCCGGGCTACCCTGGGAATTGAGCGGTTGACGTCCAAGCTGAAGGACCGGCTCAGAGAATTGTGTGTTGCCGAACCATAATCGGCTTTTTCTTTCTTTAATTATTATTTTTCTCCTTTTTTTAACAGAGACATGGTCCCAGAAAATGTAGTACTCTTAATTTTTTAAATAAATAAATATGTTTACATCATCCTTTATCTGTTGTGCTTGTACCGTTTCTTTGGTATTATGGTATTTGCCCCACTGGGGACTTTCTGCGAACCTATTACCCTTGGTATACCTTGGTTTTAGGTATAGATAATAAGTTTGATAGAGATACCTAGAACAACTCCGTGGTAAGGCAGGTCTGGAAGTTCTTGGTATTGGGCGAAAGAATGCCATACACTACCAAAAAAACCAAATTTAGCGACGGCCAGATCCGTCGCTTATCCGTCGGTAACATAAATTACCGACGTAATGACGACGGATATTTGATGAAAATGGCCGTCGGGAAAAACGTCGTCGCTAAAAAATGTCCGTCGCTAAGCCGTCGGACAAATAATTATCCGACGGACTAGTGACTGGTTAGCGACGGTTGTCTTTCACCTACTTAGCGACGGATTAGCGACATGTTCCCGTCGGTTTACATGCCATATAATATGAAAATATCCGTCGCTAATCCGTCGTCAATAGGTCGGTAAAAGCGTATCAGAGAGGTTCCTGATACGCAAAATCAGTCGCTATTCCGTCGCCATTCCGTCGTTAACCTCGATGTTATAGCGACGTATTAGCGACGGGTAGGTCGTCGGCCTGGTTCTGGAAAGCTTCCATATTTCCAGAACCATGTCGACGGATAATTGGTCGCTCATCCGTCGCTAGTCCGTCGTCATCCTCGACCGATTAGCGACGGATTAGCGACCAACTATCTGTCGCTAAGTCTCTGGAAACCTACCATATTTCCAGAACCATGTCGACGGATTCGCCGTCGCTAGGTAGTCGCTATTCCGTCGGTACCTGCAAAATATTTTATATCACCCAGTTAGCGACGGATATGTCGTCGCTCTTTCCGTCGGTAACTGCAAAATATTTTATATCACCCAGTTAGCGACGGATATTCCGTCGCTCTTCCGTCGGTAACTGCAAATATTTATATAATCCGTCGCTAGTTAGTCGCTAGTCCGTCGCTAAATGTAACATCAATTAAAAAAAATTACAGAAACATTCTATTTCCTTTTCGTAAATATTACACATTCATAATATCCAATATCCAAACATCCATGTACGATCAACAAATATCCAAATATCCATCCAAACATCCATGTACGATCAACAAATATCCAAATATCCAAATTCATGATATCCAATATCAAATATCCAATAACAAATATCCAAATATCCAAATTCATAATATCCAAATATCCAAATTCATAATATCAAAAAACAGTACAAATATCATTTTCCCGGAGATGGATCGCGTGGTCGTCTCGGCGCCGCCTCGGCTCTGCGGATGTACTCTTCCACCATGTACGCCGGCACCTGGGACAACACATGCTCTGGAAGCGTGCGGAGCTGCTCTGCCGACATCATGTCCATGAGCCCAATGAGCGCAGTATCCGGTACCAGGTGGACCTCGGCATTACGGTCAAATGAATAACGTCCAGGGTCGGAAGGACCGGCAACCGCAGTAGACGTACCGGGAGCAGACGGATCTGGACCGGGAGCAGAAGGACGCGGAAGGCGCTCCAGCACATCCGACATTAGACTCCGCATTTCCGACATATCGGAGGTGAGAGTCGCAAGCTGCGTCCTCATATCGTCCGACGGGGGCATAGGAGGAGGCGGGGGCGGTGGATATCTCGGAGTCGCGCCCTGCAACGACGCCGCCATGGAACCTACGCCGTAGACGCGCCCTTTATTAAAGCCGCCGACAGACTCTACGAACACGTCGTCGTAGCGAGCGGCCATAGAAGAGGGCGTCTGGGTGGGCGTCGTTTCGTCGACAACCTCGGCAGGGGGCTCAATCTGACTAAGGGCCTCACGATATGCAGCCTATCCAATGAATGTGTTTATACTATAAGTTTTCCTAAGTTATAATCTAAATCCTATGTTTCCCTAAGTTATAATTTGAATCCTACGTTCACCTAATTAAGTTAACAATAATTATATTACTAATATAAATCTCATAAACGTAATTACTTACATCAGTCGCCTGGGCCCTCGCGTCGACGAAGCTCCTGTCTGCCCGCCTCTTGTGTGTATGCAGGAATACATCGTAGGCGGTGACCGACTCCGGCTCTCTCCCCTCCTTTACCGCCTGTCGTGCCTGCATACGAAATATACGTCGAATTTAATTAACTACGTATATTAATAGTACCGAATTTAATAGTGAAATGAATTTACGGTATCTCACCAAATCTGCACGCGTCGCTGCGTGGGGCTTTGAACCTCCCGTATGCAGAGCAGCGACCTGTCTGCTCGCCTTCGCTTTCTCTGATTTCTCCCTGTACTGAGCAGTATTCATCTTATCCAACATCTGCTCGTAGTACTCCTCCCGGAGCCACTTCTTCCTCGAATGCGCCGTACGAACGTCGTACACCGCATCCCGTATCTTCTTCCCGGCGGCGGCTTTGTAGGCCTTGCGAATCAACTCCTCGCGATGGGGGGGCCACCAGAACGTCGTCTGACATACAAATTAAATTATCACGTAATTAAAAAATTAGTGGATTAAAGAATAATTAATAATTAACCAAAAGATATATATATACCTTCATCTCCTCGAGCCAGACGTACTGCATGTTCTGAGGCACCTCAGAAAAATTGAGGTAGGGGCCATGGTAGTTTTCCCGGATAATTTGCCCGAGTATCCGGGCAGCATCAAACGGGAAAAACCTACAAAGAAGCAAAGACTGGATTATTAACTTGAATAAATGAAACAAATTTAATAAATTAACTTAAATTTACATACGTATCACCCGCGGGCCATAGCTCTCGTCGGTTCTTGCCTATCGGCCTCTCTGGAGGCGTCGGAGGATCCGCGGGTCCGCGGATGTACTCACCGGTAGCAGGATGAAGCTGAATCCGGGGGTACTCCGAAGCCCACCCTGCAGTAACTGATGGTGTACCCGCTGGTGCATCCGGAGGCGGAACGGATCCGCTAGCGGATGGAGTCTCAGGCCTCGATGAAGATGAATGTAGCGCAGAGGTAGATCGACGGCGGGAAGAGTCTGTGGCCGGGCTCTCCAGGTCGGGATCGGAGGACTCTATATCCGAGGAATGTGGAAGGCGACCACGACCGCTACCACCACGACCGCTACCACCACGTCCACCACGGCCAGTGCCGCTACCACCACGCCCACCACGGCCAGTACCGCCACCACCAGCACCACCACGGCCAGTACCGCCACCACCAGCACGAGTGGTAGTGACCATGACCTGTAAATAGAACACATAAATATAATTAACAATATAGAAGTATAAATGAATATAAAACTGAACTAAAATATATATACCAGCAGCAGGGCGGCGAGTACCGTCAAGACAATGAGAACTAAGAGTGCCATCTGTAAAAAGAAAATCATACAATAAGTAGATGATCGAACGACAAAAACATAAACTGAAATAAGAATGTGTCCGTCTAAACTGAATTCACTAAGTTAGTTGTAAGTGCTTCTAATATATACCGATATTTAATCTAATCATCATTATCGTCCTCGTCCTCATCGTCATCGTCATCGTTCTCATCCTCATTCTCATCGTCGACTTCATCTATATCATCATCCTCATCGTCGACTTCATCTGTATCATCATCCTCATCCTCATCCTCATCCTCTTCTTCTTCTTCTTCTTCTTCTTCTTCTTCTTCTTCTACTTCTTCTTCAGGCTCAATACTTGGGACAAGACGCCTCTTTCTCCCCTGGTTGACAGCTAAGTCTTGTATATCAACCTCTTCCTCCCCTCTATTTTCCTCAGCATGAGGTATATCGACATCTTCCACGTCCATGGTATCCGACTGTTGTCCCATGTATTGGGGCTTCTCGATTTGGTCCTCTTGGTATGCTGGGTCTCCAACGTTGAATGTATTTCTAGATTTAATCTTGCATACTGCCCACCAGTCAAACCGATCTCTACGACGCCTTGGGTAGCTTGTATAGTAGACTTGAACAGCCTGACTTGCTATCGCAAACGTGTCGGACCCTCTATACCTCCTGCGATGATTTATATCGACGAATCCAAATTGTTTATCGATTCTCCAACCGATATTTGGTCTCGTATCGAACCACTCACATTTGAACATCACAATATGCATATCATATGGGGCACTATATTGTAAATCTACAATCTCCCGAAGCACTCCATAATAGTCAAAGTCCGGCTCGTCGTCATAGATGGTGCCTCTTATGCAAACACCAGAATTCTTGGTATCGAAGCCGTCATTGAGAAATTCGGCATTTATAGCATGCTGAGTTGACTTAAACTTGAAGCCATTAACGACATAGCCTGACAAAGTCTTTGCATGCTTCTTCGGTCCCAATGCCAAATAACGAATGCTCTCATTTATGAGTGTTGTTTCAGGCAATAAAACCTGTAAACATGTATTGATAATTTAAATATTTTAGCTGCATATATTTTAATGGTAGCCGCATAACATATTATCTCAATTACTTACGTATTTACGAAACCAGGACGGAAACGTACAATCAACCTCTCTTTGAAGTCCCTCATCTGTAATATATGGTGTCCTCATTTTGACTTCACCTCTAAATACACTGTTAGAGAGAATAAAAATAAGTGTAGTCACTTAATTTACCAAATTAGAGATTATAACGAGGCGTAGTCACTTACTTCTCCAAATCTCTCACTTCTTGTATGTCACAATTTAACAAGACATATCGGTGAGCGGTATCATACTCATCGTCGGTCAACCACCGTTTCTTACTAGCCCCAATAGGCTTGCCCCTTAAATTGAATATAGCTCCATCCTCAACGTCTTCTTCATTCCTTTGAGGTCTATTTCGATTTGTCTCGACATGAGTATCGAAATAAATGGAGCAGAAATTTGACACCTCCTCGATAAGATATGATTCGCATATCGAAGCCTCTATATGAGCCTTGTTGCCAACTTTCTTCTTTAGATGGTGTAGGTACCTAAAGAGACAAATTATCTTGAGAATTAACAATGAATTGTAAAATGCACTTAAATTTCACTTAAATTATATCGATTTTTATTTACCTTTCAAAGGGGTACATCCATCGATAATGAACAGATGCACCGACACAGGCTTCGTATGCTAGATGAATCGGTAGATGCTCTATGCTGTCGAAAAAGCCCGGTGGAAATATTTTCTCTAACTTGCAGATTGTTAAGACAATCTTCTCCTCAAGTTGTACCATATGTTGCACCGTCAGCTTAGTTGAACAGATATCCCTGAAGAATGTAGACAGCTCGGCCAACGGAACCCATACAGCAGAAGGCAACAACTCTCTCAAAGCAATGGGCAGTAATCTTTCCATAAACACGTGGCAGTCGTGACTCTTCATTCCCGTTAGCTTGCGTTCATTGAGATCAACGCATCTAGACAAATTCGAAACATAGCCGTCGGGAAATCTTAAATTAGATATCCACTTGCAGATTATTAATCTATCTTCCTTGCTCAATGTGTATGGCGCTATAGGCTTACTTAATTGTCCACCAGCACCCCTTTGTATCAAGTTCAGATGAGGACGCTTGCATATCTCGGCTATGTCTTGTCTTGCTTTTGGATTGTCCTTCGTCTTTCCTTTAATATCCATTACGGTATTGAAGACATTATCGAACACGTTCTTTTCGATATGCATGACATCAAGATTATGCCTTATAAGATTATCTTTCCAATAAGGCAAGTCCCAGAAGATACTCCGTTTGGTCCAGTTATGGCTTTGTCCGAACCCCTCGACACGATGGTTCGATGGATCTTCCATTGCGGTGGGCAATTCCTTTACAGCTTCCCAAATATCGTATCCCGAAAATCTGGCAGGAGGTTGAGAAAATTCTTGTTTTCCATATCTGAACGCGTCCTTATTCTTTCTCCAAGGATGGGTCGCGGGCAGAAATTGACGGTGACAGTCAAAGAAAGAAGTTTTTCCTCCATGCCTAAGGCGGAACGCCTTACTATTTTCCATGCATATCGGACAAGACATGTTGCCGTGCGTACTCCATCCCGACAGCATACCGTATGCTGGAAAATCATTGATTGTCCACATGAGTGAAGCTCTCATCTGAAAGTTCTGTTTCCTGGAAATATCATAGGTCGTGACGCCGATCTCCCACAGCTGTTTCAGCTCATCCACCAACGGCTGTAAATATATATCGATGTTATTCGTCGGATTTTTAGGACCGGGTATGATAGCTGTCAGAAACATATAAGGAGTCTTCATACACATCCATGGTGGCAGATTGTAAGGGGTAAGAATGACCGGCCAGCATGAGTACTGAGATCCCGACTGTCCGAAAGGGGCGAAGCCATCAGCACATAGCGCCAGGCGTACATTTCTAGGCTCTGCAGCAAAATCTGGATGACACAAATCAAAATGTTTCCACGCCTCTCCATCCAAAGGATGTGACAATTCTCCTTCGTCCTTTATGCGTTCTTCGCTGTGCCACGTCATGTGTTCTGCTGTATTTAGAGACATATACATCCTCTGCAAGCGCTTCGTGATCGACAAGTAATGCATATACTTGTAAGGACGTCGTTTTCTAGTCGACTTTCCTTTTCCCTGTACTGGCTTGTAACGATCTGCATTACAGAAGCTGCAACTTTCTGATACGCAATTCTCTTTGTAGTACAACATGCATCCGTTGCGACAACAATCTATCTTCTCGTACCCCAGTCCCAGTTGTCGGACCATCATCTTTGACTTGTAGAAGTTTTTTGGTAGCTCTTTTGATTCCTTCGGTAACACCTCCTTGATTACTTCTGTGATCCGATTATAGCAAGCTTGTGGCAAGTTAAAATCAGACTTTATGTTCAACAACCGCATCGTCACTGACAGTGCGGAATGAGTCTCACAACCAGGATATAGAGAAGTATCTGCGTCCTGAAACATGTCATAGAACTCCTTCGCCTCGGGATTAGGATCCTCCGGATCAAAATTAGGCCCTGCCGCATCATACACCATATCTCGTGCAAGGTTCTGCAGATCTCCATAATCAACAGAGCATCCGTGGTCTTCGATGACATCCGTTGCAGCATTATCATCAAAAGCATAAGTAGCAGCTTCCGTAGCCTGTCTTTCCGAATATAGTTCACCTTGCGATGACCACAGGCCGTAATTACGTACGAAACCCTTACGGGTCAAATGATCTCTCACAGTCACCACTTCTTCGTAACGTCTATTGTGACATTTAACACATGGACACTTAATTTTGTTACCGTCCATGTACTGAGCTTTGCTCATTGCATAATTAAGAAATACTTCCACGCCTGCCTGAAAATCGTCACTCACACCAATTCTACTCTCGTGTTGCCGTTTGTACATCCATGTACGATCAACAAAATAACGACTCATCCTCAATTTGGATGTGAAAATCTGTATCGTAAGACAAACTAAACATAAGAATAGCCCGATACCGATACTCATAAATTTGGATTAGGGTTAGGATGTTAGATATAAATGAACTAGGTGATGTAGAGTACAATATAGGAAACTGTGAATGGACTGAAAGTTGCACATGAGAAGGTTCAATGAAGGGCCCATAAATGGGTTCACATGATAAGTTAGTAAGAATCCACATCACTATACATACTCCCCCGTCTCAGGAGTGTGTCTGGCTCCTATTTAGAACAGCACAGGTCACAACATGTCCAGAATAGCAAAACAGAGCTCTACAATGTATATCGGTATCGGACTATTCCTACGAGTATTGGTATCGGCGATATCAATACTCGTGTGAATAGGAGATTGCAATATAAGTCTAAGCTATCTAGCTAACATGTATACTTGTATTTACATTGTATCATAACTTGTATCTAGTTACCTTGCTAATCATGTATATACTCTTAACATATATGTGAAGACACTATACTAACATGTATTTAAATCAAGGTTCAAAGTATCGGTATCGGAATCGGTAGTATCGGCGGTATCGGTAGTATCGGCGATATCGGTAGTATCGGTAGTATCGGTGCGCGATATCGGTAGTATCGGCGGTATCGGTAGTATCGGCGGTATCGGTAGTATCGGCGATATCGGTAGTATTGGTATCGGCGATATCGGTAGTATCGGCGGTATCGGATCGAAGTATCGGATGTTTAGTGCAGGGTACGTGACATTGTGAAAGCAATACAAAGTAGCAGTAAAAGGTAATGTGATGCTCAAGCAGCAATGCACAAACTAAATATGTACAGGACATCTTGATGATGGCAATTTCATGACAAGTGCAGTATAAAATTTGTGTTCCTAGCAATATGGGTGGTGCACAGATGCTAGGATATGCATCTAGGGTGTTTAGAGTGTTAAACAAACATGGTATAACCAAAACGACAAACTTCACACCACAGAACAGTGAACACAAAGAATAAATCATAACCCGAGCCTCCCCCTTGGCCAAATAACCCATCAAACCCTCTCCAATTCACATGGCACAGCCCACACATATATAACAGTATATTAGCAACATTATAGACTAATTACAATTGAAAATGGAGTGAGAACCCTGCCCCCATTCCCGACCCCCCCCCGACCCCCCTGCCCCCATTCAACACCCCCCCCCGACCCCCCTGCCCTCTCCACCCCCCACCCCCCGACCCCCCTGCCCCCATTCAACACCCCCCCCCGACCCCCCTGCCCTCTCCACCCCCCACCCTCCGACCCCCCTGCCCCCATTCCCCGAACCCCCGACCCTCATTCCCCACCCCCCCCACCCCCTGCCCCCATTCCCCACACCCCCCCGACCCCCTGACCCCATTCACCACCCCCCCCCGCCCTCTCCACCCCCCGCGAAGCCGACCCCCCCCCCCACTCCTCCCCCCTCCGGCCCCAAAACACAAAATTAGAGAAAATTAGAGAGAGAGAGAGAGAGAGAGACCTGGTAGAGAGAGAGAGAGAGCCGCGAGAGAGAGAGAGAGAGCCGCGCGCGAGAGAGGGAGAGCCGCGAGAGAGAGAGAGAGTTTTGGGGGGAATGAAAAATTCCCCCCCGTCGGTTCAATTTAAGTTAGGGCACAGAATCTAGCGACGGAATAGCGACGGAATAAATTAGTCGCTAAACCGTCGCCAATTAAAAGGTATTTTCCGACGGCTATATCCGTCGCTAGGTAGTCGCCAAAGTTCCCGCCAATGTTATAAAGATTTTGCCGCCAACATTTGCGATGAATAAGCGACGAAAAATAATCCGTCGCTAATGTTCGTCGACTTAGCGACGGAAACCCGACAAATTTTTACATTTAAAATTGAAAAAAATTATGTTGTGTTGTCTGTCGCTAATCCGTCGCTAAGATGTCGAAAATTGGTCGCTATTAGCGACGGAATCCGTCCGTCGCTAAAAGTCCGTCGGTAAAGTGGGGTATTTTAGTAGTGATAGAACAGCTGGGTTCCAGAGGCATGTGATGGTGAGAAAAGAGGCGCATGTACTAGAGGACCGAGTACAGCATTTGTGGTCAGTTGCGGACATTTGTGGTCAACTATGGACATTTGTGGGCCTAAGATCCTTGGCGTTCCTGGTTTTAGGTACGGATAATAAGTCGAGAGAAAACCAACACACTTACTCAGAGGTAATGAGGACATGGTAAATGTGATGGTTTTACTACGGAGTCTTCCTACTCAGAGGTAATGAGGACGTGGCAGGAGTGGACTCAACGAAGGGTACATAGAATAACTCAGAGGTAATATGGACATGGAAATTCTATGTAAGGGGTGATTTGTTTGTGATGGAAGAGAAACAACTCAAAGATGACATCGACGTGGTTGTTTCTGGAATTTTGTGGGCCTGTTACTTTTTTTATGCGCTGAAAGCGCGGGTAATAGATTATGAGGAATATGCTCTTTTAGGGAGGAAGTTTAGGGGCATGATTATACATGACTCACTACGCAGAAGATACAATATGGATTCATTTGGAATGACCAGAGTGTAAGTTCAGCGGTACTTAAGGGTACATAACTCAACAATTCGGTTGATTCAGCGGATGTCGTTTAGACATAGTATTTCTTCAGGAACTTGCCATTGATGGGCATCATAACCAAGTCTCCGTTTTGCTTTGCGAGACGGTATGCACCATTGGAGAATACAACCTCGATGATAAATGGGCCTTCCCACTTTGGCTGGAACTTGTCGACGGTTTTATGAGTCACAACCATCGGCCTACGAACTGCCAAGACGAGATCTCCTACTTGGAATGTTCTCAGCTTGACCTTCTTGTTGAAGGCTCCAGAGATGCGTGCTTGATAAAGCTCAATTTATTGTTGAGCTAGCAGGCGCTTTTCATCTAAGGCCTCCAACTCTTGTACCCGACGACGGTAATTACCATCCGTCGTCAATCGGTAAGTGAGGGTGACACGGAGCGAGGGGATTTGAGTCTCCAATAGGAGAACTGTCTCACTTCCGTATACCAGAGAGAATGGTGTGTTCCCAGTGGCTGTCGGGACTGTAGTACGGTACGCCCATAAGCATTCGCCAAGCTTTTCATTCCAATCGCATTTGCTTGAGGACACGAACTTCTTGAGAAGCTTGATTATAGTTTTGTTGAATGCTTTAGCCAGACCGTTAGCCGTCGGATTGTACGGTATTGAAGTAACATTCTGGATTCGATGTTTGTCGCAAAGTCGATAGAAGGCATGGCTTACGAACTGCGGACCATTGTCGTAGATGATCCTTCGAGGCAGTCCAAAGCGATAGATAACGTGATGCTTGATGAAGCTGATCATGTTTGAAGTCTTCACTTTTGTAAACGAAACAGCTTTCGCCCATTTGAAGACTTAATCCGTAATTGCCAGTATAAAACAGTGTCCTCTCGACAAAGGCAGGGTAATTGGACCGATGATATCCATTCTCCATGCCTCAAATGGCCAGGATGCTACCGTCAGATATAAGAATTCAGATGGTTGGTGTATGAAATCTGCGGACCTGACAAGCTTTGCACTTTCTTGCATAGTCTATCGCATCTGCTAGCATCGTAGGCCAGTAATAGCCCATCCGACGAAGGTGATCTTACAATTTTGGGCCAGGTTGATGGGCCCTACAAACGTCGTCGTGAGCTTCACGTACAGCTTCTTTGGCTTCTGTATTTGACAAACAACGGAGCAGCAACCCATCATAGGATCGCCGACACAGCATTTTTGTTTCTGTATCGTAGAAGAATCTGATAGAACGTCTTCTGATAGAAGTGGCTTCTTTCGGATTCTCTGGCAAGATGCCGTAGACTACAAAGTCAATAAACGGGAGTCTCCAGTCCCGTGTTTCATCGACCGCCAGGGCAGAGTAACTCACAGCAAATTGTACGTTGTTTTTAGGATAAACCAATTCATGGCCTATTACATCCACCAAATGATGAGTATGATTTGGAACCACCAGAGAAGCGACAAGTCCTACTAGGGCATCGACTTAAATATTCCGGAGTCTTGGAACATGTTCTATGAAGAACCCTTTCAAGGATGTGATGATGGCGATTGCTATCTGATGATAGGGGATCTTGTCTTCATGGAAAACTTCATATGAACCCCGGATCTGATTGACGATTAACTGTGAATCGTCATATGCTTCTAGGTACTCTAGCCCCAGCTCCTTTGCAAGTCGGAGGCCGATAACCAAGGCGTTGTACTCACCCACGTTGTTTGAACAAGGTTCTGTGAGGGAGTATACCCGATTGGTCACCAATCCAGAGGGAGAAATCAGTACCACTTCGACCCCAATGACGATATTGCCCTTGGGCCCGGTTCTTGAAGTACCGTCGAAGAACATTCGCCAGACAGTATCATAGGAAGCTATATTTGAATTGGCGACCTCGTCTGGGATTTATCCGTATATTCTGGTTGACTCCGAACCTGGATGGGCTGCTAAAAAGTCTGCCAGAGCTTGACCTTTAACAGCCTTCTGTGGGACGAAGATCATGTGGTAGGGGGACAATAGTATCGCCCAGGTAGCAAGGAGAGAGCTGAGTGCGCCTGGTTTGGTCATGAGGACCCTAAGAGGGTTGACTCGTGATATGACATGGATGGTCTGTCCTGTAACATAATATTGCGTCTTCTGAATAGCGAACACCAAGGCGAGACACTCCTTCTCGACGGCGATATATCTATGCTCAGGCCCTATCATTATTCGGCTGAGATAATAGATAGCTTGTTCAAGCCTCGCATCATTGTTTTGTGCTAGTAGGGCACCGAAGGAATGCTTCATCGCTCGTATATAGAGCAAAAATAACTTTCCAGCAACCGGGGCCACCAGGACTGGAGGGTTCGACAGATATTCCTTAATATTGTCAAATACACGTTGGCACTCCTCGTCCTATATGAAGGAGATGCCTTTCTTCATGAGGTGTTTGAAGGGTTGACATCGTCCGGAGAGGTTAGAGATAAACCTCCTGATATAAGCGAGCCTCCCTTGAAGGCCTTTGAGTTCTCGGAGATTTCTCGGAGGACCCATCTCCCTGATTGCCTTCATCTTTTCAGGGTCTATATGGATTCCCTGGGCGGTAATGATGAAACCCAAGAACTTTCCACTGGATACCCCCAAAAAAAGATTTGGTGGGATTTATCTTCAAGTTGTGTGCTCGCATCAGGTTGAATACCGTCCTCAGATCGTGCAGATGATCTTCCTTAGAGCGACTTTTAACGGCAATGTCATCGACGTAACACTCTATGGTCTTACGCAGGTGATCTCTGAAGATGACACTCATGGCTCGTTGATAGGTGGCACCAGCATTCTTTAAATCGAATGGCATGACTGTGTAGCAGTACACACCTATTGGCGTTCGGAATGATGTATGCTTTTCATCATCAAAAAACATCTTAATTTGGTTGTATCCTGAGAAGCCATCCAAGAATGACATGCGCTCAATGCCGCAAGTGTTATCAATCATTATGTCCATAATAGGAAGAGGGAACTCATCCTTAGGACATGTTTCATTTAAATTCTGAAAGTTGATACAAATTTGGATCTTCCCGTTCTTCTTGAGGATCGATACTATATTGGCCACCCAGTCTGGATGTTGTTCCTCACGGATGAAGCCGCTGGCTATTAGTTTATTGACTTCAACTTTGATAGAGTTTATGATGTCTGGACGGAACCGTCGTTGCTGTTGCTTGACCGGCTTTGCGTCCGGATGAATGTTGAGCTTATGGAGTACAACCTCGGGGTTTAGCCCTGTCATGTCTTCATAGCTCCAGACAAATACGTCAATATACTCTATGACGAGTTGTAAAAGTGACTTCCGCTCTTCGTCTGTTTGGCTTTTGTTGACAAAGATTAGCTTTGGAGAGGATTCATCGCCGAGGTCAACTTCCATGACCTCATCTTCGGTAGGAGGATCTCTTCGTTTGAAATGCTTCTTCCACTGCGCATCTAGCTGTTGTACCCAAGATTCTAACTCGAGAAGTTCAGGTACGTCTTCGTCTTCTTCATAGGCGTCAGCAAATGCCATATTGACAGACCAAGTTTGCCTGAGTACATCCCCGATGCTGACATCCTAATCAGAAGTGGGCGATCCGGTTGAATATGAATGCCATTCGCATTTCTCATCCGAGCTTTCGTGAGTTGTTGCAGGTGTAACATAGCCTAGACCACGTCTGGTCTTGTTGTAATAATTTTGTGATTTTCCAGTCGGGACTGGTAATTGCAAAGGTAATCGACGGCCGATGCCGTAGTTCAAGCCTGGTATAGTCTCCATATCATACCCCTATTTTTGCATGAGGTACTTGGATCGTGAGCTATACAGATAAAGGGGCAGTCTTCCGGTGTCGGGTCCGAGATCGACTTCTTCTGGCCTGAAGGACTGTTGACCATTCTTTCGACTGAAGATGATTGGATGGTCCTCTCCCGGGACTATGAAGCAAGCGTCCTCCACAGGAGTAAGTTGGTTCGTGGTATAGACATTTGTCACTTGTGTGTGTAAGTTGGTGCCTATACCGTGTTCCATAGCATACATTATACGGAGCTTGTTAAGCTCGAGGTAGTTCAAAGATAGTCCTTTATTGATAAAATAAGGTATCTTTTTAGGTGGTATTACATCATCAGCAGAAAGAATATCAGTGTATGCAGCCACATACTTGGTTAGCTCTAATTCCTCTTCAGCCACACCCTGAATTAATGAAGACTGGAAAGATGACCTGGACAGCTTGATCATCAGGGGTTCCACTGGTGGTGCAGGACGTAGGGTCGTTGGCGTACTAGCGGTCCCTGGCTTAGCGCTTGGTGTTGGACACGGAGTTGTTGGCTCACTAGCAGTCCCCGGCTTAGTGCTCTGCTATCGGCTTGTCTTGGGCAGACGAATGACCATCGGCTTAACAGAAGAATTGATCTCTTCTATTTATTGTTGGCTGGCCCTTGGCAGTCTGATTGTTAGTGGCTCCACAGTGGATCTCGGTCCTTGACCAAACCTTGGCAGTCGGATAACCATATGCTCCTTTTGTGAAGTGAGCACCGGAAGACTAGTTGCTTCCTTACGCAAAGTGGCTACAAGAGGTACAATTCTGCCTGGTTTACAAGACTGGAGACGGATCTTCAGAGGTTCTTCTGATCCCATTGTAGCCTCCGTCTGCTCTTGAGCATCCTCTTCGATCAGATGCCTTTTGGATTTCTCGTACAAGCAGGAATCAGAATAGTAGGATTCAACCCCTTTGAAGGGATCGATGTCGGCGAACTCTGTCTTTACGAATCTATGCTTGTCGACATATTTGAAGCACTGGTACAATATGGAGGGTACGATCATATAATCGTGTATCTACGGACGCCCCAGGAGGATGTTGTAGGACGTATCTGCATCTATGACATAGTAAGTCACTTCCGACTGCAGGTCGCCAATTTAGCATTTCAAGCGAATCTTTCCAATAGAATAGCTTCTTCCGGAATTGAAACAGCTGATGGCGGTGCTGGTAGGTGTCAGCCGATGCATAGGGATACGCAGGAGGTGAAGCAAGCTCTTCGGAATGATGCTTATCGAAGAACCAGGATCAATATGCATCCGATCCACCTTGATGTCGCTAACGTATCCAGTGTAATATAGAGGGCGATCGTGCAGGTTAGTCTTGATGAGCATATCCTGCGAAGTAAACACAATATTGGGTATGGCACCTGTACAAGCGCTGTCCTGGAGATTCGTCGGTGAGCGCTCCCATGTAAGCTTGACCTGAGCCAAATACGCATCGGCATTTTGGAGTACTTCGCTCACTATGACACGAACATCCTTGGAGAGTCTCAGGAGCTCATATAATGACAATTTGGCTGGTGTATTGGCCAATTGTGCCAGAATATCAAAATTATAGGGCCTCTCCAGCCCCTGTGGTGCGTCTTTACGGAGCGGTTTGTCAAAGTGGGTCTCCTTTGGCTTATGCTTATCGGCCGGCGAAGGCTGAGAAGGTCCTGGGGCATCAGCAGTGGCTGACTGACGTTCTTCAATCGAGTTACCTAGCATGGGTTGAGTTTGTGCATCGGACCGGGTAACGACAGCCGTCGCTTCTTCGATATCGGCTGAGATCATGTGGCAGGACTTAGTCTTCCCGCCCTTCTTTTTGCTGGTAGGGGATGATGCTGACTGAGTTACTTCAGGCACCAAGTTTGGGTGGACCCACATGACTTCCCCTCTTGACGTAGTGAGGGGCACCAGCCCAGTCGTCTGGTCTCGGGAAGGTGGAAGATTGGTGACCTCTATTGTTGCCCGGGGGATGGGTACCATGCCGTCTTGAGTCCTCGTCGGAGAAAAACTACCAAATTGGACCGACACCATATTGGCAGCCACAGTTACCTCCTCGAAATCAGTGGCCAGAGCCTTAGAATCGATAAGGTTCTGGATGTACCGCTTTAATTGGAAGCAGTCTTGAGTAGCGTGGTGGACATAGCGGTGGTAGTGACAGTACTTTGGGCCCTCCATCTCTGCAGGTCGAGGTTCATGTCTCGGCGGAGGGAGGTGAATTCTTTCTCCTTGCAAGAGCATGTCAAAAATGGGCTTGACATGGCTATCTTCGAAGAAATAAGTCACCTGAGGCCACTGCTTCTCTGCCTACTTTGGTTCAAGTTTTTGGGCTGTATCGGCCACTATAGCCTGCTTTCCCTTGGTGTCTCGGTTGTTAGAGAAATTACCGCCGTTGTTATTGTTGGTATTAAGGCGTTTGCCCTTACCCTCTCCTTCCGAGATATGCAGCCCTAATTGGCGAGCCTTCTTCAGCTTTGCTTCTACGTTAGTGGCGCCGATGATGAAGGTCTTCCAGTCTTTAAATTGAATTTTGCCCATCCAGAGGCTAATTGTGGGGAGCAGCCTCTTCTGGCAAATTTCAATCAAAGAAGAGTCCAGATTATCGGAGGGTAACTTCATCGCAGTTTGGAGAAACCGCTCAATGTAATTCTTTGTCAGCTCCTTCTCTCCTTGAACAACGTCTATGAGGGTTGACATTGTCACATCTTCTCCCACCTCGTAGAACCTCTCCAAGAACATATGTTTGAAGCCGTCAAAGGAATGGATGCAGTTATCCGGCAGGTTGCTGTACCAGTCGAATGCGATCCCCTCTAATGCCCCAATGAACAACCTCATGAGGATGGCATCGTCATGCAACAGATGGTCTGTTGTGACCTCGAAGTAGGTCATGTATCGGCTCGCAGATGTCTTTTCGTCATAAGGATTGATATTGAATGGTTTGTATCGAGGAGGGAAGGGGACATCTCTCCATGCAGCGGGATACGGCTGTCGTATCTTTAGGTCCTGAGAGGTTTCTCGATCATGGAACATTGCCTGGAGCTCCTGGAGTTCTCTTCTTGCCTCCCTGGCCTCTTCTGTAGCAGTGGGAGCCGACATTCCGGATGGATTATCGCCCGGGGTTGGTGCGGTTGTGTTTGAGTCGGCATTGACGGCGGGACCCAAGCTTGTTTGGCCAGGTGTCCTTCCTTGGAGGGCCGGTAGGGCCGCCTTGATATCGTCCACTGACTTAACCAAGGTATGAAGTATGGCCTCAAGAGTGTCGAGGCGTTGCCGATCACTGGAACCGTCTTGGTCATTCTCAGTTATGAACACTGTTCTCATATGAGCAGCAGTGGAAGGAGCTGTAGAAGACGTGCTCTCCGAATCATACCCTCGAACAGAGAAATCGTCGGGGTATGTGGAAATGTTCTCCTCAGGTTCGGACTCGAAGGAAGTGCTACCCCGTGCATAGGAGGTTCCCTCATCTTGGCACTTGTGGACGTCTTCAGGGACGTCAGAATCTGCTGCATCTGTTGGAGGGATTATTTTTCCTGGTTCTTCTTCTTGGAAAATTGGATTGTCATGGATGTTCCGAGGAGTGCTACCCCCAGCTTCAACTACCCCCAAAGGTGACGATGACGAATCTCCAAGTGTTGAAGATTTTGTCTTTGAACGGGTACGTTGATAAACTCCTCCTGTGATGGTTGTGGACAACCGCTTAGATGTGAGTTTCTTGGCAGTGCTGGTTGAGATTGTCGAGCTAGACACATTTATTTTCTTCCCTCTCTTGCTGATAGGGACCTTTCGGGCAGAGTTACAGGAGGCGAAAGGAAGCACCTCGTCTCTTGAGCTTTGTTCTAGGACCGGTCCTGGCTGATGCAATCGTTGGAAGACGGACTGCCGGTCCTCTTATACTGCTATCTTGTTGCAGCAGCAGTTGACAATGACTTGAGTGCAGTGATGTCCATGGAAGGACTCTCCGTACACCAAGGTTTCTTTCCTTTTCTTGTGTTTGTGAAGGATTACATCACGCAAGTCAAGTGCATCTCGAGCAACCTTTATACTCGTTTTGTGGGCCCGGGAATCCTGAGCACACGAGTGCGTTGGTATCATGTTTGCTCCCTGATGCGGGGCTTGTAAAAGCACATGCCCTTGATCATTGTTGGAAGACTCTTGGGAACCACTCTGTCCGTTTGCCACCGGGGGCTGGACACGGGCGGTTCTGTACAACTTTCCATCAGAGGCCCGTATAACAGTTAGCGGGACCCTCTGGGGGTCAGAGGTTGGGACAGCTGACTGAGCTCGACGAGCCCGCGCTGTCCTAGACTTCTTCGCTCTAGCACCCGAAGGTGCATAGTAGGAAGAGTCCAAACTGTGCCGCACAAAGTCTGGCACATCTTCATTGGAGCATCTGATGTCAGGACCGCATAAGAGGCGGTCGAAGACTGAACCCGAGCCGCATAGAGCAGATGGCTGGCGGCAGGAATTGGGTGCCGCATAGGCCATTTCCCTGTGGCTAGAATTGCTGGCTGCATGAGGATTCTGCATGCGGCTGGAATTGGTGGCTGCATGAGGCTTCTGCATGCGGCTAGGATTGGTGGCCGTATGAGGCTTCTACATGCAGCTGGGATTGGTGGCCGCATGAGGCTTCTGCATGCGGCTGGAATTGATGGCCGCATGAGGCTTCTGTATGCGGTGGGAATTGGTGGCCGCATAAGCCTTCTGCATATGGCTGGCACCCTCATGCGGCTTCTTCCTGGACCGCATAGAGTTCCTATTTGCTCCCGCAAGTCCAGGATTGTAGTATTTTTCTTTGTCGGACTTGGGGACAGCAGGGTCCTTCGCGGCCTGAAGTGGGGCCGCATGAAAGTCTTCTTTGCCGTCTTGGGTAGTAGAGAACACTTCTTCCAGAGCTTGGAGAGGGGCAACAGTTTTGGGCCTCAACTCCCTGCGGGCCTTCTTTGGGCCGGCTCGATTCTGGATGGGGCTAGCGCTTCCCTCAGAGAGCATCTCTTCAAACGGTTGTTGGTCGAAGCGAACAACCAGCATCTGTTGTATGGAGCCGAGTTTGGCTGCGTCCGATTGTGTCACCAACTTTTTAGCAGTGGAGAAGTACCTTGCTATTTATAGGAATTCATGAGTAGTGGGGAGTATAGCCACGTGGCTGATTTTAGGCCATATTCTTGTAACCTTGCCTCGAGAAGTGGGCAGTTAGGGATTGGTTAAGATTAATCATGATCTATTTGTTGCATAAATATGAACTGTCAAGACTTGGTCAACTTCTGCCACGTATCTCAACTACTACTTTGTGACGAGCCGCATGAGAGACGTCTCATGACAGAGCCGTATGAGGTATGCTTCATGACTGAGCCGCATGAGAGTGGTCTCATGACTGAGCCGCATGATGGTTGTCTTATGACCGAGCCGCATGAGAGTGGTCACATGACTGAGCCGCATGATGGTTATCTCATGACCGAGCCGCATGAGAGTGGTCTCATGACTGAGTCGCATGATGGTTGTCCCATGACCGAGCAACATGAGAGTGTTCTCATGACTGAGCCGCATGAGGGAGGTCTCACGACTGATCCGCATGAGAGTTGTCCCATGATCGAACCGCATGAGAGTGGCTTCATGACAGAGCCGTATGAGAGTTGTCCCATGATCGAACCGCATGAGAGTTGTCTTATGACAGAGCCGCATGAGAGTGGTCGCATGGGCGATCCGCATAAAGAACTTTCTTTGGAATTTGTGAACTGTGCCAGATATCATGAAGATTTTCTTGTCTTTTTAGGGGCATGTCACGTCTCGTCTTTATGTCAGAGCAATTATTTCTGTCATAGCCGTCGCCTTTATGTCAGAGTAATAATGGCCAGGTGTACATGCAGATTTTGTTGAACCGTATAAGGCCGCATGGAGCTTTCTGAGCTGCATGAAGCTCCCAACGATTTTGAGCCGCATGAAACTCCCCAAGTTTTGAGCCGCATGGAGTTTTATGTTGATTCAGGGCCACATGAGAATCCTATTCTTTTCCATGCTTCTACAGCTACTAGTTTGCTGCTGGTGTGAGTATATAAGGTGTTGTCGGTCTTGAGTGGACAACTAATTGTCACATTTATATATGGGTGGTTCTTTGTGTATATTACTGTTTCACTTAACAAAATGCCTAAAAAATGGCTTTTGAAAGAAAACTAGAAAAAGTACAAAAAGTACAAATATTCTGGAAAGTGTTGCTATTGAAGTCTGATCTGAGAGCGATCACTTTGTTCATTGGACCATATGATGATGATGAAGAAAACTGCTTAAAGAAGACGAACAATCGGAAGAACTAAGTCACCGAAAAGGTATTGAGCAACGGCACTGATGGCACTGTCGAATGCTTTCTTGCTTTGCTTCATCCTGTTCTTGAGAAAAATTTGAAAAAATATTTTTGGGAATATCACTCTAAAGTATGAGTTTTCTCAGAATCTCCTCTCTTGTATCTCTATTGATCTCTTGATGATGTCTGTGTTAAAAATAAGTCTATTTATAGACTAGACCCTCTGTGCGTAAAAAGCAACAAAGTTGGATTTTTACGCAAGTAACTGCCACCCACGATGAAAATCATCCTCTACGCATGATGACACGTGTCCCATTACTTCAAAAATGGGGAGAGCACGTACACACGTTCCTCTATAAGTGTGGCATAAAAGCCACATAAGCAAACCACGTTCTCCTGTAGCTAGAAAAGATCGGGCGTAAAAATGTTCCAAAATATACTTCCTGCGTAAAGTAGCAGACTGGGCATAAAATAGCCCAAAATAAGCTTCCCGCGTAAAGTGGCTGAAAATAACCTCGAGCGCAAAATTAGCTCAAATAAACTTTATGCACACAACAGCCTTGAGCGTAAAAAGCTCAAATAGCTTTCATGCGTAAAAGAAGCGATTTCTTGAGCGTAAAGTAGCCCATCTGCACACTAAACGACAGTATCGGGTTTAGTGTAAATCAAATCCTCTCGTTTTCTGTGCAATCCTGCTGTCAAAAAATCATTGTGTCAGAACAAGAATCGCACACATTAAATGCAGCCTGACAGCCTGTCCTCCGCGTAAAGTTCAGCGGATAGCTCTCGTGTAAAGTAGCATGCGTAGAGGGTAGCTCGCGTAGAGTTTTATTCTATTTGATTTGTGTAAAATTCTCAACTTCTTTGACCTAGTCTATGAAGCACTTTTTACGCTCCTACAATTACCAAGTTTGGGTTAATGTTAGCTTAGATTTTGTGAATGGGCCTATGTTGCTAGGCTGGAATTATAAATATAGCATACATAAGGAATGAGTTTGGTCATATTCTCCCTTGGTAGGCTTGGCCCTTATTTAAATATGTGAGTTGAGTTGTAAGCTAAGTGTTGCCAACCCATGTGTTGTGGTAATTTTTCTAGAATTTATACCAAGTTTGCCAAATTCATAATTAGCTTTTAAACTAAGTATATATAAAAGAACTAATTGATTAAGAAGTATCACTGGTTAGTAGAAGATTGGTTAATGACTAGAACTTAACCAACTTGTACTAAAATTCAGGTGGACTTACAGATCATCTTTCTACCCTTGATTATCCGGAGCAAGGCAAGTACTTCTCTACGGTCTTGTGTATTTACATATCTTGTACTATTCTTGTGACACGTCATGACACGATATCATGTACCCCTATACTCCTGTATTCATGTTCTTGTACTTACTTGTGTCGGGTACAGAAATACACTAGCCATGTGACCAAATCCGGTTACTATATTCATGTAGATAGCTTAGGCCTCGTACCGTGCACGGGGGCCCTAAGCCGTACCATTCATGTGCTTTCATGTTCTTTCATGTGCTTACTTCCAGCCGGTCACATGAGCTAGTTGTATTTCAAACATGGTGCACTTGTCATGTCTTGTACTTCTGGTTCATAGTTACATTCCTGTACTTTATATTTCCTATACTTTATTTTCTGTACTTTCATTCCTGTACTTTCGTGTTCTTTCCTGTACTTTATAGTTCATGTTCTCCTGTACTCATTTCCATATCATGATGTTCTTGTTCATTACCTAGAACTGTACTTTGCTCCGCTCCTGACTGGATATGTTGCAGGTATACTTGCAGGATATCATTCTACCTTATGGGCCAGAGCTCGAGATTTTAGCTGAGCAGGATGGACACATAATTTAGCTAGAGGCTTCAGGTTTAGACTATTTAGCTTTACTTCCAGATACTGTTTTTAGAGTTCATAGCACATTTCATTCCTGATGACTAGTACATTTATGATATATAGAATTATGGATTATGGTGATCTTCCTGGGATCGTGTGTAGATGCTGTGATTATGTACATTTATGTTTATCTGGTTAGATTTTCCTAGCTTGGTACAGCTTACTTCATCGTGCCTAACGACGAAGGCTGGGCGTGTCCGACTCGTATCTTATTATTCGGGAGCGGTTCGTGACATATTTTGAGTGGTGGCCCATGCAGGTCTATCCTAATAGTACCTAGGTATTAGAGTACTATTGGGGGACTTGATTTAAACTAGGGAAACTTAAATCACAGCATAGGAAATTGGGTACATTGGGTATATTGATATTCTATAAATATTTGTTGTATTTAGGTCTAGGTTATTTTAACAGTTTTTTATTTTTCAGATAGTTCAAAAGTACGCGACACAGGAACAGTCGATCCACCTACACTTGAGGGTTTCGAGCTCCCACTACCTTCTATCTCTATACTATCCCCATGGGTAGTACGCAGTTGACGGAGACATTTCAAGAGTTCCTTGACACCAGCAGGCCGTCCTTTTCCAATCCAAACTTGCAAATACATTTTTCGAGCTAGAGAGGACTTCTGAATTCCAGATTCTCAGACCTTGGACTTCCCCGACACCGAACGCATATCTCGCACCGAGGAGCAGATAGAGAACCTGGAGCAGCCACTGAAGATCAAACAAATCCTTGAGGAACCGACTCCTCTGAAGATTGGAGCCACCAGCCAGGAGATCTAGAATGTAGCACAGACAATAGGACACAATAGAAAACTGAAGCTCAGGAGGAACTTGAAGACTTATGATGAAGATAGCAACTACTGTGGATCCGTAAAGCGTTGCCACACTCAGATAAGGCTTCTTCAGCCAGCGGGATATTCAGATTCAGCCGGCTATCAATTGTATTCTGTCGCAGCTCAGGACACCACTACGAAGAGTGCCGTAAAAAATGAAGGCTATGCTTGTACTGCTGATCGTCTGCCCACCAAGTCAAGGACTGCTAGAGACCGCTGATCACACTGCCCAAGGAGAAGCACGAGGAGCACCAGTATCACAGAAGAAGGACCCGCCTCTCCAGATTCAGCAACAATATGGAGCACTACCACAGGGACCAGTCTACGATAAAACAGTTGAAGAAGTTGAAGTGATTCTAGTCCCGAAGGAATGCTGAAGACAGACTGCAGATAGAAGGTTTCTTTTGCGTGGTTGGGAAAATCATGTATCTTGATTCGCAATTCAGCCTCCCCTTAAATTCCTTGAAGCACCTAGATTATTTCTTGAAACTTCTTGTTTGAAACCTTGGTTGATATTCAAATCTTATTCCTAGATATTGTTTCATATTCGTTGATTGATACTCCTCCATCCATTCTTCGTAACCCTGCTTTCTTTTCGAGATTCAATTCAGGAATTTTGTTTCCTATTCAGAACTAGTTACAATTTATAAATTTTGTTTTCTCCCCGAGGTTCAGTTTTCTATTCGGGGCTTGTTGGAATTTGATTTTATTCAATATTTGCTTCTATTCACCATTCAAGACATCCCTTGAAAATTTCCTTTCAAATCTGAGGACTTGACATATTCCCTATATGAGATTTCTTTTCCTATTCATGGCTTGTTTTCTGTTTGAAAAATTGTTCTGATCACCACTTTGTTTCAATCTTGTCCCCTATTTGAGGTATCACTTGTTTCATGGATACTTGTTTCCTACTCACCCATTGATTTCTTTTTCTACTCGTGACTTTGATTTCATTCGAGATTTTAAGACCCTGTTTCCTATTTTGAGACTTTGCTTTCGTTCGTGATTTTGTCTCATATCTAAGATTTTTCAGGCTTTGAAACTTCAGTTCCTACTCGCAAATCGATGAGACCTTGTTCCCTATTCGATATCTTGTTTCCTCATCAAGATTTTATATTCGAGATTTTATTTCCTAATCACGACTTTGTTGATATTGGTTTTCTATTTGAGACCTTGTATCCTATTGGAGGTTATTTTTCCTTCTAGATTTTGTTCGAGATTTTGTTATTATTTGAGATGTTGTTGAACCTTATTTCCGATACGAGATTTTATTACTTATTTTGAGACTTTGTCTTTTGTCTGATACCTTGCTTTATGCCACTTTTGAGACTTCGTTACCTACCCAGGATTACGTTCCATATACGGGATCTTGTTATCATCCCGAATTCCTTTGAGATTTTGCTTACTATTTGAAACTTCGATTCCCTGTTCAAGATTCTAAAATTCCCTGGTTGTCCTTTTGTACTCACTACTCTTTGATTTGATTCTGTGTTGCTTATAGTACCTAATAAACCCTTGTATTCTAATAGACAGGTAATCTCACCATTTTCGTGACTTGGACTATTGAAACTTATTTTGATTCCTTGAAATTCTCCTATGGATAAAGTTCAAAGACTATTCGATGACCTACTATGGTGTGGCAGTGCGCGCTGCAGCCGTTATCTGGATTACGGAGACCGAAAATTCACTGCAGCCAGCAGCGCACTGACGAGGCAGGAACTCTAAGTTGAAGTGGTTTCAGACATTCATAGGTTTTCGAGTATTATTGAGACTTATCTTATTTTTCATACCTTTGATATCTTGGGTGATTTCGATAATGATTGTTGGAACTCTAAGTTCACTGCAGCCAGCAGCGCACTGACGAGACAGGAACTCTAAGTTGAAGTGGTTTCAGACATTCATAGGTTTTCGAGTATTATTGAGACTTATCTTATTTTTTATACCTTTGATATCTTGGGTGATTTCGATAATGATTGTTGGAAAATGGATAAGGTTGACAGAATATTCGGTGACATATTATTATTTGAGTCACGGAGCCGAAAGTCCACTGCAGTCAGATATATACTGGCGGGGTAGGGATTCTAAGCAAAGTGATTTCAAATACCTATATGTTCTTGGATATCATGGAGACTATATTCCATTTTTATATAATTATTGGTTTTCAAGAATCACAAATCCTTGCACGTTTATCCTGATTTGATACTGTATCTCCTGAGTATTTCGTACATTTCCTTAATCTAGTCTTGCTACCTTCCCTCTAGAATTTTATCGTTAGATCATTGAATTCCTCAAAATTATACATTGCCAGATTTTGATTCCATACTTCGTTTGTGTCTTGCCTAGAATTCAATCTTAAATCGTATCTATCTGACCATGATTTTTCTATCTTGTCCTAGTCTACTTGTGTAAAACTATCGATTTTGATCGTACTTAAAAGTTATGTCTCCATGATTTTGCTCCTCTAAGTTGTAATTAAAACTTCATTCTATCTCGTGCCTATTTGATTCTTGATCCTTGTTAGATCGTGTTATTCCAATTTCTTGTGTGTAATTATCGTACAGGGTCTCAAGGCTCAGAGAGCATCTCAGAGTTGCATAAGATCGACAGAAGCACTGGGCGGATAGCAGCAGACATCCACTGGAGTTCGCAGTTGGGGATAGAGTGTTCCTGAAGATCTCGCCGACCCGAGACGTCTTTCGTTTCGGCAGAGGCGGGAAGCTCAGTCCGAGATTCATCGGGCCTTTCGAGGTGGCATATCGACTAGCGCTTCCAGCTAGCTTGGAGGTAGTGCATGATATTTTTTTTCACGTGTCTCGGCTTCGACGCTACATTCCGGACTCGAGCCATGTGGTGGACTATTCAGAGTTGGAGGTGGGTCCGAGCTTGACCTACGAGGAGCAGTCAGTAGAGATCCTTGATCGAAGGGAGAAGCACCTGCAGAACCAGACTATTCTACTTGTCCGCATCATGTGGAGACACCACTCTCCAGGAGAGTCCATATGGGAGCGCGAGGACGAGATGCGAGAGCCCTATCCTAGCCTGTTTGCTTGATTGTATTTTAGTATTAGAAAATTTTGTTTTCAATAAATGACTTGTGTTTGAATCTCTTTTGTGATTCTGAGACCTATTTTGTGGTTTGAATTTCGAGGACGAAATTTTTCAAGGGAGAGATATTTGTAACTCCACTATCCTATTTTTAGAGAATTAAAATTTTCTAATAATAATATGTTTGATTTTAAATAATAAATATTGTGATTTATATTTTGGAGGGAACTAATTAGGAGTAGGAATATTTTTTAAATTTTGGAAGTTTGTTATAACAAACTTGGGCCCACTCTTTCTAACTGAATTTTTACATTCAGTTTAAATTATAGAAAGGAAAGGGGGCTTCCTGTAAATATTCCTAGAGCAGGGGATATTTTGTGTAAATATTATTAGAGTGGGGGGGCTATAGTATAAATATCCTAAACCGGAGGGGCTTACAATAAATCGGGTTATAACGGAGGGGGTTTTGTGTAAAAACTCCATTCTTCTCCTTATATCTGATGGAGAGAGGGTTAGAGATCATTTTTTTACAGCTTATTTGAAGCTGAGCCTCTCTCTCACTTTCTCGATTCTTCTTCCCTCTTCGCCAGAGCTGCTAGCCCTAACCCTAATTTATTCACTTGCCGGCGAATCGAAGGTGATGGCGGGGTCGATGACGGCGACCGAGCTCCTTGGCGGAGATTGAAGGCGCCCCTCTACCGCAACCACCTCGACGACGACGGTTCGTCTTGGCCGTCGACAACGAACATTCCTCGGCGAGTTCCCTCCTTCATGCGTCAAAAATTCCCTTGTTCTGGCATCTCTCGTTCGGATCGATTAGAGGTTTTAGTAAGTTAGTAATCTGATCACCTTCTTTTGACTTTTAAATTCCTAAGTCGATCAACTTTTTCTGGATCTGAGTTTCTTGTGATCGATTGAATTATTCTAAACCAATTTCCTTGAATCGTTCAGATCTGATGTTTTCAAATCAGTGATCGATCATATTATTCGGTTGGCTCTGGCAAGGTACATCGAAGTTAAGGTGAGCTCTTGATTTTTGTTTTCTTTGAGTTTGTCTGACAGTAATTGATCTCGCGGTTACATATGTTGGGCAGATCGTTGGTAGATATCGTTGTTTTGGACTACTGTTAGCTGTGCCACCTGATCTATGATTTGAGATCGGTACGTATTTGACCTACAAATTCTCTCGCTCCGTTCCGTTAAGCTTTACTCTGTTCATACATGTCTTTGTAGGTCATAGTGGAATGGCTGTTGTCTGGCACAGAGATTCCAATCCGCAGTCGACTCGTTGAACGAATCAACCCCAGGGATGTGACCGTGTGTCGAGCAGGGCTAATCTTTAGGTAATTTCTACTCCAAAATCTTTTTGATTTTGCTGGGGATTTTAAGAGTGTAATTCTGTGATTTGGTGTTATTTCATGTGTCGTGTTTATCTCGAGCATTCACGTCTCCTTCTAATTGCTGATGGATCGAATCCGAGACTTTAAATCCATTTGGGCGTGTATTCGTGTCTGCTTCCTTTGGCGTCATTCGTGTCTGAGACCTTGTATTGTTCGTGATTGCATCGAGTGTACCAGTTTGTGGCAATGTTCAAGTAGTCGTGTCCAACTTGGTGGCGTTCGTGTCTTTGTGATGTCTGCGATGGAAGAATGGGATGAACCTGAGATTCATTTACAGTAGATCTCTTTGTGTGTGTCTATTAGTTAGTCTTGTGTACATATTAATCGAAAATATAGTTGTATTAATTCCTATTTTGATTTTGAATTGTATATTCTCTACTTAGGCCTATACTTATTTTGTTATATTTTTAATTCTGGGAGTGAATGGTTGGTTGTGCTAGTAGAAGCAATTTTGCATAAATCCTTGGCATAAACATGAATTCTAGGGATTGGCTTCTATTTAGCTATATTTTGTGGGTTCATTTTAGTTTCAATTATAGGAGTTTTCAAGGTGTGGCTGATATTTCAAATGGGTTGCGAAATTTATTTTCAAATGAGTTATTCACAGAAAGGTTCTCATAGGCTACTAGTTTGCTGCTGGTGTGAGTATATGTGGTGTTGTCGGTCTTGAGTGGACAACTAATTGTCACATTTATATATAGGTGGTTCTTTGTGTATATTACCAAGTTTGGGTTAATTTTTAGCTTAGATTTTGTGAATGGGCCTATGTTGCTGGGCTGGAATTATAAATATAGCATACATAGGGATTGAGTTTGGTCATATTCTCCCTTGGTAGGCTGGGCCCTTATTTAAATATGTGAGTTGAGTTGTATTCATACCAAGCTAAGTGTTGCCAACCCATGTGTTGTGGTAATTTTCCTAGAATTTATACCAAGTTTGCCAAATTCATAATTAGCTTTTAAACTAAGTATATATAAAAGAACTAATTGATTAAGAAGTATCACTGGTTAGTAGAAGATTGGTTAATGACTAGAACTTAACCAACTTGTACTAAAATTCAGGTGGACTTACAGATCATCTTCCTATACTTGATTATCCGGAGCAAGGCAAGTACTTTTCTACGGTCTTGTGCATTTATATATCTTGTACTATTCTTGTGACACGTCATGACACGATATCCTGTACCCCTGTACTCCTGTATTCCTGTTCTTGTACTAACTTATGTCGGGTGGGGAAATACACTAGCCATGTGACCAAACCCCGGTTACTATATTCATGTAGATAGCTTAGGCCACGTACCGTGCACGCGGGCCCTAAGTCGTACCATTCATGTGCTTTCATGTGCTTATCCCCAGCCAGTCACATGAACTAGTTGTATTTCAAACATGGTGCACTTGTCAAGTCTTGTACTTCTGGTTCATAGTTACATTCATGTACTTTATATTTACTGTACTTTATTTCCTGTACTTTCATTTAGGGGTGGGCACGGGTCGGGCCGGGCCCAAAATTGAAGGACCCGAACCGGACCCGTCAATTGGCCGGACAGGACGGGACGGGGCCAAAAAATATTGGAACCGGAACGGACTCGACCCGTTCTAAACGGGTCCGAACCGTGACGACCCACGGGTCCAAACGGATCCAGAAAAACAGTTAAAAATTTCATAAACAGTTTACATATGTCAAAATGTCATTTGAATTTTGAACCTGTACAGTACAGTTTAAGAGCAAAATTTCAGAGTGCAAACATTTGAATAGTTTAAATTTGAATTTTAGAGTGCTAACATCAGAGTGCTAACATGTGCTAACATTTGAATTTGAATTTCCTTTTGTTGTAATTTTACAACAGACACTCTAACACTAAAATGTATAATGTTGGAGAACATCAGAAGGGCCGGCTCCTTACTGCTACTGCTTTGCTTTGAGCCTTTGACTGATCACTAAACAGTAAGTCAGTAACAATGAAAATATTATAAAATTTTAAGTTTTTTAAAAATAAACGGGCCGGGTCGGGGCCCCGTTTATTTTTTAAATGCAACCCGCCCCGTCCCGTTAATTTAACACGCCCCGCCCCGCCCCGACCCGTTTACTTGTAAAAATTGAGGAACCGCCCTGTTTGAACAAATTACGGTTCGGGCCGGGTCGGACCAGTGGGTCCTGGACCTGTATGCCCAGCCCTACTTTCATTCCTATAGTCTCGTGTTCTTTCTTGTACTTTATATTTTATGTTCTCATGTACTCATTTCCATCTCATGATGTTCTTGTTCATTACCTAGAACTGTACTTTGCTCCGCTCTTGACTGGATATGTTGCAGGTATACTTGCAGGATATCATTCTACCTTATGGCCAGAGCCCAGAATTTTAGCTAAGCAGGATGGAGACATGATTTAGCTAGAGGCTTCAGGTTTAGACTATTTAGCTTTACTTCTAGATACTGTTTTTAGAGTTCATAGTACATTTTATTCCTGATGACTAGTACATTTATGATATATAGAATTGTAGATTATGATGATCTTCCTGGGATCGTGTGTAGATGTTGTGATTGTGTACATTTATGTTTATCTGCTTAGATTTCCGTAGCTTGGTACAGCTTACTTTGTCGTTGTAGGTCCTAAAAAATCAAGTTGCATCAATCAACAAAGTCAAAAATTCAAGATATTCATCATTTTGATGAGTTGTGCAGACAACAGATTGCGCAGACGTCACTTTGCGCAGGTTGGTTTGCGCATGTTCCCAACTGCGCAGGCTGACGTGGCCGAAGTCATCATTGACTGAATCAAATCAGATCTTTCTGACAGCTGACGACACGAATAACGAGGAGACTGTTCATTTTTGGCGTCGCACAGTGCTCGAGGACGGCTGACAGTTGGCAGCGCAATCCGTGGTTACGCAAATGAAGCCTGCGCAGTCTGAGTCTGCGCAAACCAGTGTATGCGCAGTTCACTTTGCGCATTCTACCAACATAACTGATAAATTACATGTGGCATTCATGCCATCAATTGCTCATTACGTGGCAACTGTCTATGCACGATCATGCGCATTTCAATCAAATAATGCCATGTGTCTCAGATAGTTGGCCCACGATCCAGTAACTGCCTGCGCAGTCCATATCTGCGCAAACCAGTTGCTGCGTAAATCAGCTTGCGCAGTCCAAAATAACTGAAAGTTAGTTATTTTCAGAACTCTATAAATAGAGTTTCAAGTCTTCATTTCAAGGGGATCAAGATCAGAGATCAGAGATCAGAAATCAGAGAGTTCAGGAGTTCTTGCCAAAGTGCTGCTGCATTCTTCCGAGACTTTTGTCTTCAACTTCAGAGGCTTTTGCCTTCAATTTCCAGAGTTGTTTTCAACTTCAAAGGCTTCGTCTTCAAAGTTCACATCGTCCAAGGGATAAAGCAATCGTCATCAAGATTGGATTCCTATAGTTGTAATTTTCCCAGAATTCTTGTAATCTTTATTACAGTTTGTATCAATAAAGTTTTATACTTTTGTTTTTGCAAACAAAATGGCGACTCTGCTAGGGACAACTTTCTCCTCCGACGAGGAAGTAGCAACTCAATGTGACGTAGCGTCTATCGGGAAGACGCAGAAGACGCTGGTTGTTAAGGTCAACCAGACAGCCTACGAGGCGATGCTCAACTCCAAGACCATTCCCCGTACTGCAGTCACTTCTGCCAAGAGCAAAGTGCGCTCAGTTTGGGTCTCCAAGTCTGCTGCATAATCTGACAGTTTTGCCACCAAGGATGTTGTGCCAACTGTTACACAATCTGCTAGTCAGACTGCTGCACAAACTGTTGTATCAACTGTTCCACAGTCTGTCTCAGCAACTGATGCACAATCTGTTGCAGTCAAGGCTGCGCAGTCTGCTGCAACTGTTGTGCAAGCTACTTCATATGCTGCCTTGTCAAAACAGAAGACTCCTATGACTCTGGCACAATTGGCAGTGGCTTTTCCTGCGCAAAATAGCACTCCAGTAACTAAAGTGCATCCCAAGCACTCTAAGACAAGGACTCCTGATGCACTTTCTACCAAAGCTTCTACTGCACAAGTAACCAGTGCACCTTTTACCCATGCGCAAACCAAGTCTGCGCAATCCAAGAAAAACAGCCTTTTGGCTAAATTCCCTTCTTCTCACAACAAAAGAAGAGATTCTGCTCCTCTTCCTAAACACCCTATTGTCCTTGCGCAATCCACTGAGGGTAGTCCTTTGGCTACTCCTCTTTCTATTCAAAGCAAAGGAAAAGGTCCATTGGTCTTTTCTCAAACTTCCTTGTCTCATGACTTGGAAGATAACAGAGGGAAACGCTCTTTAGCTAACCTTTCATCTCAAAACAAGGGAAAAGGCCCTTTGGTCTTTTCTCAGTCTTCTTCAGTCTTTACTGAAGAGGATCCATCTGAATGTGTCTCGGCACCAATCAGTTCGAGAACTCTGGCAAACAAGGATTCTTCTTTCCTTTATAACAAGAGTACTTGTACTAATCAAAGAGGTATCCTGCTTACTCCGATAGCAGAATTCCAGGACCTCCCGACTCTCCAAATTTGTCGTTCCAGACAGGGAAAACTGTTAGTGTCTCAAACAGAAACTCCTGGGGGTGAATTTGCTGACCTCAGAACTTATCTTAATCAACCCACTTCGGTAAAACGCAAACAGCCAATGCTGAAGGTCAAACATCATCAAAAACAAATCTCTAAGGTCAAAAATCCCGACACTTATGCTAATGAAGTAAGCACTTCCCTGTATACTCAAGGGACTAAACATTTGAAGAATCGGAATCATATTCCGAATATTATCAAAGAACAGATCCCTCGGAACTTTTCTCGTCCTGTTGTGGACCTTCGAGAACAATTAAGACAAAAACGGGACAACATCCCAACATCTCTAGTGCAACCACTTGGATATCACTGCAATCACAAAGTAGTCATCAAGTGTTGTTGTCAAACAACAAGACGATCTGTCTTCGATCGTCTGAACTTTCCTAACTCTGAACCTATGTCTGAGGATGAAGACGAGGTTTTGTACGCCTCCGTCAACATGACTTCCAGAGACACTGGGGGTAGGAAGTGCTCCAAGCACGGGAAACCTCGTAGGCCAAGCCAACGGTATTTGGAATTACTTCAAGAATCTTCCGAAGGAGTATTTCAACATACCCGTTCTCGAAGCCGAGATACAATCGGTCAAAGGAATCTTCCTCAAAACCCTTCAGGTCATCTTCCTGTTTCTCAGTCAGGAGATGATTCGTTCTCTGATTATGATGCATACAGTGAAAGTTCTGAACAAACAGTATCTTCCACTGTGCCAAGAGAAGTGACGGCTTATGTTGTCACCGATGATCCAGATGCTTCAACCTCCGCAAATCAGGAACAGCGAATTGCTGCACTCGAAGACAAATTAAAAACCATGGCTGAGATGGTTGCTAGTATGCATTCCATCATTGTAGCACAGCATGTTACACCACCAACTGCACCTATTACTAGTCCAGAGATCATAGCCTCTTCAATACCTGCCAATACTGGGCTGGGGGTAGTGCCTCCCCAAATGCCTCCTGTACAAGTGTAAGTACAAACTACGCCTAGCCAGTCAGGAGCTGGGGGTAGTGCTTGCAACGCTGTTCCTCCTCCTACCACTACAACTCAACCTGCTCCTTCTTCTTCATCAGAAGACGCCAATGAAGCTGTCAAACTCTTACGAACCCAGTTTGAAGCATTTAAAGAGAAAGACAATCTACAAAGGTTGGGGATTAAACAGCCCTATCCGGTTGAATGGAAGGACGTTCCGTTTCCCCCAAAGTACAAAATCCCTACAATCTCTCTGTTTGATGGCAGTACTTTCCCGAGTCAATTCATCAATCATTTTGAGGTAATGACTGTTCAACTTCAGCCAAATGACGCTCTTCTTACCAGAGTGTTCGTCGGTTGTTTAGCCGGCGTAGCATACGACTGGTACAGAAGTTTGCCAGATGGTTGCATCACATCCTTTTCAGGTCTCAAACAAATCTTTCTGAAATGGTTCTATGAAGGATTTAATGATATGACTATGTCAGCTCTCAACAAAATCAAACAAAAACATAATAAAACTGCTGAGAGCTTTATTGAACGGTTCCGCTGTGAAGCTTTGAAAATGCCTCCAGGGACTCCAGCTGCTGTCACTATTGATACTTGTAAGGCAAATCTTTTGCCTATTATTAGTATGTGGACGGGATCAACCCAATTCCAAGATTGGCCCTCATTCATCGTCAACGCCAAAGCTGCTGAAGTAAGTGCCGACAAGTTCAAACAATTGGGGGTACAAATGTCTAACCCTGATCGCGATGAGCATCAGAATTCAGGTGGTGGCAATCGCCAGAACAATCGCAAAGCGAAAGAGACTTTGAACATTAACTTGAACAAAAATAAAGAATCTTTGGCTGTCAATGTGGCCCCACCTACATCTACTCATACTCCTTCTGCACCTCCACCGAGGAAACCTCGTCCAAAAGTGGAATATTCTTTTGATGAGAATGACACTGCAAGTATCTTCGAATGTTTACTCAAAAGCAATAAAATTCAACTCCCTGATCCAAAGAAACCTGATGAAGTCAATAAGACTGATCATCCCAAGTATTGTGTCTATCACCGATTCATTGGACATCCTACTCGAGCATGCTATGTGCTCAAAGGTAAGATTCAAGAGCTTGTCAATGCTGGTGTAGTCACTCTGCAACAAGATGAGAAGACTGTTACTGTAAATATGGTTTCAGTCCAGTTTGGAGATTTCCCTCCACAGATGATACAGCATGGTGTCATTCCAATTCCTAAAGCAACCCTTGAGATTGAGAATCTCCCGCTTCCATCCAATGAAGGTCTTATTCCCTTGTCTCTTGACAACGGTAAAATTATGTGGATCCATCATGATCTTGCTCCAGAATTTGAGATATCTTCCAAGAAGAAAACTCGTTCTAAAGGCAAAACCAAGATTTGCAACATGGTATCTTTTGATCCCATTGTTGACGAAGAGATTCTGTTAGGCACCAGATTAGGGAAAGCTTATTTGAAAGATCATTCTGAAGGTCAGAAGGATCCTGCTTCTTCTTCCGAATCTGCTCTGGCACAACATACATCTGCTGAAGAGGTGCCTTCTACATCTTCACCAGTTGTAGTATCAATTCCTCCTAAGCCAACAACAGCTGACAAAGGCAAGCAACAAGTTCGATTTGACAAACCTCTAAAGAAGTCATCTCCTACTGGGCTTGAGAAGCCTTACAACTTTGATATATTGGCTCAATTAGCCAATACACCAGCTAGACTGTCAATCTTTGAACTCTTGCGTCTTTCCAAAGAGACACGAGAAACTCTAAGTGAAGCTCTGATGCAGGCTGAAACTTGCTTAACTCTTCTCAAGAAGCCAGAATCAGAACCAGTCTCTTGTCATCACTGTCATAGTGTCTTGGAACTAATCCCAAACATTACCTTCACTCAGGATGATATGCTAATGGAAGATAATAGACATGATCGTCCTCTTTACTATATGGGATATGTAGATTCAATGAAGGTCGATCGTATCTTGATAGATCCAGGATCTGCACTTAGTATCATGCCAAAGACTATGCTAGATGCGTTAAAGATACCGGTGCATAGTCTTTCAACTACAATCACTACTATCTTGGGATTTAACCAAGGGAAGAGTGAACCTTTGGGTAAGATCCGCCTGAAACTTCAAATAGGCAGTCTTCGCACAAAGGTGACCTTTTATATCATCGACAATCATGGTTGTTCTTACAATGCTCTCCTGGGAAGGCCATTCCTCCATGAACACAATGTCGTTCCATCAACTCTTCATCAATGCTTTAAATATGTTGATGACAAAGGACAAGTTCACAAAGAAGTTGCGGATCTTTATCCTTTCAAGGGTGTTGAAGCTTATTGCAACGATGCTCGTATGTACAAAGACGAGTTTATAAAGGTGGTATTGGCTATGGATACTGAAGAAGATCAAAAAGCAGTACCTCAAGACACTCTTATCATACCTGTTAAGGGGCGAGTTTCTCATCCTCAATCTTCCAAGCCACTGGTTATTCACTTACCAGTTCAAAAGAAATCAGTTGATGCTGATGAAAATCAAAGGGAGCTCACCTCTTCTGAGCCACTTGTTATCGACTTACGTCGTAATAAAGATAAAAAAATAGCTCATTCCTTCTGAGCCACTTGTTGTTGATCTAAATCACAACAAGGAAAAAAGGGAGCTCACCTCTTCTGAGCCACTTGTTATCGACCTCCGTCGTAACAAGCCTCCTCCACGTTCTTCTTCTCTCCCTCTTGTAATCAATTTGACCAAACCTGCTAAGGTTAAAGGTCCTGTTGTAAATACTGATGTACAAATCAATGAAAAAGCACCTACTTTCCAGTATTTTGATGTTATTTATTATACTAAAAGTTATTTGGATATGTTAGATAGCTTCCAATCAATTACACTGGGAGTCGTACAATCTCTTCAGACAGAAGTCTCGCTTGAAGATCCAGATGATTCTTACCGTATTCACCCTTCTTTGAAGAAAGGTGAAAGTCCAGCATTTTTATATAAAAGATCGGAAACAAAGATTAACTATACGGATGATAGCAAAGTTAACGATACGGGACGTCTCCAGTTCCATCGTTATAGTCAACAATCAAAAGACATCGTCCGAAAGATGGGTTACGACTTCAAGAGCGGCCTTAACTATGGTAAAGGTAGACGAACTCCCATTCGTACAACAGTTTCAAACGGAAAATCACAAATGTATTATGGCAGGACCAAGAAAGGTCTCGGATATACTTCTCCTCCACTGTTATCTCCAGCGGCTTCTGAATCAGATAGTGAAGAACGTTCTAATTCTTCTGATTCCAGATCATGGGATTCCGATACCAGCATCGGTGAAGTCCATCGTATAATCGTATCTTCTAACATGGTCTCCGTTGAACTACCAGAAGGCTGTGATAAAGATGTTGAAGAAAGTCCGAAAACAGATCCTTGGGCTCAACATATGGATAACCAATGGGTACTTCGTTTTGAACAACGTGAACCTCCTACTGAAGATCAATTAGTTCAAATTAATGTAGGGGAAAGCGAGTCACCTCGGCCAATCTTTATTAGCAAGAATCTTCCAGAAGCAGATAAGCAAGAGTTGATTCTTCTTATTAAAGAATACATTGACGTCTTTGCTTGGAGTTACGAAGACATGCCAGGTTTAGATCCTAAGATTGCTACTCACAAACTGAATATTCTTCCTAATGCTAAACCAGTCAAACAGCAACAAAGGCGATTTAAGCCTGAAATGATGGACGCAATCGATGATGAAGTTAAGAAGCTCATCGCTTGTAGCTTTATTCGAGAAGAGCAACATCCTGATTGGGTAGCCAATATCGTCCCAGTTCTGAAGAAAACTAGAAAAGTTCGAGTCTGCATCGACTTCCGAGATCTCAATGAAGCATGTCCAAAAGATGAATTTCCTCTTCCTATCACAGACGTCATGATTGACAATACTTGTGGGTTTGAAAGAATATCTTTTATGGATGGATTTTCCGGATATAATCAGATCAAAATGCATCCTGAAGATGAAAAGCATACATCTTTTCGCACTCTTCGAGGAGTCTATTGTTATACAGTAATGCCATTTAGTCTTAAGAACGCTTGTGCAACTTATCAGCGAGCTATGAGTACCATTTTCAGAGAACATCTTCGTAAAATAGTCGAATGCTACGTTGACGATATTGCTGTTAAAAGCCGTCTAAAAGAAGATCACATCCAAGATTTGAGAACAATATTTAATCTCATGCGTCAACATCAGCTCAAGATGAATCCCACCAAGTCATTCTTGGGTGTCTCTAGTGGCAAATTTCTCGGCTTCGTCATTACCTCTAAGGGTATACACGTGGATCCCGAGAAGATCAAAGCCATCCAAGAGATGCGTCCTCCACGCAACCTAAAAGAGCTACAAGGATTCCAAGGCCGACTTGCGTACATCAGGCGATTCATTTCGAACTTGTCTGGACACTGCAGACCATTCACTCAACTAATGAAGAAGGGTGTATCTTTTGTTTGGACTGAAGAGTGTCAACGAGCATTCGACGATATCAAACAATATCTTATGAACCCACCAGTTTTGGTGCCACCTATCTCTGGCATTCCATTCTTGATATATATTCGTGCTATGGACCATTCATTGGGTGCTTTACTTGCCCAAAAGAACAAAGAAGGCCATGAACAGGCTATCTATTATCTTAGCCGAACTATGATTGGTGCTGAACATCGTTATAGTCCGGTCGAGAAAGAATGCCTGGCTCTCATGTTTGCTGTGCAAAAGACGAGGCATTATATCATTGGTCAAACTATTCATGTTATATCTCGAGTTAACCCTCTCCGGGTACTCATGAAGAAACCTAGTACACTTAATTCTCGGTTGGCTACATGGGCAATCCTGCTAGCTCAATATAATATGGTGTATGTTCCACAAAAGTCTGTCAAAGGTCAAGCGCTGGCGGATTTCTTAGCAGCTCATCCTGTGCCTGAGACATCTAAACTCTATGACGAAATTCCTGACGAGACATTAGAAGTCAACATGATCTCCGAAGAGTTTCCAACCTGGCGTCTATTCTTTGATGGTGCATCAAGAATTGGACCAAATGGTGCTATTGTGGCAGGTATTGGAGTTGTTCTCGTTTCTCCAGACGGATTAACTATCCAAAGAGCCTACTCTTTAGATGAACCTTGCTCCAACAATGTGGCAGAGTACAATGCTTTACTTGTCGGCCTTCAGCTAGCTAAACAACTGAATGTTGAATATCTGGAAGTCTATGGTGATTCTAAACTGGTTGTGAACCAGGTTAGAGGAACCTATGAAGTCCATCATCAAGACCTGGTGCCTTATCATGAAGCGGCAATTAATATAGCTACATCATTCAAAGCTTTCTTCATCGACTATATTCGACGAGCTTGCAATACTGAAGTCGATGCTTTGGCCAATCTTGCAGCTGTCTTAGCCATCCCTATCAAAAGACATCAGGTGGTGGTTATTTCTAACCGAGAACTGTTCTGTATTGAAAATAATCATAATATTAAATTTAGCAATCTTGCTGAAGTCAATGTTATTGATGACGATTGGAGAACTCCTTTTATCGATTTCGTAGTACATGACATACTCCCTGAAGATCCTAAGGAGGCTACAAGCGTTCGACGTCGATCTCTACGATTCTATTACAATCAAACCACCAAAACACTCTATCGACGAACTTATGATGGTCTTCTTCTACGCTGTTTAGCTGGTGATGAAGCCAAACAAGTGTTGCGTGAAGCTCATGATGGCGTCTGTGGAGCACATCAACTTGGTCCTAAGTTACAGGATCGCATCCGACGCATGGGTTATTATTGGCCCTCTATGGTATCAGATGCCATTGAATATGCAAGGAAATGTCGTGCTTGTCAAATCCATGCAGACTTCATTCATCAACCCTCGGAATTCTTACTCCCGACTGCTGCTTCCTGGCCTTTTTAAGCTTGGGGTATGGACATCATAGGTCCTATTAATCCTCCTTCTTCTAGAGGACATCAGTTCATATTGGCGATAACCGATTACTTCTCCAAGTGGGCTGAAGCTATACCTCTGGCTGAAGTCAAGACTAGCAGTGTCATTAACTTTGTTAAACACCATGTCATCTATAGATTTGGTGTACCTCGAAGAATCATTCATGACAATGGACCTCAATTCATTAGTCAGAAGTTCACTAGATTCTGCGATGATCATCGGATTAACAATGTTGCTTCGACGGCCTACAATCCAGCTGCTAATGGTTTAGCTGAAGCCTTTAACAAAACCATTATTAAGCTCCTTAAGAAATTTGTATCCACTAACAAACGGAATTGGAGCAAAAAACTTGGCGAGTATCTTTGGGACTATCGAACTACAGTCCGCAATCCCACAGGCTTTACACCTTTCTCTTTGGTGTATGGCTGTGAAGCTGTCCTTCCTTTGGAGTTACAAATTCCTTCTTTAAGGATTGCTATTGCCAATGAGCTCACCACAGAAAACAATGACCTTCTTCGACTTCAAGAGTTAGAGGCATTGGATGAAAAGCGGTTAATGGCTCAACAGCATATTGAGTTATACCAAGCCCGCATCTCAAAGACATTTAATCGTAAAGTGAAGGTCAGAGCCTTTCAGCAAGGAGAACTTGTTCTAACGGTCAGACGTCCTATGACTATGACTCATATGAGTAAAGGAAAATTCGATGCGAAATGGGAAGGTCCTTATGTTGTAAGCAAAGTCTTCTCAAACGGAGCTTATCAACTTTCAGAACTTGATGGTCGAGTTGCTATGATGCCTATCAATGGCAAATTCTTAAAGAAGTATTATGTATAAATGTAAATACTTGTAAATTATCAGACAGAATCAAGTTCATAAATAAAATTCAAATTTTATTATATGATAGTACATATTAAAGGTCACTATCATCTTTTTCTATATTGGGACGAGGGCCACTGCCGTCCTTCTCAAAAATACGGTCAGCAAAAGAGCCGAGAACCTCCTTGTTGGATCCCACAAGAAACTTGCAGGCGGCCATCCTCATGGCTTCTTCTTTTTTAGTCTTTCCTGGTTCGAGCAGGAAGTCCAAAATGTCCCACGGTGGCTGGGGTGCAGACGAACCTTCGCCTGCTTCTGCTTCCTTTGGCTGAACTGGATCGGCAGGGCGATCTTCAATGCCCTTCTGAACCTTCGAGACAGTCTCAACCTTCTTAGATGCTTCTCCGGAAGACATTTTTATGTTGAAGAGTAGAAGTGTTCGTTCCTGTCAGATTTTTACTATATTTATAGACAGAAGTTCCTCAAGCATTACATTTATCCGACGGTTCATTCGTTCATTAATACCTGACGGTTCATCCGTTCATTTATCACATTCATCCAACGGTTCATCCGTTTATTAAATGCTTGACGGTTCATTCGTTCATTAAATGCTTGACGGTTCATCCGTTCATTTATAACACTCATCCGACGGTTCGTCCGTTCGTTAATATCTGACGGTTCATCCGTTCATCTATTTTGACGGTTAACCCGTTCATTTATTATCATTTGACGGTTAACTCGTTCATTTCACCATCATTTGACGATTTACCCGTTCTTTCAACATTACTTGACGGTATTCCCGTTCATTCATTTTTATATACATTGACGATTCATCATCGTTCATCTTCTACATCAGCAACTTGTCGTTTTCGATTAAGTTATCAATAAATATATCATATCTATCTATTATTTATATCTGAATAAGATATGCAATAAATAATGGAGCCACAACAAAATATCCTTTATATCAAAAAAATGAGACATTACAAAAATGCAGCTACAGCAACAAAACCCAAATACAAAATCAAGAAGGAGGGACAATCAGATTGTCAATTTGCTGCTTCAATGTCTGCAGCTCTTCTTCGTGTGTTGACGCTACTATCTTTCTTGCCTCCTCCATCCCGCTTTTTTCATCAAAAATGGGCATATCTACTGTCCTGCGAGTGATCTCTTCACCATGAGTGGTCTCATACTCATTCCTTTCTTCAATCAATGCATTAAATTGTTTAATCACCAGTTGGTGATTAACAGTTTCTTCTTCAAACTCTTGTTGGAGGCGAGTAATTTCAGCCTTCAGCTCAGCAAGTCGCCGTCCTTTGCTTTCAGCCACTAGAGTAATTGATTCTATTTTAGAATTATATTCAGCTGATTTTGCTGAATGAGCTTCTAACAGATTTTGAAGAGTTAACCTTTCCATATCAGCAGCTTGAGCCAGCCGCTCAAATTCAGCTTGTACTAAAGAGTCTACATCTTTCTTCTTGAGTTCTTTATACTTCTTGATGGAGACTTCTAATTCATCCAGTATATGTTCAAGGAGAGTGGCCTGAGCTTCGTCTCCTTGGTCTCTTATGGCTCTTATCAAGAAAGAAGTGGGCTTCCTAACCATAATGAAGTCAGCCCCTTCTTTCTCTATCATTTTACGGACGAGAGATCCCAGCGACTCAAAGAAACATCGGGTAAATGACTGGACCACTTGCTGATTGATGGCCAGAGTTCCAGGAGTCGCTGCTACTCCTGATGAAGACGGGGTAACAGGTTGCTCGATTCTTTGAGGTTGGACAATAGGCGCTTTAAATAAGGGAGCCAGAGTAGAGCTGGTTGCTCCTCCTGCTTGATCTTCTGCAAAAGTAAAATTATTATTTTACTAATTGATTGTTGATGAACAAAAAGATCAAATTAAGAGCAATGTTACCTTGGTTTGGTCTAACAACGAGTTCATTCCTTACTGGAATGGAATACCGTTGAACAGAAGTAGCCTCAGCTGCAACAGCCTGGCTGCTGCCCGCCTCAGAACCACAAGATAAATGATGACTACTGCTAATAACCACCGTTGGTATAGGCACCATAATCAGGTCCGTTGGAGGTGTTGGCAAAGTCTCAAGATCTGCAAATGAAGATATTAGTTATCAGTTCATTTTAAAAAAGAAAAGATTGTTAAATCTCGTTTTATACCTTGAGGGTCGGTGGCGGGATTTTCTTTTAGCACACCTTCGTCGGCTACTTCTTCAGGAGATATTTCTATCTCAACATCGACAGCTTTTTCTGCAGATGCCTCCACTTCAATATCCTTTTTAGGATTTGAAATATCATCGACAGTATCAAGAGAATTGTGTTCTTCATTATCCTTTTTAGGATCTTGTAAATACTCATCAACATTTTCGGATGAAGAACCTTCCTCGTCTTCTTCTTTTTCTTCTTCTTCTACTGCTATATTTCCACTGCTAGTGGCAGCCTGATCTTCCTGCAAACTATAACTGCAATCCTCCAGAGCTGCAATCATTTCACGGTCTTCGTCCTCACGAAGAGTCCTGGGAGTAGGAGGAGGTTGAGTAATATCTGCAATAGGAGAATGAGGTCGTACAATACTTTGTTTTTTCTCTAAGATATGTTCTCTAGGCTTTTCAATTCTTGGGGCAAAATCTCCCCTCTGTTCATTCTCCTCGAGAGTTTTGCTCCCTGATTCAGAAGCAGGTGTGGGAGATGCCATTAGAAGTCCTGCAGCATCTACTGAAGTCAGGAGTTGTATAGAAGAAGACTCTTCCAAGACTCTTCTGGTGACTACTCTTTTCTTTCTGTGTAGAGGTCTAACAGGACTCTCTACATTTTCTGGCTCTGCTTGCTTTTGCACGGAAGTTGGTGTACTGGTAACTTCTTGATATGTCTCGGCCAATTGCCGGGATTGAGATCTGGTAGTCACCTTTTCAGAAGAAACATCAAGAATCAATTTCTTCTTCGCCACAGGAGCAGGAGGCTCCTCTCTTCTTCTTTTCTTCGCAGGAGATTTACCCACCTTCAGAGAAATACGAAGTGGTGCATTTACTTCTTGGGGGAATATAATATCCCTTGTAGTTTCCAGAGGTGCATCTGCCGGTTCCTGTGCCTCCTCATTTATAGGGATTGATGGAGCAATTCTTCCTCTTCTCAATCTTGTTGCAGTGGCGAAACTATCTGCGAGATTGAAATTCTCGGCAAAAGTATTCGCTGATGTGTAAAACACGGAGTATGTAAAAAGCATTCGAGGACCCTGAGGAGTAGTCTTTGCTGGCATGGAGAAAATGGCTTTTGTATCACGGGCATTGTAATAAGCCCAAGCCCTAGCTCCGTCTATCAGATAACCTTTGCCTTGGAGGCAGGTAATTGCGTTCCCTACATGGAACTGATCATACCCAAACTGTCGAGCAAAACGGCTTGGGAGGTATGGTTCTAAGTAGCACTCTTCTTCGAATCGGTAGACCAAATGAGATGGTCGAATTGTCTTCAACCATTCAAAAGCGACACGAGTTAGAGGCTGCAGTTTCGAATCCACCATATTCGTGGGCATCTGATCATATCCAGCAGGGAAAGGAGCACAGCAAAAGTTCCAACCTCTGTTCAGATTCAACATAAATCTACACTCAGTTAAGGAAGTATATTTCCATTTTCCATCGGAATACCTTCGAAGAAAACTGCCGTCAACTGGTCCCATGCCAGGATCCATTAGAGTTGGATAGTGAAGAAGCAAACATCCAAACAAATATGTATATGGCAATTCTAAGCGAGGGAATTCTCTCTCTCCTTTCGCTTTCAACATCAAGTCAACATATAAACGAAGACTGGCGTTCAGCTTGCAGGTCATTGCTGATAGTAAGTCCATTTTATAACCGAAGACTAGCTTAACAGCTGCAAACAAGACGCCACGGTGAAAACGATCCACTGCACTGGATCCGGGAACTACGAACCTTCGCAGCCAGTATGTCAAGAATCCCGCCAATTGTGCTGCTTCTGACATGGGCCTATAGCCCATTCTCAAGTAACTTTCCAAATTGTCTCCTCTCTTCAAATGAGGATATTCATGATCATCCTTCACTTCTTTATCAAAGTGACCACTCTGTTCCATTAATTTTCTGACATCTGTATGGCTCAAAGGTTTGAAAAAGGTTGGGTAGCATTTATCGTTCTTCTTGGTTTTCTTCTCCTCTATATGACTAAGAAACAGATATGGTAGCCACTTTGAAGAATAACAAGTATTGGCAGTGGCACTCTTGTAAAATAAAGAGCAGATCTTGTAATGGCACAATAGTTCTTCGAACACTGTCACCATCTCTGGATTCTCTTTTCTGAGCTTGTTCAACTCATCATTTGTTGGTACATACTCCTCATACGGAGCATCTGCCATGGGCAAGTACGAGATATACTTCATCTCATGGAGTGCAAAGCCCATCTCTCCCCCTGGGGTCATGAAAGTTCCGGTCCTGTAGTTGTATCTCTCAGCTAAGGCTAAGAACATATGAGGATTGGGAACAAATCCATATACAGTGGCATGCACTGCTTCATACAGGTTGATTTGTTGGAGTCTGTCTTGGAATTTTCCCAGAACCCAATTCGCGATATAACTCCATCGCTTGTAGTCTGGATTCACTAATCCAGTCATTCTTATATCTTGCTCAGGATATTTTCCTTCAACCTTCGCAAACTCATTTGCGAATATTGGTGTCCTAACAGGCATTAGCATGGAGGAGTTCTCTGGTAGAATGCAGCCAGGTCTTAAGCCTCTCAGTAGGACACTATATCTGTCGGAAGAGATATAAAACATATCCTTATGTTGTGGCCCCTTCTTTACGAAGATTTTTCCTGCCCGAGCATCCTGAAATAGAGTGATATTCCAATCCATCTTCCTAGGGTAGCTTGCATGAGCGTACCGTGACAAAGGAAGGCAGCGAGCAATGTCGGGTATAAAAAAAGATCTATCTTGCTGGTGAACTACCCTATCTTCCATCCTTGGCCTAGGCTGAGAGGCTCTCTCAAAGGCGTCACCGAATAGGAATAAGGGTTTCTTGCGAATTACAGCATCAGCTGATTCTAAAGGCTGTCCGTTCATCAAACACATCAAAGTTTCATTGTCCTGAGAAATCAATATAGCCTGACGGGAGGCCGGCAGATCATACTGAGGGTAATGGACATGAGACAGATCTTCTTTGTATTCAGACTCTGTAAGGGTTCCCACAAAATGTTCGTAATCTGGATCTTCATTGACTTCAACTGCATCAACAAACAGATGAAAATTAGTCCAAGACAAAGATTCTGTTTTTAAACATAAAACATGATTTGTGCAACCTCAGACTGCGCTGACATGATTTGCGCAACCTCAGATTGCGCTAACATGACTTGTGCAATATCAGTTTGCACATCATAAAATGTGCGCAAAGCAATGGTTTGCGCTGATATCTGCGCAACTTAATTGTTTGCGCTGACTTCCTGTCAGCACAAATCAACAATTTGTGCAAGAATGCAGCCTTCATAAAAATGAAGAACTGATAGTTGATGCAACCGAAACCCTAAAAATGGTGGCGCAATATGAACTTATCTCTAAAAAGAGATGAGTTTCAAGGGAGTCGAATCACCCTAAGAAGGGGTTTTCGATCGGTTCAACTACCTCTCAGAGCAGGGTGTACGGATTCGTGTTGGGAAGCTCGCCGTGCAACCCTGTCAGAAGACTCGGCCGGAGCTTTTCCCTTCGCGGCGACGGCAGCGGCAGCATTTGATCGTCGTGGGGCCATGATAATCGTCGGAGGAGGAGAACAGTGAAGGTTTTCTTCTCAAAAAGCTCGAAAGATTGTAAAGTAAGGAATTAAAAACGAAAAGAGGGGTATTTATAGTTTTTGAAATGCGAAACGGATGCCTCGGATTGCGCCTAAACTTGTGGTCTATTCGCTTTGCGCAGATAGCTCATCATATTGCGCAAAATGATTCAACATTCAAAAATTCAAAGTATTTCAAAATTTTGATTATAATCAACTTTCGAAAACTTTAAAGGGGGTCTTGTAGGTCCTAAAAAATCAAGTTGCATCAATCAACAAAGTCAAAAATTCAAGATATTCATCATTTTGATGAGTTGTGCAGACAACAGATTGCGCAGACGTCACTTTGCGCAGGTTGGTTTGCGCATGTTCCCAACTGCGCAGGCTGACGTGGCAGAAGTCATCATTGACTGAATCAAATCAGATCTTCCTGACAGCTGACGACACGAATAACGAGGAGACTGTTCGTTTTTGGCGCCGCACAGTGCTCGAGGACGGCTGACAGTTGGCAGCGTAATCCGTGGTTGCGCAAATGAAGCCTGCGCAGTCTGAGTTTGCGCAAACCAGTGTATGCGCAGTTCACTTTGTGCATTCTACCAACATAACTGATAAATTACATGTGGCATTCATGCCATCAATTGCTCATTACGTGGCAACTGTCTATGCACGATCATGCACATTTCAATCAAATAATGCCATGTGTCTCAGATAGTTGGCCCACGATCCAGTAACTGCCTGCGCAGTCCATATCTGCGCAAACCAGTTGCTGCACAAATCAGCTTGCGCAGTCCAAAATAATTGAAAGTTAGTTATTTTCAGAACACTATAAATAGAGTTTCAAGTCTTCATTTCAAGGGGATCAAGATCAGAGATCAGAAATCAGAGAGTTCAGGAGTTCTTGCCAAAGTGCTGCTGCATTCTTCCGAAACTTTTGTCTTCAACTTCAGAGGCTTTTGCCTTCAATTTCTAGAGTTGTTTTCAACTTCAAAGGCTTCGTCTTCAAAGTTCACATCGTCCAAGGGATAAAGCAATCGTCATCAAGATTGGATTCCTATAGTTGTAATTTTCCCAGAATTCTTGTAATCTTTATTACAGTTTGTATCAATAAAGTTTTATACTTTTGTTTTTGCAAACAGTCGTGTCTAACGACGAAGGCTGGGCGTATCCGACTCGTGTCCAATTATTCGGGAACGGATCATGACAAGCAACAAGAGCGTCATCTACACACATCACAAAGCGGACAGAACACGTTCTGCTCTGCTCTCCAACATCACCTCGTACGGCACGGCCTTCCCGTCTTTTCTCTACTTAGGTTGCCCGCTAGTGTATGGCAAGGTTAACTCTGGCATATATGCAGGAGCGTAAAAAGTGCTTCATAAGAATGAGTCAAAGAGATGGATCATTCCATTTAAATTGATCCACTTTACGCCTAAGAGAGGCTAATCACTTTACGCCTAAAGCAGGCTAATCATTTCACGCCCGGGTCAAAGCTAATGGTTTTACGCTCAGGACAGGCTAGCCACTTTTACGCTGGACAAAGCTGTCAAGTCTTGCATTTAATGCAAAGTCTGACACGAAGATTTAATCATGGCATATATCATAGAAATCAAAGGGATTTTTTTTTACACAGAGACCAATTTGTCGTTTAGTATGTGGACTGAGCTATTTTTACGCTCATAATATGGCTTCTTTTACGCACGGAGACTATACGAGTTTTTACGCTCAAAGGTTGACGTGTGCGTAAAGTTTATTTGGGCTACTTTTACGCTCAAGGTTATTTAACAACCACTTTACGCGGGAAGTCTATATCAGAGCTATTGTACGCCTAGTCTACTACTTTACGCTCAGGGTATATTTGGGTTATTTTTACGCCCTATTCCAATTCAGAACGTGGTTTGCCTACATGGCTTTCATGCCACATATCTCGAAGAACGTGTGTACGTGCATCCTATTCTTACTGAAATGATGGGACACGTGTCATCGTATGCAGAGGATAACTCCAATCATGGGTGGCAGTTGTTAGCGTAAAGATGGAACTTTTGCTGAATTTTTACGCACGAGAGCCCAAGTCTATAAATAGACTGATTTTTCTCAGATAGACACACAAAGCGAAAAGAGAGAATACATAGAGATCAGAGCCCAGAGACTTTGATTTTCGGAGCATTTTTCTTCAACTTTTCTTCCAGAACAGAGGGAAGCAAAACAGGAAAGCATTCGGCCTCGCCATCATTGCCCAAGTGCGTCGATACCTTTCTGGTGACATAGTTCTTCCAATTGTTCATCTTCTAGCAGTGATCTTCATCCTCATCGTATGGTCCAAGGAACAAAGTGATCATTTACAGATCAGACTTCCATAGCAATACTTCCCAGAATCAAATTTGTACTTCTTGTACTTTTTCTCGTTTTATTTTCAAAATCCGATTTCCAGGCATTTTTTAAGTGAAACAAAAATGGCGACTCTGCTGGGGATGACCTTCTCCTCTGACGAGGAGGCAATTGCTCAATACGATGATGTGTCGATTGGATCGACAAAGAAGACTCTGGTTGTACACTTCGACCAGACTGCTTATGAAGAGATGCTCCGAACTGGGGTGGTTCTCGCTGCTCCATTGTTCAAAAATCTCGAAAAGCACGAAAAGTTTGGATTCCTAAATCCAAAATAGCTTCTGATTCTCTGTTGCTTCTGAGCGCAAGGAAATTCTTCCCACTCTTGTCGTAGGGGCTCCCGTTCGTAACGAGGCAGTCCTTACTTCAGCGTTGCACTCTAAGTGTGGCAAGTTATCTTCCGTCTGTGACGGTGAAGATAATCAGGTTTTACGCCTAGTGGGTAAAAACCAAATTTTACGCTCAGTGCATAAGAACGAGTCCCCCATTTGTAATGAGGCAGACTCTAATGCTTGTGCTTCTAAGTGTAAAAATAAGTCTCCCGTCTGTCACGTGGTAGACACACAAAAATTACGCTCTTCGCGTAAAGGAAAATCTTCCGTCTGTGACGTGGTTGATAAACAATTTTTACGCTCTACGCGTAAAGGTAAGTCTCCTGTCTGTGACAGTATAGATAAAATTCGCAAAGATGTTTTTACATCTAATGTGAATGTACCAAAATGCATACAGCGTAAAAATGTTGTTGGTAAAGCTTCAGTTCTACACCAACAGCCTTCTTATACTGCTCTACGCAAAGTGCCAAACCTACAAATCACACGCAATAAAAATGGAGTCCTTCGTGCTAAAAAATCTCAAGATTCGCGTGTACAACTCCAAACGCGTAGAAATGTACAGTTTGGTTCTGCAAATGCAGCCAGTAATCTTCTTTATACACAAGGGACTAAACGTTTTGCTACCCCAAATGTAATAAAGAAGACTACTCCTTCTACTCCTTCTGATTTACGTGAATTGCTAATGCAAAAACATAAAAATAGACAATCTTCCGTGACACTCCCCCAAGAAAATCATCATTGTGAGTGTCACCATATTGTGATCAAATGTTGTTGCTCGGCTTCCAGACGGTCAGTTTTTGATCGATTGAATTTTAATGTGCCCCAACAACAAGCTGATGAGTTGTCATATGCATCAGTCAACATGGCATCTCACACCAACAGAGGACGACGTCCTAGACGGAACACGTCCCAAACCCCATGTCAACAACAATTCAACAGAATTCTTAATTCTTTTGAAGGAGTATATCAGAATACTCGATCAAGAAGACAAAGACAATTGCAGACTTCTGATTCTGAAGCTGGGGGTACTCAATCTCTTGAGTCCGAAACTGATAGTGTTGATTCATACTTCTATACTAATCCTTCTGTATCTTCAAGAGAGGTTGAATCCTACACTATTGGAGACGAACCAGAGACGTCATCTGTTAATACAGAACAACGTCTCACTGTCGTTGAGCAATCACTAAAAAACATGCTTAACATGATGCAAAGCATGCACCAGATAATAACGTCTCAGCAAACTGCTCAACCAACAATTGTAACACATGTTCAAGTAGCAGCACCAACTCAAGATAGCCAAGGGATTGATATACCTTTGAATATCTAAGAACCGGCTGTTAACCAAAATTTTGCATCTCCAGATCCCATCATTCCAGAAGATGTACCATCTCCGGTGGGGACTACGGTACAACCAACAACTTTTCAATCAAATGTGCTTCCACAAACCAGTGAAGCCATTCAAGCAGTGCGTGAGCTCAAAGTACAGTTTGAAGTTTTGAAGCAAAAGGATCAACTCCAGAGGTTAGGGATTAAGCAACCTTATCCTCCTCATTGGAATGATGTACCCTTTCTACCGAAATTCAAGCCACAGTCAATGGTACTGTTTGATAGAAAGGCTTCTCCTAGTCAGTATATCAATTACTTTGATATTATGACTGTACATTTACAGAAAAATGATGCTCTTCTCACTAGAGTGTTCATTGGATGCTTGACGGGTTCAGCTTACGACTGGTATCGTAGTTTACCCGACATTTGTATTTCGTCTTTTGACGAATTTAAGGCAATGTTTCTCTCCCATTTCTATGAAGGAGGTATGGACATGAACATGTCTTCCTTAATAGAAATCAAGCAAAAGGAGAAAGAAGATACTCGGACGTTCATTGAACGTTTCCTACAGGCGACTTTAAAGATGCCCTCGGGTATGCCAGATTCAGCGCTGATTGATACATGTAAGATGAATATGCGACCATCTATCGCTGTCTTCACGGGTTTCTAATTCACAGATTGGGCTTCGTTTATCATAGCAGCAGTTTCTGCCGAGACCAATAGTAGGTTGGCTCGTGAACATGGGATGATTTTTGCCTCTGAGGATAAAAAAAATAAAAGTAATCCTGGTAATAATTCCGGCAATCGTAATATGAAAAGAAAAGACACTCTTATGGTCAATCTTTCCAAGAATAAAACGACGCCGAATAATCAGGAATCTTCCAGGCCAAAAGAAGAATATTCTTTTGACGAAAGTGATATCCCAGGGATATTCCAATGTCTGGTGAAGAGTGGCAAACTCCAGATTCCGGAGCCAAAGAGGCCTAATGAGGTAAATCTGACTGACAATCCTAAATATTGTATCTATCATAGATACATTAATCATCCTACCAGTGCTTGCTATGTTTTGAAGAAAAAAATCCAAGAGCTGATAAATGGTGGTGCTATTGCTCTAACCAATGATGACCATACGGTTACAACAAATATGGTTTCTCTTCAATTTGGAGATTTTCCTCCACAACAAGTACCAGATGGAATTGTCCCAATTCCGAAGGCGACGATGAAGATTTTGAATATCCCGCCTGCCATGGAGGAAAATGAAGGATTGTTGCCTCTTACATTAAAAAATGGTAAAATTATGTAGGTATATCCTGACTTAGTACCTGAAATGGAAGATGAAGGTAAAACTTCAAAATCCAAGAAAGGTAGGAAAGTCAAAACATGCAACATGATTTCTCATGTTATTCCAGATCATGATGATTTGGATCATCTATGGGATGGCATTCCTTTGGAAGATAGACTGAGAGGATTGAACATATGTCCTCCAAGTCTGGCTCCTCCTGCCAAGCTCAAGCTTACTCATCAGCAGTGGCTAGCCATGAATAGTGTTCCCTTATACAGGGCACAACAAGTCTTCGCTGCTTATGAAAAGGCTCCTACAGGAATTTTTTTCTCGTAACCTGAATCTTTTTTCTCCCGTAGCTGCAGAGACGGTTATTCCTCATTCTTCTGTAGTCACAGAGATCTCTTCTTTTTCCTCTATGGAACCACCTGTTGAAAGTCTACTGCCTACTCACTTATACAGTCAGCAATCAGTCCTTCTCATAAAAAAGATGGGCTATGACTTTCAAAAGGCAGAGGGTTTAAATTATGATAAAGGGATACGACTCCCTTTACAAATTCAAAGTCAAAAATCCACTGTTGGATTGGGTTCTGAGGTTCTTCATAACAATCCTCACAAGAAGAAGGCTAAGGAAAGGAAGATTAAATCCTGCAATATGGTACTTCCTTCTTATGAGTCTAAAGAAGAAAGTTTTGCTGGTACAAGATCTGGAAAAGAGTACCACAAAGATTATGAGGGATCCTCCAAAGAAGCTGAGAATGTTGAAACACCATCAACTCAACCGTCTCTTGCTCCTGCTATGGTTGAAAAGGGGAAACAGAAGACAGTACGCTTCGATGTCCGTTGAAGTCTACTTCCAGTCAGGGGGTGGTGATGAAACCCTATAAATTTGATATTCTAGCCCAGTTAGCTAATACTCCTGCTAGATTATCTATCTTCGAGTTGCTTCGCCTTTCTAAAGAAAGCCGCAAAACTTTGAGTGAAGCTCTGCTGCAAGCTGATTCCTGCTTAGCTCAACTCAAAACTCCTGACAATATACCAGTATCATGCCCACAATGTCATAGTGTGATGGAAGCAATTCCCAATATCACCTTTACACAAGAAGATATGTTGTTGAAGCATAACAAGTATGACAGGCCTTTGTGCTACACTGGGTATATTGAATCCATTGAAGTTGACAGAATTTACATTGATCCTGGGTCTTCCATTAGCATAATTCTTCAAAGTATGCTAAGACCATTGAGAATTCCTACTAGTGATCTGACCTACACTAGTACCACAATAGTTGATTTTAACTCTGGAAAGAGCAAACCACTGGAAAAGATTCGTCTGAAGATTCAGATTGGTGATCTTCGAACTATGGCAACATTTTATGTTATTAACTCAGACGTATCCTAAATATTCTTCTTAGAAGACCATGGTTACAGGAGCATAACATTGTGCCTTCGACTCTCCACCAATGCTTCAAGTATGTGGATCCCCAAGGGGTTGTGAAGACTGAGTTTGCTGATATCAATCCTTTCAAAGGTGTTGAAGCCTATTTTTCTGACTCAAGGCTTTACAAACAAGAGCATGTGAAAGAGACATCAGAGATGGCTGAAGATCAGTCTATTAATGAAGATCCGCCAGAAGAGCAACCTTTGAATATCAAAGTCAAAGGGCGAATCCAACCCCAATCTGTCAATAATCAACCTTTGATGATCAAGGTTAAAGGAAGAACTCAAGCTTCATCTGAGGAATCAGTGAATGTTCCTATTAAAAATCAAGTTCAACCTCTTGTGATCAAAGTCAAAGGGCGTACAGTTCGTACAAATTATCCAGAACTTCCTTTGATTGTCAATCTTGACAAATCTACGCAGAAGTCGGATGATAGTCCACTAGTGATTAATCCGAAGTGTAGCAGTCAAATTGTAAATGATGTAAATATTGATCATTCTGTACTCTTTGATATCAATGAAGATTTTCTTTTCGAGTATATAGCTGTCAAGTTTATTGAAAGAATGACTTTATCTTCTGATAATCAAAGTCATCAATATAAAGACGACATACACACAAAGGAAACCTTATACATTGACAACAAGGAAAATTCTTTTCCTCCTCATGTCGATGTTGGACCTTATGCTCAAAGGTTTCTAACATCTTCTCCCTATCTTCTTCCTGTAGCCGCTTCATCGCAAGCTTGTGTAACTTATAGACGTCACAAAGAATCTTATTTCGTGGTTCCGTCTGATAAGAAAAACAAGTGCCAATTTGTTTTTTGGCTTGGCTAAAAATATTCCTGTTGCTCAGACTGATGATTTGAGAGATAAAGATAAAGGAAGAATCCGAATTGACAGATATAGTCAACAATCTCTCAAGATTATCCAGAACATGGGATATGATTTGAAGACCATGCAAGGTCTCAATCAAGGCAAAGGTAGACGACTACCATTATATGGTGATCCATTTCACCAGAAAACTTGTCATGGATTGGGATATGATCCGTCCTATATGTTTAATGACGATATACAAGAAGAATTCTCTTCTAGCTCTTCACAATCATCAGATTCAGAAGAAGTCCAATTCATCGAATCCGATATTTCTTATTTCTCGTATGTTAAAGGAGACTATTATGATGAATCTGAGCAAATATTTTCAGCTTATATGGTTCAAATTGAGGGTGAATCTGAGCCATTTGAGAATGATCATTGGGCTCAACAGATGGACACTTAATGGGAACTTCGTTTTGAACAACGACAACCACCTACTGAGGACGAGGTTGTCCAGATTGACGTTGGAGATGGAACTACGCCCAAACCAATATTCATCAGTAAGAATCTCTCTGAAGATGAAAAGGAAGAATTGATGAAACTAATCAAAGAATATATTGATATTTTTGTATGGAGTTATGAGGATATGCCAGGTCTAGATCCCAAAGTTGCTACTCATAAACTCAATATTCTTCCTAATGCTAAGCCTGTAAAACAACAGCAACGGCATTTTAGACCAGATATAATGGATGCAATTGAAGTAGAAGTCAAAAAGCTGATCACGTGTGGTTTTGTTCGTGAAGAACAATACCCTGATTGGGTGGCCAACATTGTTCCTGTTATAAAGAAGAACGAAAAAGTCCGAGTTTGCATAGATTTTTGAGATCTTAATGCAGCTTGTCCAAAAGACGAATTTCTACTTCCAATTACTGATGTCATGATAGACAATACATGTGGTTTTGAACGCATGTCTTTCATGGATGGATTCTCAGGATATAATCAAATTAAGATGCATCCAGAAGACGAGAAGCATACCGCTTTTCGTACACCCCTTGGAGTTTACTGCTATACGGTGATGCCGTTTGGTCTTAAAAATGCCGGTGCCACATATCAACGGGCCATGAGCAATATATTTTAAGAACATCTACGGAAAATAGTAGAATGTTATGTAGATAACATTGCTGTTAAGAGTCGATCAAAAACTGATCACATTCTAGATTTGAAGACAGTATTTGAATTGATGCGCCAACATCAATTGAAAATGAACCCTACTAAGTCTTTCTTAGGGGTTTCCAGTGGCAGGTTTTTAGGATTTGTCATTACTTCTCAGGGTATCCATGTTGATCCTGATAAGGTTAAAGCAATTCTTGAAATGCGTCCTCCACGCAATCTAAAAGAACTCCGTGGCTTCCAAGGTCGCATTGCATATATCAGGAGATTCATATCCAATCTCTCTGGAAGATGCCAACCTTTCTTCCGTCTATTGAAGAAGGGTGTATCATTTATTTGGGATAAAGCATGTCAGAAAGCCTTTAATGACATCAAGCAATATCTTAAAAATCCACCTGTTTTGGTACCTCCAGTGATAGGAAGACCATTTTTGCTATATGTTCGAGCTTTGGATCATTCACTTGGTGCTCTTCTTGCACAAAAAAGTGATATAGGGCATGAACAAGCAATTTATTATCTTAGCCAAATGATGGTCGGAGCTAAACACAGGTATACTCCTGTAGAAAAGGAATGTCTAGCCTTGGTTTTTGCTGTCCAAAAGACAAGACATTATGTGACAGGACAGACTATCCATGTCATCTCCAGAATAAATTCCATTCGGATATTGATGAGAAAATCGAGCATTCTTAACTCTAGGTTAGCTACCTGGACGATGCTGCTCACTCCTTATGATATGGTTTATATACCTCAAAAATCAGTGAAGGGTCAAGCATTATCTGATTTCTTAGCTGCTCATCCTATACCTGAAACATCAAAGTTATATGAGGAAATTCCAGATGAAGTTATAGATTGCAATATGACTTTGAAAAATGACATTTGGCAATTATATTTTGACGGGGCATCACGGGTTGGACCTAAAGGTAATATTGTCTCTGGAGTAGGAATCGTTTTGGTTTCTCCTGACAAAATGGTCATATACCGTACCTATTCTCTCAATGACCCATGCTCCAATAATGTAGCAGAATATAATGCTCTATTGATTGGTCTCCAAGTTGCAAAATAATTGAATATTGAATTCCTGGAAGCCTATGGAGACTCTCAGCTGATTGTTAATCAGGTTAGAAGGACCTATGAAGTCAAAAATCCTGATCTCATCCCTTATCATCAAGTAGTAGCCGAATTGGTCCTTTTATTTAAAGGATTCTTCATTAAATTCGTACCACGTTCTCAGAATGTGGAGGCTGATGCTCTTGCTAGCCTAGCTGCAGATTTGGCTGTTCCAATCCGAAGACAAATTATAATTACTTTGTTGGACCGAGATTTATTCTGTGTCAAGAATAATTTGTGTATTGAACAGAGTTATACTACAGAATCAAACTCTCAGCAGAGGGATTGGAGAACTCCATTTATTGATTATACGGTTCATGGGGTTTTACCTGAAGATCCAAAAAAAGTTGCATCAATTAAAAGACGATCATTTCGATTCTATTATGATTCATCTTTACATATGTTATATCATCGCTCATATGATGGACTCTTGCTGCGCTGTCTCTCAGAAAGTGAAGCTAAACAGACACTCCGTGAGGCTCATGATGGTATCTGTGGTGCTCATCAACCGGGTCCGAAATTACAGGACCGCATTCGAAGAATGGGGTATTATTGGCCATCCATGATAGCAGATGCTGTGGATTACGCCAGAAGGTGTAAAGTATGTCAGATTCATGCTGACTTTATTCACCAACCTTCTGAATTTCTACATCCTACAACAGCTTCTTGGCCCTTCGAAGCTTGGGGTATGGATGTCATTGGTCCTATTAACCCTCCTTCTGTTAAAGGATATCGGTTCATATTAGCTATAACCGATTACTTTTCAAAGTGGGCAGAAGTAGTTCCCCTTGCTGAAGTGAAAACATCTAATGTGATCAGCTTTATCAAACATCATGTCATTTATCGCTTCGGGATTCCTCGACGAATAATTCATGATAATGGTCCACAATTTGCCAGTCAGGCATTTTATCGGTTCTGTGATAAGAATCAAATTCAAAATCTGGCTTCTACGGCTTATAATCCAGCTGCCAATAGTTTAGCCGAAGCCTTCAATAAGACGATCATTAAACTTCTCAAAAATTTTGTCTCTTCCAATAAACGTGATTGGAATGAGAAACTTGGAGAATGTTTATGGGCTTATCGAACAATAGTCCGGACTCCTACTGGTTTTACACCATTTTTATTGGTTTATGGATGTGAGGCTGTTCTTCCCTTAGAAATCCAAATTCTATCTCTACGAATAGCTATTGCTAATGAGCTAACTATAGAAAACAATGATTGCTTACGACTCCAAGAACTCGAAGGATTGGACGAGAAGCGTCTTCAAGCACAACAGCATATTGAGCTATATCAAGCCCGTATATCTCGAACTTTCAACCGTAAAGTTAAAGAGAGGGTATTCAAGATTGGCGAATTAGTCTTACCCGTTCGAAGACCGATGGTTATGACTCACAAAAGCAAGGAAAAATTCCAAGCGAAATGGGAAGGTCCTTATGTAATTGAGACCGTGTTTTCTAATGGCGCCTATCGGTTATCAAAACCCATTGGAGATTTACTCATGATGCCGATCAATGGCAAATTTCTTAAGAAGTACTATGTATAAAAAAAAGACAAAAGACAGAATGAAAATAAAATTTCTTTTTATTTTTATTCTAAATAAAGGATTAAGGATGAGGACCGCTGCCTTCCTTATTGAATACATAGTCAGCCAATGCTTCGAAGGCGTCGTTGCCTGAGTTCATAAAAAACTGCAGGCAGTGTCACGACCCACACCCTAGAGTTAGGGCACGAGAACGTAACAACGCCCAGCCTACGCCGTAGTGTCGGCGGTAGAACGCTGTCCTAGGTCTCATGCATCTAACAGTATAAGGCTAAGCAGTTTATACTCCCCGAATGGGGGTGACATAGCAGAATGTAAACTCAATCACATCTAAGGTAGAGCATAATAGAAGATAGATAAAACATGAAATCCAAAAGAGATACAGGAGATAGAAGTCTAAGTGTCTAAGATACATAAACCCAGAAGTACATCTCAAAACTCAAATACAGTAATCCACAAGTAAATACAACTCCCGACAAAATGAAATAACTATCTAAACAACCTCTACTGTGTCTCCTCTAGGCTAGCAGGCAATCCCAGGCCATCTGTAAAATTTATCAACAGGTCCAGTAAGGACAGGAGCGAGCACAATACATCTCATGCAGTTCATATCATGTCAGGAAATATAAAACAGGCAATAGAATAAGATACATGAAACGCTGTAAGAAGATGTACATAAAAATAGGAGAGATATTTGATAACTGGAAATATATATACATGATAAGTAAGAACTGTAAGTGACTAGTGATTTAGAGTACGAGATGGCATGTAATTGGCTTAGGTTGTACATGATGAACATGAAAAGTAACAGAGTGTAGATGATGGGTAAATCATATGACCATTTATACTCATCCCTACCCACAATCAATACACAAAGATCTATTCAAGTTACGTTACGGACATGATATTTTGGTTATACAAGAAACACATGAGGAAACATGAGCGTACATGAAAGAACATGAGAGTACATGAACGTACATGTAAGAACATGAGAGAACATGAGTGTACATGAATAACGCAGAAGCAAGAAATACATGATGTACATGAAACACATGTCATAAAGTATCCGATGCGCCCGCTAAGGGGGTAACATCCCAAGAAGAGATCCGTATAGTACCAATCCGTGATGATAACATGACAGCATCAAGTAAAAGTAATCTAGAGCTAGAATATAATTCGTGACAAGTATGAAACGATTAGAGAATGTACTCGCCTGATATCTGAATGTCCAAGGTAAAGATACTGTCCGAGGAGAGGTATCTGGCTCCTAATTAGAACAGCACAAGTCACAACATGTCCAGAAGGGTAATATAAAGCACTACAATACATTCTACATGAATCTAGGTCAAACTAGGCCAAAGTCAACCCTTGGTCAACTCTGGTCAACTGCACTAGTCAAACTAGGTCAAACTAGGTCATGTCCTAACCCAGTAAGTCTTACTAGGCCTAACCAAGACTATCCTAGCAAGCACACATCAATACAAGGCTATACAAGCCAACATACACCCAACTCTATATAGCATGCAATTATTCAATACTCAAATAGGCAAGAATTCACATTGGATATACACTAGGTAATCTATTACTTTAAGCTATATATGTCTACACATATATACCCATGCATATATTGGTATTCAACATTAGGTCTATAATCATGGCATTTCAAATGGTTATATAAACTTATATATTACAACACAATATGCTAACATATATATAATATACATACATAGCTAAGTTAACTATATTCATAAATACTTATTTAAGAGGCTATGTGTATGTATGTGAACATGGCAAAGGGGCAAGTGAGGGTTAAATGGGCATACCTAGTGTATACATATCAAAGAGTGTCAAAGTGTAAGTGAACAATGTGTCAAGTGTGATAGTGTCAACATAGTGTAAGGGGGTACCTGAGGTAATATAGGATTTGTGTTAACATAGAACATTACATCTCATTAACTTACATATTGCATACATTACATCTATTATTACATTACATTCATGCTTGCATTCATTTATCATTCATTATTCTCTTGCACCACTATATGCACCATACATTACATACTATGGAACCTACATATTCATTACAAGCCATACTTATACATGCTTACATTAGATAGGATACTTACACCTCATACATCATTTATTTAACCATTTACTCATGCTTGTATTCTCTACTTAATTACATAATGTATATACATTAACATGGGTTAAAATCAAATAGAACATTATATTACACACAAGGGTGCACAAAATGCATATGCCGAATAGTAACTCCTACTAATAATCAATACTGTACCATCTTAGCATGAATTAAAATTTAGGATTAAAGTATGTTATAGATCTATATGTTAGCTTTTCGAAACATTAAAACGGATCGTATTTTCGTTTCCGAAAACTCCCGGAATCGCGAAAACACCGAGAACGCATTTGTCTTTCGTACAGCTGACACTCAAATAATTCTCCAGAAAGTTACAGAAAGAAGTAGGCCTATTAATACATGTTTTTAGAAAGCTAACTTCAATATGCTTCTTTTAAAAAAAACGGAAGATTAAACCGAGCTTTGAGCTAGAAGTTATGACATTTCTAAGTTAGGGCTGAAATTAAAAACGTGGATAAAAATCATGACGGATTTAGGTAGTTTAAGACAAAAGAACACAAGTATATAACATAATATATCAAGAACTCACTCTCTACACTAATATATATATATACACTATACAACACATCTCCAATACAAAAATATGAGATTAAACATGTAATAATTTACATAACAACAACACATAGTGTGTCCAAATTTGGGATTTCCCTACATGGACACAACCACAACACAAAGGACACTCCTATGACCTCTAAATGGACACAAATGGAGATACAACTATGGGGTCATTCCTATAGGTTCAAAATAGACCTATACGCATGAGAAAATGAAAAGGAGAAGAGATTTATACCTCCCGGTAGATCGAATTGAAGAAAAGCCTTCCCGGAGCGACACCGACACGTAGAGATTCCAAAAGGAGACGAACGAGCTCCGAATCCTCCCAAACTTGGGTAGCTTCCTCCTTGGCTAGAATGGAGAAGGAAAGAATAAGATTTGGTGGTAAAATGGAATGATTTGGTGGAGAAATTGTTAGGGATTGCTCTCTAGGAATTTGGGGAAGAACAAGAGAGAGAGTGTGGATGAGAATAATGAAATAAACTTGAGCCTATCCTCTCCCAAAGTGGCTGGCCATATGGGGCTATTTGTCCTATTATGGTAAGGTCCAAAATTCCCCCACTAACTTATTCTATGAGTATTAGGAAAAGGCTAATTGGTCGGGGCTAAATTAGTCATTCTAAATTCTCTAATCACACTAACCTTATCCATAATAATTAGTCTAACCTCTAACTAAAATATTTTTATCATGTGGACTAAAATTAATATCATGTGAGCCATGCCTAACTAGTGTGTAGGTCCCACTAGAGTCAAACTACCCCCGGGTCCCCGTTTCAAGTCGGGTTGAGTTGAAATTCGAACCCGACTCAAATAACCCCAAAACAATATCATAAATAATAAAATAATATCAAAATAATTCAAAGAGGTCAAATACAAAAATATCCTTAGGCCAAAAATGATATTAAAATATCATAATCACATGGTTAGGCTCTAGGTCAAACAGTCTCTAGGGTTTCACTAGCAAAACGTCAAAACCATAAGTCATTGATTTAAATAATTTTAAAATAATTTAAAATCACCAAAAATTATATCATGGATTAAATATCATTATTAAAATAATTATAAATATGAAATTTCAAAATTACCCCCATTTGGGAAACTGGGTGCTACAACTCTACCCACCTTAGAAAAATTTTGTCCTCGAAATTAAAATGTCTATACTCCCTCTAGGTCAAACCCCCACAATCAAGGTCCCAGATTAAAATAAATCATGTGATCAAAAGGACGACATACAGGGTCATGGCATACGGTGGTAGTGAAAGTCTCATCTAGGTATACTAGCCATGCTAACCGAAATGGTCATAGGGTATCAAAACATACAAGCAATCTAGGGTGCTAAACTAGAGAAGTTACAGAAACAACAAACCATCAAAACTGTAAGGCGGTCTACCATCCGATATGAAACTGGTACTTATCAAAACAAAATAAAGGCAACTACCAATTATCTGAAAAAGGGTACAAAAAATCAAATTCAAAAATTAAGGAATTGAAAATCACTTACATTGAAATCCAAATCACAATATATATATATATATATATATATATATATATATATATATATATATATATAGAGAGAGAGAGAGAGAGCGTTAGAGAGGAAAAACTAGCATTATGTAATGTTATGTGGTTTGTGTGTGTATGGGTGTATGTGAAATATACATGAAATTGTATATGAGCTATCATGTTACACTACTCATGGCATATGGATTAACAACCTACAATACACAACCTATTTAATCATAACATGCATGGCTAACCATAAACCTCTATAAGAGGTAGAGATTTAGTTATGTATATACATATATTATAACATGTATGCCTAAGCTCTATATATATCTATACAAGTATGTGATCATAACATAGAGAGGAAAGGTTAGGTTACATGATAGCGTATACTAAGTTAGGGTGTGTGTGTGTGTCCTTGTACAGGGTTATAGCTTAGTATTGAAAGGTTAAACCCAGTTTTAGTTCAGCATTTACATACAAAATCTGAAAATAAGCTAACATTTAAACCAGTGTAATATTAACATAATGCAGTCTCAGATTTTACAAATTTAACATAACTTAACCAATTTCTCTAAAAATTGAAACTCTGCAGATATCATACATGTGCAGTTATGTAGACAAAACTAATAACATAAAATTTATATTTAAATTACGAATTTAAACTGGAAAAGCAGAAAACCAGAAATATTGGGATTTTGAAAATTTTAACATTAACAACATATTAATATGTATTTTAGATAGGTGAAAAATCAAGTGTAGCATGTATACGTATCAGACAAGTGTCCACTATGTAAATATACTCATATATTCTCATGTCCCAAAAAATTAATTCTACATTAAGACCAACATTTAGATTCCTACCAAGATCGCAAAATAGGTGATTGACGAAATCAAGGCAGTTTTATTATTATTATTCAATACTAGAATAATAGCAAGAAGGAAATAACGATAAAAGCTGTTTTCTTATTTGCCTAAAAGAAGGAACCATTTTGAAACCAGAGCTAAATATCAAATCCAAGATAAAGTCTAGCAAAATCATCGATTCATTGTATTAAGAAGAAACTCATAGCAAGAAGTTACACAAGCTACTCCTAAGTTAAATAATTAGAAGCAAAACAAATAATAATTCTTTTTGAAGGACTGCATCAAAGTAGAGAAAACATGCTTAAAAATATTTAAGGTACAATCTGATAATCATATGCGTCTATCCAAAATTATGGTACTCTAAATTCCCGTCATACTAGTAAGCAAGGCTACGATAATCACAGAGTCCTTGACTTATGCACATACCTCTAGAATCATGGTATTTAACATTTTTGCGGTACCGCTAGCTTGGCTGCGAAATCCTTAAATTCTCACACCCGAGAAATATATCCAGAGTCAGACTATATGTCCTCACCATGCTGGCTAATGTGACTATAGAAGACTAGATTCCATAACATAGATGACCTAGCCCATATAATTTCATCTTGTCAAAAAAATTAAATTAAATCAACAATGAATACCCATAAATCAAATCAAATTTATCAACGAACTTCAAAATTCAAAATGAACAAAAATCAATCAAAATACAACTCGGATGCAACAGCTATCATCAAGATTCAAAATTCGACAATCATTCATCAAAATCAATGAATACAACTCAAATTCAACCATAATCCATCAAAATCAAATTTAACAACAGTAAGTAAAAATAAATTAAATCAAGGAAAAAAAGAGTTCTCAAATCGAAGTTAAAATAAGATTCTCAAGGGTCGTTCCGGGAATCTCTCAAGGGTTCCTAACTGTGATTGAGTACCTTCAAGATATATCCTATTCCTACTGCAGGCTGTAGTGGTACTCAAGTTCGAATACCACTACATAAACTCGACCTGCATAGGGCCACCACTAAAACGTGTCACGACCCGTACCCGAGAGTTAGGGCACGAGAACGTAACAACGCCCAGCCTACGCCGCAGTGTCGGCGGTAGAACGCTGTCCTAGGTCACATGCATCTAACAGTATAAGGCTAAGCAGTTTATACTCCCCGAATGGGGGTGACATAGCAGAATATAAACTCAATCACATCTAAGGTAGAGCATAATAGAAGATAGATAAAACATGAAATCCAAAAGAGATACAGGAGATAGAAGTCTAAGTGTCTAAGATACATAAACCCAGAAGTACATCTCAAAACTCAAATACAGTAATCCACAAGTAAATACAACTCCCGACAAAATGAAATAACTATCTAAACAACCTCTACTGTGTCTCCTCTAGGCTAGCAGGCAATCCCAGGCCATCTGTAAAATTTATCAACAGGTCCCGTCAGGACAGGAGCGAGCACAATACATCTCATGCAGTTCATATCATGTCAAGAAATATAAAACAGGTAATAGAATAAGATACATGAAACGCTGTAAGAAGATGTACATAAAAATAGGAGAGATATTTGATAACTGGAAATATATATACATGATAAGTAAGAACTGTAAGTGACTAGTGATTTAGAGTACGAGATGGCATGTAATTGGCTTAGGTTGTACATGATGAACATGAAAAGTAACAGAGTGTACATGATAGATAAATCACATGACCATTTATACTCACCCCTACCCACAATCAATACACAAGGATCTATTCAAGTTACGTTACGGACATGATATTTTGGTTATACAAGAAATACATGAGGAAACATGAGCGTACATGCAAGAACATGAGAGTACATGAACGTACATGTAAGAACATGAGAGAACATGAGTGTACATGAATAACGCAGAAGCAAGGAATACATGATGTACATGAAACACATGTCATAAAGTATCCGATGCGTCCGCTAAGGGAGTAACATCCCAAGAAGAGATCCGTATAGTACCAATCCGTGATGATAACGTGACAGCATCAAGTAAAATTAATCTAGAGCGAGAATATAATTCGTGACAAGTATGAAATGATCAGAAAATGTACTCGCCTGATATCTGAATGTCCAAGGTAAAGATACTGTCCGAGAAGAGGTGTCTGGCTCCTAATTAGAACAGCACAAGTCACAACATGTCCAGAAGGGTAATATAAAGCACTACAATGTATTCTACATGAATCTAGGTCAAACTAGGCCAAAGTCAACCCTTGGTCAACTCTGGTCAACTACACTAGTCAAACTAGGTCATGTCCTAACCCAGTAAGTCTTACTAGGCCTAACCAAGACTATCCTAGCAAACACACATCAATACAAGGCTATACAAGCCAACATACACCCAACTCTATATAGCATGCAATTATTCAATACTCAAATAGGCAAGAATTCACATTGGATATACACTAGGTAATCTATTACTTTAAGCTATATATGTCTACACATATATACCCATGCATATATTGGTATTCAATATTAGGTCTATAATCATGGCATTTCAAATGGTTATATAAACTTATATATTACAACACAATATGCTAACATATATATAATATACATACATAGCTAAGTTAACTATATTCATAAATACTTATTTAAGAGGCTATGTGTGTGTATGTGAACATGGCAAAGGGGCAAGTGAGGGTTAAATGGGCATACCTAGTGTATACATATCAAAGAGTGTCAAAGTGTAAGTGAACAATGTGTCAAGTGTGATAGTGTCAACATAGTGTAAGGGGGTACATGAGGTAATATAGGATTTGTGTTAACATAGAACATTACATCTCATTAGCTTACATATTGCATACATTACATCTATTATTACATTACATTCATGCTTGCATTCATTTATCATTTATTATTCTCTTGCACCACTATATGCACCATACATTACATACTATGGAACCTACATATTCATTACAAGCCATACTTATACATGCTTATATTAGATAGGATACTTACACCTCATATATCATTTATTTAACCATTTACTCATGCTTGTATTTTCTATTTAATTACATAATGTATATACATTAACATAGGTTAAAATCAAATAGAACATTATATTACACACAAGGGTGCACAAAATACATATGCCGAATAGTAACTCCTACTAATAATCAATACTGTACCATCTCAGCATGAATTAAAATTTAGGATTAAAGTATGTTATAGATCTATGTGTTAGCTTTCCGAAACTTTAAACGGATCGCGTTTTCGTTTCCGGAAACTCCCGGAATCGCGAAAACACCGAGAACGTATTTGTCTTTCGTACAGCTGACACTCAAATAATTCTCCAGAAAGTTACAGAAAGAATTAGGCCTATTAATAGATGTTTTTGGAAAGCTAACTTCAATACGCTTCTTTTAAAAAAATGTGAGATTAAAACGAGCTTTGAGCTAGAAGTTATGACATTTCTAAGTTAGGGCTGAAATTAAAAAATATGGATAAAAATCATGACAGATTTAGGTAGTTTAAGACAAAAGAACACAAGTATATAACATAATATATCAAGAACTCACTCTCTACACTAATATATATATATATATATATACACTATAGAACACATCTCCAATACAAAAATATGAGATTAAACATGTAATAATTTATTCATACATAACAACAACACATAGTGTGTCCAAATTTGGGATTTCCCCACATGGACACAACCACAACACAAAGGATACTCCTATGACCTCTAAATTGACACGAAATGGACACAAATGGAGATACAACTATGGGGTCATTCCTATGGGTTCAAAATAGACCTATATGTATGAGGAAATGAAAAAGAGAAGGGATTTATACCTCCCGGTTGATCGAATCGAAGAAAAGCCTTTCCGGAGCGACACCGACACGTAGAGATTCCAAAAGGACACGAACGAGCTCCGAATCCTCCCAAACTTGGGTAGCTTCCTCCTTGGCTAGAATGGAGAAGGAAAGAAGAAAATTTGGTGGTGAAATGGAATGATTTGGTGGAGAAATTGCTAGGGATTGCTCTCTAGGAATTTGGGGAAGAACAAGAGAGAGTGTGGATGAGAATAATGAAATGAACTTGAGCCTATCCTCTCCCAAAGTGGCTGGCCATATGGGGCTATTTGTCCTATTATGGTAAGGTCCAAAATGCCCCCACTAACCTATTCTATGAGTATTAGGAAAGGGCTAATTGGTTGGCGCTAAATTAGTCATTCTAAAGTCTCTAATCACACTAACCTTATCCATAATAATTAGTCTAACCTCTAACTAAAATATTTATATCATGTGGACTAAAATTAATATCATGTGGGCCATGCCTAACTAGTGTGTGGGTCCCACTAGAGTCAAACTACCCCCGGGTCCCCGTTTCAAGTCGGATTGAGTTGAAATTCGAACCCGACCCAAATAACCCCAAAAAAATATCATAAATAATAAAATAATATCAAAATAATTCAAAGAGGTCAAATGTAAAAATATCCTTAGGCCAAAAATGACATTAAAATATCATAATCACATGGTTAGGCTCTAGGTCAAACAGTCTCTAGGGTTTCACTAGCAAAACGTCAAAACCACAAGTCATTGATTTAAATAATTTTAAAATAATTTAAAATCACCAAAAATTATATCATGAATTAAATATCATTATTAAAATAATTATAAATATGAAATTTCAAAATTACCCTCATTTGGGAAACTGGGTGCTACAGGCAGCCATCCTCAGCGCTTCTTCTTCAGGAGTTTTCCCTGGTTCTACTAAGAAAGCGAGAATATCGTGTGGTGGCTTGGGAGTAGAAGAGATTCCACCTACTTCGGCTGGACCTGATACAATTGGTTCAATGGGGCACGTCTCAATGATGTCCTCAACTTTCTTGGAGATTTTATTCTTTTGCTGCATATCCTTGGAAGACATTTCCAATAGAGGAGTGGAAATAAGAATGAAAAGTTACAAAGATTTCTCACCTATTTAATAGGAGAGATATATTAATGAACCGGTCTTTGAAATTGAAAATAACCTTTCATTCCCGAAAAGGCTTGTCCGTTTATTACAAATTCATTCATTTACTTTTAAATTGAATACTTGAATTGTTCTTTCTTCTCTCGAAAGTTATGTCGGTTCATTTCATATTTGCATATATCCTCAATGACATCTGTCCTCTTAATCTCCAGCTACCAAGGTTTGGTTAAGCTGATTACTCATCTCTTTGGAGAGAAATTTTGATCTTCTATCTTACCCATTGGTATAGAAAATTGGATTTATTATTTATCACGTTCTTCTAACCTCTGAATAAATATTAAATCCGCTTGCTTTTCTTATCTATCAAATCCATTTTGACCTCTACATAGATATTAATCTACTTTTTCTTTGAGGTCTTACTTGCTGTCATGTCCATAATACCACTGATAGTATTGTATACTCTAAACAGAAAACAAGATTTTATTATCTATCATGTCTATATTACTTCTGGATAGATACAAATCATTGAGCATAGAAGATTCATCATTTCCATTCTCATTTTCATCATAAAAGTCTATTATATTTCTTAGACTTTCTTACAAATCATAATGGAAATCTATTACATCTTGGATTTTTATTCCAATACAACAACGATGACCTAATCGAGATCTATTTCTTCTTTTGATCTTCTTCATCGGATTCGTTGTTGGTGTCAATTCCTTACTGTCTGAGCCTCAATGGCAACCAGAACAGAAGGAATCAAACTCTGGTCTTCTCTCTCAGACGAGAGGAGAATCCCAGAGTATGGCAGCCCGAAGACGTGTTGCTGCCAATATAATTGGTGGAGAAGTGGCGGCCTTTCAGAGGAGATAGGAATGTATCCAGCATTGGGATACAATTCCTAGTCCTGCCGTGAAAGGAACTCTACTACCCAATTTCTCGGGATAGAGTTGACTCCACCATCTAACTTTTCGTGTATAAAGGCTCTTCCTACCATCTGAGGAAGACCTTTTTATTCTACGAAAAGTTCTGAGTTATCTGATTTGCGTGTCAAAAGTGCATGAGCTCCCTGATGCTGATGTCAGAAGAATACTCTTTACAACGCCAAAGTTGCCAATACCAGTTCTGGAAAAGTTCTTCAGCCAAGATTCTGCAGAGAACAACAGAAAACAACAGAAGTATCATCAGCCACTTACTGATTAATTAAAGACTGATGCTCGCGCACCTTACTAAACAAGGTTTTTACGCCCGTGTCTCATGTGCACCCTATTCAACAAAGGCTTTTTTACGCCATTGTTTCATATGCACCTCATTCAACAAGGCTTTTTATGCCAATGTTTCAAAATCATATGATTCAACAAGGCTTTTATGCCCGTGCATCTTACCTATAAGATTCTACGTCTATCAAGGATTTACACTCATGGACATCTGTTTTCGACAAAAAGTTCAAAGGTAGATGATTGTTTTACAAATTAAACTTACCATTGAGGTCAGATGATTCGGCTCCGAGAATTGTTGAATCAACATCTGTCTACCGGACGTACAGAGAAACAGCATCGGAAAGCATCATCATTTGCTAAAAGCTATCTTCGAAAGAATGAGAATAAGAATGTATAAAACATTCTTTAACTCAACTATTTATAGGGGTTGAGGAAACGGTTGGCATGAGTCTATTTCAGGAAAGATCCTACTAAAAAGGTGCTCGTGACCACAAGGTAGACGTCACGTGTTGTTTTGTTTCTCTTGAGAATAAACAACCATAAATGCAGTTAAAGAGATGTTGAACAATTCTATGTACCAACAGACGAGTTCAATATCAAGATTTTATTTATAAAAGGGGGGAAGTGGACCCCTACAGATAAAAGACTCGCAATACATAGACGACACTTCTACATAAAACATTATTTTTTTCTCTCCTTCATTGGGCTGATGAAGAGAGGCATCTAAGTCGTGCATGTTACGAATTCCGGAGCGGCACATCAGATTAAGAAACGCTTCTACATCTCCTGATCCCTCATACGTAGTAGAGGGACCACCATCGATACGACTAAAGACTGCTGGAGTCACTCCGAAGCACTCTAGAAAGTTGCGTGCCTGCTCAAAATCAATCCTGGAGCTCGGAGTCTCTTTCTTGTTAATTTCTTTCTTTGGTGCCATGGCAATATGAGGATGAATAGCAAGGATGAAGAATTTTCTCCTTATTTATACAATTAAATCAACTTTTCATATTCCTTATGGGAAATTGCTCATTATTAATGCAAGCTCGGGAAGATGAAGAAGCATTCAAAAGTTTCGAGAAGAAAATTCATTATGACGGTTAAGTATTGACCGGCATCATTTCTTGACTTTTACGCCAACTGTTGGATATCCCCACTTTTATGCGGATGACTGTTGAGTATCCCGAATTTTACGTGACTGGTCAAATCTCAACTTTTACGCTTCTGTTCAAAGTGTTTCAAATTTGGAAGATATTTGAAAACTTTGAAGGGGGTCTTGTAGGAGCGTAAAAAGTGCTTCATAAGAATGAGTCAAAGAGATGGATCATTCCATTTAAATTGATCCACTTTACGCCTAAGAGAGGCTAATCACTTTACGCCTAAAGCAGGCTAATCATTTTACGTCCGGGTCAAAGCTAATGGTTTTACGCTCAGGACAGGCTAGCCACTTTTACGCTGGACAAAGCTATCAAGTCTTGCATTTAATGCAAAGTCTGACATAAAGATTTAATGATGGCATATATCACAGAAATCAAAGGGATTTGTTTTACACAGAGACCAATTTGTCGTTTAGTATGTGGACTGAGCTATTTTTACGCTCATAATATGGCTTCTTTTACGCACAGAGACTATACGAGTTTTTACGCTCAAAGGTTGACGTGTGCGTAAAGTTTTTTTGGGCTACTTTTATGCTCAAGGTTATTTAACAACCACTTTACACGGAAAGTCTATATCAGAGCTATTGTACGCCTAGTCTACTACTTTACGCTCAGGATATATTTGGGTTATTTTTATGCCCTATTCCAATTCAGAACGTGATTTGCCTACATGGCTTTCATGCCACATATCTCGAAGAACATGTGTACGTGCATCCTATTCTTACTGAAATGATGGGACATGTGTTAACGTATGCAGAGGATAACTCCAATCATGGGTGGCAGTTGTTAGCGTAAAGACGAAACTTTTGCTGAGTTTTTACGCACGAGAGCCCAAGTCTATAAATAGACTGATTTTTCTCAGATAGACACACAGAGAGAAAAGAGAGTATACATAGAGATCAGAGCCAGAGGCTTTGATTTTTGGAGCATTCTTCTTCAACTTTTCTTTCAGAACAGAGTGAAGCAAAGCAGGAAAGCATTCGGCCTCGCCATCAGTGCCCAAGTGCGTCGATACCTTTTTGGTGACTTAGTTCTTCCAATTGTTCATCTTCTAGCAGTGATCTTCATCATCATCGTATGGTCCAAGAAACAAAGTGATCATTTACAGATCAGACTTCCATAGCAATACTTTCCAGAATCAAATTTGTACTTCTTGTACTTTTTCTCGTTTTATTTTCAAAATCTGATTTTCAGGCATTTTGTTAAGTGAAACAATATACAGCCACCTCGTTGACAAGATCAGAAAACTTATCGCGGGATAGCACAATACAACATTATCCCCTAGGGGCAAGATAATCCTCATCAAACACGTTCTTTCGTCCATCCTGTTGTACACCCTCGCCGCCTGCTCCCCACCCAAGAAGGTTCTCCTCTCCCTATAATCCCTCTTCGCTAAGTTCTTCTGGGGCCACAGCGACGGCAGGGACAAATACCACTGGGCCAGTTGGAATACCATGGCCAAACCCACCGAAGATGAAGGTTTGGGATTTAGCAGGCTCGCACACATTATGGACGCCTGCTTCATGAAGCTGTGGTGGAAAGTGCGCACGGAGAGCTCATTATGGACGAGATTCATGAGAGCCAAATACTCCAGATTCTTCTATCTGTCAGAGGCGATATCTAACAACAGATCCTCGACGTTGTGGCGTCGCATAATCCGGGCTCGTAAGCTAGCTGAACCACTTATGCGTCTTTAGTTAGGCAACGGACGATCATTAGCCTGTATAGAACGGTGGATTGGAGCGGGCACCATCCTGTCTAACATTCGAACGCTGCGAGGGTACGCTATTAGGATATTTGGGAGGCCAGTTTCGGATGGAATTGGGAGAGAGTCAGAGATTGGCTTGGTCAACCGGCGGCCGTCGCTCTTCTTGCCACCAATCTGCGGATCACTGACACAACCGACAATTGGAGATGGTCCCCAAACCAGAGTGGGAATTTTTTGCTGGCTTCTGCTAGAATGGTGTCCCATGGCAGTGGCATACCGTACACCATGTGTACTAAGTTTTGGCAGTCTTATATTTCCACCAAATGGTCTATTCTCATCTGGCGCACAATTCGTCGGAAGTTACCGATGGACGAAAATACCACATCAATCGGATTTAGCCTTGCATCCAGATGCCATTGCTGCGTAGAGCCCACTTCAGAATCCGCTGAGCACGTCCTTTTCGCCGGATAATTGGCGACCAGGATTTGGCTCAACCTTCACAATAGACTTAGTCTCACCCCCCTGATTGGGGGCTTCCACGATCTCCAGACCAGCTGGAGCCTCTCCCACGAATATCAGATCGTCGTAGTCGCTGGTACTTGGGTTTTGTGGAAGAACAGGAACAAACTCAGATATGAAGGTCGCCAACTCCCCCATCCACTATTGTTCAGAGAGGTCATCAGACAAATTTTCAAAGCTAGTAGGAGATGCTCTTATGTTGGCACATTTTATTTTGAGTAATTAACAGCATCTTCGTAGTTTAGTCTTCTGTTCTTCAGATTCATATTTTCTCAGAAGATCAAGGACTTCCTCCTTCTTGAAGACTGTAGCAGTCACCGGCGTTCCCTGCATAAAGTCGGCGTCTTCCTGCTTAGTGTCTTCGAGTCTGTACTGGTCTAGGTATTTCTGTAATCACTAAAGGATGGATGATAACTTAAAGCATAAATCGAAAATCAAGTCATTCAGAACGACATACCGGCGGTATGCTCCGGCATACCGGCGGTATACCGTTTTTGCGTCCAGAAAAGTTTCTGTGACAAAAAGCGGCATACCAACGGTATGCTTCGGCATACCGGCGGCATACCGCTTTTTGGACTCCAGAAAGTTGCTGTCTCGAAATGTCGGCATACCGACGGCATGCTGCGGTATACCGGCGGCATGCCGTTTTTAGCAACACAATAGTTGCTGTGATTTTTTGTCGGCATACCGACGGTACGCTACGGCATACCGGCGGCATGCCGTTTCTAGCAGCTCTAAAACTTTCTGTGACTTCTGTCGGCATACCGGCGGTATGCTCCGGCATACCGACGGTATACCGAATTTCGAATACTCAGTTTTCGATTTGATCTGACATACATTAATGGTCGCATTTAATGCTCTTGAACGGTCATAAATATGACCGTTACTATTTGGACGGCATACCGGCGGTATGCCGCGGCATACCGGCGGTATACCGCGGCATACCGACGGCATGCCGGTCTGCGTACATTCAGAAGTATTAAATGCCACCCACTCTTGGTTTTCTTATAAAAGGAAGCTCTCTCTCTCTTGAGCTTTCTTACCAACTCCTTCATAAATTTTCCAACAACCAAGAGCTCCACCATTAATACTCTCCAAAGCTTTTCATTGTCATCCTCTCCCTAAGTGCTAGAGTATTAAAGAGTTGTACACTTTCGATCTTCAAGTGTTAGAAGATCAACAAGCTTTCATTCTCTGTTGTTTGAAATTGGCGAGCCTTCGTAAGAAAACTCGTGTGTAGAAGTTGGCGAGTCTTCGGATCCAAACTCGTGTTGAAGTTGGCGAGTTCTTCGGATCCAAACTCGTGTGTACTATTTGGATAATAGTGGATTAAAGCCGGAGAGAGTTCTGGGACTGGATTGCCTCAAAAGAGGATACCAGGATACATCTTTGCGTTTGCGTTTGATCTTTCTACTCTTTACTTTAAATTGCCTTTATTGCATCAATTGTTGTAGTTTATATTTTATTTCCCTATTCACCCCCCTCTAGGATTCTACAATTGGTATCAGAGCCTCGTTCTCTTGATTTGGATTTACACCCTTGAGTGATCCATGGCCTCTAACCCTAGCATCAACACGTTTCACAATGAGGGACACTCCACAAATAGGCCTCCCCTATTTGATGGTACCAACTATAACTACTGGAAGATTAGGATGGGCATTTATCTCAAGTCCATAGATTTTGACTTATGGGATTGCGTGATAAATGGCCTTCCTACTCCTTCCAGAGCTATTGAGGATATTGCTTCTGACACCCTTCGGGAAACACTTGCCGAAAACATTAAGAAGCTTGCTTGTCGAGATGCCAAGGCAATGAATGCTCTTTACTGTGCCCTTGACAGTAGTGAATTCAATCGGATCTCTACTTGCAAGACTTCCAATGAGATTTGGAAGTTACTTGAAGTCACACACGAGGGAACTTTACAAGTGAAGGAATCCAAGATTAGTAGACTCACGCAAGAATATGAGTCTTTTAAAATGAAGCATGATGAATCTATTGCTAGCATGTTTACTCGTTTTGGTGACATTATTAACCCTCTCTCTTCTCTTGGAAAGGAATATCCCGCTCATGAAAAGATAAAGAAAATTCTTAGAGGATTGACGAAAGCTTGGAGTCCTAAAGCTACCGCAATCATTAAGGGGAACGATCTAACCGTCATGAACCTAGAGACCCTCATGGGTAAGCTAATGACTCACGAGCTCGACATGAAGGATCAAGAGGAATCCTCCATTCAAGAGAAGGAGAAGGAGAAGACCAAAGAAAAAGAGAAGACTCTCGCTCTCAAAGCTTCAAGGTCCTACTCCAAGGATAGCTCCGACGACAATGAGTCGGATGACGATGAAGAAATAGCTCTCACAGCTAAGCACTTCCGGAAGTTCTTAAAGTTCAACAAAGCCAACCGCTCTAGACGGGACAATGAAGAAGACCCGGCGTGCTATCAATGCAGAAGACCCGGACACATCAAGAGGGATTGTCCGATGATACGAAAAGACTCAAGCAAGTACGAGAAACCTAGCAAGGGAAGCTCATCCTCTAGAAAGTTCGCCAACACTAGCATTTGGTGTGAAAGCGACGCAAGCGACTCCGACAACGACAAGGAGTGCAAACACAATGCCAACGTCTGTCTCATGGCAACCGATGAGGTACTTGATGATTTTTCTTTAAACACACTTACCTATGATGATTTGGAGAAAGCCATTCTTGAATTACATGAAGAACACAAAGGTGTTCGGAATAAATACAAGAAATCTCTCAAGGAGGTTGAGGCTCTTCAACTTGAAGTAGAGAGGCTCTCAAACATCATCATTGATGTGAAGGAAAAATCTCCTATTTTCGACACGGATGAAATGGAGTCTTTGCGACTCAAATTTCAAGAATCTCTTGACACCATCAAGAAAAAGGATGATGAGATTCAATCCATGAGAAGCTCCTATGAATTTGCCATACGCAAATGTCAAGATGCTAATAGAAGAGAATATTCCACCTCTATTAAGTATAATGATCTTCTTACACGAAGTAAGAATTTAGGTAATAAGAATACCACTCACATGCATGCTCCAAGACACCCTCACACTCATCACAATGTTAGGCACAATCATTACATGAACACTACACACAACTCCTTTTCTAACACAAGAAAAGGACCCTTTGTCAAGAAGAACACCTCTCATCATGCTTTTTACTATCATCATAACACTCATGGTAGAACTTCTCACACTAGTAACTCACACATGCACAACACTCACACTTCTTCTTCTAAATCTTCCTTGATGTGCAATTATTGTGGTTTGGTAGGTCACACTTCTAACTTTTGTTATGCAAGAAAACAAGTTGACATGAGAGTTCTTAAGTGGGTTCCTAAGACTAACACTCATGGACCCATAAGATCATGGGTACCAAAATGTTCATCTTCAACTTATGTTGTAGGTGACGAATCCTTCTCATGCTAGAAGCAAATGGATTCTCGATAGCGGTTGTTCACGGCACATGACCGGTGATGCTTCACTTTTTACAACGCTATCGATGAAGAAAGAAGGACACGTCTCCTTCGGTAACAATCTTAAAGGTTATATTATTGGAAATGGTAATATCGGTTCTCCTCCTTACCCTTGTATTAATAATGTTTGTCTTGTTACTAATCTCAAGCATAATCTTTTAAGTATTAGCCATCTTACCGATAATGGTTATGATATCAAGTTTGTTAAACTCAAATGCTACATTACCGATAGCTCCAATGGAACTATTGTGTATGAAGGCATTAGAGAAAACAATATTTATGTTCTTTATCTTGTTGAAGGTACTAACAATGACAGGTGCCTAGTTACAAAGAACGATGAGAGTTGGCTTTGGCATATGAGGCTTGGACACGCCAACATGGATACCATCTCTCGCCTCGCCTCCAAGAAGCTAGTACGAGGACTTCCTAACATCCCTTTCAAAAAGGATATGGTATGTGAAGAATGCGAGAAAAGTAAGTTGACCAAGTCATCCTTCAAATCCATCAACTCTGTGAGTACCTCTAGACCCCTCCAACTTATTCATATGGATCTCTTTGGGCCTAGTAGAGTAGCTAGCCTTGGTGGCAAATTTTATGCTTTTGTTTTAGTTGATGATTTTTCGAGATTTACTTGGGTTATTTTTCTTGCTTACAAAAGTGATACCTTTCGTGAATTTGTTGCTTTTTGTAAACGTGTTCAAAATGAGAAAGGTTTTTCCATTAACAAAATTAGGAGTGATCATGGAGGTGAATTTGATAATGTTGATTTCAAAAGATTTTGTGAAAAGAATGGTTTTGGACATGAATTTGCTTGTCCCCGTACTCCTCAACAAAATGGTGTTGTGCAGAGAAAGAATAGAACCCTTGGCGATATGGCCCGGGTCATGTTAAACCAATACAAGCTCCCCCAATATTTTTGGGCGGAAGCCGTTAATACGGCGTGTCATGTTATTAATAGGGTCTTAATTAGACCTATTACTAAGAAGACTCCTTATGAGCTTTGGTTTAACAAAATTCCTTCTATTGAATATTTCAAGGTTTTTGGTTGCAATTGTTTTATTTTGAATACCAAGGATAACCTAGGCAAGTTTGAAGAAAAAGCCTATGAAGGAATATTCCTTGGATACTCTACTCATAGCAAAGGTTTTCGTGTTTTTAATAAAAGAAGTCTTGTTGTCGAAGAGTCAATCAATGTCTCTTTTAATGAGCTCAACTCTTCTACATTCTTCTCTTCCGAGGATATTGATGACATCTCGTTTGGATTGGAGAACTCCTCTATTGAGGATCGTCCTTCTTCATCTAACAATGAAGTTGTGACCCCATCAAAAGAGTCTCCTCCTCTCGAGCCTCCTCCAAAGGATCTTCCAAGAGAATGGAGATTTGTCACCAATCATCCTAAGGAGCTTATCATTGGGGATCCTTCCTCAAGTGTTAGTACAAGATCCGCCACACGTGATCTTTGTGCCAATGTGGCTTTTATCTCTCAAATAGAGCCTAAAAATGTTAATGATGCTTTTCTTGATGAATTTTGGATGATAGCTATGCAAGAGGAGCTTAATCAATTTGAGCGAAGCAAGGTTTGGAAACTTGTCCCAAAACCTAGCAATCATCCCATTATTAGAACTAAATGGGTGTTTCGCAACAAGCTAAATGAAGATGGGTTAGTGACTCGTAACAAAGCCCGATTGGTTGCTCAAGGCTATAACCAAGAGAAAGGCATTGACTACGACAAAACCTATGCTCCGGTTGCACGTCTTGAATCCATTCGTATGCTTTGTGCATTTGCTTGTTTTAATGACTTTAAGCTATTTCAAATGGATGTTAAGAGTGCTTTTCTTAATGGTATTATTAAGGAGAAAGTTTATGTTAAACAACCTCCCGGTTTTGAAGACTTTCAATTTCCTAACCACGTTTTCAAACTCCATAAAGCCCTTTATGGCCTCAAACAAGCTCCACGTGCTTGGTATGAGCGTCTTAGCTCTTTTCTTGTCTCTCACGATTTTTCAAAGGGAAAAGTTGACACCACTCTTTTTATTAAATCCCATAATGGAACTCTCTTATTAGTTCAAATTTACGTTGATGATATCATCTTTGGTTCTACTAATAACACACTTTGTGTAGAATTTGTCAAAGTTATGCAGGAAGAGTTCGAAATGAGTATGATGGGTAAACTCTCCTTCTTCTTGGGGTTACAAATCAAACAAGGACCTAAAGGAACCTTCATCAGTCAAGCAAAATATACAAAGGACCTCCTCAAGCGTTTTGACCTTGACTCATCCAAATCAATGAGGACCCCCATGGCTACAACGACCAAGCTTGACAATGATGAAGAAGGCACATCGGTCGACATTCGTAAGTACAGAGGTATGATCGGTAGCTTGCTTTATTTAACTGCTAGCCGTCCGGGTATCATGTTTAGTGTTTGTTTGTGTGCACGATATCAAGCCAATCCAAAGGAATCACATTTGAGTGCCGTTAAGCGCATTTTTCGGTATCTCAAAGGCACCATTAACATGGGTCTTTGGTATCCAAAATCCTCATCCTTTGAGCTTCACGGCTTTTCGGATGCGGATTTTGCCGGATGCAAGATTGACCAAAAAAGCACTAGTGGCACATGTCAATTCCTCGGGAAGTCCTTGGTATCGTGGTTCAGTAAGAAGCAAAACTCTGTCGCTCTCTCCACCACTGAGGCAGAGTATATTGCGGCTGGTTGTTGTTGTGCACAAATTCTTTGGATGTCACAAACACTTTTAGATTACGGCATTTCTCATTCTTGCACCTCTATTAAATGTGATAACACTAGCTCTATCAATCTCACGAAAAACCCGATTTGTCACTCACGCACGAAGCACATAGAAATTAGACACCATTTTCTTCGTGACCATCAGCAGAAAGGAGATATCCGTCTTGAATTTATTGATACTACTTATCAATTAGCCGATATCTTCACTAAGCCTCTTCCGGAAGACCGCTTCTCTTTCCTTTGCCGTGAACTAGGCATTTTATCCTTTGATCCATAACCTTTCTTTTTGTCCGGCACACCGACGGTATACTGCGGTATACCGGCGGCATGCCATTTTTCGAAGCAGAATTTTGTTCTGTTTCGATTTTCGGCATACCGTCGGTACACTACGGCATACCGTCGGCATGCCATTTTTCGAATCAGGATGATGTTCTGTTTCGATTTTTGGCATACCGTCGGTACACGTCGGTATACCGCCGGCATGCCGGATGGCGGCGGACTTGAATCCTGAACTGATATGTGGGCCCACTCCTTTATCTTGGTATCTCTCCTCCTTTATTCCTTCCATCCTATCAAATCCATCATTAACTACCCATCTCCTCAACTCCCCTCCTCTTAATTACCCTTCTTATCACCTTTCCTCTTTTCTCTCCTCTTTTTACTCCACACATCAATTCACCCCATCACCCTTTCAACTACCCCCTCACCCTTCCTCTTTAACCGTTCCCTCCTCCCCACCCTTTTTCAAACTCAACTCTTCATATTCCCCCTCTTCTTTAAAAACCCTCCTTCTTCCTTCTCCTCCACTACTACTTCTTCCTCTCACACCAAAGCCCAAAATCCTTCTTCATGGCCAACCCTAAGCGCCCCCGATCCTCTTCCTCCTCTTTCAACCCTTTCGTTCCGGTGGCGCTACCCTCCGGCTTTGACCAACGCGTTTTCTCCAACGCTTTGGCGGCTGAGCTTTGGTTCCAGCATTTCGTCAACCAGAACGTGTTCAAAGGACGGGCTATCAACTGGAACCTCTTCCCCGATCACGTCCCGTTGTTTGACGATGCCGGTCTCTCCTCCCTTCTTCGGCGGCAAATTCCTGTCTACTCTGCTGCTGTCCGCCTTTTCTACTGCAACATGCGAGGGGATGACGACGACCCTACCGCCATCCAATCCATGGTCAATGACCGCCACTTCCGTCTCACATCCAAGGAAGTGGGGGCCATCTTGGGCGTCCCGGACAGAGGGGATGCGTTACCTCTTTTGGGTGCCCTCACCTCATCGGCGGCGTCTCCTTTCGACGACTTCTGCCGTATCATCTGTAAGGGTCCCAACCCTCCTGCCATTCCGGCCCTCTCAGCCTAGCTGGAGCCATTCTACTACGAGCTCCATCGTATCGTGTGCCACACTCTGTTCCCAAAGGGCGGGAACTATGACGCAATCACCGGTGATGCTCTTGTCCTCATGTATCATCTCTATGCCCGGAAGCGTTTTTCCTTCCCAAAGACTCTGCTTTTGCAATTCCGGCGTACCTTGCCTTCCGGGAAGCAGAACCTCTACTATGGCTCTTTCATCACCTTGCTTATGGAGGCCAAACAAGTTGACTTGTCTCTCTGCTCCTCGGATGGGGTCCCCTCATTTCTTGCTGTTTCCCGTACCCGTGCTGGCGCCTCTTCTTCCCGTGCTTCCTCTTCCCAAGAGCAACCGGGTTCCACTCCTGCTGCCCCTGTATCTAACCCTCCCTCTACGGGCCGCTATATGCCACTTACTCAGCACCACTTTGATCTGAGGATGGCCCAGGCGGAGGAGCAGATGCGGACCCACACTCGTGGACTTGGCGCCCTCATCCAGTCTCGCTTCCACGATCAGGGCTACTTCATCCAGCGCACTCTGCAAGACCGGGATGCTTTTCTGGATCTTAATCTTCAGGATCCCATGTACACGGCCCCGCGTTTCTCTGACCCCAATGCCTATGGGTTTATGTACCCGGACGGCATTGATCCTTTTGGCGCCCTCCAGCAGGCTCAGGATGATGATGGTGATGATGATCCGGCAGAGGATTAGGGATGGTTTTCCTTTGGTGATGGTTACGGTGTTTTAGTGGTTCTAGTTTTTATGTGTGTTTTCTGTTTATTGTCTTTAGTGGTCCTTCGGGGACCAGTTTATGGTTGTTTTCAGTGTTTGCTGTCCTTCGGGGACATTATCTATGGTTGTCTTTGATGTCCGACTCTCATGATGGAGAGTCTTTTATCTTATTGCTATGTATGGGTCAAGCATGTATTATCGTTCTTACTTCAATATATTCCTGCATGTTTTTATCTATACTCTCGTTTTTTTTAATGCACTGTCTCTTTTAGTTATCCCCATCTTTGACTAAGTGACAAAAGGGGAGAAATCGTAATTGAGGGGGAGCTGTCTACCTACGGGGGAGATACTCCCTGAAGATGCTATCTCTCTATTTTGTCAATTATCAAAATGGGAGAGTTTGTTGGCACATTTTATTTTGAGTAATTAACAGCATCTTCGTAGTTTAGTCTTCTGTTCTTCAGATTCATATTTTCTCAGAAGATCAAGGGCTTCCTCCTTCTTGAAGACTGTAGCAGTCACCGGCGTTCCCTCCATAAAGTCGGCGTCTTCCTGCTTAGTGTCTTCGAGTCTGTACTGGTCTAGGTATTTCTGTAATCACTAAAGGATGGATGATAACTTAAAGCATAAATCGAAAATCAAGTCATTCAGAACGGCATACCGGCGGTATGCTCCGGCATACCGGCGGTATACCATTTTCGCGTCCAGAAAAGTTTCTGTGACAAAAAGCGGCATACCGACGGTATGCTTTGGCATACCGGCGGCATACCGCTTTTTGGACTCCAGAAAGTTGCTGTCTCGAAATGTCGTCATACCGACGGCATGCTGCGGCATACCGGCGGCATGCCGTTTTTAGCAACACAATAGTTGCTGTGATTTTTTGTCGGCATACCGACGGTACGCTACGGCATACCGGCGGCATGCCGTTTCTAGCAGCTCTAAAACTTTCTGTGACTTCTGTCGGCATACCGGCGGTATGCTCCGGCATACCGGCGGTATACCGAATTTCGAATACTCAGTTTTCGATTTGATCTGACATGCATTAATGGCCGTATTTAATGCTCTTGAACGGTCATAAATATGACCGTTACTATTTGGACGGCATACCGACGGTATGTCGCGGCATACCGACGGCATACCGGTCTGCGTACATTCAGAAGCATTAAATGCCACCCACTCTTGGTTTTCTTATAAAAGGAAGCTCTCTCTCTCTCTTGAGCTTTCTTACCAACTCCTTCATAAATTTTCCAACAACCAAGAGCTCCACCATTAATACTCTCCAAAGCTTTTCATTGTCATCCTCTCCCTAAGTGCTAGAGTATTAAAGAGTTGTACACTTTCGATCTTCAAGTGTTAGAAGATCAACAAGCTTTCATTCTCTGTTGTTTGAAGTTGGCGAGCCTTCGTAAGAAAACTCGTGTGTAGAAGTTGGCGAGTCTTCGGATCCAAACTCGTTTTGAAGTTGGCGAGTTCTTCGGATCCAAACTCGTGTGTACTATTTGGATAATAGTAGATTAAAGTCGGAGAGAGTTCCGGGACTGGATTGCCTCAAAAGAGGATACCAGGATACATCCTTGCGTTTGCGTTTGATCTTTCTACTCTTTACTTTAAATTGCCTTTATTGCATCAATTGTTGTAGTTTATATTTTATTTCCCTATTCACCCCCCCTCTAGGGTTCTACATCTTACACCACCAACACTTTCTGGGAGGCCCTTGCTTAGGCCATCTCCCGGGTTCCTCACGCCTCCCCTTTTTGGATGTCGTGGAGACCCGATCCCCTTTTGTGCGTGTCTCGCGTGTTTTGTTTTATTTTTCTCTTTTCGCGTTTAGCGCGCTTACTTGTAAAGGCTTCGGCATTTTGCACCTATTACTTCAATAAAGTTCTGGTTTCATATATATATATATATATATATATATATATATATATATATAAGAAACCCGAACTTTATTGAGCATTTTTATTATGTGATATTTCTACTTTATCAATTGTCCATTTTATATATATATATATATATATATATATATATATATATATATATATATATATAATAAATTATGAGTCCATCCCAGCAAGCAAGTGTTATACATGGTATTGTGACGTATCATTCTAGTTCGGATAGCTAGCCCCACTGAAGGTCCCACAATACCTCATCCGTGAAGCACATATGTTTTACACAATTTTCTCCTAGGTCGAATCTTACCCATTGCCCCTGACCCCATTCGAGAGAATTCGAACCTCGTGTACAAATTGTCCATGACCATGTACGCATATACAACTCAGTTAATTAAATATAACATGCATGATAACATAAACTGAAATAAAGTAATACAATTCTTTACTTGTACAACAGTTCATTCTCACCATCTCAGTTACCATTTAGTATTATTCTATTGGCGATCTGTTGGTTCCAAACCATCTTGACAACTCCATGATACCATACCACATCCATATCACTTCCTAATCTAGGAATTTTCACACTTGTCTACTAAACTGTCCCAACTTTTTTCATAATTATATATCATTATAACAAACATAAAATATTATATATTTCTATACATATGACAAGTTAACAATCTTTTATCTTGACTCTTTTACTTAGCATTAACAATTTTACGAAATATAAAAACAAAGACTAAGAAGTTCTTTTTTAAGTATAAAGGAGAGGAGGGTTAAAACCACCTTCCATTTTTATGAACTATCTTTCTGTCCCGATCATAGAGCTCTAAATGATTCCTCCGCACAAATCCAATTCCAATAAGGCCCTTCGAGCCAACAAACCAGCCCAAGCACCGCGCAGAGCAGGGCATTGCAGTCCATCCTATTTTTGTCCACTACAACAAAAAACCCTTTTAATGACGGCTAAAAAGCGTCATTAATGACGAACCATGACGCTTTCTTTTTACAGCAACCGTTATGAAAACGGGTGTTATAAATATTTTTTAAAAGCGTTATAAAAAACCGTCATGAATAGTTTCTATAAAAGCATTATGAATAGTTAATATATAGTGCACAATTCAGAACAATTTTAAAACGTTATGAAAAGATAATATGTATAAGCTCAATGCAGCACATTTATAACACTTTATACTATTCAAATTAGCACATTTATAATGCTCTATACTGTACAGTATATATTACATTCTAAAAACTTAACATTATATCACCATCTTTATTACATTTCTCAAAATAAAGTACATATCAACATCTTTATTACATTGAATATCCAAATACAGAATGTACCCAAAAAATAGGAATAAATCTCTCTTTTGCTAACCAAATTATTAGAAATATTTACTGAAGCAGATTCTGACCATGGATCTTCTCTCTGCCATCTCTTGAAGATATCGGGAGTCCGAAAGAAAAGTAGTGTCGCAGCTGAGCGACGACTTGGTGCTGCTACAGCCGGCGCCGTCGTGGGAGAGCCTCATCCTCTGATCCCTCACCAGCTCCTGCTTGCACCTCAGTGTCACGTCCGCCTGCCTCCTCACGTTGTCCCCTCGCACCAGCGCCTGCAGCTCCAGGTCCTTCGAAATAATATAGGATTCAACAAATCATGTCCCACTGGTGGGACTTCAGGCATATGCATAAAAAATTCAACCCTATAAGAAAATCAAGTTCGATATGGACATCATACCTGGGATTCTCATAGTGGTAAATATGTACAAAGGCAAGCAATCATCCACACAAACATAGTAACAGCCTAAGAACAGCCTTCCTAATTAAGAAGCAGTGTGAAATAATACCACGCAAAGAAGACAAAGATCTCATGGGTTTAACATGTAGAATACTGAGCTGAGATCCAACATGATCCAACAAGGAGAGGACTAGGATATCTAATGAAAGGTGAGAAAGAGGAGCAGGAAGAGTTAAAAAAACCTGGAGTCAAATAGAGACGGCATACGTACACGTAGTGAATGTTGCTCTTAATAGGATTCTTTGTAACATAAGTTGTAAATTCAAGTAGTTCACAAAAGCTTGATATCATTCTGGTTATGGTTTTATGGTAACAGTTACAGACAAAAGCTTTTGTCAACCTACTGGAGATGAACTCGGATGTAGATTCAATCACAGTGTCCATCTGAAAAAAGATTTAACCATATTGTTACATAGGAAAAAAGATAAAAATCAGAAGACTACCGAAAAAGGATATATTGAATATTGTAAGAATACACTACAAACAACTTTCCTAGAAATACCTTGGAAGATCCTTACGCGTATGTCCCTTCTTGAAATGCTTTTTTTATCAATAGTGTTCCTCACCTACAGAAAATTGCTAATGTTAGCATGAGAAAATAAACTTCAACAAGTTACCGAAAGCACTTAAAAATATATATCTAATGTTATATTCCTATATCCAAATATAGTTCTAAACTAAAAGGCATGAGAAAACAAAAAGAATTATGTGTCCTTAATAACTTCTAACAGCACAATCTGGACAATGTTCCTGAGGTTAATGCATGCTTAAACCATTTTCATCCTAACTAAGATGCCTATCAACTAGAAGCTAATACATGGGAAGATGATGCTCAATTTCCGAAATCAGATATTCATTTTAGAAGTAATATTTGATCCACTTGACTGAGTGATTCCAACTATTCAAGAATAGTAAAGTCAAGAGATGAAAAATTGATGACAGGTCCAATTGTAAAAAGAGGCTGAAAATAGGTTGTCCAAGTATGATAATGAAGCTTGCAAGTTTCTACCAGAGAATTTTGGAGTTAAACAAGACAATGGAAGGAACCTCCATATGCTAGAAACTTTAAATGTGGCATAAGTTGATATGATCCATGTTCAACCAAGTATCTTTATGTACAACTTTAAATGTGGCCATTAGCAAGAGCTTTCATAGTATCTGTGAGACTAAAATGGTATCAGAAAAAAAAGGTGAATCAGATGGAAGAGAGAGAGGCTTTTGAACAATAGAATACAAACCATCCGAGCCCTGAATTTATGTAAAAGACACCTAGGACTTTCACATTAAAAGCTACTGATTGGAAGTAAAAACATCATGCCCTGAATTTATGTAAGAAATAGGAGTTAACTTCCATATAATAAATTTTGATACATCTTCACAAGCATGCCAAAATATCCAGTAAAATAGCAAACACTTGTAAATACATGTTTTCTAATTCATGTTCTCTTAATAATTAAAAGTGAACTTATACCTTTGAATCCAATTTTCTTCTTCCAATCAACAACTACTTGGAGAAACTTGGCCTGAAAATGCAAATGTCACACCTTAATATTCACAATAATCATATCATTCACATATCAAAACAAATGCTTGAAAATAAAAATAAAAATGCAAATGCCTGAAAATGAAAATGCAAATGCAAATGCCTGAAAATGCAATTTTCTTCTTTCAGCCATTTGACTATGCTATCATGAACTCTACATACTCTGTGACATATGATCGATTAATGGTTACACTATTCTTTCACTGTTAGTGAAACTTCCTAAAATTTGAGCATATTTCCAAGCTAGTGCATATATGGAAAAAAAATTGTTGATACTTAATTAGACTGATCTCATGTTCTTATGACAATAGAAATTGTATGATCTTAAATTTCGAAAAAAGGAGTAAATAAGAGGAATTTGGATACCACCTTGAAGAATTGTCCCACAATCCATATTGGCTAGCTCCCTCATTCACTACTGGTTATCCATGTTGAGTTGACGATTACGATCCGATATAGACCATACTGGCTAGCTCCTGCTTCCAATTTCAGGATTCTCAACTCTTTTAAGTTATAGTTCTCGCAAATTAACTGTTGAAAATCACAATACTAGTAGAAATTCATATCAAGATTTATTTCAAGACATTCACCTCTCTTTGTAGAGCCTCACTGAGTCATACTCGTTCAGTTGAGTCATACGGTTCCATGTCCTGAAACAACGTTTTGAGTATGATGTTAAAGTTAGGTAGTTGTGCGGAAAAGAGAGAGTACCACAAAACAATTTATCAAACACCTTGTGTGCTTCTGAAGGAGGGATCTTTGGACCCACCGAGTCGGATGTGCGGTCAGTACCAGATCTTCTGAAGGGGGGCCCTCTCGATGTCGGAGCTTCACGATGCAGCGGGTGTCATCAGGATCGCCCTCGTCGATCTGCATCAGGATCTTGATCTCGTCCATGGCCGCCTCTGATATTGCACCCTCTTCTGCACCTTCAGAGCGACGAGGGCAATCCAAATGGCGCAGAAGACCTCCAGGAGTCCATGGGGGCACACTGCCGAGCTCATGGTTCCCTTTGGAGAGGAAAAAATTTAGACAACATTATTCTAGAGCTGAGAATTTTGGAGGAATATAGATGAAAATTTGGACGACTTTGGAGAGATCAAAAAATTTGGGCGGCTGATCAAAAAATTTGGCCGGTTGACCAAAAAAATTTGGAGCTCGGTCAACGACTTCTTCGACTTCTTCCTCACGATAGGCGGGGCGGACTTCTTCGGCGTGGCAGGCTTCTCGGTGCTGGAGTTGAGGCTGTTGGGGTCGTTGCCCCGCTTGCCGGGTTTCAGCTTGGGGGAGATGGGAGGGGAGTAGGGCTTGGAAGAAGCGCGAGAATGGGAAAGAGGAAGGAGAGGGAGAGCGCGGAGAAAAGGACGAGCAGAACCCTAATGCTCCTCCTTTGCGTTCTTGTCGATCGCGTGCGCAACGGCCTCGAGCTTGTCCTGGAGGGTGACGAGGAGTGTGAGGCCCTCCTCGAAGATTTTGGATCTAGGGTTAGGGTTTTGGAGTTGGAGGAGAGGAGGGAGAAGAAAGGAGGAGAAGGAGAAGACCAGAATGTTTTAGGGGAGAGGCGGGCTATAGCAAGGATTTTGCCAACAATTAAACTTAAAAAATATTACAAGTTTGTCACCGCTCTAAATTATTAATAACGCTTTGTTTTATAAACGTTATAAAAAGCCCAGAATTAGCCTAAACCGTCATAGAAAAAAGGTATTTCGAACTTTGATGACGCTTCTTTATCAGCCGTCATGAAATCAACTTATCAAGCGTCATTAATAGGTCTTTTTGTTGTAGTGGTACTTTTTTTTGATCAGAGGCTTGACGAAAGTGGCATCTCTGTCAACACTGGCACCCTCTCGGTCGTGCACGAGATAAGGGACGTCCACGGGCCGTTCGCACCCGCTCAACCGCACGCACAAGACGAGGTAATTTCTCTGATCCCGTGTCCGAGTCAAGGCACATTCACAGACCGGTCGCATCCGCAGGAACGCTCGCTCAAGGCGAGGTAACGTGCACGAGTCCAGTGGACTTATTCCCGTGGCTCATAGTTTTGTCGTTCATCATGCCTCTGATACGTGCGAGCATGGACGCCCCGGACCACACGCTCTGTACAAGACTTCTCATCATCGCCCTATTTTGATACATTTGATTATGTCTTTTTGTAAAGTATGTTGACCAAGCTTCCGCTATCCACGAGTACCGTATGTATGTCAATGTTATTGACCGAGAGGGAGAGTATGAGGGGACCATCATGTGGGACGTGTACTTCCTTGAGGTTCTTGCTCGTGAAAGTATTGGGTATCCTTATAATTCCTTGTCTTCTTGATCAGTAGGCCAACAATATTCATTATGAAATTCTTCCTCGATCGCACCTCTTTAGTGTACGTGTGTATTTCCTTTTATTTGGTTCTCACTTGCAGCAAGGCCACTGCTGATGACGTTAACGACTACAATGACGGGCTTGTCGCGCTCTTCCTCCTCTTTTATTTCGTTGCTGTTAGCTAGCCTGGCATCTCACTCGGGAGGTATGTGGCGCAGATCGTATCGATCGATTGTCCCAATAGTCATGCCTTCGGTCTTGGGGCTTGGGATCGGCCATGTATGATTGGGTAGTCATTGTATTTGTATGCTTTATTTAGGCAAAGTTCGTGTGGAATTGTGTGAAGTTTCCATCTTTTATCTGCCGATCAATCTATCGACACAAGTATGTGCAATTATTCGTGTGGTGGCTATGGTCCTTATGATACTTCAAGTAGGGGTCAAATGTCAGCTTGCTCTATAGAGGCTTGGCCGGGTGGGCGTTCGGATCTCTATTGATATGGAAGATCATGTTCAAGGGTTTGCGTTCAAAGGAGTCCAATGAATTTGCTTGGCAAACGCACACTCATCTTGCGGTCGCTCGAGTGCTTCTCTTTCTTTCTTGTTGGCCTTCACACGAGTAGGGGGTTGCTCACGCTCATCTTGGAAAATGTTGTCAAGGAAGAGACTTCGCACGACGACAAAGAAGGTCTTCATGGGGTGGAGGTTCACTTCTTAAAAGAATTTAGTACCCTCGAGAGAGGGTGCCCTTTCGGAATGCAGGTACATGCACATCATCTATAACTTAATAGGTTTAATGAAGGATATTTCCAGATCTCTTGAGGTACTTCTCGAGGGATTCCTTCAATCCATGTTGAATGAACAAGCTATCTATCGCTTATTGCTTTTCGAGTAATTAAGCTTGGAACTTCTTTGTGAGATCGTTGAAAGGGGGATACAGAGACTCGAAGTTGGCAGTTGAACCACTCGAGAGCTCTTCCTTTCAACAAAATGGAGAACAACACTCAACAAGTCATAGGCACGGTCAGGTCCATGAGGTGCATTCAGTTATTAAAGTTATGTATATGCTCGTCATGGTCGACCGAGCCATCATACTCGATCACGGGAGGTGTCTTAAACTTTTTCGTTACCTTGGCTTCCAGAATCTCCTCAATAAAGTTAGACGCTACTAGAAATGGGTTGTGAGCGGCCTGGACTCCTTAACGCTCTTGCACGTCTTGCTCGATTGTAGAGGACGCAGCCATGCCGGGACTTAATATAAGGTTCATGAGGCAATTGTTTCAGGTCCAAGATTTTAGATGACGTCAAATTTATTTATAGTGTATGCAAGTTCAAAATATTAAAGGGTATAATTTTTTATAGTGTATGCAAGTCTTGACCCTCTAAAAATCAAATTTGAGCCTTTATTTTTGGGCAAAAATCAAATTGTATGCCTAAAGTCTATGGATTCAAAGCCACAAATAGATTTATAAAATCTATGGATTTAAAGTCACGTGGCCGCCGGAATCGACGCGTTCTTTGTTTCCTAATAGAACTAATTGAATTTCCGGATGAGATTTTGATTATTTATATATACATAAATTGTTGTTGATTATCTTATTTATGGTTGACTTATAATTTATCGAAAAAATATATTCTTCCCTAATGCCTAGAGTTATTCATGCTGAGTCGATCTAGTGGCCGGAATCGGCGGCTATGAATGAGTTTTGTTCCTCAAAGGCCTATTGGAATCAGTTCTTTTTCCATGATGTGAGTTATTTTTTGTATAAATTATTGTTGATTATCTTCATTTGTGGTTGACTAATTTACTGAAAAAAATGTTATTCTCATTTTATTGCATAGTTATTCCTATTGAAATTGAAATCAAATAATACAGAAACTTGGAAAGATTTTTTTTTTCATATTTTTTGTTGATTGTTTATTTGTGTTAATTATTATTAGTCGTTGGAAAATTGTGATAACATCATTGTATCATCCTTGACGGAAAAAATAATATTATATAAATATTAAGCTTTGTGGTATCATTTTTAGAGTTTGTCGGATCTTAAAATCTAAAGTCCGGTGCAGTTGGAGAGAGGTATGTTGAGTGTAGGGGTGAGCATTATTCGGTTTTGAACCGAAAACTGAACCGAACCGAATAAGAGATTCGGTTTGGTTTTTAAAAAAATTGGTTCAGTTTCGGTTTTGAAAATACTAAATTTTCTTATTCGGTTTCGGTTTTGGGTTTCGGTTTCGGTCCAAAACCGAAAACCGAATAAGAAATTTTAGTTTATATATATATATATATATATATATATATATATATATATTAATGATTATCTGTACACGGCATGATTTTGTGACAACTCATGATAGTGGCCCGTCGTGGCGCACTCCTAACAAGTAACAAGAGCAAGTAACATGACATGATGGTGACCCACTGTGGTGCACCCATGATAAGTAATCCTGACATGAACTCATGAATACCATTGCGACGGTTATCTTGACCTGCTAAGTAATCTTGACATGTAACCTTGAACGCTGTTGCGACGGCTAACTTGACATGCTAAGAACATTCTCGTCTTGACACCGTGGGTGATTGCTTTGAACCTTGTCTGTAAAAGCTACCAGTCTAGTCTTGTTTTGCATCATGTCTAGGATATGGATCCCTGGTTATCACGGTCAGGGATTCATACTGAATATGACTAGGTTAATGACTAGATTGATCAAGTAGCTCATATAGAGATATATGTTTCCGGTTACAGACGATCCCGTTATCCCGGCCACACCTGATGGACTTGGAGCCTGCCGTCGAGTAGGGCACATTTTCATGCACACTGTTATGTGGGGCACTTCTTGAAACAAGTAATATGCACATTGTCATGTGTTGCACCCTTAAGTCACCTAATAGGGATACATTTGTCTCCTGGGTGATTTATTGTCACCTCCCAGTTTTCGAATTAGGGATATTTTTGTCATTTTTTAAGTTTTATAATTTTTAGAAATTTTTTTTTGATTTTACATGATTTTTAGGGATTTGTTTGAATTAGTTTGAATTTTATCCAATTTGGACTTAAGTTGGAGACCCGGGTAGTCTGGACCCTAGTGGGACCCACATACTAGCTGGACTTGGCCCACATGCCATCCTAATTAGGCTAAAAACCATGAACCATACTTCCATGGCTTAACTAGTCATTTAGAGGCTTAATTAGTCAATTAGAAGTTAAACCGAAACAAACCGAACCAAACCAAACCCGATAAGAACCAAACCAAGTCTAATGGGTTGGGGGCTTAATGGGTCTCCACCCAAACCCATTAAACCCCATGGCCGGCCATGTATAGGCCACCTCCCCCTCCCCTTTGCTTCATCTCTAAGTAATATCTCTCTCTCTTCTTTCCATTCTTTTCAAGCTCTTTTTTCTCAAGAGAAGATCTCATTTAGGTATGATCTTAACTCTCATTAATTCCCTCTTTTGCATTTATTTTCTTCACCATAAATGTAGAGGAGACCATTCTCTACACATTGACCATAGCTTTATTAGGTTTCCCTAAAATCTAGTTTAGGGATGGATTAAGGATTTTCCCCTCTTTAGAGAGGTATATCTATGTATATATATGTATTTGTGTGTGTAGAGGAGAGTGGTAGTGATGGTGGTGTCATGAGAGTGTGTGAGAGTGTGTGTTGAGTGAGAGTGTGTGTAGAGGAGAGTGGTAGTGGTGGTTATGTCCTTGAGTTTGTGTATCAATACATGTATATATGTATTTATATATTTATGTGTGTGAGTGTCTATATATATATATATATATATATATATATATATATATATATATATATATATATATATATATATAGATGTGTATGTGTGATTGTGTGTATTTATATATATAGATAGATAGCTATATATATATATATATATATATATATATATATATATATATATATATATATATATATATATATATATATATATAGAAGGGAAGAAGTGGTAGGAAGAGGAATGGAAGAGGAAGAAGAAGAGAAAGAAGTAGCAGCTGCAACAGCAGCAGATAGCAGTAGCATTAGCAGCTGCAGCAGCAGATAGCAGCAGCAGCAGTAGCATCTAGCAGCAGCAGTAGCACAAAGACCCCCCTAGCCTATAAACCCCTATATATATATATATATATATATATATATATATATATATATATATATATATATATATATATATATATATATATATATATATACATATATACATGTGTGTGTGTAGGTATATAGATTTACATATAAGATATGTGTGTGTGTGTGTGTGTGTGTGTGTGTGTGTGTGTGTGTGTGTGTGTATGTATTTATATATATAGATATAGATATGTATAGAGAGAGGAGAATAATTAGAAGAGGAAGAATAAGAGTAAGAAGAAGGAGAAGAAGAGTAAGAGTAAGAAGATGGAGAAGAAGAAAATAGTAAGGAGAAGGAAAAGGAAAAAGGATAAGGAATAAGGAAGAATAAGGAGAAGGAGAAGAATAGGAATAAGGAGAAGGGAAGAAAAAAATAAGGAGAAGGAGAAGAATAGGAGAAGGAGAAGGAGAAGGAGAAGGAGGAGGGAAAGAAGAGTGGTAGTAGCAGGAGTTGTAAGGGTGAAAATAGTGGTGTTAGGATCGAATTTAGAGGAGATTGAGTGAATCGGATTTGGTGAAGGGGTAAAATTGAGCTCCGAGTGTCGGAACGCGTTGAAACTTGGAGGAGACTTAGATTATAAGAATTAGATTTTGTGGGTAGGCTCCCGAGTTGAAATCAGAATTTCGTGTGGGATTAGGATGATGGTATCGCACCGTACCATTGCGTATCTTGAGATATTCAAGATAATCGGCAATAGGCCGTAAGATGGACTGGATGTCCACTCTACCTAGGAAGCTTGGTAGGTAATGAATGTATAGGCTAGTATCCTACTACCCTAGGAAGCACGTGTCAAAATACCAAGTGTAGGTAGGCTAACTTAGTATTTGCCTAGGTTAGAAATTTACCTTTGTAAAGGGTAAATTAAGATATTGGCCTACGGCCAAGATATGGGTTTCAGAGTTCAAGATGGACTCGGATATGGGTTGTAAGGGTTGGTAATGGTTAGAAATAGTCACCTAGACCTAGTCTTGACCTTGGTTGACCACGGTTGACTTTTTAGACCAAAAGTCAACTATGGGTCAACACTTTACCCAATTTAGTCCCAAATTCCATTAGACTTGAACGGTTGACCAAAAGTCAACTGTTAGTCACCATTGACCTAGGATTGACCTAGGATTGACCTAGAGTTGACCAGAGTTGACACGTTGACCAAAAGTCAACTGTAAGTCAACTTTTGACCTAGTTTGATACGGGTTGACTTCTAATGTTCTTCTATGACCAAGATTGACCTAACTAGACTTGTCTTGACCTAGAATAACTTAATAGGATTTAAATTGATTTGACTTTGCTTCCTAAACATAGTATTGATACGTCTTGTTCTCTATAGGTCCTCGAGGCGTTGCATTGCATCCAGTTGACATATTATATCATATCACAGGCGAGTACATTCTCTGATAACTTTTTTTTAATTTATGATAACTGTTATGATTCATGTACTTAGTGTAGATATACTTATTCCTGATACATGGTTCTCACGGATTGGTATTCCTGGATCTCGACGAGAGATGTTACTCCTTGTTAGCTTGGGATTTATTGTGCAAGCTCCCTTATTGTTAGCTTGGGATTTATTGTTAGCTTGGTATTCCTGGATCTCGACGAGAGATGTTACTCCTGATACATGGTTCTCACGGATTGGTATTCCTGGATCTCTACTGTGTGTTAATTGCTATGTGTTAATTTGTTTTCTTATTGTTGTAGATGGAAAAGTAGACATATAATTAAGGCGCAAAACGAGAAACTTGAGAAGTTCCAAGCGGTGTTGTTGAGATGTGGATTACTTTCGTCAGATCAATGTGGGGAGGATTCACCAGAGGGATCCTAGGTGAGTCATTCCTATCAAACTTAATTCATCTCTTAATGCTACAGTTACCTTACTTTTCAATCTATACGCAATTTCCTTACTCTTCAAATGTGCTATTTTCTTATTTGATACTCTATTTGGCATAAGATATGGTGAAAAACTTCTTTTAGATTGCATAGTTTTTGAAATTGCTTTCCCGAAACATGTCAGCATATAAATTATTTTCTTCCTAGGACCTTTCAAGATTTTATTATTGTGCTTTCAATTTCCTCTGGAGTTGGAATGGTGCAAAGCATGTGTGATTTTGTTCATCAGTAATTGGATTACCAGAGAAACTGAATATAAGTAATTTGTTCCAGAGAAACTGATGAACAAAAAAATATTTCAAAAAAATAGAACACATCAGTAATTTTGTTGTTCCATTCATCAGTAATGTGATTTTGTCTTCTCTCATTGATTGTGATACCAGAGAAACTGAATATAAGTAATTTGTCTTCTCTGGAAAAAAATAGAACCATGGAAATTACTGATGAACAAAAAAATATTTCAAAAAAATAGAACACATCAGTAATTTTGTTGTTCCATTCATCAGTAATGTGATTTTGTCTTCTCTCATTGATTGTGATACTAGTAAGTTCCGAATTTGTTTTGAAAAAAAATAGAACACATCAATATAAGCATGCAAAAGTATATTGTATATATCAAAAGAACAATATAACCAGCCTCTTTTGGGTGTTGAAGCATGGTGATCCCTGTCTGATCCTTCACCAGGCTTCGCAAATTGGACTACTTAGTTACATTAATGAAACCTGTATTGTGTGATCTATGTTGTTCCATTCATCAAGGAATTGTATGTATAATTGTCAACATCAGCCAAATTTTGGCAAAGAAGCATGTAGAGACACATTGACAAAAGCTAAGAAGTGCAATTTTGGCAAAGAAACATGTGTGATCTATGTTAAAATTACTTTCTTTTGGTATATATATATATATATATATATATATATATATATATATATATATATATATATATTGTTTTACTTACATTTTTTTTGTTTTTTGTTTTGTTTGCAGGATCAAATAGACACATTGACAAAAGCAAATTTTGGGAGGAAGGCATTCATATCATGAGATCTATTGTAGCTAGGCTATTTTTTTGGAAAGTCAATCAAATATTCATGTGTTATGTCTACATTATAATTGTCTAATTTGAATGCAGTACGTTTGTGAAATACATTTTTTTTACTATATGGGCACTTGAAGTTGTTAAAATATTGCATTATGGATTATTTTGTTAAGAGATGTTTAAAGACATTATATTAGATTCATGTTTTGTTCACGTAACTTGTTACTCTTTGTTCTCAAGTTCTTTGAATAATTTTTTTAATGTTTTAAAGTTATTTTCAAAATAATTTCTTTAAATTTATCTTGAAAAATATAAGCGAAAATAAAAATTAATGTAAAAATTATGAATTAGCTTTTGTGAAAATAAAATGTACAGCAAAAAGCGTATTTATATTTGGCTACATTAGCTTTTGCGACATCAAATTGTGTAGCTAGAAGTGTATTTATATTTGGCTACTTTAGCTTTCGCGACATCAAATTGTGTAGCAAAAAGTATTTTCTATAATAAGTAAAATAAATAAATTAGGCTTTTGGCGACATGTGTCATGTTGCCAATGTATGACCTTTCTGCGACACACAAGGAACATGTCGCCAAATGATTTTTTAGAATCTAGAATATGTTATGTCGCCAAAAGGTACTACATTCTGCGACATGTTGATTTCATGTCGCCAAAGACTTTCCCAGACAAGGCTACCGCGACATACGTGCGACATAGCCAAATATGTCGCAGAAACCCTTTGGCGACATAAATATAACGTTTCGCAACATAATGCTTATGTTGCTGAAAATGCAATTTCTTGTAGTGCTTGTAGCTCTTATGCAATATGTGGTCACTGATTCTAGAGAAGACTTGCTCCCTTCTCATAGAATCCCGTGCAGTGACGTGTCCTATTTGGATCCATTATACGAGTTGGGGGTAGGAGAGTAGTAGCGTATGCCTGTGATCAAATCCATCCCGCATTCTCGATCAGTGTTAGTTATATACCGTACATATGACTAGCCAGGCCAGTTCTCTACAGGTGTCCAAGCCGATCACAAGTTGAAACTACTACTCTCACACATTGGATAGATGGCTTACCCTGATTTGTGTACATACCATAATCAGTTCTACTTTTCTGTTCTAGCTCTAGCTCTACAGCTTACCATGCCATGATACATATATGTACACTCCATGATTTCATTGTATATACTCTATTTACAGTCTTATGGCTTTTATTCTATCTTGAGATCTGTTATGAGATATATGTTGTAACACCCAGTTTTCCAGATGAGGGTAATTTTGAAATTTTGTAATTTTAATTATAAATTATTGATATTTGATTCATATTATAATTTTTAGTGATTTTTAATAATTTTTAAACTTTTAAGAATTTATTTAAGTCATGACTTGTGATTTTGATGTGCTGCCAGTGAAACCTGAGAGACTGCATGACCTAGAGCCTAACCATGTCATTAGCATGATTAATTATCATTTTTAGCCTAGGGGTATTTTGGTTATTTTGACTTATTTGAATTATTTGGTGATTTGTTGAATTGATAAATTCTAGTTTGACTTTGACTTGTTGAGACCTAGTGGACTAGCCTATAAGCTAACCCTAGCCATGGTGACCCTAGTCTAGGTTGAGTTAACCTATTTTAGTCATTAGAGAATAGGTTTAGAATGAGGGGATGTGGTTTGGTAAAATTAAGTCATGGTTTGATGTTTCATGAAATGACTTATGGCTTAACTATTTAATTGATCATGACTTAAGCCCATGGGCCATTTAGTGAACCCTAACCCTAATTAATGAACCTATGAACAGCCACATAGGGATCCCCACCCTATTTAAACACTTATTCATTAGGGTTGCCTCCTTTTTATTATTCCTACACTTGGAGAAAAGAGAGGTAAGTTTCCCCTTTCCAAAAAATCCCATTTTATTCATTTGATCTCCTTTTTCATCCTAGTCTTTTGCATTGGGTTCTAAATTGAGTTTATGGACTGTTGGTGGAGAGTCATTTCAGTTTGGGATCAATTTGGAGCTATTGGCCATCAAGAAGAACACCCCCCATTTGGAGCTTTTCCATGCAAGTTGCACCAATAGGTAAAACCCTTTAAATTGATTTAAATTTCAGTTTTCTTTGCATGTAGGGCTAGATCTAGGAGTCCCCTAGCTGTCCCTGGAAATTTGGCACAATTCGTGTCGGTTTCGTGTCCGTATCGGACACGTGTCATAGTATGCATATAGGTGTTTGATGATATGTCACAAAGGGAATTTAATTGTTATTTTTGAAAAGTATTTGAATGGAAAAATTGTTTTATATGTGTTTATTAATTTCGTGTCCTTCTGAGCATATTTCTGGACACGTTCGTGTCCATATTTAAACACACACGCGTGCACGAGGACACCGTGCAGTCCCCTGCTGCTCGGGGTCGACACAGGACACGACACGGTCCCTCGTGACACGATTTTTGGTGGACACAAGGGGGCAACCTCTGTCACCACTCTCCCAAAATTTGGGGTGATTTCGTGGAGTATTCGCGAAGAAATCGCGTTCGCACGGGTCACACACTGTCACTTCACGCACAGAATTTCCTCACTGATACGGCCTCGTATCGACACGTAGACACCACTTGGACACGGGACAGGCACTTGGACACGTCCTCCTAGTCTAGGTGAACATGTGTGCACGGCCACGTGTCTCCACGTGGCCTGTGTCGTGAGTTGGACACACGTGCACGCGTGTACGAGGACTGGATTTCCTATTTTCTGATACAGTTCGAAATTGGTTTTGGACACATTCGTGTCCAGTTTTCTGGACACGAATGCATCCCTATGACACATCCACATGTGTCCTATGTGTTGGCACAATCAATTTGATGGTTTTTGGGTTTTCCTATGTGTTTTGTGTTCCTGAAACTTGTTGTGTTCACTGATTCCTTAGATTGTACAATTCCTGAGAATTTTATGTTTGTTGCTGTTAATTGCCCTGTTTGATTCAAACATATGTGTTTTAGATTACCTAAATGTTGGTTAATGGTTGTGTTGAAGTTTGGAATGTTGAGGTTGGTATGGGACTGTTAGCAACTGATTTTTTTATACACTATTACTGTCAACTATTACACACTTGTCACACTTTGCACAGGAATTGATTTGCTTGAGACTTAGTCTCAATTTCCTGAGATTGGGTTTTGGATTTCAAAATTTGTTTTCATGATTTGTATGAGGTTCAAACTCAGTGTTTGGTTTCAATGAAATCCTGTGCTCATGTTTCATTAAGATATGTTCATTATCAGTTATTTACACATAGGTATGTTCTATACTTCAATTTTGAGTATTAGAAGTTACTCTAAAAATCTGAATGTGTAATGTATATGGTTAGTTTCTTGATTCAATGTGAACTTTCCAATTGTCCTAAAACCTGAACTAATTTCCTTCCTGTGCATTTCACTGTTTCACAAGTATCACATTCACACACTTTTTTATATACAGTCACTTGAACAAAAACCTGAGAATGCAGGGACCTACCTATTCCTAGATTCTTCACACAATGTTATAGATGGTTTGAATCATGAACAGTATGAACACACACACACCCCACTCTACAACTGAATGTGACTTCTTTTTCTGAGTTTATAATGTTCAATGGATGCTTAACTAGGATGAGATTGGATGGAAAATCTGAGATTTCCCAGGTTACAAAAACCTGAGATTAATCCCATTTTTCCTGATATCTTACCCACCATTCACTACATTATCCTCCAATTTCTGTGGCCTCATTCACATGATGTAATCCCCCTTCACTCTTGGTTCAGCCTAGTTTTTCTTCAACACTAAGATCAACACATTCCTAAATGCCATAATCCAGATGCAGTCCATTAACTGTCCTATTCCCTTACCACTGTTGTTACTAATTCCAGGTACACTCACGTATTGAACTTCCTGAAACATACAATGTTATGGATTGGAAATCTGTTTGAATCATGAACTGTTCTGTTTCATCACTCACACACCCACAGTTTTGTCCTCACCTCATCACACACACATCCTATATCTACCTACTGCCCTTTGTTTTCACTGATTTTCACACATTGGTTCATTGTGACACCCACACATATGTTTCCTACACACACATATTTTGTTCCTGTTTTGCACAGCCATATTCCTGAGTTTGGGCATGTTAAGTTACTTAAATTTCATAGCACCTAATAACCTGAGAAATTGTGAACTGATTTCCCTTCCTTTCTTACACTGTCATACACACATATCCACATTGCCCATGTAGCACTGTTTTCCTTTATGACATAACCCTCTATCTAGTACACATACGCAAACACATGCCTATGTATCACTCACCAATTTGAACTCTCACACACACTGTTTTGAACTGCCTTCACAATCCCATCTCCCTATGTTCAGTCCTTGATGTTCAGACTTGAGCATCACCTAAGGACAGCACATTGCCCTTTGACACTCATAAACTGCCACACTATTCTGATAACACACTTTAACACCCTTGTGTCACCCTCTAATGTTCATGTCACACACTTGGTTTTGTAGCTTCTAGGATTTTGTTTTCAGGTTTTCCAACTCAGTAGGTAATTGATATAGTTTTGGCAATACTTGTCTTTTGGTGCTATTTGTTTCAAGTTTGATTTGAGTATATAATATATATATATATTATACAAGGATGTTGGTATATGGCTTATATTTATAGATATGCAATAATAGTGGTAAGGTGTATATATATATCCATGTGATATGTATGTGTTGTATCACATACTTTGGTTTTAAGAATAACTTAGATTGTTGGCCTAATCTAGAGTAATGGCTTAGGTTGACTAGTTCAGACCAATTGAATCATATTGACCCCATTTACCTTGTTGACTAGTCTGAGATTGACCTAGAATAAACTTAGCAAATTGTTAACCCTAGATATTGACTTGATAGACTAGAAGCTTGACCCAGAGTTGACCAAGTTGACTTGGACCTAGTTTGACCTAGATAGTTGACCAAGGTTGACTTAGAGTTGACTTTGACCTAGATTTGACTTAGAAACATGTAGATTGCATCATAGACTTCATTTGTCTTATTTTAAACACATTATAACCTGTACTGTTCTATTTAGGACATTGTGACTCCGGTGCAGACATCTGACATTACACTACTCTTTTCAGAGTATCAGGCGAGTACATTCTCTGATAGTTCTCTCATTTATTTGCCAGTTACTGTATTTCAGTTCTATTTAGTTTTATGTGATTCTTTGATACCACACGTATGGATATTTCTGGATTCATGTATGCGACACACTCACCATGTTATCTGGCCTCTATTACTGGAATCACTGGAATCATTCTGGAATCTATTTCTGGAATCATCATATTTTGGCTGGACTCATCTCGATTCTCGTGTCGAATTCTGGATTCACTTGTTTACGGGGCGGGGAAATATTGAGTAAGACATGTAGACATACCCCAAATCTGGAATCTCCAACTGAAATCTACTGGAAGCATAGCCATCTCTCGCCTGATCAGTGAGAGGTGTGCCTGATTACCCACAGCCGTTTACATGTCGATCTCGGTATTTTAAAACACACTATTAGATTAGCTGGACTCACCTGGATTCTTGATCACTACCTAGAATCATCTGGTACTGGATTCATCTTGTATTAGATTCATCCCGTACTGGATTTATAGCAGTTTACACTTGTTTTACATTTACTGCCTGGACTTATCATGTTACCTTAGTTCAGCTAGATTTATTTACAGTCGTCATTGCCATCATTCTTCTCTTGTTAGTTACTTTACTTTCCTTGTATCTTACTGTTGCTCTATACCATCACCTGTATATAAACTGCCATATTCATCAATAAAACTGTCTATAACTGCTTTATAGTTTCCTGTCTTTTACTTAGGTTTTCTTGATGAGTTGTACTCGTTCCTGTCCTGACTGGACCTGTTGAAAATTTTACAGATGACTGTCCTGAGGACTCATGCCCTACATATTACTGAGGAGATGGCTTAGCTACCTATGGCCCCGACACTCAGGAGTGTTCGGAGTTTAGTTAGTCTGTCTTGTTTTAGTTTTTCCTGTTTAGAACTGGAATTGTATATAGAGATTTGAGACTTGAGATATATTTGAGATTGTTGAGTTTGTTGTTATTTTATTAGTAGTTTTGTTGTCTTCAATTCTTAGTTTATTCTGTGTTTCTTATCGTGCTTAGACTGTGATTCAGATACACCATATCTTATACTTGTCCTCCGTTCGGAGTTGATCATGATGAGTACATTATATACTGCATGAGTTGATGGTTAGTTAGAGACTTAGAACAGCGTTCTACCGCCGACACTGCGGCGTAGGCTGGGCGCTGTTACGTACTCGTACCCTCACAGTGGGTGCGGGTCGTGACATATGTACTCGTTCCATCCTGACCGGATATATTGAAAATGTTTACAGATGCAGAGGAGGACTATTATTGTACTTACTACGGCCCACCGGACATAGTAGGTTTAGAGACAAATACTCTAGATCCACAGGGTGCAGTACCGCAGGGCGAGATACCGCCTATCCTGTAGATAGAGTAGGTTTTTGTACTGGACCTTGTCTCCAGTCACTCTTGAGACTGTTATTATTTTGGCTTGTATTAGAGACTTTGGACTTAGACTTGTATATTCTGTGTTTGGACTTGACAGTTTATATTTTATTGTCATGTTGTCCTTATCTTTCAGTCTTTACTTTATCATCTTAGAGTTGTGATTGAGTACTCATATATTATTATTGCTTCTCCTCCGTTCGGATTGACCATATTCTCGACAGATTTTTGATATTATATAAACTGTTGTTAGAGTAGTAAACCTACAGCGTTCCATGCCGTTTTTACGGTGTGGGCTGGGCGTTGTTACGTATACATGCCCTTACAGCAGGTGCGGGTCATGACACGTTTTTAGTGGTGGCCCATGCCGGTCCTGAAGTCCTAATTAGTGCGATGTCGTAGCAGCACTCGTCTTAGAGTATTGACTACGAGCCTGTGTTGCATATAGGAGGTAGTAGGCTAAGAGTACTCAATCACAGTAGGATCTTTCCTTGCTTATCTTGCTTATCGCCTTTAATATTGATTTAATGTATTCTAGCTGTCCTCCTTTGATATAATCCTTCTTGTGCCATATTGATATCTTTCTTTCAATCTGTCTCCAGGATGGTTATGACTCATTCTTCCGGTGAGGAGCACGGGGAGACGGTGGGGTCTGCTACCTCTGGTGTACAGGCTCTAGTCACTTCCCCTGCAGTTGGGACTTCAGTAGGGGCTCTCGGGGGGTACTCCTCTACCGCTCTCGATGACTGTCCCTGGGGTCACTGCGGGTGCTCTTCCTGCAGTACCGGGGGCTACGACGGGAGCTATCGGGGGTGTTCCTCCTCCTCCTCAGCAGGGGACTTCTCCGCCGGTGGTGGGAGCTATTCTTCCGTTGCCTCCTCTGTCTACAGACATGGGGCAGATGTTCACATTCTTTCAGTAGATACTGGAGTCCCAGCGGGCCCAGCACGAGGCACAGATAAGACGGACTGAGGCCATGTGCCAGGGCATGGAGGATGCCCATAGGTTGGCCCTGGCTACGGTGGAGCGTGGGGCTCCATAACGGGAGGCGCAGCAGCAGAAGCCCGGAGACATCCAGGCTTTCAAGAAGATGGGTCCAAAGGATTTTAGAGGGACCAAAGGCATTGTTTATGCTGATGACTGGCTCGAGGATATCGAGCGTCAGATGAGGGCCTCTCGCCTGGCAGACGACCTGAAGGTCGAGGCGGTTGGCTTACAGTTATTAGATGTTGCCCGGACATGGTTCTGGAATGAGCCGACTCTTGCAGGAGAGGACCACACTTGGGCTGAGTTTCGGGCCCTGTTCAGAGAGAAGTTCTTTTCCCCCACAGACAAGATCGGCCTAGTATGGCAGTTTTAGAACCTGCAGCAGGGCAGTATGACTGTGGAGGGTATGCGGCGGAGTTCGGCCGACTGCGCCGATACGTCGAGTACATGGTGAGCGACCTAGTAATCCGAGCAGAGCGCTTCCGGAAGGGATTGACATGGGATATCAAGATCCTGATCCCTTCCTTCTATGCGACATATGCAGAGGTCTATGCGGAGGCTCGAAAGGTAGATAGAGAGTGGGACTTGAAGCCGAAGAGGGATCGTGAGTTGTTTTCAGGGGCTAGTAGCAGCACGGGAGCTGCTAAGTACCCTCAGCATCAGCATCAGCTGTTCCAGCATCATCAGCAGAAGGTGCAGGCCAGGGCACCTGTCTAGAGGGCTCAGCAGCATCAGGGGCAGGATGATCCTCCGTGCCACTACTGTAAGAAGCCCGGTCATCTCTTTGAGTTCTGCAGGAGAAGGCTGGGTTTGTGCCTCTTTTGCGATGCCGTTGGACATCAGATGCGAGAGTGTCCTAAGAACCCCCGTGTCGCTGGAGCAGCTCAGAGGGCACCTGTTCCGAGGGCACCAGCTAGTGTGCCTGTAGTTCAGCAGCGGGGTCCACTTCCGACCCAGCAGCAGTTTGTCCAGCACCGCCAGCAGAGGGGTGTTCAGGGTAGAGCCTTTGCTCTTGCAGCCGAGGAGATGGAGCCTATTGCAGATGTTGTCGCAGGTTCTGTTCTGTTCGATTCTTTTTCAGCTTTAGCCTTGTTTGATTCTGGTGCTACGCACAGTTTTGTGTCTGTTTCTTTTGCTCTTAGGCATAATATCATTGCTGAGTATCTTGGTTGGACTTGTAAGATTATGACTGGGAATGACATCATCCTGGTTAATAATGTTTGAAAGGGGCAGAGAGTTTCTTTGAGAGGCTGGGAGCTGAGTGTGTGTTTGCTCGTAGTGCCACTTTCGAGTTACGATGTTATACTCGGTATGGACTGGTTGAGCATGCACTATGCTAGCATAGACTGTAGAGGGGGCAAAATTCTGTTCAGGCCACCGGAGAGCCGGAGTTTGAGTTCACCAGAGGTGTAGAGGAGCCAGGAGATGGATTCTGTGGAGCGTTGTTGGCGGGGCCGGTGTTACCACATCCACTTATTACTGAGTTCTTGGATGTCTTTCCCGAAGAGTTGCCCGGGATGCCGCTAGATCGTGATGTTGAGTTTTCTATAGACCTAGTGCCGGGCGCTGAGCCTATCTCACAGCACGTCTACAGAATCAACAACAGCGAGTTAGCAGAGCTAATAAAACAGGTCGATGAGCTGGAGGACAAGGGCTTTATCCGATCTAGTTCTTCACCTTGGGGCGTGCCAGTTCTTTTCGTCCCGAAGAAGGATGGTACGGTATGTATGTGCATTGATTACAGGGCGCTCAACAACCTTACCCTCAAGAACAAGTATCCTTTGCCAAGGATTGATGATTTGTTCGACCAGTTGAGCGGGACGAGGGTGTTCTCGAAGATTGACTTGCGTATCGGGTACCATCAGCTGAAGGTGAAGCGGGATGACATTCTGAAGACTGTATTTCGGACCCGTTATGGCCAGTATGAGTATACCGTCATGCCGTTTGGGTTGACCAACGCCCCGGCGGTATTCATGAACTTGATGAACAAGGTATTTTATCAATACCTTGACAAGTTCGTGGTGGTCTTCATCGATGATATTCTCATCTATTCGAAGATGCCAGAGGAGCATGAGAAGCACCTAAGAATTGTGCTGGACACTCTCAAGAGGGAGCAGCTGTATGGGAAGCTGTCCAAGTACGAATTCTTCTTGGATCACGTGGAGTTCCTAGGCCATGTTGTCTCTGGCGAGGAGATTTCAGTGGATCCGAAGAAAATTTCTGCAGTGGAGTCATAGTCTACGCCGAGCTCAGTAGCAGAGGTTCGAAGTTTTCTGGGTCTGGCAGGTTATTACCGGAGGTTCGTACGGGAATTTTCCAGGATTGCCCAGCCGATGACCCGACTTACCAGGAAGGACGAGGAGTTTGTTTGGTCCGAGGAGTGCCATACCGCCTTTGAGGAGCTGAAGACGAGGTTGACTACAGCTCCTATCTTGACGCTACCATCTGGATCTGGTGGTTATACGATCTACAGTAACGCTTCAGGATGGGGTTTGGATTGTGTACTTCAGCAGCACCGAAAGATGATTGCCTTTGCATCTAGGCAGTTACGTCCTCATGAGAGGAACTACCCTACCCACGATCTGGAGCTAGCAGCGATCATCTTTGCTTTGAAGCTGTGGAAACACTATCTGTAGGAGAGCCAGCTGAGATCTATACAGATCACAAGAGCTTGAAGTATGTGTTTACCCAGAAGGAGCTGAATATGAGGCAGAGGAGATGGTTAGAGCTGATGAAGGATTTTGATATATCCTTACAGTACCATTTGGGGAAGGCTAACGTGGTTGCGGATGCTTTGAGCAGATATCCCGTGGCCATGTGTTTGACGATGGATCGTCACCTTCTGGCGGATCTGGAGAGCTTGGGCATAGAGGTGATAGTTCCTGGGTTTGAGGAGCAGATGTGGGGTCTTTAGGTGCAGTCAGAGCTGTTGGACAGAGTCAGGGCATCTCAGTTTGAGGATGAGGCTCTGAGGGTCATCAGGGAGCAGGTCTGGGCAGGACTGTTGGATATGTTCTCTATAGCGGGAGATGGGTCGTTGAGGTACGACACCAGATTGTGCGTGCCGAGCGGAGGACTTCGGGAGGAGGTTCTTCAGGAGGTGCATCGTTCTCAGTACTCTATGCATCCAGGAGCCAACAAGATGTATAGAGACTTGAGACAGCATATTTTGTGGTATGGCATGAAACGCGAGGTGGCTCAGTTCGTTTCTAGATGCTTGGTGTGCCAGCAGATGAAAGTCGGGAGGCAGAGACCCGGTGGATTGCTCCAGCCACTATCCATTCCTGAGTAGAAGTGGAAGCATATCACTATGGACTTTGTATCTGGGCTTCCGCGCTCTCTAGGAGGGAAGGATGCGATTTGGGTCATTATTGATCGATTGACCAAATCGGCCCACTTTTTGCCTTTCATGGTGGGTTTATCTACGGAGAGGTTGGCCGAGATGTACGTGCGACAGATAGTCCGATTGCACGGGGTTTCAGTGAGTATAGTCTCGGATCGGGACAGCCGATTCACTTTCCACTTCTGGAGGAGTTTGCATCTTAGCTTGGACACATCGCTCAAGTTCAGTACTGCATACCACCACAGACAGACGGGCAGTCGGAGAGGACGATTCAGACCCTCGAGGATATGCTTCGTACCTATGTCTTAGACTTCGGAGGATTTTGGGAGGACCACCTTCACTTGGTAGAGTTTGCTTACAACAACAGCTACCAAGCCAGTATTGTAACACCCAGTTTCTAAAATGAAGGTAATTTTAAAATTTTGTGTTTTGATTTAATTAATTATGATATTTAAATAATAATATGATTTTTTAGTAATTTTTAATTATTTTAAAACTATTTAAATTATGACTTGTGATTTGGTGTCTAGCTAGTGTAACCCTAGAGACAGCTTGACCTAGAGCCTAGCCATAAGATTAGGGTGTTTCATTTATCATTTTAGCCTAGAGGATATTTTGGTCATTTTAGGATTTAATTGAATTTATTATGATTTATGGGAATTTTTGTGAATTTAAAATTAATTAAATATTGTTGTGTGTTATGTTAGTCCTTAACCTAGAAGTTTAGCCCTAACCCAGATTAGACATGGCCTAGACTAGGGTTAGTTAGCTTGGACTAGTCATGACTAGTCATTGGTTAGAATGATCAAGTTAGACTAGCTAGTTTTAGTTAGTTGAGACTAGCATTGAAACCTAGGTTCCATCCTAGCCATCGATTTGACATGATGTGAGGGTGACCATTGGATGGGGTCCCAAAATCCTAGAAGTGGCCAGCCCAAAACCCTAGGTGAGCCTATTTAATCCCTCCCAAATCATTGCCTCCTTGTTCATTCTCTTTATTCTCAAGAACAAGGTGAGCTCAACTTCATTTTTCCATAACTTCTCCATTCCTCATCCTTTTTGAACCAAACTTCTTGCATTGTGACCTAACCACCACCCTCTTGCTGTCCATGGAGGTAGAGTGCAGATTTAGGAAATCTACAGTGCTCGAGCTATAGTAAAAGGAGGACTGCACTTGACAGTTTTTGAGCTCGAGACACCCATTGGTAATTTCCTCATTCTCCATTTAAACTATTGGTTTATTATCATGGATGTATAGCCCTAGGTCCCCTCTAGCCTCGGGTAGGAGCTGACCCTGTCTTGTGTCGGATACGTGTCCGTATCAGACACGTATCAATAGGATTACCTAGGTGTTCGACCTAATGCCCCAATAAGTTTTTCCTTACTATTTTCTGATTGTGTTTGAATAGGAATACTCATTTTAGTGTCACTTATTGGTTTCTTCGTGTCTGAGATGGTTTTGTGTCATTTTGGAGTCGTACTGGACCCGTAGACACGCCCCCGCGCATACTCGGTAGGCTCCCCTGCTACTCGGGTGCCACAGTTCACTGGACACGCCACGTGGATGCCAGAAACTCGACACATTGGTCGGGGCTGACACTAACACGAGGATAGTAAGGTTTCGTGATTCCTCGTGTCGTGTCGGACACGCTATTGAGAGTGCACTGGTCGTGCACTGTGCTGTGTTCAGACCAGTCTTTTGTTTCAGTGTTTATTCCCAGTTTAAATGGATTAATTCATGATTTAATTACTAATTTAGATCCTAGACATGTTTGTTAATATATATTAGTTTGATTTTGTATATGAGAATGGGTTGTTTGCTATGAGATGGGATTTTGGACTTTAAGTTTGGAGCTCGAATGTAATTAGTTGATACATTGGTTTGATTGGTTTTTTAGTTTCATTTAGAAGAATGAATGTTGATTTCAATACTAATTTTCCTATGTAAATTGTATATTGGAATTCACATTGATTCATTTCCTTAAAGTTAAATTGAATGGTATTAGTTTCTATTGAACTGTCACCTAAGAATCATGTACACAGACACCATTTCCAACCTTCTTGGGAACCTGAGATTGAATGTTATTTTAGGATATGAATTGATTCTCTCCTTTAGCCTAACTGCCATTCAACTGTCTGAACCTATGTAAAACCTGGGAATTAAGTTCATGGGAACTTGTTTACTGCTAGCTAAACACAATTCCTGAGATTTATCTGCACCTGAGATCATGTTCACTGTTGACACCTGTCACCTACACACACTGAGACACATTGGTTCTATCGAGACTGAAACCAAATGCACACTTGAACACACAATTTTTCCCTCACTGTTGTAAAACCTGGGATTAAATTGCACAAACTGTTTTGAGTTTATGGTACACTGATCTTCCTCTTAATTTGCATTTTAGTGTTATCTATCTCATGTAATTAATGTGATTAATTATGGTTATATAGTCATAACATGATAGGGTTTATTAAAGAATCATTTTGATGGCCTATTGATTTCGAATTCATTGAATTCTCAAATGGACTGATACCCTCTTATGAACTGTATTTTCCTGAGTTTAAATTTCATTTCCTGATTTAGTGATTGCTTAAATATTTGATCTGGATCACCTGCATATGTATTAGGCTTATGGTAAATTAGTTTAGGATTGGTGTTTGACAAATAGGTCTTGGTTTCGTTTTGGGTTTCCTGAAAATGGTGTTAACCCACAGTCTTAAGCTAAACTGTCAACTGAACTTGTTATATGATAATTATGAGTTTAAATTGGTTAATTACATGACATATACATGTGTTAGTATAACTGGAATGGGTATAAACTGATATTCAGTCAATGTTCAAATTGAGTTCGCATGGATTTAAGTTGGTTTGCCTGGGATTCATATTGTGTAGTGGTTGATGTTGTTGGTTGTCTGGTTTTCTGATACTGTTAAGTATCAGTGTAAAATATACACTGTTTCCTTCATTCGATTTTGCTTTTAATTGTTGTATCCTGTAATTTATAAGGTTAGTGGTCTAATTATTGATTAGGGTGCGTGGGTTGGTTTTGTAATGGAAACTGATAGTTAAGTTAGTTAACTCGAGTACTGGGTCTCACATGAACTTGAGTTCTAGGTCTGTTTACTATATTGAATATTAACCCAATTTTGAATTTATGATTGTGTAGAGATAATGTTAACTAAGAGTTCATTGTATACTGATTGGGTTTTTATTCAATCTGTTTCGAATTGGATTTCTGATAGTGTGGACTGACCTCATGTACATGTTTCATTAATCCTGAGTTAAAATTCCCTGTAAACTGATTTCTCTTTTAAACTGTCCAGTAAAGAACCTGAGAAACATACACAAATCTGAGAATTGATTTCTCCTATTACCTGAACTAAATGATTCCTTTAAACTGAACTGTCTTCCTGAGTTTTAACCGCAACAGATTGATTGTTAATCCTCTATGCCTTACTTTGGGTAGCTAGCTCTTCCCTCTTAAACTGAACTGTCTTCCTGAGTTTTAATTTGTTTTCCTGAGTTGATGGCATCCTATTGATTCTCTAATTGATTGTTCAGTTCACTGATATGCATTAGACTATAGGTTTTTGAATTAAGTTTGGGTTGGCAGTAGTTGTGGACTCGGTTTGAGTATGGAGCTGTCATTGGAATTTTTCTTGAAAACCAAATTAGAGTTTTTAAACTGTCATTGAATCCTGTTTTTTTAAACTGATGTTGATTTAGAACTGAGATTAGTGAAAACTGAGGTTTGGTGATGAAGAAAACCGAAATTGTTGTTCAAAAGTGAGTTTTGATTTAAATTGGAAATTGTTTTGAATGTTAGATTAAACAAGAAAAGATTGTTTGGGAATTGGTTTCATGAAAGCACAGTTTGCATTCCTGAGATTGGTTGTCAACCCATTGCATAACCTTCAATTGCTTACTTTCCAGATTTTCTATTAATTTATTTAAGCACACTGTTTTTCTGTCAACTACTTTAATTCCAGGTTTCCCTATCGTTTATATTGAACTGAGATTTTGCTCTTCCTTTAAACTGAAATAAATGTGTGTTTGAGGGTTAACTGATTCACTGATTTTTGATTTCCTTTCCTCTTTAATTTAACTAAGTTTGAATGGTTTGGTTCCTATAACATGTCAACTGTTTTTCCAGATTTCCTCAGCTTGATTTTGTTTCATATAACTGCCATGTGAACCTAGGATTAGCCATGTTCTTCCTTCTATAAACTTCACTGTCATGACAGTGAAACAAGAACACAATGTTCAATACTGATATTTCCTTCATGCCAACTAATTTTCCATTTCATTGCACTGTTTCCATTCTTAAAACTGAACTGTAATTATATGTTAGAAATATGAGAATTTGAATTGACTGTTAACACATAGGTTCTGATCTCCTTCACTGGAAAACACAGGTTCTACCTAGACACACACTACATATAAATTTCAGCCCATTTCATGAGATTCCTACACATGTACAAAACCTGAGATTACTGTGACCCTGTCATTTACATTTCCCTCTTCCCCACACACATGCCACTATGTTAGCACACACACAAAAGCATGATTTTTCCCCTATCTTTTATATGTGTACATATGTATATATAATATATATATACCAATGTGATATATGTGATAAAATATAAATATTGCTTTTGCATATATAAATAGTATGTATATAGACATATAGGAATTGGTATGTATATATGGTACTTGGTATATGTGTTGCCTAATGTATGAATTTGGCTCATAAACTGTGTAGTGTAGCCTATGGTATCCTTGTGTAGCCTTGTGTATGTGGAATATGCACATGAGTTGGGTTTTGTGAACCTGTGTTACTTGAATGGTGTGTGTTTGCTCTGTGATTTGGGAATAATGTTTGATTGACTAGTATAGGCTTGGTTAGGCCTAGTGAGACTTGTTAGACTTGTTGGGCTAGGACTTGACTTAGTTTGACTAGTGTGGTTGACTAGAGTTGACCAAGTATCAACTTTACCCTAGTTTGACCTAGACAGCATGCAGATGCATAGTAGATTACATTTATCATTCCCTGTATACATCTTGACTTGTGTTGCTCTAACTAGGAATCAGGTAGCTCATCTCGGACAGTACATTTACTTCAGACATTCAGATACGAGGCGAGTACATTCTTTGATCATTTCATATTCTGCTTAGAATTATTTCCTGGATTAAATTACTTTACTTGATACTGTCACGTTGGTCACACGGATTAGTACTATATGGATCCCTTCTTGAGATGTTATCCCTTCAGGGAGCATCGGGTACTCTATGTTCTGTGCGTTTCACATACATAGCGTATCATATGCTTCTTTGGTTCTTTGATCACTTGTGACATATACTCATATGATCACAGAGTCTTCTCTGAATCCTTATCCCATTTATTGGGTCTATCAGAATCCCCATTTATGGGACTACTATATGTACCACCCTTCGGGGGCATATCACCCTTTGGGGGCTTACCACCTTCAGAGGCATACCACCCTTCGGGGGCATATCACCCTTTGGAGGCTTACCACCCTTCGGGGGCATATCACCCTTTGGGGGTATATCACCCTTTGGGGGCTTATCATCCTTTGGGGGCATATCACCCTTTGCGGGCTTACCACCCTTCGGGGGCTATTATATAGAATCATAACATAATCTGGTTGGATCCTTGTGTATTAGTTGGGGGTACGGGGGAGTATAAATAGCCATGTGAACAATTCCAAAGTAGAATAGCCATGTACGCCTCTTTAGTATAGCCATGTACAAATCAAGCCGTTCACATGTCGACTTTGTGCTCTAAATACTAGTCACTGGTAGCTCTTTACTTATAGTAGATATTTCTATTACAGTTCTCTCTCTGTTTACATACTATATTTCTTCAGTATCTATATCTTACTTTACTGCATGATTATATTTTCTAACCTGCTATGAACTGTTGAGATGTATTGTGCTCGCTCCCGTCCTGACTAGACCTGTTGAAAATTTTACAGATGAAGAACCCTGCACCCCCTTACTTGGAGTTTGCCTAGATGACACTCGCGACCTGGACCCCTGGGGAGGTTCAGGCAGCTGCTGAGGACGATACCTTGCTTAGTATAGATAGCTAAGACTGTTTACCTTTTTATGTTTAGTTGTTGTTCTTGATTCAGAGTTTGTATATTTTTAGAGATGATAAGACTTGTATTTCATTTCTGTTGTACCTCGGTTGAGGATTCCTTTATCTATTTCATCGGGCCATATTCTATCTATAGTTTGTGATCGAGTTATACCTCTGTGTTGGCCTCCTTATGGAGAGTATTCATATTATGTTAGTTATAGTTCATGACCTAGAACAGCGTTCTACCGCCGACACTGTGGCATAGGATGGGCGCTGTTACGTTCTCGTACCCTCACAGTGGGTGCGGGTCGTGACACGTTTTTAGTGGTGGCCCATGCAGGTCGAGTTTATGTAGTGGTATTCGAACTAGAGTATCACTACAGCCTGCAGTAGGATTAGGATTATTTTTGGAGGTATTCAATCACATTAGGAAAAACTCTTAATCAGATTCCTTTTGTCTAAAATTGTTGCTTATTGACTTCCCTTGAATATAAACTGTCCTTCTTTGAATTTTCGCTTCATTCTCAGAAATTGTTTCTTGTTTTGATCTGTTTTCATAATGGTTATGAAGACACGATCTCATCGCTTCGGTTCGGGGGATACTATCGAGAGGCTGGCTACCTCTCGTCCTGTTTATCAGGGCCTCGAGACCGCAGCTTCTGTTGTGCCGACTCAGGTTGGCGTTTCTGCTACATTGGAGGTGCACCTCCATCTGTACAGAGACTTTTCTCCGTCATTTTCGGTTTCTCTCAGAGCAGCGATTCATGCAGCATCAGCAGCAGACCAGGGAAAACCAGCAGGGTGAGCTATCGTCAGGACAGTCGAGGATGCACAGACCATTGGAGATCTTGCTGCAAGTTCCAATCTTCTCAATTCTATTCCCGAATTTGTCTTTTATAAGTACCTTGAAATACGATTCCATCTGTTCCTTGTTGATTGATTAATTTTGTCATGTTGCTCTTTCGTTATATTTGTTTTCTTTTCTTCTGAGAAAATTATATGGGCTAGGTCACCTCAGATATGGGATCTAGAATTTTCGATAGTCATGTTAGTTGGCATAGTGAGGGCATGTAGTCATATTTTGGATATATTTCTCGGGTATGGGAATTTAAGATTTTCGTCGTCGCATGCGACAATGCGAAAATTTTAAATACCATGAACCTAGAGGTACGTACCTTAGTCGAGGACTCTGTGATTATCGTAGCCTTGCTCACTAGCACGACGAAGATTCTAAGTATCATGATTTTGGACAGACGCATATGATTATCTGATGGTATGTTTGAGACCTTGATTTTGGGGTGTTTGACCTAGAAGGACTACTACCGTTTTAATTTCGAGGACGAAATTTTTCTAAGGTGGGTAGACTTGTAACACCTAGTTTCTAAAATGAGGGTAATTTTTAAATTTTGTGTTTTGATTTAATTTATTATGATATTTAAATAATAATATTATTTTTTAGTGATTTTTAATTATTTTAAAACTATTTAAATTATGACTTGTGATTTGGTGTCTAGCTAGTGTAACCCTAGAGACAGCTTTACCTAGAGCCTATCCATGAGATTAGGGTATTCCATTTATCATTTTAGCCTAGAGGGTATTTTGGTCATTTTAGGATTTAATTGAATTTATTATGATTTATGGAAATTTCTGTGAATTTAAAATTAATTAAATATTGCTGTGTGTTATGTTAGTCCTTAACCTAGAAGTTTAGCCCTAACCCAGATTAGACATGGCCTAGACTAGGGTTAGTTAGCTTGGGCTAGTCATGACTAGTCATTGGTTAGAATGATCAAGTTAGACTAGCTAGTTTTAGTTAGTTGAGACTAGCATTGAAACCTAGGTTCCATCCTAGCCATCGATTTGACATGATGTGAGGGTGACCATTGGATGGGGTCCCAAAACCCTAGAAGTGGCCACCCAAAACCCTAGGTGAGCCTATTTAATCCCTCCCAAATCATTGCCTCCTTGTTCATTCTCTCTCTTCTCAAGAACAAGGTGAGCTCAACTTTATTTTTCCATAACTTCTCCATTCCTCATCCTTTTTCAACCAAACTTCTTGCATTGTGACCTAACCACCACCCTCTTGCTGTCCATGGAGATAGAATGCAGATTTGGGAAATCCACAGTGCTCGAGCTACAGTAAAAGGAGGACTGCACTTGACAGTTTTTGAGCTCGAGACATCCATTGGTAATTCCCTCATTCTCCATTTAAACTATTGGTTTATTATCATGGATGCATAGCCCTAGGTCCCCTCTAGCCTCGGGTAGGAGCTGACCCCGACTTGTGTCGGATACGTGTCTGTATCAAACACGTATCAATAGGATTACCTAGGTGTTCGACCTAATGCCCTAATAAGTTTTTCCTTATTATTTTCTGATTATGTTTGAATAGGAATACTCATTTTAGTGTCGCTTATTGGTTTCTTCGTGTCTGAGATGGTTTTGTGTCGTTTTAGAGTCGTACTGGACCCATGGACACGCCCCCGCGCGCACTCGGTAGGCTCCCCTGCTACTCGGGTGCCACAGTTCACTGGACACGCCACGTGGACGCGAGGAACTCGACACATGGGTCGGGGCTGACACTGACACGAGGCTCGCAAGGTTTCGTGAGTCCTCGTGTCGTGTCGGACACGCTATTGAGAGTGCACTGGTCGTGCACTATGCTGTGTTCAGACCAGTCTTTTGTTTCAGTGTTTATTCCCAGTTTAAATGGATTAATTCATGATTTAATTACTAATTTAGATCCTAGACATGTTTGTTAATATATATTAGTTTGATTTTGTATATGAGAATGGGTTGTTTGCCATGAGATGGGATTTTGGACTTTAAGTTTGGAGCTCGAATGTAATTAGTTGATACATTGGTTTGATTGGTTTTTTAGTTTTATTTAGAAGAATGAATGTTGATTTCAATACTAATTTTCTTATGTAAATTGTATATTGGAATTCACATTGATTCATTTCCTTAAAGGTAAATTGAATGGTATTAGTTTCTATTGAACAGTCACCTAAGAATCATGTACACAGACACCATTTCCAACCTTCTTGGCAACCTGAGATTGAATGTTAGTTTAGGATATGAATTGATTCTCTATTTTTGCCTAACTGCCATTCAATTGTCTGAACCTATGTAAAACCTGGGAATTAAGTTCCTGCTGCTAGCTAAACACAATTCCTGAGATTTATCTGCACCTGAGATCATGTTCACTTTTGACACCTGTCACCTACACACACTGAGACACATTGGTTCTATCGAGACTGAAACCAAATGCACACTTGAACACACAATTTTTCCCTCACTGTTGTAAAACCTGGGATTATATTGCACAAACTGTTTTGAGTTTATGGTACACTGATCTTCCTCTTAATTTGCATTTTAGTGTTATCTATCTCATGTAATTAATGTGATTAATTATGGTTATATAGTGATAACATGATAGGGTTTATTAAAGAATCATTTTGATGGCCTATTGATTTCGAATTCATTGAATTCTCAAATGGACTGATACCCTCTTATGAACTGTATTTTCCTGAGTTTAAATTTTATTTCCTGATTTAATGATTGCTTAAATATTTGATCTGGATCACCTGCATATGTATTAGGCTTATGGTAAATCAGTTTAGGATTGGTGTTTGACAAATAGGTCTTGGTTTCGTTTTGGGTTTCCTGAAAATGGTATTAACCCACATTCTTAAACTGAACTGTCAACTGAAATTGTTATATGATAATTATGAGTTTAAATTGGTTAATTACATGCCATATACATGTGTTAGTATAACTGGAATTGGTATAAACTGATATTCAGTCAATGTTCAAATTGAGTTCGCATGGATTTAAGTTGGTTTGCCTGGGATTCATATTATGTAGTGGTTGATGATGTTGGTTGTCTAGTTTTCTGATACTGTTAAGTATCAGTGTAAAATATACACTGTTTCCTTCATTCGATTTTGCTTTTAATTGTTGTATCCTGTAATTTATAAGGTTAGTGGTCTAATTATTGATTAGGGTGCGTGGGTTGGTTTTGTAATGGAAACTGACAGTTAAGTTAGTTAACTCGAGTACTGGGTCTCACATGAACTTGAGTTCTAGGTCTATTTACTATATTGAATATTAACCCAGTTTTGAATTTATGATTGTGTAGAGATAATGTTAACTAAGAGTTCATTGTGTATTGATTGGGTTTTCATTCAATCTGTTTCGAATTGGATTTCTGATAGTGTGGACTGACCTCATGTACACGTTTCATTAATCCTGAGTTAAAATTCCCTGTAAACTGATTTCTCTTTTAAACTGTCTAGTAAAGAACCTGAGAAACATACACAAATCTGAGAATTGATTTCTCCTATTACCTGAACTAAATGATTCCTTTAACTGCAACAGATTGATTGTTAATCCTCTATGCCTTGCTTTGGATAGCTAGCGCTTCCCTCTTAAACTGAACTGTCTTCCTGAGTTTTAATTTGTTTTCCTGAGTTGATGGCATCCTATTGATTCTCTAATTGATTGTTCAGTTCACTGATATGCATTAGACTATAGGTTTTGAATTAAGTTTGCGTTGGCACTAGTTGTGGACTCGGTTTGAGTATGGAGCTGTCATTGGAATTTTTCTTGAAAACCAAATTAGAGTTTTTAAACTGTCATTGAATCCTTTTTTTTAACTGATGTTGATTTAGAACTGAGATTAGTGAAAACTGAGGTTTGGTGATGAAGAAAACCGAGATTGTTGTTCAAAAGTGAGTTTTGATTGAAATTGGAAATTGTTTTGAATGTTAGATTAAATAATCAAAGATTGTTTGGGAATTGGTTTCATGAAAGCACAGTTTGCATTCCTGAGATTGGTTGTCAACCCATTGCATAACCTTCAATTGCTTACTTTCCAGATTTCCTATTGATTTATTTAAGCACATTGTTTTCCTGTCAACTATTTTAATTCCATTTTTCCCTATCGTTTATATTGAACTGAGATTTTGCTCTTCCTTTAAACTGAAATAAATGTGTGTTTGAGGGTTAACTGATTCACTGATTTTTATTTCCTTTCCTCTTTAATTTAACTAAGTTTGAATGGTTTGGTTCCTATAACATGTCAACTGTTTTTCCAGATTTCCTAAGCTTGATTTTGTTTCATATAACTGCCGTGTGAACCTAGGATTAGCCATGTTCTTCCTTCTATAAACTTCACTGTCATGACAGTGACACAAGAACACAATGTTCATCACTGATATTTCCTTCATGCTAACTAATTTTCTATTTCACTGCACTGTTTCCATTCTTAAAACTGAACTGTAATTATATGTTAGAAATCTGAGAATTTGAATTGACTGTTAACACATAGGTTCTGATCTCCTTCACTGGAAAACACAGGTTCTACCTAGACACACAGTACATATAAATTTTAGCCCATTTCATGAGATTCCTACACATGTACAAAACCTGAGATTACTGCGACCCTGTCATTTACATTTCCCTCTTTTCCACACACATGCCACTATGTTTGCACACACACACAAGCATGATTTTTCCCCTATCTTTTATATATGTACATATGTATATATAATATATATATACCAATGTGATATATGTGATATAATATAAATATTGCTTTTTTATATATAAATAGTATGTATATAGACATATAGGAATTGGTATGTATATATGGTACTTGGTATATGTGTTGCCTAATGTATGAATTTGGCTCATGGCCTGTGTAGTGTAGCCTATGGTATCCTTGTGTAGCCTTGTGTATGTGGAATATGCACATGAGTTGGGTTTTGTGAACCTGTGTTACTTGAATGGTGTGTGTTTGCTCTATGATTTGGGAATCATGTTTGATTGACTAGTATAGGCTTGGTTAGGGCTAGTGAGACTTGTTAGACTTGTTGGGCTAGGACTTAACTTAGTTTAACTAGTGTGGTTGACTAGAGTTGACCAAGTGTCAACTTTAGCCTATTTTGACCTAGGCAGCATGCAGATGCATAATAGATTACATTTATCATTTCCTGTATACATCTTGACTTGTGTTGCTCTAACTAGGAGTCAGGTACCTCATCTCGGACAGTACATTTACTTCAGACATTCAGATACGAGACGAGTACATTCTCTGATCATTTCATATCCTGCTTAGAATTATTTCCTGCATTAAATTACTTTACTTGATACTGTCACGTTGGTCACACGGATTCGTACTATATGGATCCCTTCTTGAGATGTTATCCCTTCAGGGAGCATCATGTACTCTATGTTCTGTGCATTTCACTTACATGGCGTATCATATGCTTCTTTGGTTCTTTGATCACTTGTGACATATACTCAAATGATCACAGAGTCTTCTCTGAATCCTTATCCCATTTATTGGATCTATCAGAATCCCTATTTATGGGACTACTATGTACCACCCTTCGGGGGCATATCACCCTTTGGGGGCTTATCACCCTTCGGGGGCATATCACCCTTTGGGGGCTCACCACCCTTTGGGGGCATATCACCCTTTGGGGGCATATCACCCTTTGGGGGCTTATCACCCTTTGGGGGCTTACCACCCTTCGGGGGCTGTTACATAGAATCATAACATAACCTGGTTGGATCCTTGTGTATTAGTTGGGGGTACGGAGGAGTATAAATAGCCATGTGAACAATTCCAAAGTAGAATAGCCATGTACGCCTCTTTAGTATAGCCATGTACAAATCAAGCCGTTCACATGTCGACTTTGTGCTCTAAATCACTAGTCACTGGTAGCCCTTTACTTATAGTAGATATTTCTATTACAGTTCTCTCTCTGTTTACATACTGCATTTCTTCAGTATCTATATCTTACTTTACTGTATGATTATATTTTCTAACCTGCTATGAACTGTTGAGATGTATTGTGCTCGCTTCCGTCCTGACTAGACCTGTTGAAAATTTTACAGAGGATGATGAGGAACCCTGCACCCCTTTACTAGGAGTTTGCCTAGATGACACTCACGACCTGGACCCCTGGGGAGGTTCAGGCAGCTGCTGAGGACGGTACCTTGCTTAGTATAGATAGCTTAGACTGTTTACCTTTTTATGTTTAGTTGTTGTTCTTGATTCAGAGTTTGTATATTTTTAGAGATGATAAGACTTGTATTTCATTTCTGTTGTACCTCAGTTGAGGATTCCTTTATCTATTTCATCGTGCCATGTTCTATCTATAGTTTGTGATCGAGTTATACCTCTGTGTTGGCCTCCTTATGGAGAGTATTCATATTATGTTAGTTATAGTTCATGAC